>OX375884.1:52268042-52886660 GCA_947359465.1 Metellina segmentata | reverse complement strand
TACCTGGATTACCTCTAGTTTCAGGGAGGGAATTTTTTTTTTAGTCTTCTCAAAATTTCCACAAGAGGAATTCTTCCTCGGAGTAATCAAGAATTCCATCGAATTGAAACTCCAACATACTTCAATTATCTGAGTCCGAGTCGTACTTTTGTTCAAATACATTTGCGCTAAAGAACTTTTGAACGTATTTGCGTGTTATATAAATTGAGGTCCACTGTATAAAACACTGAAATCGAATATTATGAGCCCGGATGCTTGCCAAGAACGCTTAAATGTGCTTCACTACATTTTCAACTTTTATCTCCAATTCAGTAACTTTGTCTCGTTTTAAATATTTTTCTCAAATCTTTGATTTTGTTTAATAGTTTTGCAACAAGAAGATTGAGCAAACTCTCCAAAGTACACATATCTTTATCAGGGAGTTGTACTAACTTTTCTTTATATAAATACGCAATGATAAAAATCATTTATATGAAATGACTAACGTGAAAAAATATGTAATCCATTGATTGTCACAACAGGATTTAGGTCGATAAACAGGTTTACTTGTAATATGGTTTTCACTATTCAACCACAGTATAAAAATATAAAATATTTTCCTTTTATATATATAGAAAGATTTCACT
The DNA here is from genome assembly GCA_947359465.1 of Metellina segmentata. Lineage (NCBI taxonomy): Eukaryota > Metazoa > Arthropoda > Arachnida > Araneae > Tetragnathidae > Metellina > Metellina segmentata. The sequence continues at coordinate 52,886,034 of OX375884.1, read as the reverse complement.
TTTAAATCGTGTTTATGGAATATCTTTTACTTTTCCTTTTCATACTTCAGCCTTGAAATTATTATCGTATCATCTTTCCAGCCCACATCGACATGAAAGCTAATTTTTAATTATCTCTCCCAGAGAGAAACAAAGCTCTTTCTTTCCATCCGGTATTTTTCAGCTTTGAAATGACACAATTAAGAACTTTCAAACCTGGTAGTGTTTACCAACACTCTTGTATTTGAAATATTGGATTACATTTAAAGTGCTCATTAACCTATTTACGTGACGCGCTAATGGTAATTCATCAGCCTCTTGAGAGAAAAGAGGAAAGTCTTCTCTTGCAGTATATTCTCGATTGATTGCCAGTCTAGCTTCATACTCTATTTCTTGCAGAGTTTTGATGTGTAGGGGTTAAAATTTTGTAAATACCTCTTTGGCATAATCGACAGTTCTGAAATGAAATTGGAATGGGATTTACTCCCCAACTTCCATGGTCCAAGAGAGGGAGAGGAAGGTTGTTTCTACAATATCAAAATTCAGATATCGAATACTTAGTCTTCTGAGCTGAACTTTGATTTAAACTTTGCTGCGGTCATGGAAATTGCAAAGTCTCAAATGGGAATGGATTCATAGTGTGTAGTGACTCATCTGTCCAGGTTCTACAAAAGAAATGAGTGATTAGAAATTTATTGTAGGGAAGTACCACAGCATGAAATTAAAATTCTAACGTAGCAGACATCATAAACATTAACTTCAGAAATATTCATTTTGACATAAGAGCAAATGAAAAGCTGTTGCATTTGCAAGGTCCGCGAGTAGTCTGATCCTCGAATTTAAGTGTCTTGGTATTGTTTTCACATGGGAAAACAGCAGTACAGGCATAAAATTGTCCAAAGTTGCCATCGTACTTCAGTCATGTGAGAAGTCATTTTAGTATTTTTTGGAATAAAATAACAGATGCACTTGCCAAATCCGAAAGCAGTATGAACCACGATTAAGTGTCTCGGTGCCGTTCTCACATTGGGAAACAGTAGTACAGGCAAAAATATATCCATCGAACTTCAGTCATGTAAGAAATCCTCTTAATATTAATGGGTATAAAACAACAGATGCCCTTGCCAAATCCGAAAGCAGTATGAACCACGGATTACGTGTCTTGGTGCTGTTCTCACATTGGAAACAGTAATGCATGCCACAACAACACGTCCCTGTATCGAGGTAGGTAGTTAATTAGCGTCGTACTCGATTAAGACAACGGGCTATTAGTGACGGTCCTGGATCAATCCCCAAGGGAAAGATCCGAGGAAACCTCGTAATTTTGAACCACGTTGGTCAGATGACGATGTAAAAACCTGAACCGGCACCCCACTCTACAAACTTTCACACCTCACCAACTTGAGTATATTTGAGGCCACGACGGATTTAACGTGCACCAGGACCCGCATACACGATGGTATTTGCTTGGACCGAGTTTCGAACTCGCGACCCTCCGGTTGGTAATCCGTTCTTTTCCAACTGGGCTGCACAGCATCATGTATTGAGAAACCTCTCATTAGAAAAATAATTTTTACGTTTAACTATATACAAATGAAACAAGTTTCATCCTTCTAAAGTGAATAATCATTGAGAAATCCAGTACATTAAAGTTTAGTGGCAATACTAGGGTAAATCTCCAAACATTTTTAAATTCATAGTTTCATATCATAGTTTTTTAATTCGTGGTGAAACAGATTCTCTTAATACAGAGCCCCATTTCCCTGTATTGAGAAACTTCTAATTATAAAAATATTTTTACATCTAAGTATAGCCTAATGAAAACAATGCCATCCTTCTAAAGGGAATAATCAGAGGTGTCCAGTGTATAAAGTTTTGTTCTAATTCTAGGTAAAATCTCTTAACATTTTACAATAATTTAAAATGAAAATGAAACGTCTTTTCTAATGGCTAATTCTTGATACTGTCTCTCTGTTCATTCTCACTAATCACATCATTGAGAAGTCCAGTACATTAAAGTTTAGTGGCAATACTAGGGAAAATCTCCAAACATTTTTAAATTCATAGTTTCATATCATAGTTTTTAAATTCGTAGTGAAACAGATTCTCTCAATACTTCCAGCCCAATAGAAAACCCATTTCCCTGTATTGAGAAACTTCTAATTAGAAAAATATTTTTACATCTAAGTATAGCCAAATGAAAACAATGCCATCCTTCTAAAGGGAATAATCAGAGATGTCCAACGTATAAAGTTTTGTTCTAATTCTAGGGAAAATCTCTAACATTTTAAAATAATTTCAAATGAAACTGAAACGTCTTTTCTAATGGCCAATTCTTGATATTGTCTTTCTGTTCATTCTCACTAAAAACTGGAGAAAAGATTGGAGTTTGTTACATTGTTGTAGTCTTTGAACTTTTCTTCAAAGAAACAATGGCAACTCCATTTAAGTTGCTGCGAGAGAAAAAAGCTCAAAAAAAAAAATCCTCGACTCATTTACTTAAGGATATTTTTTCTTCATTCTGTTCTTTTCATTCAATCCCAACCGCAACGCATATTTTTGTGAGCTAAAATGAAGAGAAAAAATAGATGAACAAGAAAAAATGTGCTCAAAATATTGACTTTTACGATAACCTATTTTGCCTGGATTTTTTTTCTGCGCAAACAAAAGCCATCTCTATAAAGCTTTCTGTTAAATTTTTAAAACTTGCCATCTCAAGTCGGTAGTTTGAAGGCTCATTTATTAAGGAGTTCTTTGTTACATCTGGCTCTGAATGGCCCAAAATATTCATCAAATTTGTCTTAGAATTTGAAGTATTTAATAATATTTCACATGAAGCGAAACAAGAAGAAAATAACTCTAACGTCACCTACATATAGTTTACAATGCATATTTTCAGTGTCAGCACCTTAAGATTTATATATAAGCTCTAGATACTTTAAATACGCAAAAAATGCGGAAAATGAATAGTATGGATAAATTGGTTTGAGGGATTATAAATTTTGTGTATACTAAACTATTTTTTCATAACGAAACTTTTGAACTAGGTTTATTTTGGTTTTGGACTTAATATACAGGCGCTTTTTTAAATTGACGTTGAAACATAAAAGTGAAATAGGCTTCAATCATTCCAAAAAAAAAAAAAGATAGAATAATATATTTATATAATGAAAAAAAAATTTAATTTAGCCTTTAGTATATTTATGGACAGTATTTTTTTTACAATATGCATTTGTTTTGTTATTTACTACTGTAACGCGATCTTATTCACTTCAAATTTCGGATGCATTATTGAAATTATAGTTAATAAAATTATTGAACTTGCATCTAGTAAAATAAGTATGGACATCTTGGTTGTTAGGTAGGTAGGTAATTAGTGTCACACTAGAACAACACAACTGGCTATAGGCGACTGTCCTGGATCAATCCCAATGGGAAAAATCCGAGGACAACATCATTATGACCATTTTGGTGCCTTGCAATTTTATTTCATTCCTAACAGGCTAGAAGGGTATAAAATGTGACAAAAAAAATTTGAAAACATAAGCATCCTTAAGAGGTATCAAAACTGCTTAAATTTTGATTTCTCATTCTGTTTAAATCAGAGCTTGATAATTATAAAAAGCATTTGATTGTCACACATATAAAACAATGTGATATTAATTTCTGCAATATTATTTTGCTTACAATGTGAAATAAATAATTTAAAATGACAAACTATTTTCAATTTGAAAGTAATGACTTCAACAAGAGCAATTGAATATTAATCAGAAGTATTGGGATATATATTTTTTATTAAACACTTAAATGCTGCACTAGCATATTAATTAGATGTTTCTTTCTTTTCCGTTCTTTAATCAATTTTAAAACTTTTCAAGTTAAGTAACCCTTTACTTATTAACCATACATGCATGCAAATGCCTCAAGGGCAGAAGCAGTTGCAATAGTCTGACTGCTGACTGATCACGGTTGTTAACCTTTACGCCGCAACGCTTAGATTTTTTCAATCGTCTACAAGAACGGCTCTTTCGCCTACATGTCCAATCCCCTTTACCTTCAACCGTTTCCCCAAAGCGTTCACACATCACGGTCGACAGGGTAGGGTACCGAACAAAAAGAGAGATCCACTAGCGGTCACTTAAAAGGGATAACATTCACCGTACACTGATCTATACCATACCGCGGGTGTAAACGAAACCATAGAGGTTACAATTATCTACCGGCCGCAGCTTAAAGGTTAAAATCCTAAAAATTTTACATTGTCCCTGATGCCCTCTTTGTTTTAAATTCCAAGAAATGTACATTAGCCACCTGCAAAATGTACATTAACCACCTGCAAAATGTACATTAGCCACCTTCAAATGTGTACTGCACTCTCTAGTTGGGTCCTCTGTATCTGTACAAACTGTCGTCTTGTGCAAAGTAGTCTGGTGCGCGTTAAATCTATAGTCTCAAACGTCTTCAAGTTAGCGTGGTGTGGTAGTTTGGAGAGTGGGGTGTTAGCTCAAGTGTGGCCTCGTCATCTTACCATGGTGCAAATTTGCGAGGTGTTGCCCTCTAATCCTTCCCTTCGAAATTGATCCCGGAGCTTCCCCAATAGTCCGTTATGTTGCTCCAATGTGGTGTTAATAATTAAATACCTAACTACCTATCCTCTAGTCCGGAGTTATACTTTCTATACTGGGAAGCTAGAGGACCGCATTGAAATTAAAATCTATGTACTTCTTTCTTGTCTTATTTTTTGTCAATTTTTTGTGCTTTCTTTTGTTACTAACCTTTGTATTGTATACTTTACTTTCATGCCTGCCATTGCAAAGGATTAAAAAAAGAATTTCATTAATTGTGTAAAAGAATTTTTACATTTAGTTAAGTTATATTAGCTTTCTATTTATTCAGAGAAAAACAAATTTCCTGCAATATGCTGTCGCAATTAATTAGCTCAAATGAGTTGGTACAAGTGCTAGTAAAACGAAAGTCCGCTATGGACAATGCGGAAGTTGGTATTTAATCAATTAGTATTATTAGGTAGTTTAATTAGTTTAGTATTAGGGAGTTGAATTAGTTTAGTTTTAGGAAGTTGAATTATTTTAGTACTAGGAAGTTTAATTAGTTTAGTATTATAAAGTTTAATAAGTTTAGTATTAGGAAGTTGATAGTTTAGTATTAGGAAGTTTAATTACTTTAGTATTAAGAAGTTTAAACTTTCTCGAATTAAACTAATAGAATTGGGAAGTTGGTATTTAATCAATTAGTATTATTAGGAAATTTAATTAGTTTGGTATTAGGGAGTTGAATTAGTTTAGTTTTAGGAAGTTCAATTACTTTAGTATTAGGAAGTTTAATTAGTTTAGTATTATGAAGTTTAATAAGTTTAGTATTAGGAAGTTGATAGTTTAGTATTAGGAAGTTTAATTACTTTAGTATTATGAAGTTTAAACTTCCTCGCGAATTAAACTAATAGAATTGAGAAGTTGGTATTTAATCAATTAGTATTATAAGGAAGTTTAATTAGTTTAGTATTAGGGAGTTTAATTAGTTTAGTTTTAGGAAGTTGAATTACTTTAGTATTAGGAAGTTTAATTAGTTTAGTATTAAGAAGTTTAATAAGTTTAATATTAGAAAGTTGATAGTTTAGTATTAGGAAGTTGAATTACTTTAGTATTAAGAAGTTTAATTAGTTTAGTATTATGAAGTTTAATAAGTTTAGTATTAGAAAGTTGATAGTTTAGTATTAGGAAGTTTAATTACTTTAGTATTAGGAAGTTTAAACTTCCTCAAATTAACAAAATAAACTAATTAAACTTCCTAATGCTAAACCAATTAAACTTTCTAATACTAAAGTAATTAATTAGTTTAGTATTAGAAAGTTGAATTAGTTTAGTATTAGGAAGTTTTATGTTCAATAATCATAATCCGTCGGGCAAGCTATCTCGTGGTGATCCTTCTCTTCCATTTTTTGCCTTTTCTTCCTTCATTATATTGTCTGTCCTATGTTTGGCGCCAGCTTCACCAAATACCGCGCTTACGCCCTATAACCTAGAAAACAACCAACTATCTTGCTGATCTGCGAATGTCGCCAAACAACCAAATGTCGTCGAACAGCTAGTTCACAACATAATTACTTGAGAATATATATTCTCTTTCTCTTATATAAATAATCTTTCCCTTCGTGTTTGATCAAGGACCGTCACCAATAGCCCGTGGTGTAGCTGCAGTGCGACGTTAATTAAATATCTATCTACCTCTCTACGTTACATAAATAATAATAACACACCAAAATAAATGCGTATAATTATCAGACTGATAATAGAATAAAAATGAGGAAATTGCTAGATACGTATTGCATTAGTCAGATGCAAATTCAATTGAAGAGTTGAGATATTCAAAAAAATTGACTACAGACAACTCAATTTATAAAATTTAATGTCATAGGCAAAATAATAGGATCTGAAAAATACCTTATTTTTTAAAACAAAATTCGTTTTTCGATCAACCGAGTAAAAAATTAACGAAACATGACCGTGATCTATTAAAATTTTTCTGCCCTCATTTTGCAAAATATGACCGTAGGGCAACAAACTAAACATTAAAAAAGTGTTATTAAAATCAAAATTTTGTGGTAAACAGCCCAACACATTTCTGTTAGACTTTCGCTCTGATTACGCTTCCACATATCGCTGTATTTACGATTGACAGAAAACAAAGGCAGTGTTACACGCATAAAAATTATCCAGTCTTCTACAAGAAATATTCTAAGGCTTGACACTAGATAAGTTATTCTACTAAAAACACCGATATGCAATTGTATAGAAGCCGCTGGACTTTTCTTCACCGTAAGATTGGTTAGCTTTAAGAAAGTAATGAGTATAGTAAATATTTGGTTTTCCACTTTGAAAGGGGAAAGAGCGGATCTTTTTTGGCAAGAAATTAAGAGGGAGTGAAAGCATGAAGGGGAAAGTATCATCAGCCATTATACACATCCTAATCTGTACTCCATAGTTTTTTTTTTTTTCATTATCTTACAAAAGTTCTTAATTTAATAACTGAGCGCATAATACTTTTTCATTCTGTTATCACTCCTTTCTCCCTTTTAAAAAAAAACGTCTTATCTAAATTGTATTTTTAGATCAGCTGCATGAGTGAGAATGTAAAAGTGATACGCTTGGAGACACGTTTTCAAAATTATAAATTTTTACTCGCGTATCGCGATTACAGTGGAACTAAAAATTATAAACTGGTCAACTATTATCGAAGCTTTTAAGTGAGGCTTTATCAAAAAATATTGATTGATAAAGTAACTTATAACTTATCAAAAAAATTATGATTGATAAAATAGCCATTTATGGGTTACCAAAAAAATTAAAGATTGATAAAACAACAACTATGCTTTACCTATAAATTCATTTATTGATAAAATAACATGTATGAATGACCAAAAAAATTAATAATTTAATAATAATTTTCAAAATTATAAATTTTTACTTGAGTAACGCGATTACAGTGGAACTAAAAATTATAAACTGGTCAACTATTCTAGAAGCTTTTAAGTGAGGTTTTATCAAAAAATATTGATTGATAAAATGACTTATAAATTATCAAAAAAAATGATGATTGGTAAAATAATAATTTATGGGTTACCAAAAAAATGATAATTGATAAAATAACCATTCATGGGTTATCAAAAAAAATTAAAGATTGATAAAACAACAACTATGTTTTATCTACAAATTTATTGATTGATAAAATAACAAGTAGGGATGATCAAAAAAATTAATGATTGACAAAATGTCAACTGTGGGTCCAATAGCTGCTCGGTTAATGGACATTAAAAGAATTCGTTGCAACAAAAACAGCTTAATAACAACTAAAAGTAACAAGGTAACGGTACGATCATAGATGTGAAATGTTGGTAGACTGAGCATCGCTATTGAGAGAGCTTTAAAAAGTGTAATCAACTTGTCGATTAGTAGTTACGAGACTTGCCATGTAAAAAATTGACTCGTTTGGCTAATTTGGCATCGTATCGCCTCGTTCATCTTATGACAGAGTAGATGTGTGAATGTGCATTTCTATACTGTGGCGACCGCCGACCAACCGGTATAGTGGTTAAGGTGTTAGCCTCTAGATCGGAAGGTCCCTGGTTCGAATCCGGGTTCGGGCATGGATGTTTGTAAGCGTATACCAGCTCAGGTGTTGCTTCGTCATCTGAACATGGTTCAAAATTACGAAGTATGAATTGTTAGGGGCAATGATGGTCCTCCCACTGGGTGCTCCTTCACAAGAGGCCATCACTTCCGGCCTTGTAGTGGCCAATGACTAAGGTCAAAATGTGCCCGCCATTAGAAAAAAAAAATACTGTGGCGACCAAAGTGGCGAAATATCCAAAGTTTACTATTATGTCGCACGGACCAATCATATGATGAACCAATGGATGAGCGTTTTCTCCCATCCCGTGAACCAATCAGATGGTGAATGTTCGGTTCCACCCGGAAGTACAAAGTAATCTAGGTGTCACGTTACTACTAGTTTGGTCACATGATCCTGGGCAGATAAAAAGGTTGCCATAGCTCACTCTACTTTTATATTTCCTCTATGAGAAAGACCGCATTTTCCATCATGGTTCAGGAAGCTGCCTTCTCTCTCTGGCGTATATGGCCTCAATATCCACTCACTCGCACAGCACCTTCTACAATATATGGGAAACTTTACAATAACTATGATAAATCAAATAACAATTATGGATTATATTTAACCTAGAAAAAGGTTAGAAATAATTCAATAAAACTATTAAGCTTTTATTTACTATAATGCTATACATGCAATGGGAATCATTGTCAATTCCTGATTTGATTGCAGCTAAGATCGCTCCAAAATACTTTACAGCTTCCCATCTTTTTCTTGAGAGTGGCCAAGTACGATCCACTATTATTTGAATTTTTAGAATACACAATACCATCTTCCTGTATGAGTACCATCAGATTCTTGAACGCTAAAAGTCTACCGAAGTTAGATCTGGAAAGTGAGAGTGACGTAGGGTTGTCGTTTTTCTTTGGGACAGAAACTGAACAACAGTGGCCGTTCTTGATCGCTGGAATGTAGCGCAAGGGAACGAATCTTTTTTCGTTACCTAGCAAAACAAGACAATCTCGTTAGCCATTAATCGCAAATCTGACTTGCTCTAAAATATGCTTAACCCTTCCGGTGGTTGTCTCGAAGAATTATCTCATCATTAGCAAAACCAAACAGATATTGATGAACGAGATACCTCTTCCTCAGAAAAAACTGATCAGATCTTGATCTCATCATCATAAAAAATAGGCAAAATTATTCAGATCTTTATTTACGAGATATCTCGTCGAAGCCACTCGGATGGTAAATACTATCTTAACTTCACTTATTATTGTAATATTCTATACATAATCTTAGTATTCCATTCTATTGTACCTGACATTTTAATAGACGATCTAAATTCAAAAGTTCACTTACAGATGTATGGGTAGAACAGTTTATTCAGAAAATTCATTAAATCTCTGCATTCGAAGACGAGTGGGGCTAAGAAAGGGAAACAGAGCGAGACAAATAGCTTCTAAAAGTTCCCTTGGATTCTAAAAATAGCTTTTCACATTTTAATCAACATAACACTACCTTCCGAGAAGTTCTGAGAATCCCGGCAGCATAAATAAAACTAGGCAAAGTGTGCGAAACTTTTTAACCTCTTTAGCATGAGAATATCATAAAACATATTTTTTCATACTTGGTTTTGCTTTTAAAACTTATTTTCACGTCATATTTTTGATTCCATTCTCCATGGATGCCAGCACTTAAATACTGAAAGAACTGAAAGGAATAAAGGGATACTTTCGAGTAAATTAATTATTTTTCAAAAATACAACTATGAAATTGGAAAGTTAGTTTACTTTAGGAATGGGGGGGATAACACGTACAAATCTTAACCATCCTACCGGTTGTCTCAACGATGTATCCCGTCATTAGCAAAACTAACCAGATCTTTATGGACAAAGCAGGTCAGGCTCCTAAAACCATTTCTAGGGTACGATAAAAAATATTTGGATCTCCATATCTGGTTTACGGGCCTAGTAAACATGTCTGTAGAGTCGTATTTAAACAACTGTTCTGATTTTTTTTAAATTTGAGCGGTATATATGATCTGCAGGTCTGATAAAAAAATATTTGGAAGCTCGTATCTGATGACTAGGCCAGACACCAATTTTTCGCTACACCCGATTTATCTTACCCAAACGGTTTTTTGTGAACGAGCTGTTTGAACCTCATCTCAATGTGAACAGATATTTCTCAAATAGCTAATAATAGAGCGTAGCACACATTGGGATAGCCGAAAGAATTTTTTTTTGGATTTAAATTCTCTGATCAAAAAGATTATTCATGAAAATTGTGATTCCCTTATGAATGTGGGCTTGAGTTTCATATATAGGATTCTTTCTTTATTTAATAAACTAATCAATTTATAATTAATGCTTTTTACCAACTCGTACAAGTTCTTAATATCATAGTAGTATAAATACGATAGATACATTTGTAAATTTTAAGATGGTATCCTTCAGTCAACACCTAATGATGTGCCAAGAATATTATATAATATATAATAAACTAAATATGTATTTAAAATTGGCTCAAAATGAAATAGATTTATCATCTAGAGCAAAAGTAGTGAAAATAGTTCTGGAAATTGGTTAATTTACCATACATTTTATATAAAATAGAATAGTTCAGTGTAATTTACTAGTATTTTCAAAAAAATTGCTGAAAGACGAATTTCCCTTGAGGGTCTTCTCCATCAAAGAATCGAATAAAATTTGCCAAGTTTGTTAAAGATTTCCATTACGTTTGGTCTCTGGTGACCAAGGTGGGCTTTGGAATCTTTTCCTTCCTATTGTCATACCGAATTTTTTCAAATTGTAGTCGTTTTTTGACAAAACTTAATTGAATGGCAATGCGTTTGATTTCTTTTTACGTCACAGAGCCATATTGTGACAGAGGCGTATACAATGCACTGTTTTCATCTTTCAACTTGTCACGCTTTGGTGACTTTATGTGAGCTACAAATTTCTAATAAAAGGTTGTGTTTTTAAAAATGAATAAAATTGTCACGAAATTTGAAAAAGCAAGTTAATATACGAGTAGACTTGCTTTGTAGAGATAATTGCAATATGCTTTAGTGAGTACCTATAACATACTTATAATTTAGCATTAAAAAGTTAATTTTTATAATGAATTATATCAACTTTGGAGTTGGAAAATATTATTGATGTAGCAAAACTGAAAAATTTCACACTTACTCTACAGTTTTCGCTATTAGTTATAGCCCTTATAATAATTCATACCTGCTTTAAAATCCTCATGAATTTTAAATGTGAAACGAAGTGTTGGATTTATGGGATTATAAAAATGTTTTCTTTCTCTTCATGGTTCTAACATATCAATTAATTTATACTAACAATATATCAAAAATAGCGAATTATTAAAAGTTTGATTATTAGGCTAACAAACTATTAATTATCATCTAAAAAACTAAAATGGACCATACTAACATTACAACAAGTGAGCTAACCTTGAACATATCAATCAACAACATGGCCTCTCGTCAACTGATATGGGACTCACTTGTTCCTTCACACACACACAAGCATTTCGATCTCACTCATCATTTCTCTCTGATATCTCTCTTTTCTCTTCACTTTCGTCTTCCACTGATACAGAAGACAGCAACGCACAGAACAAGAATAGAGCATGGAGAGAACAGGAATAGAACAGCTCACTTTGTTGCAATATCACAATAAACCTTCGGAAAGGAAAAGCAAAAGATGTGGAAATAAACGTATTTATGGCCTATCGAAGCTGAAACACATGCTAAGGTGTCAATTTCAGAAGGCGAATCGCTTTAGCCTTTTCAGTTTTCACTTGAGCTCTTTGCTCAAAAGTGAAATGTCGCTCGCAAAGTGTGAAGATCACTTGGAGCAGAACTTACCGGGACGGGACGAGGAAAGAAGATATCAGGGTTTCAAGTGATTGCATGAGTGTTTTTCCTCCAGCGTCATTTGAAAGCTTTCATGTGTTTATTCCAAAAACGAGTAATAAAATCGATAATATTTAAGCAAGGAATGTTTTACAGATTTGTATCTGATGCGATCGCTTCTTTGTGAATACCTTTAGTATGCGTGTTTAAAATATTTTTGAGTGGGACGAGCTTTAAATATTTATGAAACTGATCAGTCATAAGCTTTTGCCTTATGTCTGATCAAAACTGTTTATACAAGGGTAAACATTTCTCCCAGTGGCTTATTAAAATTGCTTTATACAGTTAAAAATCCATTTCAAAAGTTTTTTAATCGAGTTGAGCTTTTAATATTTTTTCTGCTTATTAATCCAATACTTGGGTTTTAATTCTACCTTTTGAAGTGGTGAAGAGTAATTTCTCGTATGTTAATGTAGAATTTATTAAATTATTCTCTTGATTGTCTTGATGAATCTACAATGCGAATATATATAACTGCTAATTTGTCCTTTCTCTAACTGTAGAATTATATGACATTAAAAAATTATGTTTGCTCCAATCAATCTTTCTATGTATTCATAGCGTATAAATTTGAAAACCCATTAATTCATAGTAAAAATTTATTACTGATTATAAAAAGATGACTATATTATACAATATTTTATATTCAATTTGCTTATATAACATATACTTCAAGTAAAGCAATTTAACATAGTCATTTTTATATATTTTATGAACTAGGCAAATTTATACAAATAGAACAAATGTTCTATATACTGCCACTATGGGCTTGTAAATAATTTTATAACTCTTTTCAGAGCTTCACTGTGGAGATTTCCTAGTTTTTTTTGTTGATATTTTTACAAAATTTATTACTATTTTATGTTTATTGCTATTATTTGAAATAAAAGTATTTTAAACAACCTTAAACACATGCGTGATCAAGTTTGTAGTGATGCTGATACAAAGGAGATAGAAGACTTTAGAGCCCATATGTGTCAAAAGGAATATAAATAAACCAGCATGATCGTGATCACAAAAGACAAAATGCTGAATTAAATAATATTAAACAATAAATACTTTATCTTCAATAAATAAGATAGAACGAAATTGCATCTTGCACAGAAAAGATTTTAAGCAAAAACAAGTTTTTCGGTCGTGCTTTTTTTAGATAGATTGTAGCTTAATATGGAATTTTTGTACACGGAGTTGATTGTACCCAGCCGAAAATTTGTAGGGCTCACACCAAACTGTTTCAGATACAAATAAAGAATATTTCAAAGGCAGACTCACAAGATTAATTTCAAGAAATGACTCCGAGTAGAAATACGTGAAGTCGAGACTTGGGCGAAAAGAAATACAAAAATCCTCATCAGCTATACAATGCATATGACGTGACATCAACATCTCAGTGTTGCAATAGTTCTAAGATTGTAAGCGAACAGGAAGCTATTGATAACATCTGCGCTGAAAAACATGATGACACCTTCATTTTAGAAGTAATATCTGCAGCAGATGGTGCGAATCGATGTAAAGTCGTGATTCAAAGCAAGCGAAATTCTAAAAGAGATCGCTATGCTTCTTATATTTTTGAATTTCAATCAGTTATTTTCAATCAAAGTACATCAACTTAACACGGAAGTTACTGATATTTATCCAATTTATTTCACTTACATGTTTGTTTTGAGAGGTTTTGGTAAAATACATATAAACAATAGGAGATAAAAAAATAGATGATTTCAAGGATCGCACATGCGATTGTTTAGTTTGTGAAGGCTTAACATTCACAAATATTAAGTGTTTTAATCGGATATTCAATTCTACAGTATTTATGAAAAGTTTGTTTATTTACATGTTTTTTCTTCCAGAAAACATATCAAGTGAACAAATGTGATGCTATTAATTTCAAAATAATTAAAATTAGTTCGTCCTGGAATTATTGAAATCTAAACTTAGCCATGAACTATACTTGTCTTACTGGCATATAGTGCCTGATTAAATAAAATACATGTGTGTAATGTATTTTATTTGATATCTTTTCTTTTATTTAACATCATCTCGTGAAGCTTTCGGATTTGGTAATCTGAATCAAAAGATTAAAGAAATTGCATTCAAATCTTTTGAATTGCAAAATAAGAAATTAAGTAGATGTTAATTATAATATTAAAAAGCTAATTTTATTTTTAAAACCATTACAATTATAACCAACAATAATAAGATTATAACATTTAAAGCATTTTTACACCTAAACTCATATTTTAACGTAAAAATTAAACTATTCAAAGAGTCAAAATTTAGAAGTCAGGTAAAAATGTTAGCATCATATGTCTCGATAACCTAACAAATAAGTCCAAAATTTAGAAGAAAATATTCATACCTGAATTCTTATTAACTCCTTAGTTACATGAATGTTAGACTTCATTTCCCATAGAAATTATATTTATTTCACTTTTAAAAAATGTAAATGGTTGTGTTTTTGTTGTAATCCTTTACTGTGTACATAAATTCATGTGGGGGAAATATTTGTCTCTTCGTCAACAATATGTGTCTAAAAATATAAAAACTATTGAAATTCGGTCTTAAAACGAAACTTGAACCAAATCTAGGCCTCGATCAGCGCTCAAATTTATTACTCTTATATGATGTAAAAGCAATTTAAGGTTTTTTAATTTTTTAAGTTAGTAAAAACAAATATAGTCATTTAAATACGAACAGTTTTAATTTATTCTAAATACACTTTTACGATTAAACCAAAGTACTTTTCTTTTACAACAGAGAAAAATAGTTGAATTCCTTTTATTTTTGATAACGTATACGAAAACTCTTCATTTCCCCTTAATGAATACAAAAATAAATTTTTTTTTAATTTTATTAAACGCCATCTCCGGAAAATTTCTTTCATGTATCACTTCTAAAAAGTGTGTTAAAATGAAAGGAACTGAGGTGTATATCCTTTTTTTTTTGCAAATTCCTTTAGCTTAAACTATAAATATATATTAAAATCTATGGTATATCTCACTTTAAAGATTTATTTTAAAAGCATTTCTCTGACTTAAAATGAAAAGAATTGAGGTGCATATCAATTTTTTTGCTAATTCTTTTAGCTTAAACTATAAATATGTATTAAAATAACAGTCTAATGAATACTTTTTTCAGATTAATCATAGAGTGATAATAAATGTAGTAAGTAGGTAAGAATTTTTTAAAGATAATTCATAGTAAACAGATAGCCATAAAATTACAAATATTGTTTTTGATTTTTGCACTTAGAAATTAGTAACATTGGTGAAGAAATAAATGTGGTATATTTATGTGCTCATTTATTTTATATTTTGTAAGAGAGAGCTATTCATTTTTGTATTGCCATAGTCTCATTTTACTTTTACTTTAAGTGTGAGGGGATTCTTTTTTGGTAACTTCAATAAAGGTATTTACTTTAATTATTTTATATCAGTAGCTATCTCACTTGAAAGATTTCTTTTAAAAGCATTTCTCTGACTTAATTAAATATCAAGTAACAAGAGAAGTATTTGTATGCAGTGCACATTGGTTTACCTTTTACCAAATTGTTATCCTAATTTCTATTTTTATATGTATACACCCTCCTCAATGTATCGCTCATAGTTGGTCGTGTTTATGTATTGTTCAACTACGTACAATTAACTCTGAACATCGTGAGATTTCCTAGTAGTACTCTGTTTATTTTACATAACAACACACTTTATGACTAAATAATCACCTCTATTGGTTAAAAAAAGCCATGGATTCTTTCAATCTTTAGAAAGATTCTAGTCTAACGTTCCTAAGAATACAATCTTTTGGAAATATTCCATTATTTCTTTCCTGGGGAAATATTCCTTTGTTCCCTTTCTTAGAATAGAACCTTTTGGGGAAATATTCCTTTGTTCCCTTTCTTAGAATAGAATCCTTTGGAAAAATTCCATTGTTCCTTTCCATAAATTAGAATCTTATGGAAAGATTCAATTGTTCCTTTCCATAGAATAGAATCCTTTGGAAAGATTCCATTACTCTCCTTTCCTAAGTATACAATTATTTGGAAAGATTCTGTTGGTGGTCAAGAAGGTCAAAATTGGTTCATGTCATGCAGGGAAGATTGAAAGCTGCAAGGTGGAATTTTACGTGTGTACCCCTCGGAAGATTAGCAAACTCAATAAGCTGACTGAACTTAAAACTTTGAACTCATACATTCAATCATAACTATTATTTGTATTTATTGAATAACCTATGATATATATATATATATATATATATATATATATTTGCATGTAAAAGACTGTATCTAATATTTGAGAGGATTTCTAAAACCAGAGAGCAGGCTATTTTACTTGCACTCATTCCATGTGCAATCCCCGACGAATCTGAGTGACGTATGAAATTGACTTTTAGTAGTTGCTTCCAAAATGTAAGAACGTCCGCTGCTAGATTTTAAATTGCAATTTGTGTTAGATCCCCCTTTTCTCAACGACCCTCAAAAATTTACATACAAACGTTCTTGTTATCAAGCAAATTGACGTTCCCTATTTTTCCGAGATTGTAATCTAAGAACGCTGACTCTCCACTCATGAGGGGAGTTTCCCATTCCCATACCGAACGGGGTTCGTAAACTCTTCTCATGTTGAAACGTTTCATCAATGTCCGAATATTAAGTGATTGATTGGAATTGAATGTTGAGTCCATGTACATAAAGATCTAAAAAAACACTTATCCAATCTTTTCATAATCTTGTTTACCAATTCTTTGTTCTCCCCTCAACAGTCACCATTAGATGAGATTAGAAATATGATATAGAAGTAAAGGTATGGATGGATGAATAAGACAGGAAAATACGAATTTATCATATTAAATAGTACTATATACAGTTTAACATAATACGAGGTTTGTCCGAAAAGTATCCAGTCATTGTTAACCTTCTTCGTGGTTGTTAACGCTTAGCTAAACTTTTCATAATTCTGTTTACCAATTGTTTTGCTTAGAAGGGCTCCTTTCAACAATCACCACTAGATGAGATTGTAATTATGATATAAAGGCAAAGGAACAATAAATGAGACATTAAACAGAATTTATCTGAAGCATATTAAATGGTATTACATACAGTTTAACACAATACGACATTTGTCCGAAAAGTATCCAGTCGTTGTTAACCCTCTTGGTGGTTGTTAACGCTTAGCTAAACTTTTCATAATTCTGTTTACCAATTTGTTTTGCTTAGAAGCACTCCCTTCAACAACCACCACTAGATGAGATTGTAATTATGATATAAAGGCAAAGGAACAATAAATGAGACATTAAACAGAATTTATCTGAAGCATATTAAATGGTATTACATACAATTTAACATAATACGAGGTTTGACCGAGAAAGTGTCCAGCCATTGTTAATCCTTCTGGCGGCTGTCTCGACAAGGTATCTCGTCATTAGATTAGGTCAAAACTAACCAAATCTTGGTGTATGAAATACGTCGTCATGAGAAAAAACTGACCAGATCGTGAACTCGGGATCATGAAAACATTGGAAACATCTGGATGACGAGATATCTCGTCATTACTAAAATTGATCAGATCTTGATGGACGAGATATCTCGTCATTACTAAAATTAGTCAGATCGTGATGGACGAGATATCTTGTCGAAACTATTTGGAGTGTTAGTATAACGATAACGGTTTGTTCGGCATAGTTGCAACTTGGAGAGGTGATGTTGATGTGCATTTATGAAGATCATGAACTCATTGGACAAATCCGCTGGATGCTATATACTCTTGGGTGAGCGAATGCTCTGTGAGACTGTTGCATTCACAATGACCACACGAGTATAGCAACGAATATGTATCAAATGATTTCTGAAAACTTGAAAATTCGTCCCCAAAAACTATTCAGATGATTAAGAAAGCTTTTCGGGCCCGATGCAATGAGTACACCGCAAATAAAAATGTGGTACAACCGCTTCAAAAATGGTCAATCTTGCTACTCCAAAACAATACTTCTTTCTTATCTCAGTGTAAAAAAATTTAAGTGCACTGAGTCATCGAATCTGTGCAAAAAACGTTTTGGGACAATGACTGGTGGCTCCTTATAAATGCCTTCATGTATGTCTCCAATGCAATTCAGGATGTGTGAGTGAGAGGCTGGTAATAAGATGTACTAAGATGTGAAAGGATTTCTGGCCATCAAACAATATCGACTTTTTCAAGTGGTAAGATCGCAGCCGGGTAAGCATGGAGAAAGCTTTCCGGGGCAAATTTAAGACAAGCAGCTCTTCTGGTGCTTTACTCAGGTATCAGTGATGGAAATGTACTGGAGATGATCTGCGATATTGCATTTTAAGTGCGAACATAGTACCATTAAGTCCATGACATGGTTAGAGCGCGTCTGATATTGATAAGATCTGGGAGCCAACTCTGTACGAGTCCGGTTTGACACCCGTGCACCTTCCATTGTTAGCCAGGTAAAGCAGCGCAGCCTAAACGCCCTGGGTTGGCCCTACCAGAAATAAATACCCCCGACGTACTTCGCTTGTGCTATCCGTTCAACCCTCTTGCCACGATGAGACCATATGATAGGATTTTGAGAGAGCCAATACGATGTAAATATCTCTGAACAGTCATGTCCGATAAGACGTCAAAAGGAAGTTATTGCAGCAGATCTGGGGAACGAACCTGGGATAAAAGCCATATTTCCCGATAAAACATTCCAGTTCTTTCCTGAACTAGAATCTTGATACAGTGGACTCGCGTTTTTACGAACTCGTGGGGACCGAAAAAGTTCGTAAAATCAAAAGTTCGTAAATGGGAACGGGATTTAAAAAAACAAAAAATGCAATCTGCACTAACCTTTTTTCATTAGCGATTCCAAAAGAATCAGCTATCTTAGCTTGCTTCATGACAGCACTTCGGTAAATAAACTATTCCATAGAGTTCATGCAGTTAAGTATCTTAAAATGGTCATCTGCTTCAAAGAACCGATGTAGTCCTGACAGAGATTCTGTAGCTTCTTTGATAGTTGGCCTTGGTATGACCTCTACACATTCTTCTTCATCGGATTGTTCTTCGGCATTCCTGTTCAACATCTGATTGATGATTTCATAATCCGTTATCTCCTCTGTGCATGCTTGAAGATTCTGGTCCATGATCAGAAAATCATGAAATGTTTTAATCAAAAAAGCTTATGGATTAAGGCTTCATCTGCACTGAGACCGGAGGCGCTCTTGGGGATTTCTTGTACTGAATCTTTAATGTGTCCTGCGTGTCGAAATTAGTTGACAATCTTTGCTTGGGAGACGTCATTCCGTACACTAACTGTCAGATGCATCGTATTGAGTGCATCAATCTCGTAACATTTTTCAAGTTATAGGTACAGAATTACTCTTTTTAAAAGCATCCCTCTTTATTTTCGTTTGAAACAATGGACGATGCTCCGATCCATGGGCTGCAAAACCAAAATTGTGGAAGCAAATTCTTTCCCCTCCAGCCTCCTTCCTACTTACCAACTTGGGAGGTCTAAAGAAATTTTACCTTTTTCCCATCAACTTTTTTCTGTCTAAAGGAAAACAATGAAAAAAAATTGGTAATTGTGGAAGCAAATTCTTTCCCCTCCAGCCTCCTTCCCACTTACCAACGTGGGATGTCTAAAGAAATTTTACCTTTTTCCCATCAACTTTTTTCTGTCTAAAGGAAAACAATGAAAAAAAATGAGGAAACTGAATTCGTAAAAAAGAGAGAATGCTTAGTTTTGGTTCGTAAATCGGAAGACAAATAACACTATTTTTATGGGTAATGGTAATTTTAGTTAACGTCGTACTAGAGCTACACAACGGGCTATTGACGACGGTCCGGGATCAGTCCCTTAAGGGAAAGATTCGAGGACAGCACCTCGTAATTTCGAACCACGGTCAGATGACGAAGCAACACCTGAGCTGGCACCCCACTCTCCAAACTTCCACACCAACCCAACGTGAGGACTTTCGACCACGACAGATTTAAGGTGCACCAGCCGCCTCTACACCCTACGCTTACAAACATCCATGCCCGGACCCGGATTCGAACCAGGAACCTTCCGATCTAGAGACTAACACCCTATTTTTATGGGATATTGTTCGGAACCAACGTAGGAGTTCGTAAATTGGAGGTTCGTAAAATCGCGAGTATAAGAACTTAAACACATTGTAAACCACGGAATGAAAGAGACTCCAAAAAAGGTTTTAAGAGATGGTCGCAAAAACTAGTTTCGTGCTTGCACAAGTCTCTCTCTCTATGTTCAGTTAAACAGAAATTATATTGAAAAACTACAATGTAATATACAGACAAAAATTAATTAAATAAAATATTCTTACGTAATTCCCAGACCTTTGAAAACATCCTTCGCATATCCAATAAGACAAAAACCTCTTAAGCTCTAATTTCCTGCGCTTAAAGTGCGCTTTGCCTTAGAAATGCCTCTTTTCAGATCTCAGGTTAGATACTTCCGTGATATTTCGATTACTCTTAACGATAAGTATTAAATTTAGCGGGATTTATCGGGCTTATTCCAGCCCAAACACACTTTTTGCGATTTATCGTATTTTTTCGGAATCGTTTCGGAGCTCTCAAAGCGATCGATAGCGAATTCGAATGAAGTTGAAAATTAATATTTCCCCCTTATTTCGGAGGGGTGGCTTTTTTTCCAAAAAAATATTTTGAAGAGTAATACAGCTGGAAACGAAAATAGAACACGTCGGGGGAACCGTCGGCAAATGGACTTTAAACTTAATTAAGGAGAGTTGTGATGTATAGCTGACGAACTTTTATTTTATTTTTAGTCTCGTCAAGCTAATGGGTACGTGGAAATGAATCCTTCAAAAGTATAGATTTAGAGGACTAATTTGCTTTTCCAGTATTTAGTTTTCATAAAGGTTGCTGGGCGAGCCTTTTACCGGGAAGTATTTGAACAAAGAGAGTAGTTAAATATTTGAAATAATTAGGCATAATTTTTTAGAAAATTGAAGATTATATTAACTGTATAAGGTATATTTACTGACAAAAAATTTTAAAAAGTTTATTTGTCACTCTAAGGTCATTTTTTAAAACACGGGATTAATTAGAAAGTCTATTGAATTAAAAAGAACTATTGAATTTAGAAAATCTCAAGAGTTTTAATACTCTTTCAAAGTTTACTAGTATTTTGCAGTGTACTTTTCGTATCGTAAGAGTATTTTTGAATTTCCTTGTAGCAAATAAATTGTATTATTCGAAGTATATAAAATATCGAATTTCTTTAAATGTTTATGCATCTCAAAGGTACTTGCTGCTATTTTTATTGTTTACCGTCGTCTCATGTCAGGCATTGCTCTATTTGCGCTCATACAAAAAGAGTGAAATTATCATTTGTATACTAGTACGGTTCTATGTACATAGTTTATGTGTTCTGATGCAAATATAGTTATTTTACCAGTGGGTGATTTGATTCAAATTTTAAAATAAAATTAATATTTTGATTTCACTCACGTGGAATCGAAAATTAAATTTTCCATTTCTAGAGAAACAAACATTAAAGTTAACTTGCGGAAATTCAATTTTAAAGAAAATAAAAATTTCTCATTTTTTGCATAAGTTATACATTTGACAAGGTCTAGTAAACACTTTCCAGGAATTTTTAGTTCTGGTGGTAATCCGTTTCATGGGGCTACGTATTAAATTAAAATTATTTTCCAAACTTAACTAGATTATTTTTAATGAAATAAATAATTATTTATTTCGTTGAATTCAACTAAATAAATTTAAATCGATTTTTCCTTTCCAGTAATCATTTTCCATTACTTATCTGGATTAGTAAATAGGAAAGTGTTAAAAAATCGCAATGTTATAATGTTTAGTTATTTTAAACTATATTAAATCATGACTGCTAAGCATTATCAGTTGTATAAGTTTAGGTTATGATTGAATTCTGTTTTTAAAAAATCTAATCCTTTAATATATATAACATGGGTGATGACATTTTAGTCAGGCCGATTGCATATATTTAAGATAAAGTGAATGCAGCTTCGGTTGCTATGCTTCCTCAACTCTTATCAGGTTGTGAAAAGGACTAATGCAGCAGGCGGTGTTCAAGTAGTTTCCCTGTTTGAAGTGTCCTTAGGAAGTGCCCATTACACATTCAAAATGAAGCGACCCTCCTAAAAATATATAACTCTGCAAAACGTCCATATACCTTTCTTTCACAATAGCATCATACCATTTGTCACGTGCTGTCACTTCTGTCAGCTGACGTCATGGGGAAGTCACGGGATTTCTTGAGTCTGATGATCACCATGGCAACCAGGGGAACGAGGTCGCAAGAGTTGATGCGGGCCTTTTGTCCCGTTTATTACGCTATGGCAGAGATCATCTGCTAAATCATCAGAGGTGCCACAGTTGACGAAGTTGAAGAATCGACATTTGGTCAAACATGGTGGCAAAGGAGGCTCTTTTTACTCTTTTGAAATGCTGTTTCTTGTGTCACATTTTATTCCTCGGTGATATTTTATTGAGGAATAAATCAACAAACTTTCTGTGTGTTTGGTTAGTTCAATTCATTAATAAACTGTATAGGATTGCAATTGCTTTAATTGTTGCTTTCACAGCACTAGAAAATACACTCTTCATTTGGTTTGTATATATATATATATATATATATATAAATATCTTTATAGTCCACTTCTTTCGACTTGGATGTCCCTTAACTTCTACTTTACAATTCAATCACATCTCTATTCAAAAATTATTATATGATAATCCCTCTCTCCAGCATTATACTAAAGGATAAGTCGGTTATTACAATGCATGATCAATTGCCCGCGACTATACATGAACATTTTTCACAAACCTCTTTCCTTTTTAATCTATTTTTAATATAAATTTTAATTCATCACTTTGTTCCAACCTCACTGTTCACTAATTACTCTGCACAACCTAACTGTTCACTAAAAACTTTTTCAACCTAACAATTCGCAAACGATCTCGCTCCAACTTCCTTTGTGTTCCATTGCGTTGTAAATTTCATTACCTACCAACTGAACTATTTGAATTTAACCCCTTTCCAGACTCTCCCCTTTCCCTCCAGATTCCTTCTTTTTTAGCACATAAACTAAAATTCTATTAACCTAGACGTATTTCCTTTCCCTGAAAAAAATTATAGTGGTCTAACGGTAAAACGTTTCGTTCAGTCAATTAAAAAAAACGTTTAACAAAATATTTTCTAACCAAGAATTTTGTTTAATAGTATTTGTTTTAATAGAACATATAAAATGAAATTTTAAAGCTTTTAGCTTTTACAGATTTTTATCTATGACAATTACACAATATTTAAT
This sequence comes from Metellina segmentata, assembly GCA_947359465.1. Taxonomy (NCBI): domain Eukaryota; kingdom Metazoa; phylum Arthropoda; class Arachnida; order Araneae; family Tetragnathidae; genus Metellina; species Metellina segmentata. The sequence continues at coordinate 52,862,683 of OX375884.1, read as the reverse complement.
CACCGAAACCTGATATGTTCTCAATAAACTACATAATATTTCCTCAATAGATTAGAAATATGTTCAAGTATTGTGAAAGGAAATGGAACAAATTCGTTGAAAATATAAAAATGTTACATAGCCTACATTAATTTATTTTTAAAAAACCTTTATGCTTTAAAAAAATTTCCCTTTCATAAAATAATTTAAAAGGACTCCTCTAAATGAAATCGGCCTATACAACTAGTCTTAGTATCATAGACAAAAAGATGCAGGGTTACCAACGTTAATGGATTAATTTGAATTCGGAAACAAACCTTATAGATAATCCATCCATTAAAACTTCTCATTTTAATGTTTTCTATTATCTTGTTCATATTTCCAATTGCTTGCTGCCTTTATAAACTTTATCATGCGCTGGTTTTGTTGACGATAAATTAGTTTATAATCTGAGACATTAGTGAAAGATAGTTGGTAATCTCGAGTAACGCCTGCGAACCGCAAGCGGACGTAATACTTCGAACAAATTCTTGATTGTTTCATTTGTTTCGGATGACAGATCATCGCTCGGTTATCACTGAAATCACATGAGAGAATGTGTGGTTTAATTAGAATCTCATCCAAATTTTGCGTCCTATGCATACTTTCAAACATTACACTATCAGTCAACGTATACCATTATATTTACTCTCTTACATGTTGCATTGAAAGGTGTTCCGGTAATTGTTTTGATTTGTTTTAAGACAACTGCAATAAATTCATTTGTTTTATCTGAGCGTTTTACATTATTCCCCGTTTTGAAGTTAGTAAATTATTTTTGTGCCAGAATTTTATAACATATACTCTATAACAAAAAAAAATCGACGCACGAAAAAGGAGTTGTCTAACAGTAGTGCCGGGCTCGATCCACTTGGAACACGCTGACTGGGGACGTATAATATTTAGTGACGAGTCCCGTTTCCAACTGTGTCCTGACAACAACCGCAGACGTTTCTGGTGACGTCCAGTTCAGCGTGAGGATCATGCCCTTGCTATCGCTCACCACACATACCCACAACAGGACGTTATGGTCTGAGGTGCCATCTTCTTTGATAGCCGGACCCCTTTGATAGTCATTTCTGGCACACTTACAGCACAGCAATTCATAGACGACATTCTACGACCGTTTGTGTTACCGTTCCTTTTGCGACACCCCGGACTTACTTTTCAACAAGATAATGCCCGGTCACACACAGCATGTGTTTCTATGAATTGTCTTCAAGCTTTCCCAACGCTTCCTTGGCCAGCTAGGTCTCCTGATTTCTCTCCCATTGAGCAAATTTGGGACGTTATGGGAAGGCGATTGCGACCATCCTGGAATGTTGACCATTTAGCCCGACAGTTGGAGACGGTAAGAAATTTCGCAAAAAAACAATCCGGGAACTTTTTCAGTCTATGCCACGCCTTGCATCCAGGCCAGGGGTGGACCAACGGCTTATTGACTTCCTCTCTTTGTAACGGTCAAACTCTGAAATAAATCATTCAATTGTTCTGCAATTTTAATCGTTTGTTTTTCTATGTATGTTCTCTTCACCATCCACCAATTTTTATTTTTCGGATCTTTCCCTTAAGGGATTGATCCCGGACCGTTGTCAATAGTGTGTTGCTCTAGTACGACGTTAACTAAATTTACCAATTACCAATTTTTATCGAAATCAGACAACTCCTTCTTGGTGCGTCGATTTTTTTTGTTATAGAGTGTATAACCAAGCAATATCTTAATTATTTAAATATTTACTGACCACTTTTCTAATGAAGGCAAATTAATGCGCCATCTGCACGTAGTCCAATCTAACTCACATATCGTTGGATTAGAGCAGATACACATTCACTGACTTTTTTGGACAATAATTTATATATTTTTTATTTGAAAACTGATAGCTAGTCTGATAACCTCCAAGTTATTCCGACGAGATATTTCATCTATTGAGATCTGACCAATTTGACCATGATGCACATGATGAGATATCTCGTCATCAAGATATTACCGATTTTTTTATAGTGGTGAGATTGGTGAGTTTTCTTCTAATGACGATATATCTCGTCCATCAAGATGTGGTCAGTTTTGCTAAGGGCAATGTACCTCGTCGAGAGAACCACCTAAAGGGTTAAGCAGGGTAAAAATACTTTTTCTTAGTTAATGCATTTTTGCTCTTAAAGACGACGATATACTCACGTAACAATATTCAATTAAATACATTTTATATCTTTCTAATATTTATCTTATAAATTATGCTCCCTTTATTTATCATAATGAATATTTTATAAGTTATATTCGGCAGTACCACGTCATCTGTTCAAAATTACATGATGTCGTTTTCAGATCTTTACCTTTGGAGGCTCTTCTTCGATCGTCGCCCCTTGTGTTGCTCCAGTGCGACGTTAATTAAAATACCTACCTACCTTTGTAGTGCCAAGATAAAAGTTAAAACGGACAATAACTATTTATTATATCATCTCTTACTAGTTTGAAGACTTTTCTGCATCTTTTGGCATCAATGTAGTTGAAACCAGACAACAAAAAGAAAAAGGTATTATATATATATATATATATATATTTATTTATGCATAATTACAATCTCTACACATAATTTAAAAAATAAGAATCCACTAAAGGTGTGTGTGTGGGCTGTAATCCGCGTGCAATTACTCAGAAGATTGATGATTCTTCAATCTCATCGACCAGGTCGACACAGAACATTACCTGTAAGCCCGCGGAATGCAAAACGGCAGTTAAATGTTCCATATACCATACTAAATCCCCAGGCATGTCTCGCTGAAATAGCATCCTTAAATCCAAGACATAGCGACGCAGTGAACTGTTCCATTCCAATATGCAGAGTCTGAGATTGAATATCGAAATTAGAAATTGTGGGGTCAAATTATTTTATTGATGTGTAGCGTATTTTCGTATTAATTGTTTTATAAACCTCCACACAAGGAATTGGGTTTGTTACGAACTGTCGTTATTTAATTGTCGAGTCGTTCTTATACACCAAACTTAGTTCGAAACTCTCTGGCGATTGTAAAGATCTTAAGATAAGTAGCGCGTATGGATAGTTTTATAATAATCGAAGACTAATTTCAATATTTCTCATATATTAAATTGTAAACGCTAAAAGATAAGTGTACATCTGAAGATAGAGATTGTTAAGTAAGGTTATTGATTTGATAAGGATTAAACCGGACTTCGGTTTTCGATTGGTTGGAAAAATATTTTGATCTTTTGTTGGAAAAAAGTAGTACTCTACAAAAAGTACTTCAATGCTAAGTAAGAATAAATGTAGATTATGAATAGATTAAACTGAAATAAAAATTTAGTTCAAGTATCTAGTGCTACTCTTGAAATATTGAACTATCCCCCAAAATTGTTCGCCTGAAAATGGTTCAAAATTACGTGGTGTTGTCCTCGGTCTTTCTCTTAGGGGATTGATCCCGGACCGTCATAAATAGCCCGTTGAGTTGCTCTAGTACGACGTTACTTAAAAATTACAAAATTACCCAAAATTGTTTTCCTTCAATTAGAAAAAGCAAGGAAATAATCCGAATAGTACAAGGAAAGATAATGCCTAGATGAAGCATCTTATAGGAAATACAAAGCTTCCCCTTCTAATCGTAGACCAATAAAGTAGTAAAGGGAAAGATTCGAGGACAACAGCTTCTAATTTTGAACCACGTTCAGATGATAACACCAACGTGAGGACGTTAGAAGAGAGATTTAATGGGCACCAGATTCCCACGTAGACGAAGGTCTTTGGTTGGGTCAAGTATCGAACTCATCACCTTTTGTTTGTTTATCTGCGTCTCTATTAACTGGGATTGTACTAAAACATTTGTTTTTCTTGAACTAAACTATATTTCAACTGTCAGATGAGATTTTTTTATTTATTCCTCTTCACTACTCATGTTTTGAATAGCATATTTCGAAAATAAGAAAGCTCTGAACACGGGTACTTTAAATTATAGTTACCTTGTAATTTCAATGAATGTTGACTTTGAAAGTGGAAAAAAAGAGGGTGAAAAAATAAAGGGCCGTTTGTAAATATATGGTGAAAATCATCAAAACAGTCACATTTCTTATGTTTTTAAAATTAATTTATCTCGTACAAAATTTGTTTACTTTGGTATAGACTTCTTTTTTTGTTTCACAATCCTTTTTAGCTGCATATAAAATTGTTTTTGTCACAAAACCAAGTTATAACACCGGATAATTTTCTTTCGTGAAAAATATATCTTTATGTTATCAAGATAAATATTAGAGCGAAGGAATATCATCTCTTGGCTATATATATATCATAATTACTCATAATTTCATTATTTTTTTACATACAGTGAAACTTTGAATAACCGTCAGGGTCGAGACCGTGATCATGACGGTTAATCGAATAGATCGATAGCATAAAAACCTTAAAACAACAACCCACCCCCATTTATTGCAAATAAAAAAATTATTTAAAAATTGCACGTTTACGAACCGGAAATACACTGTACATACATGTATTTTATTTTATCGAAACAAACAATATACAATTTACATGAAATACAGAATAGTACATATTGTTACATAAACTTACGCTCTAGATGTACATACATTATTCAAATCTTAAAGTAGTCTGCCATTTTGTTTTGTATCTTCGAGGCTCGTGCTTTCTGAGCGGCAATGTTCCGTAATAACGGACTGACGGTTAATCGAATTCTCACTATACAATGATAATCACCATTACAAGACTGGGAGTTATTTCTTAGTCTTCAAACAAAAGTTATATTTTGGACCTATGAAACTTTAATTTAATTGCTCTAGTAACAAAATACTCGTAACTATCTACTTAAAATCTTTTTGACGGCCCCATCGTACCATAAAATAACTACATTTACTATCGCGAAATCAAGTTGCACTAACCCTGTGAGAGAATTTTTGAAGTACTACTATCGAGTTTCAAACATGAGCTAATTCAAAGGAACATTTACAACACAACGCGAAGACTACTTTAAAATTATTGCACCAATTCAAGCCATCGTGCGAACAGTCAAAAATATATTTTCTAATCAAAGTGCTACAGAATTACTTGTGATAGTAGATAAAATTCGCACTTTCCGCCGCTCTGCCGCTGAACTAATTTAACACATCCATTTCTCGAAACATGCATACAATCAAATTTCACAGATCGTTAAATGTTTTCAAACCCGTTTCTCTCCCGAATGTGACTGCAAATCCAGAATGAAATCCTTTATTAATGCATGGAATGCTAATTAATATGCCAAACATGTGTTAGGGATTATAGATTCTTTCACGGAATTCAATGGCATATAATCAATTTGCGACACATTCCGACTGATTACTCCCTAGTACTTCCCAAATTCGACCGAGAGGGATTTCATTCAAATTCTTTTGTCCCAAGACTAATTGAAAGAGCGAGGGGGCTCTTTTAAAGGCCGGTGATCTAGAATTTTCAACCTTGCTTACCACTTCCAACAAAAAGGCCTTTATTCTCCTCTCTGCTCAATCGTGACTCTATTGGAAGTGCTGGGGGGCAATACAGACTTTGTCGCGTGTTATAGGAGATGGATATTATGGGTCTTTGAAAATCGATTGTGTGTGCGTTTCATAGTTGAAAGTTTTTATTACACTCTTTCAGTATTGTCTTTTTCTTTGACTTTTGCTCTAAAATAACTTTAGAAGGTTTTCTAGTATGCAGAGATAGTTTAACCTTTAGACTACGGCTATAGAAATAACTAGAGAGATTCTTTCATGACATTATTCTTATAGCTTACAAAGTAAAACAGGTACAACTGCTGAAACGGCCGTAGTCTAAATGCTTTCTTGGCGCGGTTCTTATAACTTTCAAGGTACAACTGCTGTACAGGCTGTAGACTGAAGGTTAATTCACTTCCCACCATATAACAATTATCGAATCTCCATTTTAAGTTCAAAAACTGAGACAGACTTTGTTAAGTGTTAAGTGTAGGAGTTCGCTTCACCATATAACAATTATCGAATCTCCATTTGAAGTGCAAAAGCTGTGACAGACTTTTTTCAGTGGGATATTAAGGGTTTTACTTTTAATATCGACTGGGTGCTTTCACGCTTGCAAGGTTTCATTACACTCTTTTAGAAATGTCTTTTTCTTTAATTTTGTTATAAAATAATGTTAGATCGTTTACTTAGCACTGGACTCTTATTTTTAGTTATTTCATCAATTTTGGATTAACCCTTCTGGTGGTTGTGTCGACGAGTTATCTCGTCATTAGCACCACGACAACGTGCGTGAACTGTTTGAACGTAAAAATTATACGGATTGTTCCCGGACCTTAGTCAATAGCCCGTTGTGTCGCTACCAATACAACTTTAATTAAATACTTACCGAAAAAATTATACAATTTATGTATATCACATCTTTTTGGAGCTAATATTATGAAAGCGTTAAATGTGTAGTGAACTTAAACGAAGTGTAGACCGCTCATAGTTTTGAACCTCGGTCAGATGACGATTGCCTGTAGATCTTACAATAGTTTCTTGTAAAGATCATGTAATTTTTTTTACTAACAAAATCGAAGGACTGTGTATTTTGTCAGTCTCCTGTATTCTTACGTTATTTTGATATAATACATTTTTGAAGTATTTAAATACTGTACATCATTGGTTATCCAAGTCCTGAAGAACCGATAGTTCGTGTTATCCAAGGTGAATTAGATGTCGAGAACTTTAAAAGTTTTAAATGAAGTTTATACTATAAGCGGAAGTTCTTTATCCATAGAGGAGAGAAATTTCTGTGAAAAAGAAAACCGTTAAGGACTCTTTCTATGAGATTATTTAGAGATCTATTTGCAAAATTATCACAATAACTACATACTGTGACACAGAGGCATTGGAGTAGCACAATTTCCAGGATTATATATTTGTATAAATTTTGTAAATCTAAAACCAAATGTGTGAACACGAAACTTTTTTGTATCAACCATTTTGTTGGACCACAGGACCACAAAATTGCTTTATGACGCTATAGATTCAAAAATAACGAAGCTAACACAAAAAAACTTATATTCACAAAATACAAAATTCCTTGTTCAGAAAAAGAACTTAACCCTCCTGAATGGTTATCTAAACTAGGTATCTCGACATTAGAAGAAAACATGGTCCGGATCATTAGAAGAATACCAGATCTTGATGTAGTTAGTCCTCATAAAAAACGGTAATATCTTGATGATCAGATATTTTGTCATTAGCAAAATTATTTAGACCTTGATGGACGAGATATCTTATCGAAACCATTTGGAGTGTTGACAAACATCGAAACCATATGGACAGGCCAAACAAACTAAATAATCTTGAATGTATAGGTAGAAAGAATTTGCATTGTAAATACGATCATTCAAACTGTCATTTTAATTCCTGATTCCCGCTGTAAAGAATAAAGTCATTTTAAATAAGATTCAAAAGAATTATTATGTTTCATAATATTTTTACACGCTTCAAAGAACCCAACCAATCGATAATCAAAATTTTTCTTGATTCAAGAGTGTTTTTATGCCCTATATAACAAAACTGAGTTTTAATTTTGCATTATCTTCGTCAAAAGGAATAACGGAAAAAAGTTATTATATTTAATGAGTTTTCTTTCTTTAATAAGTGTGATTAGATTACTAGGTTCCAGCTACTTGTATGAAGCCTCTTTTGGAGGTTTATTGAAAGTTTGATGTTTGACTAACTCTCCAAGAACGTTTGAGGGAAAACAGGACTTTTTTGTGAGTAGATGTAACTTTGAAGCAAGTCCTCTTGGAAAGCTCATTAAGGACAATTTAATAAAAGAAAGTAAAATATGGCGGAATGGAAAACTCGATGTGTGTAAAAGGCTATTATAATCTAATTTCTATATTATTCTCTCCGGGGTCATTGTCTTTTTATTACAAAAAACAAACCGAAGTTTTTATTTCTAAAATATTGGAATTCGAAAGCATTCCGTAATTGCTTCTTGAGTGTTAGGAAATTGAGCCATTCGGGGAAGGTAGGTATTTTAATTAACGTCACACTGGAGCAACGCATCGGACTATTTGAGCCATGCGGAGAATTATTATTTTAGAAAATGAAATTTTTAGAATTTTAGAAATGTGATACAAAATTATTTATTGCCCAGCTCCAGCGAGTTGTAAATCGAGTCACACGGTTTCAAACGAGTCTATTAGTTGGATTAGGGTACTAATGGTAACATGAACAAAGCGCTTCCAAAACTAGCATCGGTAGCACCTAACCTGGTCTTTAGTTTATCACTTATTGCCGAAAACGATAGCATCGATAGCAAGGTAGCAGAGGAAACACAGCCAAGGCATTGTTGTCTTTCCGTATGACAGCCTTCTAATGGGTTTCATACTTCTTCAAAAATAAACTGATCCAAGATCCATAGCTTTCGCGTCGGAACCGCGATACCAACCGTTGGCTTACAAGACAGACAATATACAAGGTCAATTGGAACAAAGTCAAAACTTTCGAAATATAAATTTATTTGCTTTCCAAGATCAGAATGTGGTTATCTTTAAACTGCGGAAGTCCACTAAATCGTTTTTTTCATTGCTCAAAAGGTTAGATTTCTTCTTGAGAAACACGCTTAGTAAGAATAGACGAGTGAGAAGAATTTAGCCCCCTCATTTTATCAGGACTGTTTTTATTGATTTTTAGTATGTTTCACTTCATATAAAAAATGTCGACGATGTGTTATGAGGCAAAACATGTTTAATAATTTACTTTAAGTGATGAAATTGATTAACAGAGTTACTTAAATCTGACTTTACTCAGCGGATCAATTTCTAAACTTCTAAAAACATGAATATCTCTGTTTTATTAAATTGTTTAAGTGTTCTGAAAATCTATGATTTTTAAAAAGAAATGTTAACAGAAATAAATTATAATGAAAGAGTAGATTACTAAACTATTCATTAGGATATAAATATTTTCACTTCTTTTTGTAAATATCCCCCTTTTAATGATATTCTGTAACTTATTTTGCATAGCTTAATTTTCTCATCATATATAATTAAAAGCTATCTTAATTTACCATCAGATGCTTATATAGACCGTGAAGAAAAAAAATATTATGTAAGTCCTAAAAGTTTTCATTCCGAAACAGTGGTATTAGTATGTCCAAACTTTGATACGAAACTACTTAAAGGTTATATATTTTTTCACTAAGATAGGCTGAAACATTGAATAAATTGATACAAATAGAAAGGTATAATTGTTTTAAATATATGATATAAAGAAGATATAGATGAAAATATGATTAAAAAATTAATGATAAACTTTATAAACAGTAAAATTCTCTTCGACTTTAGCTCTTGAATATATCTTCACCTCACTTTGAAAACCACTAAAAACATTTAAAGTAAAATACATATTTTCATAACTTAAATCAAATATACACAATAATAACCACCAAAGTATTTTACTTCAATACTCCCGGATAAAATAAAAGCTCTTATGTTTGGTAAAAAATGTAAGCAATGTTATTTTTGTTTACACCAATTATTGATAACAACATTTCTCATAATTAAAACGTTAAAAAGATTATAACAATAGTAGCAAGATCCTAGATTAGAGTCACGAGAAACCTTATCAAAACATGCGCCTAAATGTATAAGTTAAACCTAAATTTTAAGTTAAATCTTTATTTTAAAGAGTCACAAAAATGTCACTCTTTCTTACACAACCATACTTAATCAGTGGTAGAGATTCTCAAGGTAAAATTCTGTGTTGAAAATGGCGAGTTGTTTTCCTCTCATCTTTCCTAAGGGATTGAGCCTGGATAGTCGCCAATAGCCCATTTTGTTTCTCCAGTGTGAAATAAATTCACCTACCTACCTTCTGTAAGGCCCAACGGTTGAAAATATGATAATTAAAAATTAATTTTAACTACATTATTCATTTAATTGAGTGTTCTATCGAAGTAGTTATGAAATATGATTAAGATATGACTATTTTCAGTGAAAAGAAGAACGATGGTATGATCATATACAGATGATGCATAAATTGTTTGGAGGTTGAAGAGGCAAACTTTTGGGTAAGTCATATAACCAATCATTGTAAGTGTAGAAAATATTTTGTTAACAAATATCTATTTAAATTAGTTTATCTAGTTTTAGAAATATATAGAGCAAAAGTATTTACAAGGCTTCGCAAATTTTCTGCTTACAATATTACGCTGCCATACACTACCCCCCTACAATAATGGACCGGACACAAACAGATTTGCATAAAATCTGACTACCTGTTTGGGGGTGTTTTTCGGGGTATGGCCTGAGACCTTTTCTTGGAAAATTGAACATTTTGGACAATCAGGTTCTTCCTACGCTCTGGCAATTTTATGGAATGGACCAATCTTACTTCCAGGACGACAACGCTTCATGTCATGTTACAGCCTTTGCCAAGTGTTGTATCAAGATATGGATGTAAAACGTCTTCAGTGGTCTGCTTAGAGTCCCAACCTAAACCCCATAGAACATTTGTGGGACGAGTTAGAGCGACACTTATGGACCAGGGAACCACGTCCGAAATCTACTGCTGAGCTGGCGTCATTCTTGCAGCAGGAATGGACACAAATACCCATAGCTGTGTATCGAAACCTTGAAAGTATGCCAAGAAGGGTTGTTAGTGTAATTACAGCACGTGGGGGACCATCCCCCTATTAAAGCACGTATTATTTCCCTTATACCAATGATTTCCAATCGGTAGTACGCGGCAACGCTTCAGGTGGTACGCAAGGATAAAACGAGCGACCCGAATCTTCTACGAAGTTTGTTCGATTTTTTAGTATCTACAACCACGTTATGTTATTTCTTATGCCATTTGTTACTAGTTACTTGTGTGAGAGTGGTTTTTCTGAACTTTTGTATGTAAACAATAAATATAGAAACAGAGTTAGTGTTGAAGAGGACTTACGAGTGAAGTTAAGCTCCATTGCTCCTGATATTGATATTTTAATAGTACAAACAACAGCAAGTTTCGCTCAAAAAATTTATTTTTGATTATGTTAATCTTTGTTTGCTTAGTTTGTACTAATTATTTAAAATTATTTATTTTTAGACCTGTAAGTAAAAAATAAAACTGTAATTTTCAATAATCGTTTTATTTTTTTCCTTTATTAAAACATCATTAATACGAAATAGAAGGGCATTAATCATAAAATAAGAAGCTTTCTTAGTATTTTAATTAAAATAAAACAAGCCATTGGGCACTTTTCTGACATAAGATATATGTTTCTAAAAACATATAGGACTGGAGGTACGCCAAAAATTTCTAAAACTTTCAAGTGGTTCGCAGTTACTAAAAGGTTGGGAACCCCTGCCTTATACCATCACATCTTGCTGTCCGGGCCATTATTGTAGGGCAGCGTATTTCAGTTTCTTCTGTGTTTGTCATTTTTCTCACTCCGTAAAATTCTGTGTTATTTTTAGTGCATATTTTGTTGCCCAAATACTAACGAGCTATCTGAATAAAACTTTCATTTCAGATTAGATGCATTTATTGACTATTCATTATAAGTTTATTTGAACTATATTGTTTGTATTGAGATCGAAAGCTTCAAATGAATGATAATTCACCCAATGTATACTTCGAAATCCTCAGAACGCATAGCTAATTTCCGATTCTAGGATTCCTAAGTCCCACTTTAAGCACAGCTAATAAGGCTAATCGGATGGGATTACTACAATTTAGAACACTTCAGTTTGCTTCAGCAGATATTGTTAATTTAATGGATTTAGAGAGCCGGCTTAGATGCTAAGATATATCGACAATGCTTCATTTCCGAAAAGGCTCCGTGGAATTGTAAAGGCTCAACAGAGTTTAAAGTTCACGCATACGATACATGCTAGAATTTATAATCCAGTATGATTGTTTGTATTTGCATTGTTTGAATTTTAAAGAAATAAATCTAACTTATAATGAATTTCTCTCACAAATTACGTTTTTAAAAAGCTGTACGTGCGTGGTTGTAGAATGGCATGTTTGAGTTGGATATATTGTAATGGCTCAACAGAGTTTGAAATTCATGCATACGAAAGTACTACAGTTTATAATCCAATATGATTGTTTGTATTTGTATTGTTTGAATTTTAAAGGAAATTAATCTAACTTATAATGAATTTTTCTCAAAAGTTACGTTTTTAAAAAGCTGTACGTACGTGGTTGTAGAAAGGCATGTTTGAGTTGGATATATTGTAAGGGCTCAACAGAGTTTGAAATTCATGCATACGAAAGTACTACAGTTTATAATCCAATATGATTGTTTGTATTTGTATTGTTTGAATTTTAAAGGAAATGAATCTAACTTATAAAGAATTTCTCTCAAAAGTTACGTTTTTAAAAAGGTGTACTTTGTAGAAAGGCATGCTGGTGTTAGATATATTTTATTTGTATTCATCTGCTTTACTAAATTACGATAAATTTTATCATTAATTTCATGGTGAAAATGATATCGAATTGTAAATGATGGAAGTTTACCAATTAAATCAGTCAAAATAATGTAACCTTAATGAAGCACGAGATTATACTGATAGTTTCCTTCGTTACAATCATATCAACTATCATATATCAATTCGGAATTAATTCTTGGGAATTTTTATTGACGAAGTGCTGAAAACGTATTAGAAAAGCAAGCCAACTGATTAATTTTCAATTTCAGAATATGTACAGGAAACACGTTTCGCTGCAGAAACACTACCACCATTCATATTTAGCTTCATAGAAAATGCCTCTCAGTTCAGCTTCAATATTTTTCTTTCACAATAATATAACAGTATATTTTATTACAATTTTCTTAATAATTTCTCCAAGGTAGTGGCTCTAACCAATCAACTATTATCTATCAATTCGGAGTTCATTTTTTGGAATTTTTAATACTGAAATCGTATTAGAAAAAAAAGCACGTGACGTTATGTTCGGAATACGTGCGAGAAACACGTTTCAGAAGCACTACCTACAGTTATATTTAGCTTGACCAAAAAATTATTTTCAGAAAGTCAAAAATATATGAATATTTTTGTGTTTTCAATAATGATAAAAATCTGCTTATAAATAAGTAAGAGTCCACTTCATAGGTGAATGAGTTTTCATAAAGGGAAAAATATAACGTCAAAATAATAGATTGACTTCATCGTAGGATAGTGTTATAACATTTACCTCTTTTCTTCTTTTCGCTGTTGCAATCCATAAGTTCAACCCCTTAGGTACGATAAAGGCAGAGATAAAATGTGCGCTGTCTATTGAAATCTTTAGAGTTTTTAGTATTTTGAAGCCTTGTTTATCCACCCTGTACGTTAAAAGTAAAACAGTTTATTTTCTGAACATTTTCCTTGTAAAACCAGACCATATTTACTACAAACTTCATATTTTTCATTGGAAAGAGTAATTTCCATTGGAAAGTATGTTACTCTATATACCATACCCTACAATAATGGACAGGACTCCAGCGGATTTGTATAAAATCCAACTACTTGTTTTGGGGTGTTTTTCGTGGTATGGCCTGGAACATTTGCATGTTGTTCCTAATAAATTGAACTCCGAAGCCTACATGAAGATTTTAGACAATCATTTTCTTTCTACGCTCTGGCAATTTTATGAAATGGACGAATGTTACTTCCAGGAAGACAACGCTACATGTCATGTTTCAGCCTCTGTTAATTAGTGGTGTCAAGATATGGATGTAAAATGTCTTCCATGGCCTCCTCAGAGTCCCGACCTAAGCCCCATAGATTATTTGTGGGACGAGTTAGAGCGACGCTTACGGACCAAGGAACCACGTCCGAAATCTACAGCTGAGCTGACGACATTCTTGCAGCAGGAATGGACACAAATACCCGTAGCTGTGTTTCAAAACCTTGTTGAAAGTATGCCCAGAAGGGTTGCTATTGTAATTGCAGCGTGTGGAAGACCATCCCCTTATTAAAGCATGTATTATTTCCCTCATACCATCACATCTTGCTGTCCGGTCCATTATTGTAAGGTAGTGTATTTTGACTACTATCTCTAAAAACTAAGAATATTAAATATTTCTTACATTTATACAAATACAAATACAAATATTGACTACCAGCTACAGGCTCAAGCCCAACAAGTCTGGTCCTTTGTTTATGAACTCCCCAATTCCCACTGACTATCCAATTGTATCTTAAATTCGTACACTCCCTTTGAATTAACTATATTCTCTGGCAACGCGTTCCAACTGTTTATTACCCTATTAAAGTATTAGTTTTTCCTTAAATCCCGATTAAAATGTGTTTTATTCAATTTATACCCATGGCCCCTTGTTCTGTTATCCCTATTTACCAACTTGAAAAGCTGAATCAAATCCTCCCTCCTTCTTCTTCTTTCCAGTGTATACATGTTTAGTTTACTTAAACGTTCATTATAGTCGAAATTTGCTATCCCCTTTATTATTTTTGTAGCTCTTGCTGAACCCTTTCAATTAATTCTATATCCTTTCTCATATATGGAGCCCAGAATTGTACCTTCATATTCTAGATGTGGTCTTACTAAACCCTTATATAACGGCAAGATTATATTCTTATCCCTTGAAGTTACAGTCTTTTTAATACACCCCAATAACCTATTAGCCTTTTTATCCGCAGCTGAACATAGGTGACCCATTTTAAAATCCCTGTGAATTATCACCCTATATTTATTCTATCCAGCGCATTTGCCTATACCAAGGTAAAATTATGATAGTCGGATTAACTTTGCACGAGAAAAAGCTTGTGTAAACGTCATAAAAGTTATGTATGTCAAACCAAAATGTTATAAAATTGTTTTCTCATAGCTCACAATGGTGTATAAGTAAATAAAAAAATTAAATACTTGAAAATATCTGACATATTTCATTAAGGACGAGATATCTCTTCAAGATATGTTCCGGGTTTTTTTTATGATGACGAGATCAATATCTGGTTCGTTTCTTCTAATGACGAAATATTTCGTCCATCAAGATGTGATCAGTTTTGCTAATTATTGTGCTTCTAATAAGATACCTCGTCGAAAGAATCACTAGACGAGTTTAGAGTAACCTAATTAAAATACTTTATGTGTGAATTTAACTTTTTTCCATTCCATAGTCCTATTCTCTTCAGAATTGAGTTTCAAAGTATAAAAGAGAATTCAAATTGATTCAAATAACCCTAAATAGACCAGTTTTACATATTAATAAAACTAATTTAAACTATTTTATCCAACTTAACGCAAACGCTGTAGAAACTTACATTTCTGTTAATATCGTTATACCTCAAATTTCAGGGAAGTTTATTCAAGTTAATTATTTATTAACTAAAGCTATAAATTGAAATTAAGATATTCCTAAGCCAATAAAATTTGAGAGAAATAAGCAATTGCCAAAGCCTTAACCTTTAGCAAATACTTATTTTTCTCGTTTAATGGTAATTGTACTGGTGATATTTTTTCTGTTTAATGAATCATAGGTATTTTTTCCATTTTAAGGGTGTAAAAGGCAACAGGTTATTTCTTAACCAGAAAATTCCGTTCTGTCATCCTTAACATATGTTCTGGACCAACAAACGTTTCTTGGTTGTTGATCCTGAAAATAGTGGATATTACCATTAACATCCATTAACCTTTCTTATTAGCAGTCAGCTATTTGATGATACTATAATGACTTTTAACTGCTACTATATATTAAGAATTTTTAGCTTTCTACGGATACAAGAGCATGTTCCTTTGTGAATGGCTTACCCAAAACAATTAATACCATGTTTAATGGATATTCTATTGAAATAAAATTATTATAATGTTATTATCAGCCCTAATCGCCCCAATTATGTTCATCAATAAAATTTTCTTTCGACCCATGTCACGATAAGCATCAATTTGTTTGATTATCTTTTAAGTACAGTCTATCGGGATCGTCTTTATTATGTTACAAAAATTCCTTATCGTGCTCAAGAAAAACTCAGAAACGGCTGGTACATTCTGTAGAAAGAATATGGTGTGGGGTATGGGATCTGGGTGAACTCAATTACGTCTTAATGAGTTGGTCCATACATTACCACCTGAGAGTGGGGTGTGGCAATGGCACGCGATTCGTCAAGGAACACGTTTAATCTGTTCCCTTATCTACTCACTCCTTCACTCGTATCCTTCTTTAAAATTAAATTAATTTTTTCGTAGGTTTTGAGCAAGAAAGCTGTGAAATAACAATAGGATTAGAAGAACGCAGTAGTTTATCATACAGAACGGAAATCATCTTCAAACTTGGACCACTAATTGTTAGTCTGATTGTTTTTAATAGACAGTTAAGCTTTGTAGAGCAAATACGTTGAAAATTGTTTTTGAATTTTTGGGGTTAAGACCTTGACTTTATAAGAATGTGTAACAAATATTTAGTATAAGATTGTTCAACAAAAATTTGGTATGAGAATGCTCAACAAAAATTTGGCATGAGAATATTGAACAAAAATTTAGTATGAGAATGTTCAAGAAAAAATTTAGTATGAGAATGTTCAAGAAAAAATTAGTATAAGAATGTTAAACAAAAATTTGATATGAGAATGCTCAACAAAAATTTAGCATGAGAATATTGAACAAAAATGTAGCATGAAAATGTTCAACAAAAGTTTATATAAGAATGTTCAACAAAAATTTAGTATATTTAATTGTCAGAGGGAAGGTGGGATCCTTTTAGATCACTTTTTGACATCAAAATATCAAAAATGAAATAACATTAATATACTTTATAACAATATTTATATACTTTAGTGCACCTAGAATATTTGTATTCCTATACCATTTCAAGAAAATGGGACTCTAAATTTCTCGTCAGTGAAAAGGTTCAACAGAAAGTTCAGTTTTAAGATTGCTTTTTTAAACAATTTATTTTACTAAATTATAAATTAAAGGGAGAAACGTCCGGTTTTAAATAATACCCGTAATAGTTTTTTAAGCCCATTTTACAGTGAATCCAGAAAATTTAACATTTAAAGTGATCGACGTTTGATGTTAAATCCTCTTTGTTGAAACATTATTAATATTTTATAACAGTTTTTTTTCTTCTGAAAAACCAAACTAAAGTAAGTTAGTCTAAACTAACATAATTCAATACATATTCAAAATGTTAAAAATTCTTGATTAATATGGGTGTAGAACTGTCACAGAAATGGTACCTGCAATAATAGAGAAATTATGTCCTGTCAAATGATCGGCTACCACTGTCAGAACGTGAAAGTGTATGAATTAAAGTCAAAAGAAACTATTCTGATCTATGATTCTTGTTATTTGTCTTCCTTCATTCCAGAACTTAAAAACTAATTTCCAATTTTTTTTGTCTTATTAAGATGCTATTTTATATTAATCATGTTATATATTTTAGATATACATAAGTCTTTTTAACAGTTTTCGCCTTGTAAAAACGTTGCTTCATTAGTCAGATAATTATAAACCTTATACCGGACATACCCCTTCTATTTAGTGCACATATCGACAATTTTAATATTGTTATGCGATAAAATTGATGGATTAAATTTTAAAAGCTAATTAAAGTTATAAATTAAAAAATTAAATCATAAAATACACAGTTAATTTTGCGTACGAATCAACCAACATGTTCTCTATGATATCCAATTAGGGTTTGAAACTGGTAATGAAATACCGATTTTATTGATCGTTATCAGTGCGAAACAGTACTCGATTTAACCTCTACATTCACGCCTAGACAGTGCCTCTTACTGCAGTAAAAAGTGGTAAACTACAAACCAGTATTCCTTTGGTAACTTTCCCTTTTTTAACTCCTTTGGTAATAATTAAGAATGATGAAATTTTGCAAAAGTTGTGTATCTAATACATATTATCTTACAAGAAATCGCTGTGAACTATCCACACTTTTTACTACGACCCCCAATTAAAATTGATAAACTTGAAAGTGGTAAACTACAAACAGGTATTTCTTTGGTAACTTTCCCTTTTTTAACTCCTTTGGTAATCAACCGGTATTGAGAATGTTGGAAATTTGCAAAATTTGTGTATCCAATACATGTTATCTTACAAAAAATCGCTGTGAACTATCCACACTTTTACTACTGCCCCTTATTTAAATTGATAAACTATTAAAAATGGTAAACTACACCCCCAAACTGGTATTCCTTGGGTAACTTCCCCTGTTTTAACTCCTTTGGTAATTTACCGGTACTGAGAATGTTGGAAATTTGCAAAATTTGTGTATCCAATACATGTTATCTTACTAGAAATCGCTGTGAACTATCCACACTTTTTACTAGGGCCCCTTATTAAAATTGATAAATTAATTACTTCAGAATTGCCTACACACCAACCAGCATGTAGTCTATGATATGCAATGAGAGTTTAACAATCAATAATGAAATACTGATTTTATTGAATGCTGTAGTACGGAACCAATACTCAATTTAACCTCTACATTCACGCCTAGACTGTGCTTCTTGTTTAGGAAAAAGGTAGTAAGCTTAAAGCATGTATTTAGAACTTCCGTCGTTAATTTAACGGTATTGAGAATGTAAATCCAACCCTCCTACAAAAAGAAATCGCTGTAAACTATGCAGTTTTTACTGGAATTGATTAACTTTACTGGTGCCCAGTTTTTAAAGTTTTATTTTCACATCTAGACAGTGCCTTTGATCGGTAATTTGCAAACCCTTTACCCAATACATCTTTCAGGAAAGGAATCGCCGTGTACTATCCAGTTTTTACAACGCCTCCTTATTAACATTGGATACTTTTTCCCGAAAATACCTTTACACGACAAGACAAAAGCAGATTGACCACTTTTCAACCCAGTGGTGTCAGACAAAAGCTTTGCGTGATGCTCTGTCAATGCTCTAACTCAAAGTGCTGAGAATTACCTCCAGTCTTGCACTGGAAACACAGGGTACGTGGAGGAATTCTTTCCGAAGAAAAAGGTGGGTAACTTCCATTGCGTGAGAGCTGCAATGTCAATTCCAACAGTCTAGGTGGTTGATGTAAAACATTATCCCTGGCATCATGGCGATCGATGTTGGTCTATTTCTTTCAGTTTTTATCCGTTTTCTTTTATCGCTCAATCCGAATAGAAGATGACGTGCTTGGTGACGTTTTGGACCCTCTCCATTCAAGTCATATATGATTAATAGAATACTTTAGTTCATATTTTACTTTATATTTGTATTTGAAGCTTATCCTTCACCTTAGAAAAAATGAATTATTTTGAACCCTTCGTTCGGTTATGACCTATATGCTTCATATAAGTGGGATCAATATTCTTTGAAAAACTTTTAGAATAGACCTGCCAAATGATAGGTCTCAAAAATTTCTTTCAGTACTATGAGAAGTGAAAGTTTTTTTAGAGACTCTAGTGGGTAATATTAATTATTTATTACATTTTAAGTTCTTCGTTCGGGGCAGTGAATGACCTGGATCGTGTTTTTGAAAACTAAATCTAAATTGAAATGATTTATGCGTATCATTCGCTGTGCAAAAAGAATAGGGTGCTGTACACTTTGCTATAAATAAAATGACATGTGATGCAAAGAAATTATATGATGATATATCATCAAATATTCCTGATTTCATCTATTTTATATTTTAAAATCAACAGTTGTCTGGGTGGGGCAGCGAAATAAAACAAAAATACAAACTAAGAAAACAAACTCTCATGGACCAAATATCTGTAATCGATTTCTTATTTACTTAGTGCACATTACTATTGCGTGGGTAACAAGTACACATAATAAAGTAAATGAAGTAAAATCACGTAATACAATACATATATAAATATAGAAACTTAACTATTACTAAAGCATTTTCACAGAAATGGTGTTAAACACTAGAATTTGTTATATGATTATAAAATATTTCTGATTTCATCTATTTGATATTTTAATACCAACAGTTGTCTGGATGGTGTAGCGAAATAAAACAAAAATACTAATTAAGTATA
Source organism: Metellina segmentata (assembly GCA_947359465.1). Classification (NCBI taxonomy): domain Eukaryota; kingdom Metazoa; phylum Arthropoda; class Arachnida; order Araneae; family Tetragnathidae; genus Metellina; species Metellina segmentata. The sequence goes on along the minus strand of OX375884.1, from coordinate 52,842,728 downwards.
ACGAACTCTCATAGACCAAAGATCTGTAATCGTATTCTTACTGAGTGCACATTACTATTGCGCGGGTAACAATAAACATAATAAAGTAAATGAAGTAAAATTACGTAATACAATACAGAATATAAATATATAAACTTAACTATTACTAAAGCATTTTCACAAGAATGGTGTTAAACACTAGAATTATGTAATGCTTTTAAAGAAAGCAGTTGACTTCCAGTTTCATGCTCTATAGATTAGGAATCAAAGAATCTTCATGATCTGTTGGTTAGAAAGCTTAGTTTTTTTTATGAATTTTGCGGGTTTAGTTTTTGAAGTGATATTTTCTTCTCTAGATTTTAACACGCGCGTGTGCTTTAGTGTTAAAAATATAATAATTCGGTCATGATAATATTGATTTCAAATTACTATAGATTAGAAAAATGTTACTAAATTACTTTCTTAGTGAGTGTTAATTTCTTAAAAATAAATAGTATTGTTAAGGGTTCCAAGAACAAAATGTAGAACAAACAGAATTCATGGGCTTAGTTTTCCTTATTTGTAAAAGGAAGATCATACACACACAACGTTTGACTTCTTTAAACAGAGATTTATTTACAAAAGCTCTACACAAAAATTAATACTTAAACTATATGAGCATTCACAAAGGTATGCCCCATGAACCTTCTTTTCAATAAAATAAAATATTTTAGATAAAAGTTGAGCATTAAATGCTAGATTTAAGACATATTACATTTTAAAAGATAGGCCTAAATATTATTGAAAGAAGTATAATTTTTATTATTCATCATTTTATGTGAATAATTAAAAAATACTTTAACTATTATCCAGCTTATTTAATTTATTGTTTTAATATAAATATATTTCTGTATCGGTTTATCGCAGGCATTTTAGTGTAATCTATTGCAATGGTCACAGAGTCAAGGAGCTCTCATCCCTAAGGTAAACTAAAAGCAGTTTGTATATTTTATCAATTTAAATTATTAAAATGCAAAATGTTTCATTTTCTTCGTACGGAATATTCTATACGTATAGAAAGGATTATAGAAGGCGAAAATGGTACGAGTAGCATTGTGAAGTTTTTTTTATAAAACTACCATTGCTTATCCAATGGTGTAAAACTGTTTACCTTACTTCAATAGTAACTGTGCAGTGAAGCAAGTATGACTGAGCTAGGTTTGGAGAAAAACTTCAAACTTTCTTTTTGGAAACAATCAAAAATTATGAAGCTACTAAAGTCGCTCTCTGAGACCTTAATTATGTCATAAAGTCCTACTACAGAGAGTGTGTCAAAGATAAATCCCTCTTACATGCAGCATATCAAAGACCAAGTCCTCTACAGAGAGTATATTCAAGGACTGATATACGAATCGCATAAGTAGGAAAATTAGTCCTCTGTGCAGAATCTGCAATTGATTTCATATCTTGTAGAATGGTAAAATATTTTCAATAGTCAGAGGAAAAAATAAGCACACTAAGAGATTTAAAAGTATCAAAATAAATTAGATTCCACATTATCAGATCTTGCAACTAATAAGTATTCATCCACGATTAAGTAATAAGGAATTGTTATGCATTCAGCAAAAGTGAAAACAAAAAGTGAGTGTTAACATAGATGTTCAGTAATAGAATATCACAGGAAATCTCTATCACTTTCCAAAAGCTGTTTGAAACGCTGAATTGTTTCTCCGAGATTTTATAGCTAGAAATATTGCCATATTAATGCTAAAAGAGTCGAATTTCATATTCACTATCCATAGTGAATATTTTATTCTTGACTTCTTTCTGGATTTCAAGATGCGCTGGAAAAAAATAAGCGTAAAATTATTTGGACCATTTCCAATAAAGAAAGACCATAAAAACAGTTCTAGCAGAAATATTTCTTGACACCCTTTATTTCTTGTGTATTTTTGACGTATAAGAAATTCATCTAGAGATATTTAGGCGAAGGATTTTTGCAGTTTAAATGTATATATGCTTTTCTTTGATCCTCGTCTTTGATAAGGATTACTATTCCATTTGTTCAACAATCTTAAACACAAAATACTGACTTATCATAATTCCCACAAGATCCTTTTCAACCATAGATTCACTACAGAAAATAAACTACGAAATCAATCGTTGGGCACAAACATTTTCGTTACAATTATTTTTATTACCTTCCTTTAATTCTTAATCTTAAACAATGCTTGCGTTACCCAAAAGTTATTTGAGAAAAGTGTTCTAGTTTGAAGAAAAGTTTCAAATTTAATAACTACTTCTATTAGGATCGACTGTTTGAAATATCGTAGAATTCTCTAAGTTATTGTCTCAATTAAAGTTAAAAGGAAATTAAAACGTCTTAGGGAATAAGACAAGTTTAGAAGGTGGAACGCAAGGTTTTGATATTTTAAAAATCCGATGGATGAATTGAGGTTCTATTTATGCATTAAAAAAAATCGAGGAAGAGTTTATTTGAGGTAACTACTTGCTTTAAACTTGTGTAGAAGTTGCTTTACAAATAGATGCTAAATGGAAACTGAACTCCATATAATATGAAGAGATTAAAAAATTATTTTTAATGGATAATAAAGTTATCCTAGGCTTTGAAAATATTACTGCTTTAGAATTCAATTATTTTATTTATATGAGGTTTAAAAACGGAAAATTAATATTGAAATTTGCTACACCTGTTTTCCGTAAATTAGTTTGTTTCGGATGTTAGTGCCAGTTAGCTGAGAGTAAACTACAAAGATTATTATTGTAAGTACTTTACCAAATCTATTACCTAATACTGTCCATAACTTAATTTAATAATAAATAAATTGCTACTATAGTAAAGTGAAAAGATGAAACAATTTAAATTTTTAATTTCAGGATGATTCATTTTTGATAAGTATTTTCTTAAGTTCGAGGTGTAAGTTATTTTACGTACAAAATAGATAGTTGGGTCTTGGTGTACAAATTATATTTTACTACTTAATGAAAGAATTACTTAATTACTATATTTTTATTACTCGTTTAATTAATCACCTTAACTCAAAAGAATATTCGTACTTAACGCTATTGTAATATTTCTTTTGAACGTTTCTACGATCGAGTAAACACCATATGGATCTTTTACTATTTAATTCCTCCCACAAGATTCGTTTTCATGTGTTTGAAAGGTTTAAAATTACAAAAATTGGCCAAAAAGTAAAAATGTTAATTTTACTAGTGCTACGAATCTCTTGAAATTTACTCATACGAAACATCCCGCGAATATGTATAATCTTGAATACATTTCCTTTTGTTTGGAAATCAGTGATTTGTTCAATTATTGCCTTTTAAATATTTAAAAACTTTATTTTAGAGGCATTAGTTATTTATTAAATTATTTTAACTTTTATTTAATGTAACCAATTTTTGAAGAAAAAAAATTTTGTATTTATTATTATTTTGCTTTGTTTCTTAATTTTTCAATATATTTATTATTTTTTATTAATTATTTAATAATTTGGCATTTATTTTTATTAATTCTTCAAAAATATATTATTTGTAGCTCTCTAAATATGATATGCAAACTCTATTTCCATCCAGTCATTGAACTCATCTTTATAAATATCTCCTACAGAATACTGATATGAAAGTCAAGGACCAAAGGTGTGGATTTTAAGTGGGAGCTCCAGATGTTGAAAAGTCAAGGAGCGTGACGCGTTAAAAGAATAATATTTTGCCCTTATCTCCCGCGTGCCTTGAAGAAATTCGTCTAATTTAACAACCCCTTGTAGGCTTGTATCTACAAGACATAAAAAACTATTCTCGGATATATATTTGAAGTTTGAACAATTCTTCCTGGCCTTGCTTCTCTTCGGTTGAGATTTTTCGTAAGATTTATAGAAGGGGTTGCGCTTCTTTTCCACATAGGCAATCATTCGCCTCAGGGTTTTTAACTGTTTTTTTCCTTACACGAAACGAGAAATACTGTGTCTGTGGCGCAGTGCTTATATTGATATAGTACTTTATTTTAGAAATAAAAGCTTTCCTGTAAATTTAAAAATACCATCTTGGAGCTATTTTATTTAAATTATTCATGGCCTTTTCAGTTTATATATAATCGTTTTACATATTCATCAAAAAAGGTTACATTTATAATTACATATACGCTCTGTGGCCAAAGAAATCGAAACACACCGGAATATTTGTTCGATGGGAATGAAACTTAACACGCTAACATCTGCATGATGAGATAAGGAACTCAGTGGACATACTATGAGTCTTATATTTGTGCAGGGTTACAAGACCTTCTCTATCTGCCTAAATGCAACTCTGCAGACCTGCCCCTCCCATCTCTTGAACTGCATCGGGGTGTCTAGAGAGGATCTCCTAGTGGATCTCCTCCTGATATGTGACTCCGCATATCCACGGACTCATGGACTTGGTCTAGCATTTGACTAGACCTAGGGGATTAGAAACAACAACAGAAAACTATCACAATATGAAGTGTAAAAAGCTCTGTTATTGTAGAATTGCATTGTAAAGTAGTAATTAGTAGAATGTAGTTAGTAGAACTTCAATTAGTAGAAGTAGTTAGTAGAACTTCAATTAGTAGAAGTAATTAGTAGAACTTCCATTAGTAGAAGTAGTTAGTTGAACTTCAATTAGTAGAAGTAGTTAGTTGAACTTCAATTAGTAGAAGTAGTTAGTAGAACTTCAATTAGTAGAAGTAGTTAGTAGAACTTCCATTAGTAGAAGTAGTTAGTAGAACTTCAATTAGTAGAAGTAATTACTAGAACTTCCATTAGTAGAAGTAGTTAGTAGAACTTCAATTAGTAGAAGTAATTACTAGAACTTCCATTAGTAGAAGTAGTTAGTTGAACTTCAATTAGTAGAAGTAGTTAGTAGAACTTCAATTAGTAGAAGTAGTTAGTAGAACTTCAATTAGTAGAAGTAGTTAGTAGAACTTCAATTAGTAGAATGTAAAGCCCCTCTGTGGTGAGGAAGTTTGGAGAGTGGAGTGCCAGCTCAGGTGCTGATCTCGTAATCTGACCTACGTTCGAAATAAAGTGACGTTGTCCTCGGTGGTATTCCTTCAGTATTGATCCTGGACTGACTCCAATAGCCCGTTGTGTTACTCCAGTGTGACGTTAATGCACCTACCTACCGTAGTCCCACGATACCGCCCTTACACGGTTGTTCAGTTGAGTATCTGGTGTTCGAGACAGAGATTCTAGGTTACAACTGATGGTATTTCAACGGTAACACTAAACAAGAATACTTGTTGCTAGTCTCTGGCATCTCTTCACTGAGAATCGGGAAAGGCACTTTACATGTTCCTGGGAACGCCTTGACGTCCAAACTTTAATCACTTACATGTCTGGTACAGAAAATGTTACACCAAATTTCATTATTATCGATGAACGTGTGTGGCCATTTCAATTTCTTTTAGTACAGTACACATATCTGCATTAAAATTTGATTACATTACATCTTAATATACGAGTCCGGCACTTTAAAACCGATTTCACGATGTCTTATATAAGCCATCAAGGCAATATACATAAAAAGGACATGACAAAAAACAGTAAGAATCTCACTAATTTTCTTTAAGGTAGTTTTTAAATGTTCTCTCGAGTGCAGTTGTACAATATGTGCTCCAAAGGATCTTCCGCAGCAAGGCAAATAAAGCACTTGTTGGAGTCAGCAAGGCGAAAACGATTCAAGTAGGCCTGAGCCCCAAAGTGGCAACTTCTCTGGGAATTTTTTCTTTTCTAAGTAAAGGAAGTCATTGGGTAATTGAAAAGGTAGGTATATATTTTAGGCAAGAATTTAAATTAACGTCGCACTGAAGCAACACGACGGGCTATTGGCGATGGTCCGGTATCAATCAAGATCAGAGGACAACACCACGCAAATTTGAACCACGGTAAGATGACGAGGTAACACCTGAGCTGGCATCCCACTCTTCCAACTTCCACACCATGCCAACGTGAGGACATTTGAGGCTACGATGGATTTAATGTACACCAGCTCCCTTTGTACGCGACGTTCTTTGGTTGGGTTCCAACTCGTAACCCTCAGGTTACTAATTCGATGCTCTTCCCAACCGGGTTATGTCCTGTAATTAAAAAAGATGGCATTACATTCCAGTGTTCCTCAGTAAAGTACCAGCAAGGTAATCTAGCCTTCCTCCTTACCCTACCCAGACACCTAAGTTTCTGGAAAGAAACTGGGACCAATTGAGGTTGAAATTTTAGTCAACTTTTCAGCGATTACATTGCCATACTCTACGCAATGCCTCTGTTATTCTCTAAACCGCAAGGGAGATTCTTTTCCTAACAGACTTAAAGTTCTTTTCAGGTGCCGAAGATAACAACTAACCAACCATGGAAGGTTCCCGAAAAACTTTTTTCCGCATGGCTTACCCAACGTCAGACAACTGTTTGTGTGGTGAAGTTGTGGTTCTCTTCACTACATGCTGGACTTCCGGCTTATGACCGCACCTCCGAGAAAAACTCGAATTCACAAGCGATCGAACGAGCGACATTAAGAATCGCCCGAAGTCTCTCCGAATGATAAGCCTGTTGGGCAGATTCATGTGGTAGACAACTCCTAGCTCTCCTCCAAGGGTTCGGGAAATGGTACAGACATCAGACCCATGAAGAGGCTTGTAGGTTCGCATAAGTTGAAAACTTAAAGGTCACAAGAATAAGATATACACTTTGTAGACAAAAGTATTTGGACAAGTCAGAAATTCAAAGGAGTATCCATCTTAGAGTGGGTTTTTTTTTCTTGGTTAGGACTCAGACCATTGATTTATGTACCACCTGGAACTATGAAAGCTGACGTGTATTTCGACGTTCTGGATAATTCGGACATGCCTATACTTTGGCAATACAAAACGGCGATGATGGTTGCTTCTTCGAACAGGATCGAGCTCCATGTCATGCTGCAAAACGTATGCTGGACTGGTTTCCTGCAAATGAGGTGAATTTGCTTGACTGGCCTGTTTAGAGCCCGGATCTCAATCGTACGGGACAAACTGGAGCGACGAGTACGGTACTGCCACGCTTGCCCATACTCACAACAATCTTTTCTTACAGACTTGTTAGAGGCATGGTGAGCTGTTCCTGCCCAGACTTACAGATAACTTGTGGATGCATTAAAATATAAGCTTTTCTAAAAAAAATTAAATATGCCTTCTTGAATTGATTTATTTTTATAGATTTATGGTCAATGTTTTCAGTTCTTTAGTGATCTCACCAGGTCGGGGCGAAGGGGTTGCGCCCCGACCAGGTGTCCATCCTCATTAAAATATGGTAAGATTATTAGTAATATGCATTTACTAAAGTTTAAAATAATTCTTTAAATTGTGTAAGATTTACTTATTTTCAAAGGGTTAGTTTTGATCTTTTCACAAATAAATTCGGTTAAGTTAATTTTTACCCGACCAGGTGTCCCTCCTCATTAAAATATGGTAAGATTATTAGTAATATGCATTTACTAAAGTTTAAAATAATTCTTTAAATTGTGTAAGATTTAATTATTTACAAAGGGTTAGTTTTGATCTTTTGACAAATCAATTCGGTTAAGTTAATTTGAAAATATCAACCTAATTTTTCCGTATTGTTTAGTGCATAGTGTACACAAACCATTGGGCTCAAAGTTATATTGCGACACATAACTAACTTAAGAAGGTAGCGTTTGTCGAAATTAGCCCATTTCTAATCCTGATTTGAATGCTCAAAGTTCCTTCTTATGTGCATGAAACATTTGAGGATAACGAAGCTCAAAAATGCATCCAAAGTAGATTGAGGCTTACTTTCCTATTCAATCGATACTAAATCGCCAAACCCGTGTTCTTTTTGTTCTCTGCAAGCGGTCCCTAATTACAACGTGTTCCCTGCATTGAGAGATGATTGTTCCGCTTTTGACCATTCGTAATGGCTGTATAAAGCTCTGTAAGCACGGGTTTTTCAAATTGTATAGAATTAGCGCTTTCCTGAAACATTGGTTTTCAGATTTATGAGCTTATAGTATCAAATTTCGAATTCATTTACTGCTCGCACGAAAAGCAGTCTGAATTTTTATTTGTTATGGATATATTGTATTTGTAAATGAAACTGCGATGACTGTTTCTCGTTTTATACACACGAATTACTAACATTGTTTGCAAAATACGTATAACTTGCAAATAGAGTCTGTAGATATCTTTAAACATTGATACTTATTTGATTTAATTTCTTAAACATTTTCAATTATTTTATATCTACGATTCAAGCTTTCATTGTTAGAAAATATTTATTATAAATTGTAATTTTGGATGAATGGAGAGGAGTTTTATAGTGAAATTAACCCTCCAGGTGGTTATCTGTACGAAGTATTTCCTCATAAGAAAAATTTATTAGATCTGGATGGATGAGATATTTCGTCCTTAGAGAAAACTTGCCAGATCTTGACCTCTTTATCATTAAAAAGTCGACAATATCCTGATGATGAAATATCTCGTCCAAAGCAAAATTGGCCAGATGTTTATCGAAGAGATATCTCGTTCAAAGCAAAATTGGTCATATGTTTATTGAAGCGATATCTCGTCGAAACCTCTTAGGGGATTAAATCATATTTATCTTATCCGTTAAGAAGGGGTCACGTCAAAATTTAATGATTTCTTACATTAAACAGTTATTAATTGCAATTTTCACTTTCTTCCATATATTAAGTTAATATCATATACTACCAAAGTGAAAATTTTAACAAATACATGTGGTCCATAGCGCTTATACGTTATTACATAATTTACTTGGAACATGTATTGCAACAATTATTTCTCTGATTATTTTAATTACATAATTTTGAGTAATTAAAATTTCTAAATTAGTTCAAAAAGATTTCCGAGTTCTATGTGTCATGGAATACTTTTCCGGTTAAGCTTTGCTTACTTAAACTGAGCTGTATCTTTCAAACTATAAAACATACTGCATAAATTCACATAGCAATTTAATTGTGCTCTACCAGTATATCATGCAAGTTAGATATACAACTGACACATGTTGTCTAAATTCAATGTTAAAAAGCCAACGCATCATTACTGCGAAAACAATAACCTTTAAAAAAATTAAAGAACAGAACTTTTGCCGAAGTTTTACTGTCCTCTTGAACACTATTTCGTATAAAAAAGAAACGTAGAAACTGTTTGTAACTTATTCCTCTATCCAAATGAAGAAATAGTAGACCCATCACATATCCCAGTTTGAAAGATTCACCTCGGGGTTGCAGCCGGTTGGTTGTTTAGTCTTATTCATTTTCCTTTTAAATACTCCTTCGTATGAAAAAGAAACGTAGAAAATGTTTGTAACTTATTCATCTATCCAAATGAAGTAATAGTAGACATACCATGTCTCAGTTTGAAGGATTCACCTCAGGGTTTTAGCAGATAGATTGTTTAGTCCCGGTTAGAACAAAAACTGAGGTTTTCTCCATCCATTCAAACAGTGGCTACAGAAAAATAACATGTTAGGTCCAGGAATTTAAACATTGAGACCTTAAATTTCATGGTAGGCCTAAATCATTTCAAGGAGTTCAGAAAATCAATCTTGTTCATTTTAGAAAATTACCTAAACTTAGATACACTGCATCTCACTTCAATTTTTCGTTTTAATAATAATCATCCGAAAACACATTCTATACCAGAATATAAATTAAATCGTTCTTTAAAAATATTCGAAAATTTATTATAATTTTTTACATTTTATATCGCTCGACCTCAGTCCTCTTAGGCCAAAATGTTTTATAATGTACTGTGTGAGTTGTTATACCAAAGCTTATATGGAAATTCAAAAATAGGAAATAATGTTCTTGCCAGTAATACATTCCCCTTGTCATCCCCAGGGAAAGTGGGCAAGAACAAAGGATACATAGTCACCATCGCAGATTCAGAAACTAAATTCGATCCCATCGGTTTTGTTGACACAGTCTGTTAACCATTTTTTTTTCTTTTTGGCTCCCCTCCCTCAACTAATTGAAGTTTATCTTGTTCTGGATGATCCTTTTTCCCCTCTGATATCTGAGAGGACTAAAGAAAATAAAGCTGTACCCGAAGTATTAGCTTAAACTTTGCTATCCAGTTTCTCCTATGCATTTACTGAGATTATGAAGTACTATATGATACTTCATTTCTTAGTACTAGCTGGTGTTAGTTTTATCTGGTACTTCATTTCTTAGTACTATCTGGTACTTCATTTATCAGATAACTGATGATTACAATCTGATGCTTCATTTCTTAGAACTATCTGATACTTCACTTTTTTACTATATGATACTTCACTTTTTTACTATATGATACTTCATTTTTTAGTTCTATCTGGTCTTAGTATTATCTGATACTTCACTTTTTTGCTCTATGTTACTTGATTTTTAGTACTATCTGGTCTTAGTATTATTTGATATTTTTTTTAATTACGTTGAGGAATGGGTCGTATTGACCATTTACCTTCGTGAAACCCAATATAAACTAGCCTTTGGAATGTAGTTGTCAAGAGGTAGAACATTAAAATTATTATCTGATACTTCATTTCTTAGCATTATCCGATACTTCATTTCTTAACATTATCTGATACTTGATATTTTAGTACTATCTGGTCTTAGTATTATCTCTGGTACTTCATTTCTTAATACTATCTGGTCTTAGTATTATCTGATAATTCATTTCTAAGTATTATCTGGAACTTCATTACCTAACACTATTTGATATTTCATTTCTTAGTACTATCTGGTCTTGGTATTATCTGGTACTTCATTTCTTAATGTTATCTGATTCTTCATTTCTTAATACTATCTGGCCGTAATGTTATCTAGTATTTCATTTATAGTACTGCCTGGTACTTCATTTCTTAGTACCATCCGTTACTACAATTCTTAGTACTAACTAATCGATAAGTATTCTTTAATTTTAAGTCCTTTTATTTAATAATAAGAATTTTATATAAATAAAAAGTTTTGAAGAATAACTTACGTTTACACAAATAAAGAGGTTCAAAATTAGAAACGCAGTTATTAACTATATAGCAATAATGAGAGTTATATTCATTCCAGCATTCCATTGAAATACTAAGCGTTCTCGTTAATAGAAAAATAACATTTAAGCACAGTGACTAGGAGCAAAGATATTTTAAGTAAAATAAATCAATATGAAAAACATCAGTTTCTTTTTTTTTTAATAGAGATAAAATCGGTTCATTATTAATTATTAGAACTCAATCTGTAAAATGTATAGTATAATAGTTTCAACAAAGTCAAAAAATACTTTTAAGTCTGTTTAAATAATTGTGAACACGTTCCACTGCCGAAGATACCGTTTTCAGTTCACCCTGAAACTGAATTTCAGGCCAAGCGATGAATAACTTTGCATCTTTGCAGTATGAAATAAATTTATTATTTGTTATGTTGAATGTCATATGCTATTTACTCTACCAATAAATAAATTTCTAGCTCACATAAAGGGAGAAATAAATACATTTTCACACACATCAAACCATAACAAGTGCCGTTTTCGGTACACGTGTCCTGAATATGATACTTACTGAAAAGGTGTTCGGCAGGGAACTTACCGAAAGTTAATACGTACCTATAAGGATTAACGGGTTGTGATTAGGGATGCGACATCAACAACAAAACATCGATGTTTTGAAACATCGGTGTTCACAATTAAAACATCGATGTTGACTATACATCGCCCAAAAATCATCGATGTTTTTAAACATCAGTGTATTTAAACTTTTTTTCCTCATTTCTTATAACTGGTTTAGTAACCTCAAACATTAATGATCGCCGGGAGGAGAGATTTAATTTGTCATTTGCTGTGTTTATTAATTTATAACCAATATTTCTTTTAACTGTTAAAACGAAGTCAAAAAAATTAATAAGAACAAGTAACAAATCTTTCGTTTTCAAATTGAATAATATAAAAGAAAATAATATTTACAACAATTTGACATAGGTACTACTAACTATAAGTATAATAAGGTAGGTACATAACAATTATTATTGTTAGTTATTATTAATTATTTATCAACTTATGGGGAGGGGGAAACACAACAAATTTATTTTTTAATTACTGTAAATAAAAAATTTGGTGCCTTTAATTATTATATGCCTCAATATTTGTTATTTACAGTTAGTAAAAAAATAATTTTGTTAACTTTCTTCGCCTTAAGCCTACTTCTTTTTTACTAACTATCCCACTGGGAAAAAACACTAGTTAGAAAGCGAGTACAAACACCGTCTTATTATAAACCACAAGTTAGGGAAAAGCTTCTCAGTGATGGGACGGATGTCGTCATCACTGACAAATTCTTAGTTGTTAGGTTATTTTCTTAATTTTTACTATTATACTTTTTTTTATTCAAAAATATATAACATCGATAAAGTAAAAACATCAACAATGTTAAAACATCGATGTAACACAAACATCGGCTCCAATAAACTATGATAAATACATCGATGTTATGAAAACATCGACATCGATGTCGCAATTCTAGTTGTGATATTTTCTAATCATAGTTTAGAAGGAGAAATAATTATTGTGTGTTATTTATGAAAAATATTTAACCTTAAGATCCTTAGGCACTCATGTTCTATTATTAAATAGCAAAATACCCGACTTTACTCGGTTTGAATTGGTTAACTATAGATTGATCAAAAATAATCACTTATGTCTTTTGTAGGGTAAAATAATATTTTAACACCTTTCGCCATCTTTATAATTTCTACAACTTTAGTTTGGATACAAATCGTACACATGCATATCCATTCATGTAGTACATTTCACATACATCGCACCCTTGCTGAATGACAGAGCTACAAATGACGAAAGGTGAGACTAAGGTCCTAAGACTACTACAAAAGACGATTTTGAGGGAGATTTGGAATTCCCTTTCTTAAGTTATTTTCATGTTCAACTCAATTAATAAAAATTTCGGATTTACGGCGAGTGTTCTCGCACTCCTAGACAACAAAACAATATTTTTTTACTTGTGGCACTCTTGCATCAGACATGCGACATTTTTGAATTTCGCTTATTATTCTTTCAATAACGGCATTATTCTTTCGATAATGGCATAATTACATTTAAAATTTGCTTTATTCTGACTTACCTGCCACTTTAAGTCGAATACTTTGTGGTGGTGTTGAGTGTGATGAGAAGGAAATACATTTATTAAAATAATAAATATTTAAAACAGAAAACAGCGAAATAGAACGGAATAAAAGATGGCGGGAAAAAGTTGTTCGAAAGATATTCATTTGTGATTCCTTTTTATCTCTTGATCTCGCAGTTGCCTCAACTTACAACTAAAAAGTGTACAAAATTTAAAATTAATTCAGAGCGAAACAGAAAATATCACTGCACGTGATCAACCAACACGAGTTTCCGTTTCATTCGCGTTCGTTGAAAAATATCGTCTATGCCAAATATTCGGAAATCGTTTACATTGAGCAAAGAACAAAAATAAGACTCGAAATAAATTAAATATAGCTGAAATTCCATGGAAAAATAATTGCTTTTTCAGTAGTACCGGTAAAGCAATCCAAGTACTCGTAATACTCAATATATATTCCAGTTTTCCAAAACTACCAAATTATGATTGATTTAAATATACTTGCTCAGGTGTTTTAGCGTGAAACTTATCTAAACATAACAATAAAGAAATGTTTAATATTACATTCACTAAACTGATATATAATGTATAAAATAAAACGCATTGCAATAAAATATCTGGAATACAATTGTGATGCTTGTATAAACACACAAAAACAAAATCAAACATAGAACAGAAAGACGGACAAACAGACTTTGGCAACCAAGTTCAGTCACTAAATGAATATAAATACTCACAGTATGCAAAGTTTCATGAAAATATATTAAACCGTGTGGACGTGTATAGGACACACACAAATACAGACAGACACCAAACTCGCAAGAGACAGATTTGGCATCAGAAGGGTCCAAAAGAAATAGAAAACTTGAAATGGTCTGAAAATATTCAATGTGCAAACAAACACTCCATTCTTATTTATATAGACAAGTCGAATAACGTTAGTATATGCATTTATTCTGTTAATCTAGACGTTCTAATTAATTTTCAGAGTCACCTTTTTGTAGATTTCATACATCAAAAGTAGCCCTAACATAAAGTTTTAATTAAGTATGGAATAAACAAACTTGTATTAAATGAAAGTACTAATGAAAAATTCGGTATTTTTTTAAGTTTGACAGAGATTGGAAAATTCACGTCCTATATCTAAGCTCGGGGTATCTCTCTTTTCTTAATATTCAGTAGTTAAGCGATTTCAAAGTACCTTCAAGAAAATAGACTATCTTTTTTTCTGAAAACTTGCCTGAAGTGATAAATTCTATGAGCTTTACTCATCCGAGAGAAATGTTCCATAAAGAATCACAATCTAGAATCTAGTTCAACACTTTTATAGTTTTTATAGAATGTAATTCTATTTTTAAAAGCAGGAAAGATGCCATACTGAACTCATCCACAACGAAAAGGTATCATTGATTTGAAAATAAATCATTGTAGTTCAAACATTTTTTTGGTGTTTATTGCCGTTTCTTTAAGCGTACTTATCTCAAAGTATTATAGATCTAATCATTTGAATTGAATGTTTCCTTGTAATCTAGGATATTTTAAACCTTTTATAATTGAATCAATTTTGATTCAGTACCTACAGTCTTTTATTCCTGAATATATATGAAAAATATATTAAAATGAAAATTAGCAAGAAAGGTTAAAATGGACCATAAATCTTTTGCTTTAAATATTACTTAGAAACAGTAAGCCAAACAAATAATTGTAAAACGTCTGAACTTATAAGAGGCATTATTTGTCAAGGTCTATAAGCAACATTTTAGGGTAAAACCGATTTTTTATCAAGCGAGAGCATTTGGACAGCAGAAGTAAAATCTTTTTATACCGTTTGGTTTGTTTGCATTGAAAATTTCTCTCGTATATATTTAAAATAATTGGGCAGAGTAAAAACAAATATTTTATTTCATACAAATATAGTCGCACTGAGAGCCTGTGTTATACTGATAGATCAATATAAGGAGTCAAGCTGAATGAAATGACTAAAGCGATGAATTTAAAAAACCTGCATCCTATATTATTTTATATTTCACCATGTTCTTAATACTCCTTCAAAATATTGTACAATATTCAAAGCAAACTGAAATATCGCTTCACTATTTAATAAAAGAAAACTTTCTAGGTTCAAGTTTTGCACATAACACAATCGTAACTTTATATATATATATATATATATATATATATATATATATATATATATATATATATATACGTCACAATTTTTCTCACTTTAAATTTTCACAGTTGTTCGTACTTTAAATGTTCACAATTATTCGCACTTTAAATTTTCACAATTGTTCGCACTGTAAATGTTCACAATTGTACGCACTTTAAATTGCCACAGTTGTTCGCACGTAAAATTGTCACAATTGCTCGCACTTTAAATCAGATACCAAAATTGATTGCTGAAAGTTTTGAAGCGAAGTTATTGATAAAACATATTTTCTATGCAAAACAAGTACGTATTTCTAGAGTTTTTTTCATTCTGAGTATTTTTTTTTAGCATCTAATTCCCAACAGGCAATTTCCGATTACTAACATAACATTCTCCATCGGGATTGACTTCCTAATAAAATCGACAGTGGAATCTGCCATCCGTTAAATACTAAGCTTTAACGAACCGTAAGGGAAGTTAGGAGATCTAACAATCACTTAAAAGAATTCGAAGATAACGACTGATTTGATTGTATGCAACCTGACAGAATGATAAGAACGCTTTATTAGTTATTCTCAGATCCCTGTCCAATTATTTTAAATTAATTTTTGATTTTGAGTATTTTTATGTGCATGCATAACGAATATTTTAGAATTGATACCTGTTCCGAAAGATTATAATTTGATTGGAAGTAACTTACTCAACACACTGTAAGCAAATGCAGCATTTTAATCTACTATCGGTCCTGATTGAACCATGAAGTGAGTCTTAAAATCGATACCTTCAGTTCCAGCTGATCATAAATCTCAGCACCTCAACCCTATTCTCCAAACTCTAGCAACTCGGAACAAATATTTAAGAATAAAATGCAGTAGAACTTTGATTATCCGAGCTCCGATTAATCAAGTGTCCATGTTGTCCAAGCTGAATTTCATACCCCAAGGGATTTCTTTTAATTTAAATGAAGTTTCAAGCACACGATTATGCACATTTTGTCCTTTATTGACCTGACTTTGTAGGCAGATCATTGGTTTAGTTTTTATGGCTCTGATATTGGTCGAGACTTAAAGGCAGTTCATAAAAATAGAAAGTTCGTTAGAAGGGAGTTAAATTTTGTTCTATGATATTTGGTCGGACGTTCCTTAAGGAGGTCCGGTACCCAAAATTCTAAAATCTTTCATTTTTAAGGAATTGTCTTTAATTTTTTTTTTTTTGTTAATCAATATTGTATTGTGTAATTAAACTAACTAATTTATATTTTTTTAAATGTATTTTGTAAATAAAATTTTTAAAAGCGCAAAATTTTGACTACGTTAAAAATTGATATATCTTAAAATTTTGTGAGTCAAATTACATAGTTTTGTTTTAAATTACTTATAACAATACATATTAAAATTTGTCTTCGTGGAAATTTTTTTAATTGAATTCAAATTTTTTTTTTTAATATTTAACCCCAAAAGTACAAAAAAAATACAACATAAAACATTTGAAAAATTATAGAAGTATAAATAATATACATACACATAATAGCCGAAGACAAATTAACGATATATATTTGGTATTAATGTGCAGAAAATTTCATACAATTATGACAAATAGTGTTTCATTTATATCAATTTAATGTAAGAAAATTGCCAAAAAAAACATCACTGAGAAAAATGTCGTTAAAGTTTTAAATTGGTAAAAAACACTTTTAGGTACTTAAATTTTATTTAAAATCCTAATGGAAGGTATTGTGCCTTGCTTCTTAGATTTATTTCTTCATTTAATTCAATTTTGGCAAGTTGAACTTTTTTTCTGTAGGTTTTGAAGGCTTTCTCGCAGCTTTCCTGAATCGTCTGTAGTCCTTTCGTTTGGACAGCATTAGAGAAGTTTTCCCAGTTGCAAAACACGAGCATTCCAACACATCCTTTATACTAGACGCTAGTCCTTTGTTGAAGTCCATAATGGCTCTGGCTGCAGCAATCTGGACTCGAACTTTCGAAGCAATTAAGCTTTTAGGGCAACGGCTCCAAACCATGCTATGAAGTGATTCGTTTCGATTTTGAGTATCCCTTTTGCTTCATCTTTCTAGCAAATAATCTGAAGCTAGTCTTTGAAGTATTGGCATCATTTTAACAATGATGACAGGTGTCAAAGGGGTTTTAAGACCCACTTTGTGCGATTCTGGCTTTGTTTAGATAAAAATGGCGTGATTGTAAAAACACCATGAATCACTTCTGTATGGGCTCTTCGGATTCTCAGGTGTCAAATAACTAAATTCCAAATTTCGTAGGCCCTTTAAAAGACAGAAGTAAAATTTTTGT
The DNA here is from genome assembly GCA_947359465.1 of Metellina segmentata. Taxonomy (NCBI): domain Eukaryota; kingdom Metazoa; phylum Arthropoda; class Arachnida; order Araneae; family Tetragnathidae; genus Metellina; species Metellina segmentata. The sequence continues at coordinate 52,825,158 of OX375884.1, read as the reverse complement.
GTCATTGTATTCAGAAATATCTGTAGTATTTTTTTAATGTAATGACAAAATTAACATTTTTTTTTTTTTAGATTTTAGGTATTAGACCCCCTTAAACTATAATGTTCATTAAAATATATTTAATATTTGTTCTGCGATATTTGGTTTGACTTGATGTCAAGTAGTAAAGTCATGAGTTCCTGAAAATGAGGACTAGCCCGAAGCGATGTTAATTCAACGACCTACCTGCTTAAAATGAACTACGACAAAATACATTAATTTTGCATGCTACATGTATTACTAATTACATAGAGCACAATATAGAGCGCAAGTGCTGGTGGATCAGGACGTCATCACATCAGGTTGGAGCCTGACCCAGACAACACGAAATGGTGCTTTTTACGTTTGAGCAGCAATACGCTAAAAAATTGCTCACAGTACCCCAAACACCATTTTAAAAAAACGCACAAAGCAGTACAATTTTAAGCCTTAAAAAATAAGAAAAGGTACAATTTTAAACCATAAAAAATAAGAAAAAGTACAATTTTAAACCATAAAGTTTATATTAAATGCAAAAGTTTTGTTGGGTGGTATAGATTATGACAGTTGATGGCAATCTTCGGGCTAAGTATCACCGGTCTCCCAACTGCTGTTGTGGGTTAGGTTTTTATTTATTCTTTTTCTTATTCCTTTTTTATGGTTATTTATATATACTATATATATATATATATATATATATATATATATATATATACAATATTACATCCAGACTTTTCAGTTGCATCCCTTATAAAGGTCCCTGTGTAAGGCAGTGTGAAATCGCCCTCCTGTAACGTAGTAACCATTTATTGCTCGTAGTTTAATGCCATCATATTGATACATACCCCCAACGCTAGGCCATTAGACTATATCCTAATGATGAGTCGTTAAATTTAGTTGCTCACCAAAGCACAGAGTCAATAGCAGAAACTAATTACTAAAGCTGGAATAAATTGCTCAACTGGCAGTTACAATTAGATTGTGGGACAAGTTAGAAGTTGTAAGGCAAGCGGTTCGTTATTTATACCTTATGGGTTAGAGGCAGGAACACAAATAGAAGTTTGTTGAAGCACCGCAAGCAAGCTACCTTACTTCGGAGTGTTCAGCAAAGAGGAAACTTTTCTGGGTTACTAATTCCCTAAATGATTTACTGGCTTCAAAGAGGTAAATTATTGGCATAGATTACTTCGATACAGCTTTTGATGGTTTTACTAAACATCTCGCAGTTTTCTTCACCCTACTCATTAAATAAGAAATTAAACTGTCCGTATTTCAGAGAGGAGTGTTTCCAAATATATAATTTTTCTATTTAAATTTGAGTTACAATTTCTTTTGCTTGGTCATTGTTCATAAAAATACTAATATAGAAGGGAACTTTTAAACTTCATAGTAAGATGTTTATGTTTTAAAGATTATATAATTTGATATATATTCCCTCTAAGTACTATTTAAGAAACTCGCACTCATTGTAAATAGCTCGAAAATGTGTTCATAATGATTTATCCATTCTGACTTCGACAATATCTTGATGATAAGATATTTCGCCATTAGCGAAATTTATCAGATCTTGATGAACGAGATAGATCTCGACGAAACCAATTAAAGTGTTAACGTAAAAATAAGTGAAAAGGATAAAATCAATATAGACTAACACGATTGGAAAATGAATCGATGAATAGTAACGTGACTGCATTCATCATTGCAAATATAGTCGACTAAATAACATTATTTTGTGTTTATGAATCAGAAAGACATGATTGATCTCTCACCGTCACCAATAGCCCGTTGTGTCGATTCAGTGCGACGTTAATTTAACTACCTACCTACCTAGAAAGGCACACTCTCTACTATTATAAAAGAAAATGTTTGTCTGTTTGCCGCAAAATCCTGACGATTCTGTGGCACTTACAGGCAATGAGATTTGGCACACAGGTAGTGCAAGTTTTTTGCAATTTTTGGGTAGCGGCGAATTTTAAAATTCAATCGAGAAAATTTTTAAATGAATTTAATGAAATTTAATCATTATTGAATGCTACAGCATAGAAGAGATCATAGATTCTAAATTTATTGTTTTCGTTTCCGTTTTGATTTTGCGCGGAGGAATGATTTTCCAGACAGACGATAAAAACAATCTTTTAACTGGAGTCAATTGGTTATTTTTCTATCTTCTAGACCGTTAAAGATAGAGTAAAAATTTCAGCGGATTTGAAATCTGTGGATAATTTCACTTTAGATCCAAACCTAAAAATATGATTTTCTTTATATAAATAACTTTTAAATTGAATATATTTTTTATATTTTCGCACGAGATTCGGACGTCGTAACTTTCCCTTTCCAAAAAAAAAACAGATTGCATTTGTGCCCTTCGCGTAATAATAAAAAAAAAAAAAAAAATTTTAATAAAAAATAAAAACGATATTACATTTCCTGCCTTTTTCGATTTCAGTGGAGAGCAAAAAATAAAAAACATTTGACAAGCATTGTTTAGTTCTTTTTCGTAAAAGCGGATTCGTTAAAGATAGATTACAAATTTCAACGGATTTGAAATCTGCGTAAAATTTTACACCAGAATAATACCTTATATTACGGCGTTGTCCGTGGTGTTTCGCAAACCAACACCACGGGCAACGCCAGGCTAGTATCCTATATTTAGGACGGTGGGAAAATATGGTTTAGTTGGGTTTATTTAAGGTGACAAAAAAGCTATATCTGGCCAAGCAATGTTTCTTCCGTCAAATAAATGGACATGCACACACAAAGAAGTTTTTATTGATGACGAAGAGAGAAAAATACTCAGAGGGTTCGTACAGGAATCAAACCTGTTACGACTGCACCTCACAAGCTGCAATTGCAGAGGGCAAACCCATTAAGTCACTATAAAATATAGACAAATTAAACTTGAATTACTAAAAACAGGATATCGATAATTGCGTCTTTTGCTCTGTAGAACTAAATTATTAAGTATCTGTAAAGTAGCTAATGTCTTGTACTATAATGAGGTAACCAAACTGCTCCACTCGCATCACACACTAGAATTTAATGAAATACCTGTGAAAACCGCTATTAGTTTAGATTTATTTTTGCTTCATATTTTTAGATCCTAATTCAGAGATTAATATATTCGACAGTAGAAGCAGTTGCCATCAGAATTGGACATAATGTCGCTAGAAATCTAGTCTGAAAATAAATTTTCAATGAAATCTAAGGCGAAATAAATGTCAGTAAGGAAACATTCAAAAAAGATATTCTCTTGTTTTTTATTGTTTTCGTGATTTATGTAAGAAAAAGCTTATCATACCCAGAGTTGAAAAACGTTTGTGGCTTGTTTTAGAGACGCACGTTAAATCTGTCATGCCCTCAAGCGTCCTTAATTTGTGAAAGTTTTAAGAGTGAGGTTCCAGCTCAGGTGTGGCCTCATCATCCAACCGTGGTTTAAAATTACGTGGTGTTGTCATCGGATCTTTCCCATAGAGATTAATCTCGGACCGTCACCAATAGCCCGTTGTGTTGCTCCAGTGCGACGTTAGTTAACTATCTACCTATCTATATAAATAAGAATGGAGTGTTTGTTTGTGCATTCAATATTTTCGACCCATTTCAAGTTTTCTATCCGTTTTGGACCCTTCTGATGCCGAATCCGCCTTTTTCTCGTTTGGTGTCTGTCTGTCTGTCTGTATGTATGTTGTGCCCTATACACGTCCACGCGGTTTAAGATATTTTCATGAAAATTTGCATACAGTGAGTACTTATCTTGATTTAGTGATTGGCATTGGTTGCGAAAGTCTGTCTGTCCGTCTTTCTGTTCTATGCTCGATTTTGTGTTTGTGTGTTTGTGTAAACATCACATGAATTGTATTACAGATATTTGATTGCATTGTATTTTATTTTATACATTATCTATTAGTTTAGTGAATGCAATATTAAACATTTCTTTATTGTTATATTTAGTTGAGTTTCATGCTAAAACACCTGAGTAAGTATACTTAAATCAACCATAATTTGGTAGTTTTGGAAAAATTGGAATGTCTATTGAATATTACGATTACTTCGATTGCTTTACTAATACTGCTGAAAAAGTAATTATTCTTCAGAAATTTTTTTTTTTTTTTTATGGAATTTCACCTCTGATACTTAATTTATTTCGAGTATTATTTTTATTATTTGCGCAATGAAAACGATTTCCGAATATTTGGGACAGACGATATTTTTCAATGAAACGAGAATGAACAAGATCGCGCGAGCAGTGATATTTTTTCTGGTTCTTTCGCTCTGAATTAATTTCACAATTCTAAATTTTGTACACTTTTAGTTGTAAGTTGTGGCAACTGTGCGAGATCAAGAGATAAAATTGAATCTCAAATTAATATCTTTAGAACAATTTTTTGCGGCATCTTTTATTTTGTTTTACTTCGCTGTTTCCTGTTTTAAATATTTATTATTTTAATAAATGTGTTTTCCTTCTCATCACACGCAACAGCACCACAAAGTATTAAACTTAAAAATGTTAGGTAAGTCAGTATAAATTTTCAGTAAATTTTAAGTGTAGTTATGCCATTATTGAAAGAATAATGCCGTTATTTAAAGAATAATGCCGTTATTTAAAGAATAAGGCCGTTATTTAAAGAATAATGCCGTTATTTAGAGAATAATGCCGTTATTTAAAGAATAATGCCGTTATTTAAAGAATAATGCCGTTACTGAAAGAATAATAATGTTTATTAATCCAAACTGGAACTTTTTCCAACATTAAAAAATTCGTTGTAATAATGACAGGAGAAGATTGCAAAATTTCACAATGTCGCATACCGGAGGCAAGAGTGCCACAAGTAAAAAAAATATTGTTTTGTTGACTATGAGTGCGAGAGCACTCGCCGTAAATCGTAATTTCAATGAATTGAGTTGAACATGAAAAGAACTTAAGAAAGGGAATTCCAAATCTTCCTATAAATCGTCTTTTATAGTAGTAACCTTAGTATCACCTTTCGTCATTTTGTAGCTTTGTCATACAGCAATTGTGCGATGTATTTGAAATGTATTACATGAATGGATATGCATGTGTAGGATTTGTGTCCAAAGTAAGTTGTAGAAAATATAAAGATGGTGAAAGATGTTAAAATAAATTTTTATTCTACAAAAAACTTAAGTCATTATATATTTTGATTATCTCTTCAATCTAGAGTAAACCAATTCAAACCGAGTAAGGTCGGGTATTTTGCTAGTCTACCTCTAAAGATAATGTTATACCAAATCCTAAAGACCATGGTATTTTGTACTTGGTCTAGGTTTGATCAAGGGGATTATCTCTGGCAATGTATTTCACAGAGAAAAATGTTATCTTAGGTTAATTAATCTTGCTTTTTCCAGCGTAAAATAAGTTTCCAACATTGTTGCTTATTCCCTAGACCAAGCTCATAATAGTCTTTTGTACTAAGCCTAGGTTAGACCTTTAACAATTAACGTCGTATTAGAGCAACACAGTAGGCAATTGAGTGGGCCGAGATCAATCCCCTAAAGGAAAGAAACTAGGACAACACCACGTAATTTTGAACCACCCTCAGATGACGAGGCAACACCTGAGCTGGCACTCCGCTCTCCAAACTTCCACACCAACCCAACGTGAGGACTTTCGAACACGACAGATTTAAGGTGCACCAACCGCCTCTACGCCATACGCGTATAAACATCCATGCACTGATCCGGATTCGAACCAGGAACCTTCCGATCTAGAGGCTAACACCTTAACCACCAGACCGGTTGGTCGGCCTTCGACCAAGATAATGAGCAACAACAATAGTATTTCATTTTAGAGGAAAAGAAAGTTTAACCTTTACACTGCTGCAGATAGACAATTGTAACCACTAAAATTTCGTTTTCACCAGCGGCATATAGATCTGTGTACTGTGGATGTTATCTCACTTTTAAGTCTCCACTGGCTTCGATCACCATTTATGAGCTGTCAGCGACTGACCTTCCGGAGGGATCATTTTGTTCGGTACCCTACCCTGTCGACCGTGAGGTGTGAACGCTTTGGGTAAAAAGCAGAAGGTCGCTCCGGTGATATCTATCTCACGCCAAACGTTAGGCCACACAATACTATGGAAGGAAAGCGTCAGTCAAATGCCATGCCACCCAAGGCTCTATCGCTCAAGTTAGGTAATTAGGTTGGACATGCAGGTTCTGTGAGACGATTGAAAAAATCTAAGCGCAGCTGCGTAAAGGTTAACAGGAATTAAAATGCTCATCCTATTTTAAAAAAATGCTCATCCAACTTTAACCAAATGCTGATCCAACTTTAACCAAATGCTCTTCCAACTTTAACCAAATGCTCATCCAGGTTTAATCAAATGCTCATCCAACTTTAACCAAATGCTCATCCAACTTTTACCAAATGCTCATCCAACTTTAACCAAATGCTCATTCAACTTTTATCAAATGCTCATCCAATTTTAACCAAATGCTCAACCAACTTTAACCAAATGCTCATACAACTTTTACCAAATGCTCATCCAACTTTAACCAAATGCTCCTCCAACTTTAACCAAATGCTCATCCAACTTTAACCAAATGCTCATCCAACTTTAACCAAATGCTCATCCAACTTTAACCAAATGCTCAATCTCAAAATGTGTTCATTGTAGTCGGAAGCCAATCTTCGTCCACATTCCCAGCGGGAGCGCATCAGGGAGTTGTATTGGAAGACTCTCGCTTCCTAAGGATATCTAGAAAAATAAGCACCCTGATACCGAAATCTTTTTGTGAATAGACTCCTTACCAGAGCTAAAATGAAACATCCCAAAGTTATCCTCTCCGAATCGATGCCATAAATCATACCCAAAAGAGGCCTTTCATTATATGAAGGAAATCGAGGGGGTTGCCGCTACTTCGTTTCTTCATGGTCTTTTTTCCGGCACTTTTCAGGGACACTTTTAACGTGTCTACTCTCCCATCCTCTTTTCCACAGGAGTCTATTTGTTCCGCTTCCAATTTGTGACTCTTGAGTTCTTTTCTTATCTCCTTTCGACGTCGTTTTGCGGATTTCTTTTCTTATCCACTTATTCTCGTCATTATCAAGCTTTCCCTTTAACTACAGCATCCAATAACAGTTTAATGGTAATGGTGGTGCTCTTTTCAGGGCGTCTCTCTGAATTCAGTCCAACATATCATTCATATCTTCCACCTTTTTCCAGGGGAAGTTATGTACCCCATGCTAAGTGACTGTTTCGGGTTATTCTCACTCCATACTTGTAATTGGCGCTGCTGCTGATATTGTACTTATCTTGTTGGGATTGGCACATATGGGATTCTATTTGCTTCCAGTGGATACCATCTAAAGTTGGTTCAAACAGCTGATTTGCTGAAGAGCAGATATGCCCAGTAAATTGTGATCACACCTACAAATTTACTCCCCGTAGAAATCAATAAACCACAAAACATGATCTGTTGCTTCCCAATATTTGTGGTATCCCGCAAAGCGCCCTGGACTGTAATTGCATTTCAACCCTCCTGGTGGTTGTCTCGATGCAGTATCTCGTCATTATCAAACACTGAGGAGATCTTGATAGACGAGATATCTCGTCATTAGAAGGCAGCTGACCAGCTCTTGATATGATCATCATCAAAAAATTGGCAAAATATCTTGACAAAGAGGTATCTCGTCATAACCACTTAAGGCGGTAAGGCTTCAAGACTTCACCAGATTGCTCTGAGAAGACTTAGTAGGGGGAACACAGGATTTCTGACTCAATTGCATTTCAACACAGGATTTCTGACTGTAATTGCATTTCAACCCTCCTGGTGGTTGTCTCGACGCAGTATCTCGTCATTATCAAACACTGAGAAGATCTTGATGGACGATATCTCGTTATTAGAAGACAACTGACCAGCTCTTGATATGATCATCATCAAAAATGTGGCATAATTTCTCGATAAAGAGGCATCTCGTCATAACCACTTAACGGGGTAAGGGTTCAAGACTTCACCAGACTGCTCTGACAAGACTTAGTAGGGGGAACACAGGATTTAGGACTTAATTGCATTTCAACCCTCCTGGTGGTTGTCTCGACGCAGTATCTCGTCACTATCAAACACTGAGAAGATCTTGATGGACGAGATACCTCGTTATTAGAAGACAACTGACCAACTCTTGATATTTTCATCATCAAAAATTGGCAAAATACCTTGACAAAGAGGTATCTCGTCATAACCACTTAAAGGGTAAGGGTTCAAGACTTCACAAAACTGCTCTGACAAGACTTAGAAACGGGAACACGGCGTTTCTGACTTAAGTGAGAGGAATAAAGAACTTTCTAAACTGTCCATGGTCCACGATTTCAGCAACTCCTTGCCATAGTTTAGATTGTATTTGTGTCTGAAGGACAGCTCTGGATTAACAGGAGATGGTAGTTGAGTGACTTGAAAATCCAGTTCTTTCGGACTTGGTCTAGGTTAGGCCTTGTCCAAGAGGATAACTAACAACATAGTTTCAGAAGTACTTATTTGCGCATGCTAAGTGACTCTCTGTTTCAGGTTAATCTTTATTCAATTGGTACTGTCAACTCGGACACACATTTCTTGACTTACTTTCCGCATTCTAAGTCACTATTTTTACCCACTAAGTGGCTTACACGCATAATTCCACCTTGTAATCTGCTGTTCTCTGCATGACTTCTAACCACTTTTGACCTTTCTGACCAACAGAATCTTTCCTAAGATTATTTCAACGTAAAATAAATACTGTAATTAAACTACGAAAATTTGATGGCGCCTATTTGTTTTTTTAACTATCTGAAAGAACAAAACATAAATCCAACTATGTGGATTATATCTCGTCATAAATAGATTAGAAGAAAATCTATCACAATCATAAGAAAACTGACAGGATCTTGACCTGAGATATTTTCTGATGACGAGATATTTCGTCATTAGAAAATTGGTTTGATCTTGATGAACGAGATATCTCGTCTTTAGAAGATATATCTTATCTTGATGTACGATATATCTCGTCGAGACCACTTAACATCTGTTACAGAGTCAAATAGATCTAGATGTCAACCAATGACATCTATAATACGAGTCACATGTATGTTTCTGAACTTTTAAAGCAACTAAAATTATGTTACCTAATGAGCGTGATGTGCTTTTTGTATTAGGGAATTACATTACTAGTGAATTGAATTACATTATTTAATGCAAAATTCCTAATTTCAGATTCGTGTAGTTCATTATAGTGTATTTATTTTCTGTTATATAATCCATATTAATTTTTACTTAATAAATCTTGTACATATTATAAGTTAAAAAAAATCGGATGCTGATATTAATCGCAAATTTTTAAGAAAAGGTGCAATTTCATCATAAATACGGCTTAAGGATAAAATATTTAAGTTTAATAAGTTATTTAGTAGGTATAATTTGTTTAGTTGTGAGTCAAAAAAGATGGACCGAAATCACTGAATGTGGTTTTTATTCTTTTATACACCATATATTTTCCTGTTTCGTCTTTTTTAACAGAAACTCGCGGCACAAAAATGCATTTTCATAACATAAACTTCGTAAAATCCCCTCGAGTGTTTCAGAGTAGTGATTCGGAATCCTTCGCGCTCTAAGCAGCAGGGGAAAAAAACTAATCCCGATTTCTATTACCATTTAGTACTTTGCGTATTTACCCAAGTTGCTTCACTTCCTATCTGTGACCGTAAAATAAGAAAGTAAAATTGTGCGATCAATATGGAAGGGCACTTCCTGACAGAAACTAGCGTTGGGTTATTCGTCACAATGATTAAGCAGGTAAAAGTTCGTAAAGTGCGGCAAGGGATGCTGATTATGTGTCCCTAAAGTATAACTGCCCGGGAAATAATCTTATCCAGCCAACAAAGGTGGTGTTTTTATCTTGAAATCTATTTGATCAGTAACGAGACCTGCTCCTTTTTCGAATAAAACAAATCAATTTACTTTTACGGAATTAAGAATTTATTTCTACTTTTCAACGCTTTCGATAGTATAAATCTGAATATTTATGAAAGAAAATAAATACATTCATATATTTTTGTTAAATAATCAAACTAGCACGCATTTCAAACCTTAAAAGTTAAGTGAGCATTCAGTTTTGACCATTCAATGATCATTAGTATTATGATAGAAATGGGTTTTTTACTTTTTAGAATTTCATTTTAATTTTAAATAGTTTTAAATTCTTGTTTTTTTGTTCGTTCATTTACTATAGGTTACACGTTTATTAATTTACTTTAACACTTTGATACTTTAATATTTAACACCCTAATAATTCAATCAAACTGTTTACAAACAATAGCAATTAATCCATCTACAGTATATGGACAAAAGTATTTGGACACTGCAGAAATTCGGAGGAGGATCCATCTTAGTGTGGGGGTGTTTTCCTGGTTAGTACTCGGCCCATTGCTTTATGTACCTAGCGCAATGAACGCTGACTTGTACCTTCACGTTCCGTATAATTCGGCCTTGCCTACACTATGGTCTGTTAACAAGCAGTAGCAATTCATCCATCTACACTATATGGACAAAAGTATTTGGACACTGCAGAAATTCGGAGGAGGATCCATCTTAGTGTGGGGGTGTTTTCCTGGTTAGTACTCGGCCCATTGCTTTATGTACCTAGCACAATGAACGCTGACTTGTACCTTCACGTTCCGTATAATTCGGCCTTGCCTACACTATGGTCTGTTAACAAGCAGTAACAATTCATCCATCTACACTATATGGACAAAAGTATTTGGACACTGCAGAAATTCGGAGGATCCATCTTAGTGTAGTGTTGTTTTCCTGATTAGGACTCAGCCCATTGCTTTATGTACCTGGCACCATGAACGCTGACGTGTAGTTTCACGTTCCGGATAATTCGGCCTTGCCTACACTATGGTCTGTTAACAAGCAGTAGCAATTCATCCATCTACACTATATGGACAAAAGAATTTGGACACTACAGAAATTCGGAGGACAATCCATCTTAGTGCGGGGTTTTTTGTTCTTGGTTAGGACTCGTCCCATTGCTTTATGTACCTGGCACACCATAAACGTTGACGTGTTCCTTGACGTTCCGGATAATTCGGCCTTGCCTACACTATGGCAATACTACGACGATTATGGTTGTTCTTTCCAACAGGATCGATCTGCATGTCATACTGCAAAACGTTTGCTGGACTGGTTTCCTGAAAATGAGGTGAATTTGCTTGACTGGCCTGTTCAGAGCCGCAATCTCAATCCGATCGAGCCCTTGCGGGATAAACTGGAGCGACGAGTACGACAGCCACGCACGCCCATCACAACAATCTCTTCTCACAGCTTTGCAAGAACAAACATCGACAGCAAAACATCGATGTTTTGAAACATCGATGTTCAAAATTAAAACATCGATGTTGATAATACATCGCCCCAAAACCATTGGTGTTTTTAAAATTCAGTGTATTTAAATTTTTTCCTCCATTTCTTAAAACTGGTTTAGCAACTAGTGATGCGACATCGGCTCCAATACATCGATGTTTTTTATCGAACATCAATGTTTTGAAAACATCGACATCGATGTCCATCCATACTTTTCAGACCCTTCACTCTTCGCCACTTTGGTCTAAAAGTATGTTCAATTTGCTGATTATAAAAATTAAGCTACTAGGTTATTTTTAAATTTTTAAAACTGTATTTTTTTCATTTAAAAATAAAACATTGACAAGTATAAACATCGATGTTACAAAAACATCGACTCCAATACATCGATGTTTTTTATCGAACATCAATGTTTTGAAAACATTGACATCGATGTCGTATCTATACTTTTCAGACCCTTCACCCTTGGCCACTTTGGTCTAAAAGTATGTTCAATTTGCAGATTATAAAAATTAAGCTACTAGGTTATTTTTTTTAAATTTTAAAACTGTACTTTTTTCATTTAAAAATAAAACATCGACAGGTATAAACATCGATGTTACAAAAACATCGACTCCAATACACCGATGTTTTTTATCGAACATCAATGTTTTGAAAACATCGACATCGATATTGCATCCATACTTTTCAGACCCTTCACCCTTAGCCACTTTGGTCTAAAAGTATGTTCAATTTTCTGATTATAAAAATTAAGCTACTAGGTTATTTTTAAAATTTTTAAAACCGTACTTTTTGCATTTAAAAATAAAACATCGACAAGTATAAACATCGATGTTACAAAAACATCGACTCCAATACATCGATGTTTTTGGGGATACGACATTTCTTTTTTCTAATGGCGGGCACATTTGACCGAAGTCATTGGCCACTAAAAGGCCGGAAGTGATGGCCACTTGTGAAGGAGCACCCAGTGGGAGGACCATCATTGCTCCTAACAATTCATACTTCGTAATTTTGAACCATGTTCAGATGTCGAAGCAACACCTGAGCTGGTATACGCTTACAAACATCCATGCCTGAACCCGGATTTGAACCGGGGACCTTCCGATCTAGAGGCTATAACACCTTAACCACTATACCGGTTGGTCGGCAATAAGACTATGTAATAAATAAGACTATAATAAGACTATGTAATAAATTAAACCACGTGTGTAATTTGATTAATTGTTTGATTATCATTTAAGGTTATTGAGAGTTCAGGGGTTTGGAAAATATCGGCTTGCCCAAGAGCATTAGAAACCGAATCCAGAGAACCTACAATTCCTGAGTAAGTCAAACTTCAATTTTGATTCTAAAAGCTATGAGCTCAACTCCAAGATCACTTACTTTTTCTAATTTCAATACGAGATAATAAATCAGGTATACCTATATTTTGTAGTACGGATTGAGTTGCATTTTATTTGGCATTAATTAACTGGAACCTAAAGGGGTAAGTTGAAAATTAATTTATCTTCCTCTCTCTCTCTCTCTCTCTCTCTCTCTCTCTCTCTCTCTCTCTCTCTCTCTCTCTCTCTCTCTCTTATAAGCCAATAGAAAAATCGATGAAACCCAACCTGAATTTGGGGAATATTTTAAAGGTAAGTGATGCTATTTACAATTTGAGCTTTTAAAATTTTAATGATAAAAAGAGAGTTATCATTAAAACATTAACTACAAAATCTAATACCGACATCTGTTAAATCAAAAACATTTCTCGTAATTCAACAGTGAGTAGCATAATAAAGTGAAAGAAGTGACCTGACCTTATTTTTATTTGAGTTAAGAGCGAATTCCCATTCACCATTTTGTCTCCTAAAACTAGGTTTTGTGTATTAGCTATATGAAACTTGGAGCGTGACAAATTACAGTTGCTTTTGTGACTATTTACTTTTCTTAATGGACCTTCGTCCCCTTTGAAGTAATTGGGCGGTTTTGTCTCAACGAAATATCTCGTCTTTATCAAAATTTGTCTTGAACGAGATATCTCGTCCTTAGAAACACTAACCAGATCTTGGTTAATATATCTCGTCGAAACACTTGAACGATTAAACCACAAATCGTTATGCTAAGTAGCAAAATTCGTAACTCCACTGTTAACGTATAGGTAATTTGGTAATTTTTAACTAACGTCACAGGAGAGCAATGCAACGTGCTATTGACGACGGTCCGGGATCAATCCCCTAAGGGAAGATCTGAGGACAACACCATGTAATTTTGAACTACGATCAGATGACGAGGCAACACATGAGCTGGCACCCCACTCTCCAAACTTCTACATCAACCAAATGTGAGGACTTTCGGCCACGACAGATTTAAATTGCACCAGCCGCCTCTACACCATACATCCATGCACTTACCCGGATTCGAACCAGGAACCTTCCTATCTAGAGGCTAACACCTCAACCACCAGACCGGTTGGTCGGCTGTTAACGTATAAGAGTTACGAGTTTTGCTAATTTGTATGACGAAATGCTTTTTTACCATGATGGGTTAATGCGCAATTGGTACCTTCAACAGACTCTTTCCGCTACCATCTGGTTCTTACGGAGGCTAGCATTCAATTCTGATAACATGTGCAATGGGTCCTTGCGCATTGTCTGCTATTCTCTCCATGTTTCTAAGTTTCCCGTCTTTGTAAGACACAGACTCAAGCTGTAGGGCTTGGATCTTCCACACAGAATTGCGTGATTGAGCGTAATTGCACCTGTTGGAATCTGGTTGATTAATAAGGTTGTCAAAGCTGTACATTACAATCTTTGCTTTTTATCCAATCTCGGTATCACACAGTTATAATATTGAATTCCATACTTCACATCAAAGTTGTCGATGAGATTCAGGGAAATGTTTCCGCAAATTCTAGAATTCAGAAAATAAGGTTTAGTATAATATAGTTTAAGCCTTGAGTTCTTAACACTGTTATTAATATAATATGTATTATTGTTATAATATGTATTATTGTTATAATATGTATTATTGTTATAATATGTATTATTGAAATAAAATATGGTTTATTGTTACATAGATAATCAATTCTTATACAAAACCCATCCATAAATTCATGTTAATTATTTTCTTCTCAAATATAGAGGTAGGTTGAATAAACGTCGCCCTGGAGCAACACACTGACTATTGGTGACGTGTCCCGGGATCAATCAATAGCCCGTTGTGTTGCTCCAGTGCGATGTTAATTAAATACCTACCGGGATCAATCCTGAAGCGAAAGATCGAGGACAACACCTCGTAATTTTAAACAACGGTCATATGACGAAGTCGCACCTGAGCTGGCACCCTACTCTCTAAACTCCATTACGCCAACATGGACATTTGAGGCCACGACAGATTTAACGTGCACCAACCCCCATGTAAACGCCGCGCTAAGGTTGGATCAAGTTTCGAACTATCGACCCATCGTTTGCAAATCCTTTACTCTTGCAACCATGGCCTCTTAAATATTTAGAAACATAATTTTTCAAAATCGCACCAATATTATGTTAGATCGCCCACACAAAACACATCTATTTTTATAAAATTTGGAAAATACATGTTTAAAAAATTAAGTTAAGCTTATTCACAGAAAATTTTTCTCATATTTTTTTATGATAAAAATTTATGGAAGTTCGTTCTCACGTTTCTACAAGTTTATAATTTAATAGAAATGAATAATTCATTCAAAAAACACTGCTGAATACATGTTGGGCAAATTAAATAATCGGGCACAGCTCTCACGTAAATGATTTTCAAATAATCAAGCAACACAATCCGTTTTAATTTCAAAACAATGATTTACATCTTACTATCAACAAAATTACTTTTAAACCACAGCTTCTTTAAGCTGTTCAAACTGAATACTATATTTGTTGTATTTGTTATATTGAAATTGGTAGGCTACAAATTAAAATATTAGCTGCAAACCCATATCTAATTTTTAACCTCAATAGATCAACCTCTCTTCATCTAACTAAACTTTAAATGCATACTGAAAGAAATCAAAACAGTCATAACCATTGAGTTATTCTGTTGGTCTCCACAGTCGGTACTTTAGTGAATGGTCAGGACATAGCACCAAAAACTGTTCACACTGGCAGTGCTATACTAACTTACTAACACCAACACACACTCCCGTACCTAGTGTCGCGAGACACTGTACCAGTTTAAATAAGTGTAGTTGGATGGAGTGGAGAATGTCACCAAGGTGACATGTCTACACAGAATGTTAGAGCACATTACATTACATTTATACATCCTTACATCTATACAGTATATAAATTAAATCATTATAATAGGTTACATTATAAATATATATATACATCATGCAAGGTGAGAAAAAAGTCTCTTAGGATTTTTCTTAGTCTCTTAGGATAATCAAGTCCTGATGACTTTCAATGAATCTCACCATGTTAATAATTTTAACCCTCGAGCCCTTGTTGCATGCAATGTTTCTGAGCCATGCAATTTTAAGATGGTCGGCAGGTGTTCTCATATGCCATGAGGCTGTAAGGGGGCAAACTGTAATGTAATGTAAAGGTGTGCCAATTTCACCACAGGAGCAATTTTCGGACTTTGGCAGTGCTATACACAAGTCTAAAGCTCCAAACAGCTCCACTTTCTCGTTGTTTTTGTACCTCAGTTCTGCTTCTCGTGATAGCACTTTAGTAAAATGGCATTAGGTATTCGTATGAGAGGCATTTTCTGTCAAGCTAAATGTGGACAAAAGTGTTTGGGCATTGCATTTTTTTCATAAAAAGTGCTATATTATTCTATTTAGTAACGGGTATGAGCTACTTTTGCTTGTGTTACAGCTGCAACACGTCGAGGAATACTTTCTACAAGTTCTCTGTAGTTATGGGCAGGAATAGCTAGCCATGCCTCTTACAAGGCTGTGAGAAGAAATTGTTGCGAAGATGGGTGTGTGGCGGTGTCGTACTCGTCGCTCCAGTTTGTCCCACAAGTGCTCGATCGGATTGAGATCAGGGGTTTTACAGGCCAGTCAAGCAAATTCACTTCATTTTCAGGAAACCAGTCCAGCACACGGTTTGCAATATGACATGAAGCTCGATCCTGTTGGAAGAAACAACCATCATAGTGTAGGCAAGGCCGATTATCCAGAACATCGAGGTACACATCAACGTTCATGGTACCAGGTACATAAAGCGATGAGCCGAGTCCTAACTAGAAGGTCAACGCTAATGTCATTAACTGGGAGAAATTATCAGGACAATAACAGTATACTGTTAAATTATTACATTAAGAAAATACGGAAATATCGAAGCTGAATGCAAGAGGCATTTTCTGCTGACCTAATTATAGCGGGCTTTAGTATTTCTGGGGCGAAACGTGTTTCCGTACATATTCTGAAGTTGACATAGTTGGCTTGTTTTTCCAATGCGTTTTGCGTTTTCAACACAAGTCGACAATTCCAGAATATTAATTTCGAATTGATGTATGATAATTAATTGGAGTCGACACTGATTAGTTTAAACACCAAATTTTCCAAAAGGGCGATTAAAATACATTTTAAGGCAAACCTGAAATATATGAGAGAGCATTTTTGGGTAGCGGAAGTAAAATCTTCATTTCCCGTATGGTGTATTTGCAAACACTGAAAACCGCTCTTGTAAATGAACCCGCTCGTTTGAAAACCTCTTGTTCAGAAAAATAGTGAACTATCAGTGAATTAAACAAGATCCATAATTGAGATATCATATTTTTAAGTATCTCAATTGAATATTTTGCGTAATTTCATTTGTCTAGCTTTATTTAACTACTATGTATGAAAAGATATAGTATTAAGTAATGATATAAGAGCACATTAATTTATCACTAAATGCTACATTCACTATTTTTAGAGGTGCTTATAGCAATTTGAGGTTTGTTAAAAATTCAAACAATGACTGGGGCATCCTTAAGAGATATTTTCAACAGCAGGCGGGGGGAAGAAATCTTTTACACATTTTAAGCAGTTTTATCAAAAGAAGCACGGAAAAGAGACAACGGTCAAAACGGCTTTGAAAAGTTGTCACAATCAAGTCCAAAACTCCCATTAATGTCTGATAAGTTTGAGCAGAAAAGAACGATCCTATCAACGTCTCCGTAACGTAAAATGTATCATTACGATAGAAGAATATAATTAAATAATGATAAATTACATGAAATGAGGAATATTCTTTTTTCAAATAAAAAAGGAAACGCCTATGGCGATAATAAGCCTTTAATAGCACTCTTGCCGCTTATGCATGGGACTAGGTCCTGTAACTCCGATAGAAATTATTACGCTGGATTAGGCGAAAAAACGTTACAGCATAGCTTTCGAGAGAAACTGATGCGTGAGAATTTGCTTAAGCAACAGCAACAAAAAGTCAGAACGACAAAGCGAATCTTCAAACCTTAACATGCTTATTATATCGAATTTTCTCGATAAGGCTGGCGATAGTTAATTTTCCCAGGCGTTAAAAAATTTTGAGACCTCCGGAGATTTTGTATCAGATAATATAACTATATAAATCAATATGAGATGCATTAAAAATCTATATTTAGTGATTCAGAAGGACAGGTTTAGATTAATGTATACATTTAGCAATAGCATCCCGATACCCTTGAACTAGTTATTAATATTTAATTAGCTCTGTAGTATGTAATTAAACTTTTAATTCCGTTACAAAAGGAAGATATTCAACATGTACTCTTTTCAAATGAAGGTTTTATTTAGATTAATAGAAAACATTTTCTAAAATATGTTCGAATAATCATGTAAAATTTAATAAGAATACAGATATTTTCAATTTATTTTGTGTTCATCCATACATTAAAGTGTGCGACATTTTTTCCAATTAATGCTAACAGCGAATTTCTTATTCGATTGAGAAATTTTGAAAAAGAATGCCTTATTGTTATGTGGAACAGTCAAACAATCCAAAAGTTTTTAACTTTTATAATATATGGAATAATAAACAAATCAAATAGATTTGAGAATAATTCTTAATAATTTTCCTACATTATTAAGTGGGGAAACAAACAAACAATCCAAAAGTTTTTTAACTTTTATAATTTTCGGAATAATAAACAAATCAAATAGATTTGAGAATAATTTTTATTAATTTTCTTCATTGTTAAGTGGAACAAACGAACAATCCAAAAGTTTTTTAACTTTTATAATATACGTAATAATAAACAAATCAAATATATTGATTTAAGAATAATTTTTATTAATTATTCTTCATTGTTAAGTGAAACAAACGAACGCAATTCAAAAGTTTTTTTAACTTTTATGTTATACGGAATAATAAACAAATCAAATAGATTTGAGAATAATTTTTATTAACAAATCAAATATATTTGAGATACTGATGACAAAAATTGCTCTAAAAATATGACTGTTAAGGAGACTTTTTACTAAGCATGAGTATCACGATCTCGAAATCAAATTTTAAATTATTTTCCTTAATGTGTGTGCAGGAGTAAAGATAAAGCTAAAAACGTTTACGGTGTATCTTTAATTCCTTTCATTTCAACCTCACTGAATTTTTAAAATAGTAATAAGATATTTTAATAAGAGATAGAAATTGTTCATTTTATAATAATTTGAAGTGCAAGTTCAAGCTTTTATATATTAAATTTTAATTACATCTTCAAATTTTAAACTTGAGTAGCATTAAATTATCTCATACTTCTTTAAAAGAGGAAGCACATTCAACAGTTTCAACTCTTCGTTAATTCTGAATATAACTATTGATTGAATCATCTTGCATTATCATCTTACATTTTAAACATCCAACTTTACATTTTAAAAGTCTAATTTGCTAGACTTAAAAGAAGGTATCGTAATATTTATTGGTGTTAGAAACATAAAACATTAGCACACACACACGAGTATGCAAGGTACTTATAATTGCCATTCATATTCTTTGGATGACGGGTTATGTACTTTGTAATGTTTGGTGATAGTTGTTTTTTTATCATGCATATTGAGAATAGATCGTTTCTGAATCAAATCGTTTTCGAACAACCTTCTAAACGTAGGAAAATTCTGAAGGATATTATCTTCATTCTTTTTATGTTCTCTGAAATAGTAATTCATGCAATAAATATAATTCTTCAAAACTTTTATATTCCGTTTCCTTATTTCGACTGTTTGGGATATAAGATTAGCTATTTGACGAATATAACTTAGTATAACTTTACAATCTAACCTTTGTAATTTTTTAATTTTGTATTCAACTTTGTAAAATTCCGATAGCGGAAGAGATTTATCTATATACAAAAAAAACTAGGATTTTAAAACTGGTATTTTTAATTAAGTTATTAGCAGTTTTAAATATTGATGGATAATATCGTTACCGTAAAAGAAAGCAGGTATTAAGCTTACAGTTTTCTCGATGGTTCGTGCGTAAAATCTTTAAACCATTTTTTGATTTTCAAAATAATTCTGCACTTAGTTTTTTCCCATTAGATGAATAAAAAAAATTCGACTTTTTAAAATGAAATCCAATGCAAATAGAAAGCGTTTGTATAACGTGAAGAGAGAGTGAAATTGCCGTAAAAACCACCGTAGAGAAAATAAAAAGTTACGTGTCACTGTAGTGGCTCCATCTATAAATGAAAAGTAGAAGTTATTCTAGATTGAATATATTAGTGTTTTCAGTCTAGGTTATTTTATTTTGTTTTAATACTGGTTATAAATCATTTTGATTGTATTACACTGGTTTAAATCAATTTTACCTTTTAAAAAACTTTAAAAATTAACTGAAATTTGAGTAATCGTTTAATATATTATAAGGGAAAATGTTTGGAGGAAATATTCAATATTTCAAACACTTGGAAAATTTATTTATCACAACATAAGCTCAACAATGTTTCTTCAGGAATGAAAATAATATGCTATGAATTTATATAATGTTAGTTACCGGGAAATGCCACTTTTAATTTTTTAGAATTGCTTTAAAACTATTATTTTCAATAAAAATTTAAAGCTATAACTTTAGTTATACAGTGTCAAAACAAAGCATCGTTAAACTATGGAATATTAACCTAAAGAACTTCAAATTAAATCTTTCAAAGTAAAAATACAAATATACGGTTCTCAACTACCTAGAAGTCCCCAATTATTCTAAAATGTGTCTCCATTTTAGTTTGTAAAAAATATGTGTGTGCTGTGCATAATAAATGTATAAAAATCTCAGACATCAAGAATAGCTCTTTCTAGCACACAAACTCTTTCGAAACATAAAGGAGTCATCTGTCAAAAAGAATTAAGAACTGCTGGAACAAATTATTATTTCAATATGGGTATCTTGCATTTAAAAAGGTAATTTGGTAATTTTAGTTAACGTCGTACTAGAGCAACACGTCGGGCTATTGACGACGGTGCGGGATCAGTCCCTTAAGGGAAAGATCCGAGCATTTAAAAAGAAATATGCCTCAATTCAATTCTAAATGGGAAAAAAACAGCAAAATTAAGATAAAATGGGCTCTTTATGCAAATTCGTTTATGTCCCACACCAGATCAAACATTTTCTCTATTATTTAGTTCTTCAAAGTCAGAGGCTTGAAGAAATTTGGGTTGTTTTTTAAATTTCAATACATTTTATGATAAAAACAAAAGACTGAATTGTATTTGTGAGTAAAAAGTACCCCAATATAGAATTTTAAGATTCATTTCCTTCTAGAGTTCTCAGTATAAGTTATTTGTGTAAAAACATTGATTCCCAAGCTGTAAAACGCGTATTCCCAAGGGTACTTACCTGAAAAACCTTGGTGTCAGGTATTCTGGAATCGAGACATGAAAATGTGTAAAGTTTTCTTCTGTTATGAGTACAGTCGGTTTGCTATGTCTTAAATAAGAGTAATATTTTCACGCATTCTTTTTTTTAAAGCAGTATATCGAAATAAAGGAACGCAGAAAAATTGATAAATTTGTACAGCAAAGAAGACTACCTTCCAAAATCCATTGAAGGAGTTTCCGAGTGTGTCCCATATCTAAAAAAATTCACAAAAATTTTTAATTTTCTTTCGCTCATTTCATAATTCTTTAATTTTTTTACATTAAAATATTTTTGATTAAAAGTCTAATTAGAGTGAAACTTCGATTAACCGTCAGGGTCATAAGTGGGACCGTGACGGTTAATCGAATAGACGGATAACAGAAAAACAACCCACCCCATCCATTCCATATGAACGAATGATAAAAAATGCATGTTTACGAACAGGAAATACAATGTAAATACATGTATTTTATTTTACAGAAAGAAACAGTATACAGTTTACATTAAGTACTCAGATCTTTCCCTTTGGGGGTTGATCCCAGACTGTCACCAATATCCCGTTGTGTTGCTCCAGTGTGACGTTAATTCTTTTTCTTCTTCTTTTGAAGAGGAAGAACAGTTCTCACACTTAAACTTCGAGTATATCAGATTGCCAATTGAATGACTGGGAAATTCCTCTACTAGGAGTGTGACGTTAATTAAAGTACCAAATACAATTAAGTACAGCATTGTACAGATTGTTACATGAACTTATGCTCTATAGACGTATATATTCAGGTTATAAATTAATCCGTCGTTTTCTTCTGTTACTTCGATATTTTATTATTTAATCCCTTTAATATTTAATAAATTAGTTTTTAATGACCAACTGATGATTAACAGAAGCTGGCGGTTAAAAGAGTTGCGGTTAATCGAAGTTCCACAGTACTGATTTTTTTAACCCTTCTTTGCATGATTTTTTCTTTATTGGTGAAATAAAAATCAAGGTGATATAATTCATGTTCAAAATTAAAGAAAAAATGGTTAAAAAAATCTTAGTATATATTTATAGTATAAATTTAGCAAAAAACAATAGGATGGTATCATGTGGTATTTTTTAAATTAAACGCAAACTTTTTCAGAAATTGCTCTAAAAATAACAGAAACACATGTTACAAACCTTTCTTCCACTCATTTTCACTTTTTTAGCAATAGAAACTCAAATATAATAAAACAAATTGCGTTGTGCAAAGCGCACAACGTTTATTGCAACTACAACAAACAGCGGAATGACAACTTCAAGCTCGTTTTACTGATAGTGACACTTGTTTATTTTTGACAGCTATGTTTTTTTTTTTTTATGCAGTGGACATTAAAAAAGTATCCCGACAAGATCAACTTAAAGTGAACTTGTTCTTTTATATAATTTTTGGGCATTCAATGTTATGATGGAAATTTCCACCATTATGCAAAGGAGGGTTAAAATTGTATTGAAGCAGTTGTAAGCCGGATGAAACTAACCGAATGACCGTACCGGCCGTTTTTTAGTGATTAGGAAAACAATAGTTTGTAAATGTTCCTGCTTTTTTTTACCAGCACTCATAGGGGGGTAGCAAAATAATGGCTAAATTGGCAGGGTCGCCAATTAGTACCAGAGGGATTCGAATTCGAAACTCGATCCAATCAAAGACCGTCGTGTACGTGGGAGCTGGTGAACGTTAAATTTGTCGTGGCCTCAAACGCCGTCTGATTGGCGTGATGTCACCACAACCATCTCTTATATTTGCAAATCTGCACTGTATCAACGCCTCAACAGTGACAGAAATAAATGGAGAATTTCCGTGAAAGAAGGTTTGAATATTTAATTTATGCCATTTAACTGCCACAAATATTATATGGCCAACACTGCTATTCTAAGAGGATTCCTGAACTTGGATGAAATGGGATGCGCTATTTTTCTATAACCTTATAAGTGATTTCGTACTTTAAACTTAATTATCTACTTTCTAATCTAAAAGACGGAGAATACACACGCAGATTCATCTTATTTAGCATCACCTAACAACATAGCGATGATATAGTTAAAACTAAGCATACAAAATCACATTTTTTAAAGAATTGTGGGCATGGTTATTAGTTTTTGTCTCTTTCTAGAGAAAATCAATTGCTATCAAACGAAGGAAATTTAATATATCCTATTATTCATAGTAATAATTTTTTTTTATTATTTCCAATGGGAAAACAGTACAATTGCGAAGACAAATACAATACAATACAATACAATACACAGAGTTGACCGAGGTCATTTTAGCCTTATACAAGGCCAGAAAAGATGGTCACTTGTGAAGGGGCACCCAGTGGGTGGACCATCATTGTCCCTAACAAAGGACAGCACAATTTACATCCATGCCCTAACCCCGGATTCGAACCAGGAACCTTCCGATCCATAGGCCAACACCTTGACCACTAGACCGGTTTGTCGGCATTCATAGTAAGTAATAATAAAGAGTGCAATTTCGAGTCGTCTCGTATATCAAATGAAATTAGAGATACACTATATCAGGCCTCGAAATAGATTTTTTAATACAGGTGCACCTTGTGCAACTAAGGTTTTAAATAAGGCGCAAAGATTATATTTTAGATGCACTACGTGCACCTAGCGGAAAAATATTAGGTGCACAATTTTATTTTCATGTGCAAAGTGCACCTGTGCACCCGGGTATTTCGAGCCCTGCACTATATGGACAAAAGAATTTGACAGAAATTCAGAGGATGATCCATCTTAGTGTGGGGTTGTATTCCTGTTAGATCTCGTCTCATTGCTTTATGTACCTGGTAACATCAACGCTGACGTGTACCTCGACGTTCTGGATAATTCGGCCTTGCCTACATTATGGCAATACTACGGCGATGATGGTTGTTTCTACCAACAGGATCAAGCTCCATGTCATACTGCAAAAAGTGTGCTGGTCTGGTTTCCTGAAAATGTGGTGAATTTGCTTGACTGGCCTGTTCGGAGCTCCGATCTCAATCCTATCGAGCAACTGTGGGACAAACAGGAACGAGGAGTACGACACCGCCACGCACGCCCATCTTCACAATAATCTCTTCTCACAGACTTGCGAGAGGCAAGGCGAGATATTCCTGCCCAAACTTACAGAGAACTTGTGGAAAATATACCTGGACGTGTTGCTGTTGTAGTACAGGCAAAAGAGAGCCTCTATCCGTTACTTAATAAATCACTTTTTCTGAAAAACATGCAGTGTCCAAATACTTTTGTCCATATGGTGTATATCTTGTCATTAGCAAAATTGGTCAGATCTTGATGAACGAGATACCTCGTCAAAACCAGTTGGAGGGTGAAGTATTATTACTTTCCCATTTTATTAACAGTGGTACTCGAAATTGAATGCTCTTTTTTCAGGTTTCAATATTAGTATTTAAAACTATTAAAACACAAGCACGTGTTTCCGTCTTTTTTTATACATTGTTATATGCAATTTAGTTTCTTATAGATAAATTTAAAAAATGAAAGTTTATAAGCATCGATAGACATAAATGTAAAAATATTTTACTAAAAAAATTGAGGAAGCATTTGATGTATTTCTATTGATAAAATGCCCCGTTCAGTGCCCCGATCTCAATCCGATCGAGCATTTGTAGGACAAACCGGAGCGACGAGTACGACACCGCCATGCACGCCCGTCTTCACAACTATCTCTTCTCACACCCATGCAACAGACAAGGCGAGCTATTTCTGCCCAGACTTACAGGGAACTTGTGGAAAGTATGCGTCAACGTGTTGCAGCTGTAATACAAGCAAAAGGATCGACTACCCGTTACTAAATCTCTACAATTACAAAAGGAGGTGTTTGTTTTTTTCGCGGCCGCAAAATCCTGACGATTCTATGGCACTTACGGCAATAAGATTTGGCACACGGGTAGACCTAATTTTTTTTTTCAATTTTTTTGGCGCGGCGAATTTTAAAATTCAATATAGAAGATTTTTAAATGAATTGAATAGTTTTATTCTCCATCGGTTTGCCAACGCCTTTCTTCCAAGAAAGAAGAAACAACCGAATATGGACTTTATCTACCCAAGTAAGCTTGCCGTCAGCCTTTGGAAGCATGTCAAGTTTTTTTCATCAAGGAGGAACGCGGAGAAAGTTATTGCTTTGGTTTCCGTTTTGATTTTGAGCGGAGGATATATATATATATATATATAGATTCCAACAAAACGATAAAAACTAATAATCTTTAACAGGAGTCAATTAGT
Organism: Metellina segmentata; assembly: GCA_947359465.1. Taxonomy (NCBI): domain Eukaryota; kingdom Metazoa; phylum Arthropoda; class Arachnida; order Araneae; family Tetragnathidae; genus Metellina; species Metellina segmentata. Next base: position 52,799,730 of record OX375884.1, on the reverse strand, counting down.
TCTTTTTTCTATCACCTAGACCATTAAAGATGGAGTAAAAATTTCAACAGATTTGAAATCGGCGGAAAATTTCACTTTAGATCGATACCTAAAAATATGATTTTCTTAAAAAAAATAATTTTTAAATTGAATTTATCGTTTATATTCTCACAAGAGACTGTGACGTCACGTGAAACAGATTGCACCTTCTGCCCTTCGCGTTAAAAAAAAAGAAACAGATTACATTTCCTGTCATATTCCATATCGGGTAATGAGAGCAAAAAATAAAAAACATTTTGACTGGGATTGTTAATTCTTTTTCGTAAAATCGGAATCTCTAAAGATAGATTTCAAATCCGTTGAAATTTTTAGTCTAAGAAAAATTTTACACCAGATTATTAACTTACATCTCGGCGTTGCCCGTGGTGTTGGTTTTTCTTCGCAAACCAACACCACGGGCACGGGCAACGCAGTGACTAGTAGAATAATAAAGTACTTTTTCTGAAAAACATGCAGTGTCCAAATACTTTTGTCCATATAGTGTATATCAGATTGAATAAATACAACCGAAGTAGACATAAAAATTTCCTTGTTAAATATATTGCACAAAAGGTAACAGAATCACGTCTTCGGCAAGTTTGATAGAAACGGATAGCCTTAATATATGCTTGTTTAATATAACAAGCATTATAAAGCACTTGTTTAATAAACTCTGGCCTTGTATATCTGACTGATTGCAGGTTAATATTGAAATTCCGAATGCCGTTCAAACAAATGACTTGTTACACATGTTTTATTCAAATTTATTATTTTATTTATAATAAAACTAAAAAATTATTTTGAAGCTGGAATTGAACTTTATTTACCTATACCAGATTGAAAATATACAAACAAATCACACGAAAAAATTTCCATGTCAGAAGCATTGTTTCAAAAAGGTACAAAAACAAATTCGTGTTTGATGAAAAAAGATGGAAATAAGCGTATAGCCTTAAGAAGACTGCAATGCTTGATAAAAAGAGCTCAATCATTTCTACTGAATTTTACATCCAACGAAAGGCAAGGTCGGGGGCTCAATATAGGTAAGGACAAGACAAGTTCTTTGCCCTGAAGCAAACAAAACAACCTCTATTCGCGTTACATCGTTGGTGGGTTTTGGATAACCAACATAATTACTGTTCCGAAAGCTACATTATGTTCAGCAGCTGACTGACTTTCAAAGATTTTCTGTGGAAAATTTCTTAATGGCCCTTATCTCAAAATTTCCATTAAAATGCTTAGTTTCCAAATTTTCTCCTTTAATATTTTTAAAACTATTTTATGTTTTTAATAATTATTTGTAGTTGAATATTTAATTATAAATTATTTTTCATGATATTGAAGCTTTTGTAGGCCAGATAAAAATAATAGAAGGATCAGAACCTTCGTTTTATAGTGATTGGAAGATAATTTTGTATGTTTTTGTATCTGTAACTCTGGGGTGATAGTTTCCTAAAACTAAATTAATAATTTGCTATGAAATTGACTGGGGACGTGCTTCTGCTAAGAGACAGATTGGCACTTACTGCACTATGCTTCTTTGTTGCACTTTGAAACCTCTAATAACTATATACACAAGGCTTATCTATTAGATTATTTGCATTTTCTAAATTATATAATATATTATCTTCATAACCTATATATAAGAATATATTTGTACATCAAAGACCGTAAGTAAAGAGTGTATAATTTCAAATAATATTTTACCAAATGTGAAAAGTCCCGACTCGTTAGAGAAAAATGGCTTACATATTCGAATTATGCATACAAAATTACATTAAAATCATACAGAGAAACAAAAATAACTTTCTTATTGTATAACCTATGTCATTATTAACAGTCAAATATCTTTTTTTCCAAAGAACACAATTCATAAAGTAAAAATTGGAAGTCATTTTACTTTTAACTTAAAATGCCAGTCAATTCCAATCAGTCTGCTTGAAAATATAATTCCGTTATCTTGAACTCATTTCGAGATTCAAATTTCAAAATGTTTTGAATGAACTGACAGTAAGAAAGGCAATAAAGAGGTGTTTATATTAGTCTAACTTATTTCGCTGTGTCACTGATGGAGACTGAATCATTATTGAATTTTATTTCATAAATTTTCCTGTTATGTCCATTTCATTTTATCAACAGAAATACATAAACAGCTTCCTCAATTTTTTTAGTAAAATTTTTTTACATTTATGTCTATCGATGTTTATAAACTTTCATTTCTTAAATTTATCTATAAGAAACTAAATTACATATAACAATGTACAGACGGAAACATGTGCTTGTGTTTTAATAGTTTTAAATACGAATATTGAAACCTGAAATAAGAGCATTCAATTTCGAGTACCACTGTTAATAAAATGGGAAAGTAATAATACTTAACCCTCCAACTGGTTTCGACGAGGTATCTCGTTCATCAAGATCTGACCAATTTTGCTAATGACAAGATATACACCATATGGACAAAAGTATTTGGACACTGCATGTTTTTCAGAAAAAGTGCTTTATTAAGTAACGGATAGAGGCCCTGTTTTGCCTGTACTACAACTGCAACACACTCCAGGTATACTTTCCACAAGTTCTCTGTAAGTTTGGGCAGGAATAGTTCGCTTTGCCTCTCGCAAGTCTGTGAGAAGAGATTAATGTGAAGATGGGCGTGCGTGGCGGTGTCGTACTCCTCGTTCCTGTTTGTCCCACAATTGCTCGATCGGATTGAGATCGGAGCTTCGAACAGGCCAGTCAAGCAAATTCACCTTATTTTTAGTAAACCAGTACAGCACACGTTTTGCAGTATGACATGGAGCTCGATCTTATTGGAAGAAACAACTATCATCGCCGTAGTATTGCCATAGTACAGGCAAGGCCGAATTATCCAGAACGTCGAGATACACGTTAGCGTTCATGGTACCAGGTACAAACTAGGGATGCCACATCGATGTCGATGTTTTTGTAACATTGAAGTTTATACATGCCGATGTTTTTACGTTGTCGATGTTTTATTTTTAAATAGAAAAAAGTACTGTTATAAAAATTTTTAAAATAACCAAGTAGCATAATTTTCAAAATCAGCAAATTGAACATACTTTTAGTCCCAGGTGGCTCAGGGTAAAGGGTCTGAAAAGTAGGGATGCGACATCAATGTCGATATTTTCAAAAGCTTGATGTTTTGTAAAAAAACATCGATGTTTTGCTGTCGATGTCGCATCATTAGTTGCTAAACCAGTTTTAAGAAATGGGAAAAAAAGTTTAAATACACTGAATTTTAAAAACATCGATGTTTTGCTGTCGATATAGCATCAGTAGTTGCTAAACCAGTTTTAAGAAATGGAAAAAAAAATTTAATACTCTGAATTTTAAAAACATCGATGTTTTTGAAGAGATGTATTATCAACATCGATGTTTTAATTTTGAACAACGATGTTTCAAAACATCGATGTTTTGCTGTCGATGTCGCATCACTAGTTGCTAAACCAGTTTTAAGAAATGGAGGAAAAAAAGTTTAAATACACTGAGTTTTAAAAACATCGATGTTTTGGGGGCGGTGTATTTTAAACATCGATGTTTTAATTTTGAACATCGATGTTTCAAAACATCGATGTTTTGCTTTCGATGTCGCATCACTAGTACAAACAGCAATGGGGCGGGTCCTAACCAGGAAAAATAACCCGTCACTAAGATGGATCCTCCTCCGAATTTCTGCAGTGTCCAAATACTTTTGTTCATATAATGTATCTTCATCAAGATGTTACCGGTTTTTGTTGATGACGAGATGAAGCCATGGTCAGTTTTCTTTTAATGACGGGTTATTTCGTCCATGAAGAATAGGTCAGTTTTACTAATGAAAAGATACCTCGTCGAGACAAACCACCAGGATTGTTAAACGAATGACAGTATTTAAATTTATTCGTGTAATACAAAATTTACAGCAATTTTAACTTGTTTTTTGTCTTTAAAACAACCATATCGTAAGCTTAGAACAGAAACGCATTACCTGACAAAAGAAAAACTTTACCGTGCAGCTGTTTACAGATTTTAGGTCAAGAAATAAAAATTATAAACACATTCTGAAACTGTCATGTCTTTAAAAAAATTTCAATATGACATTTTATTTCTAATCAAGGTAAAAATAAGCAGTTCGTATCTCCGAAATAATTGTTTATGCTCTAAGCCCACAATATCACTAAGAAAAAGTAATGCTGAGAGAATCTTTTAAGCTCTCATTTCTAAAAATATACTATATATTTCAAAAATCCAATAGTTTTAGAAAGATTTATATCTCCCAATAATGATTTGAAACACTCCACATATACAACAGAGAATAACATTCCTTTGAAATTAAATCAGTGTGGGAGTGTCATATTACTATGCTTTGAGAAAATCTATCAGATTGTTGCTCTTAACAAGCTCTCTGGGGACATCCCTAAAACGGAAAGTACCTATAACGCCTTCACCTCCGTGACACCTTTAATACGGCTCACCAAACAGAAAAGTGATAAGAAGACATCGTGCTTGTTATTTCTGAAACATAATACCTGACAGTGGAGTGATGTCCTCAATTCGAGCTAACAGGATCAGGATGCGCAAGAAACTTTGTTTTTAGGGGTGTTGCATTAATAGGAGGAAGTAGATACTATCCTTATATACAAATGATTATAAAATACTCAATTACACACAAAATTATTCCAACAGCTTTGAGCGTTGCTTATTTAAGCTTGTATGAAACTTGGGTAATTTCATGAGCGGTCATTTTTTGTGTTAAAATTTAGTTGAAACTCGTGTTAAAGATCGATTACTTTGTCTTGCTTCGAAAGTACCGATTAATCCTTTAGTTCTGACAACATTTTAAGGAGTCGGCTAAAAACCAATTTGCATCCAAAGCACGAAATGTAAAAACGACCATCTAAAATGTCTTCACTTTCTTGCGTTGTGATTTTGTGTGTTAAAATTTAGTTCAAACTCGTGTTAAAGATCGATTACTTTGTCTTGCTTCGAAAGTACCGATTAATCCTTTAGCTCTGACAATATTTTAAGGAGTCGGCTAAAAACCAATTTACATCCGAAGCACAAAATGTAAAAACGATCAACTAAAATGTCTTCACTTTGTTGCGTTGTGATTTTGTGAGTTAAAATTTAGTTGAAACTCGTATTAAAGATCGATTACTTTGTCTTGCTTCGAAAGTACCGATTAATCCTTTAGTTCTGACAACATTTTAAGGAGTCGGCTAAAAACCAATTTGCATCCAAAGCACGAAATGTAAAAACGACCATCTAAAATGTCTTCACTTTGTTGCGTTGTGATTTTACTTGGCATAATCTAATATCATCGCAATGATAAATAAAGCCACAAGCTTAATTTTTAAAGTTGTTTTGAAAAATTGTGGGGGCACTTGTTCATTAGTTTTCCGTCTTATGAACTTTTAGGATATGTCTCTTTCGCTACTAAATGACGAAAACTTTAATCTATCCTTAATTCAAATAATATTTTTTTTAAACTATATAATTTCAAATCTCGTGTTTTTTAAGAAAAATGTGAGACTTTTTCTACTGTTCAAGTTCTGTGAATAGCTACTTGTGTTTCTAGCAAAACTTAAAATTTCAATTACCCATTCAAACAAGAATTTAGCACCTAATATCCTCAGTTTATTTTGAACTGAAATTGAAAGTTATTCAACCAAAGGTCAGAAAAGAAACTTCTGATTTTCAAAGTTTCAAATCATATAATACTACATCACACAATATTCGAATACTTTTTAAACAGATCATTGAGTAAAAATATAATACAAATCTAATATAACTTAAATTTACTCTAGTGCTTACATGCTAACTTGATTGGTGGACTATGATATAATTGCCAATATGTTCATAATGTGGGGATCTTTCTAGCCTACGATCGTCACATGTTTAGCGACTATATCAATGCGAAATAATAAAACTATTATGGAAGATACAATGAACTATTGTTAACGCACCAAGGAGGAGTCCAGGAGTTGTTCCGGGATCGATCAACATGGAACGGCGATGACTGGGGACGTATAGTCTTTAGTGACGAGTTCAATTTCCAACTGTGTCCTGACGACATCCGCAGACGTGTCAGGAGACGTCCAGGGCAGCGTGGGGATCCTGCTCTTACTATCGCACGCCACACATGCCCACAACAGGGCGTTATGATCTGAGGTGCCATCTCCTTTGATAGCCGGACCCCTTTGGTAGTCATTTCTGGCACACTTACAGCACAGCGGTACGTAGACGACAGTCTACGACCGGATGTGTTACCGTTCCTTTTGCGACACCCCGGACTTACTTTTCAACAAGATAATGTGATAAAACGTAACAAGGTAACAAGATAACACGTGTTGCTATGAATTGTCTTCAAGCTTTCCCAACACTTCCTTCGCCAGCTTGGTCTACTGATCTCTCTCCTATAGAGCACATTTGGTACGTTATGGGAAGACGATTGCAACTATCCCGGAATGTTGACAATTTAGCCGACAGTTGGAGACAATTTAGCCGACAGTTGGAGACAATTTAGTCGACAGTTGGAGACAATTTGTCAAGAAATTCCACAGGACACCATTCAGAAACCTTTTCAGTCCATGCCACGCCGGGTGACAATTTGCATCCAGGCCAGAGGTGGGTCAACGGCTTACTGACTTCCTCCCTTTGTAACGCTCAAACTCTGAAATAAATCATTCAATTGTTCTGAAATTTTAATCGTTTATTTTTCTATGTATGTTCTTCACATCCACCAATTTTCATCGTAATCGGACAATTCCGTCTTGGTGCGTCGATTGTTTTTTTTTTTTTTTTTTTTTGTTATAAAGTGTAGCTTGAATACAATGATGATATTATTCGGTTGTTTGCATTTCATTTTCTTCTCATTTGTAACATTTGACACGTTTTGTTAATAAGAGAGATTTGTCTACTCGTTAGCGTCCCGATTCTTCTAAAAGAAAAAAATAATGTGTGTATGCGCGTGTGTCTGTGCGTACGTGGGTGTGGGGGTTTAATGCGTGAATTTCCAAAGCAAAAGTATGTACTTCGAACAGGAGGAACAAATGTTAACAAATAGTTATTACACAAAAATACAAATAGTTATACAAAATTTAATCCTCTGACAAGTTCTACAGTCCTCCCTGTTTGATTCGTTATTAGTTTGAACCTTCTTGACTAATTGTATCTTTCCTAGAACTCATTAAATCAATAGCGCCGCTGTTGCCAGGTTGGAAGAGTACAAATTAGCAACCGGAGGGTTGCTAATTTCGAAACTAGGTCCAATCGCAAAAACTGTCGTGTACGTGGGGGATGATGCACGTTAAATAAGTAGTCGCCTCAAATGTCCTCACTTTGGTGTGGTTTGGAAGTTTGGAGATTATGCGTCAACTCAGATGTTGACCTCATCATCTGACCGTGATTTAAAATTACAAGGTGTTGTCCTAGCATTTTTCTCTTGGGTATTGATCCCAATAGCCCGCTGTGTTGTCTACTACAACGCTAATTCAACTACCTACAAACCTCGCAACCATTAAATGTGGTTATTTATTCATGACGTTTGTGTGGGGTAAAATCGATTCTACACAACTCATGACGTTCAAAGAGTTAATTGTTGTATATTTCCTTGAATAAAAACTGTTTATTCAAAAATGCTCTTTTTCTTTCAGAATGCTTAGGACTCGGAAAAGGGAGTAACAAGATGTCAAATATTGCCACCTTGGTAATCATTCATGTAGGCCTTCTCTCCTTAGTATTGAGCAAGTGTCCTCAGGAGTGTACTTGTGACCTGGACAGTGAAGACCGCAAAAGAGTAACCTGCAATCGAGGAGGACTTAAAGAAATTCCAACTTTAGAAATGGATTTCGACATTCAGGTCCTGATTGTGACAGCTCCGTCAGACAACTACAACAAGTTAACCATAGGAAGAATATTTCTTAATTTCCATGAGCTGGAAGAAGTGCGAATCACGTACTCCAAATTACCTGCAATAGGAGATAGTTCCTTTTGGCCTGGGAAGAAACTGAAAATCCTTGACCTAAGTCACAATAACATAACATTCATTCGAGATAAAGACTTCTTTGGCTTGCAAAACCTCAAAATCTTAGATCTAAGTTATAATGGAATCGCAGCTTCTCCTTCAGCCCCTTTCCGGCTTCTTACGAGCCTGACAACTTTATCATTGGCTCGAAATAAATTACGAACGTTGGTCCCAAGGTTTTTTTATATGCTTGCTAAACTAGAGAAGCTTGATTTAAGTGGAAATCCTCTGAAGGATATTGATCCTGAAAACCTAAAAGATGTGAGACCCCTCCGTAGATTTCACTTAGCCAAATGTGGATTAGTGCGATTACATTCCCTGATATACCAACAACTGCCCAACTTGGAAGAATTAGACTTGAGGGATAATTCCTTCGCATATTTCTCACCTGAAGAATTTCGACACTTAAAGAGACTAAAATACCTCCATTTGGATGGGAATAACCTAACTTTCATTGTTGAAAATACATTCGATGGTCACAATTTAAGACATCTGGGTCTGTCTCGCAACAGAATATTCAAATTCTCAAAATGCGCGTTTTGTAACTTATCAATACAGCAGCTCGATTTGTCATACAACCAATTGATCAGCTTGCCTTTTGACGTCTTGTCTCCCATAGCTCATTCTCTGGAGAGTCTGGATCTAAGTTTTAACCTCATCGATCCCGATGATTTGGAACTTGCGCTAAGTCCAGTCTACAAGCTGAAGAGGTTATCGTTATCTGGTATGAAGCTAAGTCAATTATCCGACGAAGCTTTCTTCAATAACGGGGAACTGAAGACGTTAGATTTGTCATACAATTCATTTTCCAATTTCTCTTGCCATACCTTCCAGCCTCTGCGGCAAATAGAAGAAATCGATCTCTCTCACAACGAACTTGAAATTCTGGAATCTGACTTCTTAGAACAAGTGCAGAACATGACAACTTTAAATGTGTTGCACTTGCATTCGAATCCATGGTCCTGCCAGCGATGCTCCGTCCTGCCTCTTTTGAAATGGGTGAGACAGTCCCCCTTGTACAGCAGTACGTGTGACGTGAACTATGAAAGCAGTACTTGCATGAAGTGTGCCACTCCACTTTCCCTAGAGGGTCGAGCTCTGCATTCCTTACGACGAGGTGACCTTGAACCTTGCGCAAGTGTCATGCCTCAATCTAGAATATTAGTGGCATCATCCAACATTGCTATCATAGCCACCATATCAGTAGTTATTCTTTTGTCAATAGGCATTGCTATATCAATAATGCTTTACCGACAACAAAGTGCTGTGTATTACACCCACGAAGGAGAAAGAACCCCTACTTTAGGAATTCTTGGCATCCCTACCGAATATGCTAGTACTAATGGTGGAACCTTTATCGATGAAAAAAGGAGAGCATATTTCGTAACCCTGGATAGAATTGATGAGCTTGCAGAAGAAAAAATAGTGGCCAGCAGAGCCGTAAACTGTAGTTGAGAAATCTGAACTCTGGATTTTACAGCCACTATCTTTTAATTCGCCAGCATAAATAATTGTTGGACTATATGTATGTAAGCAAATTGATCTTTCTCTACTATTATTTGTATTTCATTTAACCATTACTTAAATGTGGAAGTGTAAACTAGTCCCTGTTATTTATGATGAATTTTATTAAAAAAATCTTTACAATGTCATTTATCCAATTTTTAATAAAATATAAGTTAGTGCTGTGTCACTGATGATCAGTTACAAGAGCAGTAAAGTAATTCAAGAGCTATCATATGATGTGAGAATTTTTAGTTTAAAGATTCTAAGCAATAGTCACAATGAAAAAACAGGAAACGGACTGTAAGTATTATCGAGATAAACTCATATCATTGAAATGATAATCAGAAGTTGCGACCAGTTTTTAAATCATTAACACACACACACACAAGAGGAAACAGAAATGTATGATCACTGAGGCATTAGAAAACTTATTCAGTATGTGTTCAATTTCAAATATTTCCAGGATTTTTCACAATGAATTGAATACAATTCTATATATGTGTACTTCATTACACACAGTTCTTGTTTTATATTCATTTTTTCATTATAGATTTAAAAAATAGTTGTAGGTGAAAAGTAATATCTATAGCCTATGCTTTCGATAATTATCTTTTATTGAAAACGTTATTTGTTGATCGTACTTATCAATTGTCGAAATAAAGATGTCTTTCAAATACATTTGTGTGTACAATTTTGCCATGTATAATTTAATAATAAAAATGTTTCTTTTAAGAAGAAAAGGCTTCTCATCGAATATCTGTCTGATTTGTGTCCTTTTTCTCGGGGGGGGATAAGTGCTAAACCTAAGAAAACATTTTAGGGGTCCTTATATCCTGGTTTATTTCTTATCTATTTTACGAAACAATTCAAATTATGATGTTAATTATCAAGCTCGTGATATTTTTATTGAAATCATACTACACAGGGTTCCTAACTTCTAGTACAAACTTTAACGGAAGGTTGGGAAACCGAAATACTATCAGGGCCCCAACCCATCAATCAGTGGGCCCCGTTGCCAGCTGAATATGTCGGGCTCCTCCTCACCTCACTCATGTCCCTTTTACACTGTTTATGTTTGAACAGAGACATTTTGAAGTTTTTTAAGAGCATTTTCCATAGTTTAATTTTAAAACATACTTTAAATAGGTTTTTAAGAGTGACATAATACAATAAACCATAAAACAAACTAGAAATTTAGGTAAAAAAGTGTTGAATAAACAAAAATAAACATTTGGTTAATAAACATAGTTACTGGTAACTTGCAGTTTTAATATTCGGAAAATCAAAATGCTATTTGTATACATACAATTCTACAATTGAAATTAAAAATAAAAGCAACTGATTAAAATAGAACTCAAACTTTAATAATACTTAATAGAAAAATTATAAAAATCCTCCTTGAAAAACATACATGAATAAATTATTGTATATTTTGCTTGGTTTCATAATGGAGAATGTTACATTTTAGGGATGTCTACATTTTAATTTGACAAGTGAAAAGCTACTTTCTACATCGTCAGCAGTTTTATGAATTTTGTTTTTAATCGCATTTTTCCCCTTTCGGGCCCACGGGGACCCTGTTGCCAAAGCAATGACAGCACCGCGTATATTGGGGGCCCTGATGTCCAAAAGTGCCACCCGGATGTGCTGGAGGGTATACAAAGGTGCGGAATTGAACAACAGCACACACACAAGTACGTGAAAAACATTCTTGCTGACCCTAATTTTTCTGTATGTCAGTAATTGTGCACTTACAGTTTCACATTAGATGTTTAAAGTTGTGACCATGAGGCAATCTGACTTTGACAACTTAGCCACAGATCTTGTGATAATCCTTACGAAAGGGAATTTGAAACGCACATCTTCCTTACACGATGGGGAATTCGCCAGATTGATTTGGAGCGTGGTTGAAGAAAGACCACGCTGGAATGGACCTGCCCATTTTCTTTGTTTCTTGTCATTGTTTTAGTGTCCTGTCATTGCTAATAAAATAATGTTAAAAATAAAACTGGAATTAAATTGATTTGAACATGCAACTTTCTGATGTGCAAACTTTGGACTCGATGTAATATTTTATTACATCACACTGACAATGTTAAACGCATGGATTGGTGTACATAACCAATATGAATTTACGTTATAGTACATGTACGTTTCCGTTAGCTACTCCGTATTCTAGGTGTATGTCTGCTATCATAGCACTCTTGAAGTGATAAAGGTTACCCGTATGAAATCAAGTCGGCGTGATGCGGTCTAAATATGAAATTTCTTGTGCCCTCATAACGACCCAACGAATTGGTTGTCAGATTCGATAACTACCAACAAAACAACGAATTGTAAACTGGCCCAACGAGATATCTCGTCCAAGATCTGGTCAATTTCGCTAAAGGTGAGATACCTCGTGGAGACAATACTGCAGAGGAATCACGAAATGTATTCAACAGAGAACTTTGCGGGAATTCGAATGTACAATTTTATACAGAGAAAGAAAATCCACTTTTAAATACACATACAATCTGATTTACACCTTTCCCTATTTTAAGTTAAAAACTCTATAGATAGTTTGGTTTCCATTTATCTTGAATCCGTTAAAAGAGTTGGATGTTATGATGTTAAAGAAATATTCTAACGCGGAACATCATTAAATCACGTAAAAAGCTGTACAAAACTAATGAGGAAGGTTTCTTTTCTATGATGATATCAAAAATATACTAAAAATTACACCTCTAAGCAAAGAGAAACAAATTACAAACTTTCTTTATTTCCTTTTGAAACATAAATTCAAAATTTTATTACTTTACAGTCGGGAGTTGGTGAAAATTGCAAAAAAGGACAACTTTTATACTCTAGAATAATACACTCATTGCCATAAAAATTTGCGCACCAAGAAAAAGTCGTCAAAATGAAACGAAATTTTACACATGTAAGTGCTGCTTTGATATAAGTAAGTGATTAGAAAATGAAAGAAAAAGGATCATTTATTGCAGAAAAAAGTACAAATGAACGATTCTGTTGGACCCCCTCTAGCGCGAATGCACGATGCGATACGAGCGGGCATTGAGGCATACAAGTTCCGTATGATGTCCTGATACATCTCGTTCCACAGTTATTGTAAAAGCGCCTCTAGTACGACCAAACTCGTAGGGTGACCAACTTGACGTTCCAAATGATCCCAGATATGCTCTATTGGTGACAAATCTGGGGATCGAGCAGGCCAGTGAAGGGTGGTAATGTGGCGGAGGTAGTCTTGTGACATAATTGCTGTGTGTGGCCGAGCATTGTCTTGTTGAAAATGGCTCCTGAGAGCCCTGCCATGAGTGGCATCACATGTGGCTGAAGGATGTCATGGACGTACCGCTGGGCTGTCATTGTGCCATGGATCAATATTAGGGGTGACCGTGTATCGTAAGCAATGGCACCCCATACCATCACACTAGCTGTGGGAGCGGTGTGTCGCTGTAAAGCGAAGGCAGGATTGAGGCTTCCCAACGGGGCCTCCACACACGAACACGATTGTCATCACTGCTCAAATTGAATCTAGATTCGTCGCTGAAGACGACCTGGTTCCATTCCGTTGCAGTCCAATCCCATCGTGCGCGACACCACTCCAAACGGAGGCGTCGGTGGGTGGGTGTCATTGGCAGCAGACGGAATGGGCGCCGCGATACCAGATTTCCTTCAGCCAGACTTGCGATGGTTCGGGAAGACACAGGGGCCCGTAGTGAAGGTGCTGCCTGTGTCTAGATAGCGGCCAATGAGGCAGTTGGCTCTACGCGTGCGCTTCGTATGATGTAACGGTCTTCTCGACGACTGGTCTGTCGAGAGCGTCCCGACCCTGGTCGCCGTGTAAATGACGTCTCTTCTGTCCACTGGTTCCAACACCTCCTCACAGTAAAATCTGAACGGCCTAGTTGACGAGCTACTCGCCGAGCTGACCACCCAGCTTCCATCATGCCTATGATTCTTCCCCTCTCGAACTCTGACAGCTGTTCATATTGTCTTCGATGGCTTCGTAACGGCATGTCTACCTCAGCGTTTCCTTTGCAAAAGATTAAGTACACTCAAAGAAGCTCTGCTGATCTGTTTTATACTCCAAGGAGAACAAAGTCCAATGCCCTCTTGTGGCATTACGAAATGCGTAATCACTCTGTATTTCTAACCATTTGCATATCTGTCCGACATGTACCTTCATGACAAGTTTCGTTACAATACCACAATTATTTCTTGATGCGCAAATTTTTATGGCAATGAGTGTAATTCTCATTTTTTATACTTTGTTTTACTTCTCTCAAATTATCACCATTGTCGTTTTTCAAGGTTGACTTCAAGTCGTGTATTGCCCATTGCATCATCTTAACCTTTAGACTACGACCGTACCACGATCACGCCAAGAAGGAATTTAGAATACAGTCAGTGCAGCAATTATACCTTGAAAGTTATAAGAATTGCGTCAAGAAAGAATTTAGACTACGGCCGGTACAGCAGTTGCACCTTGAAAGACAAGAATCGTACCAAGAAAGTATCGTGCCAGATATATCTGTACCGTAGTCAAAAGGTTAATCCGAAAAAAGATCTCAACAACCGACAAGTTTCAAACCTAAGCAAAATATTTATTTATACTTCAAAATTGTTTTTGGTATTTTTTTTTGTTAATACTATCTGGGATCTGAATAATCCTAGACTTACAGTCGTAATTTGGGGCAGGTATGGTATTTAAATTAACGTCGCACTGCAGAAACACAACGGGTGATTTCGTAGTTTTAAGAGTGTTAAGAGAATCTCTGGATGATTATATTTTACTATGTGTTTCCATTTGAGGTGAGGTTTAAAGGTGTTCTCGGATCTATCTTTTCGGGTATGAACCCAGATAGTCGCAAATAGCACATTATGTTTCTTCACTGCGACGTATATTAAATTACATAACTACCCGTTTGATAATTTGGTAATTTTGGTAATTTTTTGTTAACGTCGTACTAGAGCAACACAACGGGCTATTGACGATGGTCCGGGATCAGTCCCTTAAGGGAAAGATCCGAGGACAACACCTCGTAATTTTGAACCACGGTCAGATGACGAAGCAACACCTGAGCTGGCACCCCACTCTCCAAACTTCCACGCCAACCCAACGTGAGGACTTTCGGCCACGACAGATTTAAGGTGCACCAGCCGCCTCTACACCATACGTTTACAAACCTCCATGCCCGGACCCGGATTCGAACCAGGAACCTTCCGATCCACTATACCGGTTGATCAACTACCCGTTTGAAGTTCGGCTTGTAAGACTACATTAAAAACCGCATCAAGACAAAAGCAATACATTCCTTCAAATTCGAAGTATATCGTTTTATGGGAAACATCAAATGTCAAGTCTTGTTCAATAAACTCCAAATAAAACCAATTCTTAAATTTTGAAATAACTGTCAGCTCTAAATTTTTGATAAGTTCTCACAAGTACCAACAGTATAGAACAGGGTCAAATAACCGGTTCGAGAAATTTTAACCATCGACTTATTTCATCTGGAATCGACAATTTGATACCTTATATATTCAGTGATAAATTTAGCGATATTAATTTAAGGTAGGTAGGTATTTACAATTAACGGACACTGGAGCAACACAACGGGTTAGTGGCGACGGTCCGGGATCAATCCCCTAAGGGAAAGATCCGAGGACAGCACCACGTAATTTTTAATCACGGTCAGTAATGGTAATGGTAATGGTAATTTTAGTTAACGTCGTACTAGAGCAACACAACGGGCTATTGTTGACGGTCCGGGATCAATCCCTTAAGGGAAAGATCCGAGGACAACACCTCGTAATTTTGAACAACGGTCAGATGACGAAGCAACACCTGAGCTGGCACCCCACTCTCCAAACTTCCACACCAACCCAACGTGAGGACTTTCGGCCACGACAGATTTAAGGTGCACCAGCCGCCTCTACACCATACGCTTACAAACATCCATGCCCGGACCCGGATTCGAACCAGAAACCTTCCGATCCATAGGCTAACACCTTAACCACTATACCGGTTGGTCGGCCGAATCACGGTCAGATGACGATTGATTCAAGAAGAAATTGAATGAAAATAACTCCCTGAGATTATCATTTGGTGATAAAGGTTTTCATTTGTTTTATTCAAATGTATGGATTAATTATTATTATTATATTCTATTATGAAAAGATAACACGAAATCTAATTAAATTTTAAGACTAGTACAGTTATGAAATGAGAATTCATTCCACGAAACTACCATTGCTTATACTTAACTAGCCACTGCTTGGCTAGCCCGTCGTTGCCCGTGCCCGTGGTGTACAAACCAACACCACGGGCAACGCCGTGAATTTAATGAATTATTTCAATCGATTGAAAGAAAGCTCAGAGAACGTGTCTTGATTGTCGAAAACTTTCCTGCAACGTCCCTAAAGAAGTGGACAAGTTTTGTAACTCAAAGGATAATCTACAATAATCGCCTAACCCCAAAAGAGGGACTAAGGGATAACGAGTTTGAAGGCCTTTGATCTTAGACAGCCTGAAGAAAATTCTCGCAATGTTGACACTTACGTAACAGGAAAGAAACGAAACATTTAAGAGAGATTCTCCTATATGGGATACTCACATATTTGTGTATGTGTGTATCCCTTATAGGAGAATACATCTTTAAAAGAGTGTTTTAATGATCCTTTAAAAACTGATTTTTTTTTCAATGGCCAGTGGAAGATACAGACAGAAGAAGTATACTACAACAAAAATGACAATACAACACAGACAAGTTATGCACCATAACTTGAAAGATAAAATACAAAATGGGGAAATATAGCTGGACCCAAAAGGGTTTTGTCCCTCTAGTATTGGGAAATCTTCAGTTTCCATTAATTGCTTGGTAGCGAAGCAAGTGAGATCGATCCATAGGGTCGGGCTGTTTACAAAGCAGGTTGAAAGGCTCGATAACAATGCCAATTCTATGCACATGAACGGTAAGATAATCATGCCCAGTAAAGAAGTGAAAGGTTTTTACTGTATCACTTAGCGATTTATCAGCACTTCTTCAAGACAGCCGATAGTCCAGTTTTTGTAGGTAGCAATGTCTCGTTTAATGATCACAAACAAAGCGATCTATCATAAATAACATAAATATTAATTAATTATTAAAAGTAATATTGTATATATTAGTTATTTCAATTTACGTCGCACTAGAGCAACACAACGGGCTATTGACGATGGTCCGGGATCAATCCTGAAGGGAAAACATCCGAGAAAAACACCTCCTAATTTTAAACTAAGGTCAGATAACGAGGTCAAGACCTGAGCTGGTACCCCTCGCTCCAAACTTCCACACCATGCAAATGTGAGGAAATTTGAGACCACGACAAATTTAACGTGCACCAACCCCCACGTGGATGGTCTTTGGTTGGATTGCTTTTTTGAATTATCAGCCTTACGATTGCCAATCCGCAACTCCTTCAACCGGGTAACTGCGGCCCGCACGCATTAGACATATTCCTTCCAACTTTCTGTGTCCTCTATAAATATATTCTAAGACAAAGATCCATTCAAGTTTCAAGTGACCACTTGCAATGCTTCAAGCACACAAAACATCAATGCGAAAATCGTATTAATGAGTCGGAATTATCTTTTAGCTGACTGGGAAATCCTAAAGGCCAGTTTCTCCGGAACTCTACTAACAGCAAATGAGGTGTCTGTCGTATTTGTTTTATTCAGATTGAGAACATCATTACATGGTTCTCTTACTTTTTATAAGGACGTCACAGAATAAGTAAATTTTTAATGCATTTTTAAGAGGTAATTTTTTTAAATAATACTTACAAAAGTATTTTTTTTCCCTGCGAAACATTTTAGAATTTGCAGCTCTAGTACGCAGTCCGGCGGGTGCGAGTTGGAAACTCAGTCCCGCCAACGACCATCGTGTATGTAAGTTCAAGTTAAATCTGCCGTGGCCTCACATGTCCTTACGTTGACGTGATGTGAAAGTTTGGAGATTGGGGTGCCAGCTCTTGGTTTGAACTCGTCATCTGACAGTGGTTGAAATAGGAGGACGTTGTCCTAGAATTTCGCCAATAGCCCGTTGTATTGCTCCAGTGAAACGTAAATTAACTATCTACCTAACAATCGTCAAGATTATCGTGCATAAAACTCAGGAATTATAAAACATAACTGTTTGTAATGTAGAATGAGACATATTTTCTGTGTGAACAAAAAAACCAAGACGAAGTGTGAAAATTCTCTTCCATTATCCAAATACTCTCTCATGATACATATGTTGTCATAATACATATCGAATCACGGTCAGATGACGAGGTTACACCTGAGCGTGGTGCGAATAATATGGCAGACCACCTTTGTGCATCGACTGCAAACCATTTAATCAGGAATACAAAGCGCATTACGACATTAAACCACCCATCCAATGATCACAAAGAATGTAAAGTATTCCTTCATACTCTCAAGCATCTCAGAGAAGGCAAAACATATCCTCTCATACTCCAATTGGCAGAACCCAAACTGGGATCACCGCCACTCAACCAAAGAACAGAATACATCCAGACACAAGAATCAAATGTTTCACAGACCCACAAGTTTACAGTTTTACAAAGTTTAGGAAATCTCATCATCAGAACATTAAAAGTTATCATGAACGTTCTCCTTGGTTTTGTAAACTCGTGCGGAAAATATTGGATACTTCCCGACCCCTTCCCCCCCCCCCCCCTCAGTAATCAAATCGCTCCACGTTCTACAGATAAACCTCCAGAACTGCAGACAAACATTAGCCATCGTCGCAAAACAAGTTAATGCCAATAAAATCGATTTAATACTCTCACAAGACTACTGCCATACCACATCCCCAACAATGAGTGAATCACCTCTTCTTCTACTTCAATGAGACAAGATCCCACTTAAACAATAGAACGAAACTAAAAACAAAGTTTAGGAAACAGAAAAAGTTCTCTTTATCTTCTCTAATGTTATATAAGGAAGTGTTTGTCTGTTTTTTTTCGTGGCCACAAAATCCTGACGATTCTATGGCACCTACAACAATGAGATTTAGCACACAGGTAGTCCGAATTTTTTGCAATTTTTGGGTCGCGGCGAATTTTAAAATTCAATCGAGAACATTTTTAAATGAATTTAATGGAATTTAATCATTAGTGAATGCTTCAGCATAGAAGAGATCACAGATTCTAAATTTATTGTTTTCGTTTCCGTTTTGATTTTGTGCGGAGGAATGATTTTCCAGACAGACGATAAAAACAATCTTTTAACTGGAGTCAATTAATTAGTTTTCTATCTTCTAGACCGTTAAAGATAGAGTAAAAATTTCAACGGATTTGAAATCTGCGGAAAATTCCCATTTGATCCAAACCTAAAAATATGATTTTGTTTATATAAATAACTTTTAAATTGAATATATATTTTATATTCTTGCACGAGATTGTGGCGTCACGGTAACTTTCCTTTTCCAAAAATAAACAAATTGCATTTCGTGCCCCTTAGCGTTAAAAAAATAAATTTTAAAAAAAATTAAAAAAAAAAAAAATTTACATTTCTGCCCTCTTTGATTTTAGTGGAGAGCAAAAAATAAAAAACATTGTTTAGTTCTTTTTCGTAAAAACGGATTCGTTAAAGATAGATTAAAAATTTCAACAGATTTGAAATCTGCGGAAAATTTTACACCCAAATAATACCTTATATCACGGCGTTGCCCGGCTAGCCACACAGTGGCTAGTATCAAATAACAACTAGACTTTCTTAATTAATTTGTTTTCCATTTCAATTCCAGCACCCAACTAAACTAGTTCACAGAGACTCTACTATCACTAATATGGAAGGCGGCAGAGAAATGTTACAAGTGGTCCTCTGGCCAAAAAAATCCCTCATTCTCTTGGTGGATGCAAGAACTAGCAAATAAACGAAACAAAATCAGAGCCCTTTGGCGAAGACACCAGAAAACCCAAGAACACGAGGAAAAAACTATGAAAATTAAAAAATCAAAAGGAAAAAGTAGAATACAAAAAGCAATTAAAATCTGTCAGATTCACAGTCTGGAAGCGATTTTGCAGACACCAAAAATACTTTCGGAACGGCAAACCGTCTGTTCAGGAAAAGTTGCTACTACTGAACCATTCTCGGCTGACCTTTGTGGTCGAAATGGAACTACCAAACACACTATGTAATAATCAATTAACATAAATAACTCCCTCTTACCAGATGCCCCACGGCTTACTCTTCCAAAAATATCATCAAGTCTAGAGAGACAGGAGACAATTTCGGACTTTATCCCCTTCACGATGGCTGAACTTTAGGACATCGTTCTAAATATCAATACCAGAAAGGCCCCTTTCAGACCAAAAAATACAAAACGTTTTAAGAAATAAGAATAAATACGGTGTTTAACTTAACCAGACAAAAAGCATCAAGGATAGTATAAAACTTTTTTTTATATTATAATGATAATGATGGATTGCATCGCATTTCATTTAATAAAATTATTACTATTAGTAAAGAATAAAAAAAATGTTCTCTTCAAAACAGTTTACACTATTGTAGACAAAAGTGCACAGTCAGTAAATAAATTAAAATATTTTGTTACGTCATAACTTAAAATTTGCCTCCTTCAATACTGATATTGGTTTTAATGATTATTAATTACCCTTTTTGGTAGCTAAATTGTTGAGATAAAAACTATATTTTTACTGGCACATTCTATACAGGTTTTTCATTTTCCAACTTCTGAAGATAGAAAGGGAATTTAGTGGACTAGCTTTGTACGAATTGATTAAGGAATCCTCCCAAAAAATCAATTCATGACAAGCTCCAGTTTTTTCAAATCCAGAAACTGCCTTACAAATCACTGGAGTAGATCTTGAAATAATAAAAAGGTAGGAAGTGATATTGGAAGTCATAACAAGTGGGCCATCACATTGTTGCAAAAAAGTTTCAAACATATGCTGATGAAACTGCAAGACTGTATGTCGACCTTTACAGTTGGCAACCTATGACTCCAAGAATGTACAAAGTTTTGATTCATGGGGCTACTGTAATCAGGCAAGCAATATTACCCGTTGGTCAATTATCAGAGGAAGCTGCAGAAGCTAGAAACAAACATTTTATAGACTTTACTGTACAAAATACTCCAGAAAGTTGAATAGAGAAGTATGCAACAGAGATATCTTGAACAGTCTTCTTTTAAGCAGTGATCCTTATACGAGCTCCTCTAGACAAAGGCCAATGAAAGAGAGCATAGTAGTGAGACCCAACAACTTCTTCTTAAAGTGGGGTCTGATGGTGGACCTTCTAAAAAAACCAAGAAGAGAGTGATGAAGAAAGATGAATTTGAAGAAGCTGACGAAGATCAGAGTTCAGGGGAATCAGATTGAAAAAAAATCTTCTGAAGTCACTAGAAAACTAAGATTCCTTTAGTGACTAAACTATGGTAAATATTAAATGTAAAATATATATATATATGATAAAAATTTATTTATTGAGGTAGTTTTTTAGGTAATAAAAAATGGTAATTTTTAGTAAACGTCGTACTTGAGCAACACAACGGGCTATTGACGACGGTCCGGGATCAGTCCCTTAAGGGAAAGATCCGAGGACCATACCTCGTAATTTTGAACCACGGTCAGATGACGAAGCAACACCTGAGCTGACACCACACTCTCCAAACTTCCACGCCAACCCAACGTGAGGACTTTCGGCCACGACAGATTTAAGGTGCACCAGCCGCCTCTACACCATACGCTTACAAACATCCATGCCCGAACCCGGATTCGAACCAGGAACCTTCCGTTCTAGAGGCTAACACCTTAACCACTATACCGGTTGGTCGGCGTAATTTTTTTTTTTTTTTTAGGAGTGTTTACTATTACAAAGTAAGTCAACAGTAATGGTTTTAACTTTAAAACACATGAAAAATATTTTTGCCCAGGGTTTTGCCTCAAATATTCCACGCCGCGGAATAGGAGTGAGTAAATAGAATTTCAGAAGCTTGCTACAGATATCTGGAGCCATGAAGACTGCAGTACGTCCGACAGTAGCGGCAGTGTGCATGGTAAAGTGTCCATACTGCAAACATGGCAATCGAGATGATCCCAAAGTTGCTCGATTGAGTTCAGATCTTATGAATTTGGGGCCAGCGGGACATTTGGAAGTCTTCGTCGTGCTCCTCCAACCAATCGCAGACAATTCTAAACGTACGGTACGTGACATTGTCCTGCTAAAAGATCTCATCCTTCTGAGGAAAAATAATCAACATGTATGAGTGTACATGTAATCAACATGTATGAGTATGGGTGTATATGATCGACTACAATGGATACATAACCCAATCCGTTGAGTGTAGCTTTCACAGGTACGAAAGAACTCATGCGATGCCATGAAAACATTCCCCACGCCATAACACTGCCACCATATTGTGTTCTTCCAGCAATGGTTGCAGGGTGTTTGTTCTCGGACGTTTCTCGTCAGACACTGGAACGTCCATCCCTTCGATAGAGCAGAAAACGTGACTCGTCGGAGAAGGCAACCCTCTGCCAATCAGTAGCATTCCAGTTTCTGGTATTTCCTCGCAAATTGAAGCCGTTATTTCCGATGCAACTTCGTCAGAATGGATGCAGTGACCATCTGTCTTCTTTGGGAGCCCCATACGTAACAGGGTTCATTGTACTGTAATCTTAGACACACGTTTGGAAGTCCCATGGATTGTTTTACACGTCAGTTGCTCAACTGTAGCAAGTCGGTCAGTCCTCATTATTGGGAAGTTATTTCTTTAGTCATGGTTTAGTCAGCGTGTAGTGGTAGCTAACCCTAAGGTTTGGAATCCCTCGTCAGCTGTATAATATTTGGTGAACTAATGTGGAGAGAATAATATAAAACAAAAGAACATACAGGGCTTACCCATTTATACGTTCTAGTTTATTGGTAAACAATTATATATGTACAAAAAAAAATCGACGCACCAAGAAGGGGTTGTCCAATTGCGATAAGGATTGATGGATGGTGAAAAACATACATAGAAAAACAAACGATTAAAATTTCAGAACAATTGAATGATTTATTTCAGAGTTTGACTTTTACAAAGGGAGGAAGTCAATAAGGCGTTGGTCCACCTCTGGCCTGTATGTAAGCTGTCACCCGGCGTGGCATAGACTGAAAAAATTCCCGTATGGTGTCCTGTGGAATTTTTTGCCAAATTGTCTCCGTCGGCTAAATTCGGAATTATCCCACCAAGGTAAGCGATTCCTCTGCGCCAGTAGCCCTTGCGCTTCATATGATTGCTCTCACTCACAAGTTGAGTGGTGTGAACATGAACCAAATGAATTCATGGAGGTAGTGTCGCCATTATCCTTCTCTCTCTCCGAAGCAATCCGGCTTTGCACTTGAAGCTGACATAAGAAGAAGGTTTTTATTTTACGAACATCACAGCACATACACGTTACAACGACAGAGAGACAAAAGCACACTACTAGCATACAAAGAAATAAGCGTTATACACACAAATGCGAAATGAAACTAAAAGTAACCAATAGGAACGGTTTAAGAAGTAAGAAGTGAAACTAAGGGAGTGAGAACTGAAACTGTAGTTCGCGATTCTCACCAGCAAGCTCGTTGAAAATGGCGGCACTGTTCAAGGCACCGCACACTCATGAAAGGTAGAACTGTGATATGCAATATCACACTCATATACCGTCGTAACTGACGTTCACATCAATGGCACGTGGTGCATCGCAGTTTACACGTTGTTTATTTTCAATGGTGCTGTTACTCCAGTCACGATAGTCTTTCACCACAGCAGCATGTGAACAGTTCACAAACTGTGCAATTTCCAAAATACTACCGCTCTCTGTGCGAAAGCAAATGATCATCCCCTTTTGTAAGTCTGATAAATCGCGCGTTTTACCCATCACAACAACGAAGGATACGTTCCAAGATAGCCTACGTTTCCAACTTTTTTATCCAACACGCCTGCTAGCGCCACGTACCGCGTTTCATTAGATGTGCGCTGTTGACATCTGAAGTCGGGGGAGGTCATAATAATGTGACTTGACTCTGTAGCTTCCTCCGTGAAAGATGGATTTTTACGGCATACTCTTCAGCAGCAGCCAACAAATTTGTCTCCCAAGGCTGAACTCAAGGATCAAGACTAGGCCCGCTCCTCTGGAAAATCCAATATGATGATATCAGGAGAAACTCTTGGCCAGATCAATGCCAACTCCGGGCTTGCGCCGGTGACTTTCTGTTCATAGCCCCTGGCAGTTCAAACACCATCGTCTTCAGAAAAAAGAAAGACAACTACTCCGTTCACCAGCCTTCATCCTTAGCGGCACAAGTATCCGAGCTGTCGACACTATTAAATACCTGGGTGTAATAATTGACAAACAGCATGGATTCCTCACGGCAAATACCTGAGTTATAAATTCTATAAAAAACAAACGGCAATAAGATTTGCTTCAATCAGGGAAGAAATCTTAAAGCTCTGATATAAAGTGGTGGTAGAAAGAATTCTGGTTTACGCTGCAGCCTGTTAGGACACAAACCCAAAATGCCAGTTCTTTAGACACCTGACCACTGTTCAGAGATCTTTTGCTCTTAGTATTATCAGAGCCTACAGAACCACCTCCACAGACACCGTACTTTTACTGACCGGTCTAGAACCAATTGACCTCCTCGCAGGAACGGAAGTGGCTACGGCTCTTGTTACCAGACTTGGCAAACCCACCACAGCATATGGTCTCTCATAGTTTCGCCACCAATTCGAAACAAAAAAACTCAGACTTTGGAGGAATCCAACACATAACATTCGTGACACCAAGTCCCCCAGTAGCACGTTACCAAATCTACACAGACGGGCATAAAACCCAGGATGATACCACCACCGCCTTTTTGTATTCCTGGACAGCAGAAAGATATTTGAGTGGTGACGCAGACTGCACGACAACAACTCAGTTTTCCAAGCTCAGTTGCTTGCTATTCATGCAGCTTCATCGCGGGCACACTGAAATTGCTCAAAAAACACATGTAATGCGCATGATTTTATTGTGACGCGACTATCCATAGCAGCGCGCTCGGATTGGTCGAAAAATGTGGTAGGGGATCTGCCCTTCCAAACGCGTCCGGTCTCAGTTCGCTCCGAGCAGTAGGAGCGGTAGGACGTGTATTCGCGCAAAGTCTTTTTTTCTATTGTGTCACGGCACGATGGAGTGTTCGCTGGAACAATGGTACGCGATAAAGTTTTGTATGCGGTCTTGGGAAGAATGCAACGGAAACTTATCAAATGGTTCAAGAGGCCTTTAAGGAGGCACATACAATCTTCTCCCAAACCCAAAAAAGCGCGCATGAGCAAGTCTCGCATCAAAACAATGCTGATTGACTTCGTTGACATCCGAGGAATAGACCAATTTGAGTTTGTACCGCAAGGACAATTTGTCAACGCAGCTTTTTACCTGGAGGTGCTCAAGAGACTGTTACAACGGGTCGCGCGAGTCAGGCCTGACATCAAAGACGTCTTCAAGCTCGAACACGACAATGCCCCAGCCACACGGCCTTCGTCGTCACCAACTACCTGATCCAGAGCAAGACCCGCTTGGTGCCCCAGCCTCCTTACAGCCCTGACTTGGCTCCGAGTGACTTTTTTTGTTCCCCCGACTGAAGAGAGAACTGAAGGGAAAGCACTGGGATTCGGTGGAGGACATCCAACATCATGTTACAAGGTTTCTGAGAGGCATTCCAGTCGAAGAGTTCGAGGGTGCCTTCCAGGCGTGGCAGAATCGTCTCCGTAAGTGTATTGATGCACAAGGAGACAATTTTGAAGAATTTTAACCATTTGTACCGATCGGATCAATAAATCTATTTTTCCCAGAAAATGCGCATTACTTTCATGATGCACCCTGTATTTTTTCGGACAGTGTGTCCAGCGTGGATCTTTTGACCTACCTTCTCACGACTAACCCGGTGGCACCGAGAATACATTGCATCATTGAAGCAGCAACTCCATCGACTCCAGCGACAGCTCCATCCATATATGTATCTTCGGTCAGAGGTCATTGTGATGTTGAAGGAAACGAAGCAGCAGATCCTCTTGCAAGAAGTGCCATCGTTAATGCATTCATCCGTCTGCATCCCCTCCCTCTCTCAGCGTCTCATCTGAAGAAGTACCTAAAGATTACATCCATTAACAACTGGCAAGAGAGATGGCTAAACTCCGCCAAAGGTCAAAGAACATTCGAATTTTTCACTAGGGTCTGTACGAAGCGCTTCATCTCCAGCCAGGAGCTCTCACACTTTAACATGGGCCACGGCCCGTACCTGCAGTATTTATTTTGTATGAGTATCAATTGTAGTGGTATCTATATTTGTGGTATTGAAGCAAACCCGGACCACTATATTACCACCCGGGCAATTGACGACGGTCCGGAATCAATCCCCCAAGGGGACGAGGTAGCACCTGAGTTGCAACCCCACTCTCCAAACTTCCACACCGCGCAAACGTGAGGCCATATGATGCCATGACAGATTTAACGTGCACCAGCCACCCTTTGTAAACGAAGTCTTTGATGGATTTGAACTCGCAACCCTCCGGTTGTTAACCCGTTACTCTTCCAACCGGGCCACCACGGCCCTCGAATTTGATGTGTTAAATATTGTTGTAACCTCTTTGAACTTAAAACTACAACATTTTAAATGCCTCTTGCTTCTGAAATCTCAAAACTTTTTATTGCCTCAAAATTTCTGCTTCGCATCACACAAAATTTTTTTCCCTTCCTCTTCTTGTCAGCTTTCACGTTGTGGGAAATTTTGTGCTCTAGTGACTAGAGCAACTTAACGGGCTATTGACGACGGTCCGGGAATTTGGTATTTTTTAATTAACGTCACTCTGGAGCAACACAACGGGCTATTTGGTGATGGTCCGGGATCTACCCAGAAGGGAAAGGTCCGAGGATAGTACTAGTGATGCAAAAAACCCGGGAATTTTGGAAGAGGGGAATAAACACGGGAATTTTGGGGAATAAACCCGGAACTTTGGGGAACATTGGGAATAAACTAAACCAACCATTTTTTCACATTTTATGGCTTCTTTTGGTTTGATGCTAAGAAAAACTATAAAGAGAATACCCCATATATATAAAACTACAACCTGGAAAATTGTTTCAATAAAATTTAAGTTTTCTTTTTTGGTGTAAAATATCGGTTTATTTTTATTGAAAAAACAACATCAGCATTTATATCCAAATCCAGATGAATGTTGATGTGATGGTTTTGTTCCGAGAACTAGCAGCAAAAAATAAGATGAATGTTTGCATCAAAAACGATACTTTTGTAAACATTTCATATTATCTTTATATAAAGCAGTTACAATTTACTCAATATTTTACTGATGATTTAATTTGGCACCGGCACTTGTAAGCCTTTTATGAGGGATTAATAGCTGAAAAAAACAACGCAAAATCAAGAGGATCTACTTGTAGATTCTGATAGTCCTGGATCCATACACATAGTTTCAACGTCCGTTATCACCTCTTGGGATCCCACAATAACTGAAGGTTCATCGGCATCTGCCAACGAATATATAGGGAAAGACATTATTTGGGGTTTTTAACGCATTTTTTTAAATGCTTTGTCATTTTAGTAGCATTTGGTACCAGATACTTCTTGTGGCAATACCTGCATTTAGCAGTCTTTTTATTGCCATGACCAAACTGACACCACACTGTTGAAGTTGGTCTTACGATTATCTGGAACACAAATCATCCCATTAGCATGAAATAGAACACTAAATTAAATTTTAAATGCTTGAGTTCCCAATTACAAGTTGTCAAAAGTACAAAACAACTAAGTTGCTCTTAGCATTGATTGCATTATAAGTATTACCTATATAGATTGATCTGAACTCATGAAATTCAATGTTTCTAGTTCATGCATGAAACTGTTAAGTAAAAATACCAAAATCAAAATTTAAAAACAAAATGCTCAGAATTCCAATAAATATCAAATTAGATTTTTAAATTTCCAACCAAACTTATACATAGTAAAAACCTGATTTTATGTTGCGAAGATAGCTTTATCAATTGCTAATTGAAGTTTTAAAATTATAATATAATCACATTCAAAGAGCTAGTGAAAGAAACTATTAATTCACTGGGATATCAATTTGCATAAAACGATGACAATATAAATAGGAAACAGCCAATCCAGAGAATTATTCAAAGGTTCAGAATATATAGTCAGAACTATGCAAAGGTTTGAATGCACACAAGGGTTCACTTAAAAAGTTTGTTCTTATGGCTCATTGACAAAAAAGATTTAGCTCAAAAATATTGTCATCGCATGCGCCTATTAGTACTAGTAATATCCACAAAATCTCATTAATATTTACCTTTCAATTTTTGTAATTTGCAAGATGGCAAAATTTAGGAATAAATGATATTCTATTTCTTTAAGACGAAAATTTTCTAAAATTGAAAGGGTCAATGCAAACAGAAGTTAGAGCCCGCCAAAAGAGTACACGTTTGAAGTTGCTGTTATGAACTATTAAAGAATTTCTAAAAAAATTATTGGTTTAAAATTTTCCAGACAAAAAACATTAAAAATTTTCAAAATTCCTGAAACTTCAAAATTCTTGGAAGTTTTCAAAATTCCCTTCCCAAAAAACCGGGTTTATTCCCGGGAATAAACCGGGTTTTTTCCACCCTTTGCAACACTAGATAGTACCACTTAGTTTTTAACCACGATCAGATGACGAGGTCACACCTGAGCTGGTTTCGCACTCTCGACGCGGTCCGGGACTAATTCCGAAAGATCGAGGTTTGTTTCTGCAAACCTAGTCATGTCAACGTCCTTCTTTTTCGGAGGGGGGGGTGGGGGTGGTATAGGTATTAACTTTCACTTCAATAACTCCAAACACGATCACGTGACGTCGTCCTGTCTGGTCTGTTCTCTCGTAGCAAAACAATTAAAGCTCTTATATGATACTTAAACTAAAATGTCAACTATTATCGTGAACCATATGGCTTCTCCTGATGGTCTCTCAGATGTTCAATTACAACCCGGGCTCAGTGAAGTGGAAATCGACGATATTCCCGTGGAAATGCCAATCGAAACTGTAGAAACAACTGTCGAATGTGTTGATGGACATCCTATCATATCTTTACAATCATTACCTGAAGCTGATAGTCAGGACCTTATACTACACTCTCATGAAGAAATTGAAGTTGATGTAGATGATTCAGAAGTGTATTCTGCGTATAATAGCATGTCTGTGCCTCATGATGAAGAGCTTTTAGATTCAAGTCCAGGAACGTCATCCAGACGAGGGAGAAAGAAAAAATTTGGCAAAGTCAAAATGGAAACCGGACTCTCATATGAAATAGAGCGAAGTTCACGAAGGTGGGAACAAAAGCAAGTACAAATAAAAACTCTAGAAGGTGAATTTTCTGTGACTATGTGGGCGTCTGGAACTGATGAAGGTACGTGCTAATATTTTGTTAGTAAAAAGTATTGTGTCAATTATACCAGTGCCCACGCCTTAAATAAGTGATCCCCAAGTGGTGTGATCATGTTTGCTATACATGGTGAAATCTTTCAGATAATTAAAAAGACTTACAAGTTCTTACTAACCTTTTATAGTAAACGTGTTACCGTTTGTTGACAAATAATGTTTTAACGGGCGCCGCCATTTTCTAACTTTCAAAATGGCTTCTATTCCAATATGGCGGAAGACCGCCATCCAAGCTAAGGTGGCTACTTGTAGCTGAAATCATCATTACTTTTTTAAACTATTTAAGAGTTTCCTCTTTCTCTCTCAAAATTTCTTAAGTTGTCTGCACTTGTTCTGTTGCTTTTTTGAGGAATTCTTGTTTGTGAAAATTGTTCAACCGGTTACACTTGAAAACTTTTCCATAATTGTCTCTTAGAGTAGTAGCTGTCAAATTTAAATCTATAACTTTTGGAATGTTTATATCAAACGTTGCTTTTCTTTGTTTTGTAAAAAAAAATTTACTTTTGAGGTAACAAAATCATTTTTACAGTACGTAGTCATAATGTATCAATTTTCACGCGCTTTCACATTGACATGCGTTGTTTACACTTCCAACTTGTTTAAAATCGGATGCTTCTCGCTGTATTAAATTAGACTCCTCGCGAAATATTTTTTTGAAATAATGCAATTTACGCATCTTAAATTTTGCTTTGACAAACAAACGTTTCTATTTCCAAAGAAGTTCGTATTTTTTTTACTTGTTTCGAAAACACGAGCTCTTAAACGGAAACAATCCTGCTGTGTACGAGACCAACAAATAATTTTACTCTTATTTGAAAAATTCATGTGGGTCAATCCATGTCAATTCCACACAGCATTTAACCTTGTTTTCTACAATTTTAACAAAAATTGGAGAGAGTACCTACTCTAGCAGGAACAAAGCACTTTGAAATTAGTATGGAAATTTTTGTAAATAACACAATTTGAATTTTTTTGTATTTTTTAAACTTGTAACAACTATGTTTTTAATATGTTGCACTGTAAATTTTATAGGGCTTTTTTTTTTTATTATTGGAAGCTTACCAAGTGCTCAACATTGTTTGCAACTCAACAGAATATTTTGTTTGAAACAATTTTAAAATTTGATTTTATTACAAAACTACCATATGAAAAAAAATTCAGAATTTTTAAGTGATGTCATGCATTAAAAATTTTAAGATAGAATACAAACATTTGGAATAAATTATTTTTATTTCAACTGAAAACTTACACATTGTTTCAAAGGGCAATATGCAAATGTCTATTATTATAAAAGGAAGTGTTTGTTTTCTGCCCACAAAGTCCTGACTTGTATCTGTCCATATATTGTTTGCAGCCTATAATAAAGAGCATGTGATAAAATATATTTAGTAATATCTAGACATTTTTAAGTGCAGTGACAAAAACATATTTTAAATAAAAGAAACAAATAAGTTTCAAAATTTCAAGCCCATTATAAGGTATTTTATTGTTTAAAAAAATTCAATGGATAATAAATAATCAAAAGTTAAAAATAAAGAATATATTTATCTTCAGTTAATAATTTAAATTTTTATAAAATACTGAACATAAAACATTTTCCTGTCTTGACATCATTGACTTGGTATGTTAAAGGCAGGATAATGATGAAATCAGCTTGTTCACACACAGGGCTTAATGGATGAACCTACATACTTAAAAAATATCTTTTGTACACTTGATTATAAAAAAAAATTTTAATAGGATGGTTTGTAGTATCCGATACGTTACAACTTTCGAGCGATGTATCGCCAAATGTGGTAACCTTCCCATTTTCACCGTTTTTGCGCTTTTCTTAGTTTTAAGGCAACCCTAGATATTTTCTCCTGACGATAAGAAACTCGTCTGATTGGTTAAGGAAGAAAATATGCTTTTCCACTTTTATTTTTAATGTAGAACGGAATTAAAATTTAGACAGTCTTTGTGAAATTGTTAGATGCATATGAATTTTGCTCTTGATTCATAAAATAGACTTGTTTTATTTATTTTCAAAATTTTTAGGATAAGTTTGGAAAGCAGATTGTAAGTTGCAATTTTTTAAATTTGTTACTTATATTAAATTTTGATTGAAATTTCGAAAAATTTTTGGATTAAATTTGATTTTTGAAATTTCAGATTGGAATTTAGAATTTTTTTCCTCTTTTTCAATTTGGAAATTGCAGATTGCAAGTTACAATTTTTTTATTTTGTTCCTTGATTTAAATTTCACTATTTTTTTGGGGTGGATTAAATTTGATTTTTGAAATTGCAGATTGGAATTTAGAATTTTTTCCCCTTTTGGTTGATTATTCCCCCTAGTTGATTTGATATGGCAGTGGATGGTGTTACTGAATGGGTTTTTTTTTTTGCAAACATGTAGCGTGATTGGAAAGAGGGTGAAATGTCTGTCATGTGAGAATGATATGATTTTAACATTGAGAAAGGATGCTGGTGATAGGTAGGAGTGGAAATGTAGAAAGAATGGACAAAAGAAGGTATAACAGGAGTAAGAAATTGGAGGGTAAATGGGTGTTTGGAGGACTTGAACGAGGGACGGATAAATGTTTTATGGTTGTGGTGAAAAATAGGAACCATAAAGTTTTGACTGAGTTAATTCGGAGCTGGATTTTGCCAGGAACTACAAAAATTTCTGACTATTGGAAGTCATATGCTGGTATCAATTGACGGTTACCTTGCTGCATTCATCTGGCGACGGTGGCAACATTTATAG
Source organism: Metellina segmentata (assembly GCA_947359465.1). Taxonomy (NCBI): domain Eukaryota; kingdom Metazoa; phylum Arthropoda; class Arachnida; order Araneae; family Tetragnathidae; genus Metellina; species Metellina segmentata. The sequence continues at coordinate 52,767,917 of OX375884.1, read as the reverse complement.
GGACAGAGATACGACTAAAATTTTTAACATTTCTAGAGCATGTCGTTAAGATGTATCACGAAGAATGAGGGTAAATTTAATTTTTGGTTATATTATAAACACTGGACTATGCTTAAGTGGGCACCCAATACGGTGGCTTATACGCATGGAAGCCAACGGTGAAAGGTTCTCGCCGGCCCCGGAGGGGCGGCGAGGTAGCCGGCAGGCGGGGATCGCGTGTTATACGCTGTGACTTATCTACAAACAAATTTCTCCCTGTACACTGGTTTAAACGCATTGAAACCTTATGCGCAATACGCTTTGACTTCTCTAAAAAACAATTTCCTCTTGTAGAGTCGTTACAATAAAAATATTTCTTTTGCTTTTCCATATATGCTCTATAATTAGGAATATCCCCATTAAGTTGCTCACATAATGCTAATTGCTAGAAAAATTGTGAAAAAATATTTTTTCACACTTATGAATAGCAGAAGAATTTTTTGATTTTTTTTTTTTTTTTTTTTTCTCATCAAAAACCTTTTTGTGGATTATTATGATAACAGAAAAGAACTACCTTATTAAAAAAAAATATTTCTTGTTTTGAATTTTCTATGCATTGCAAAGTCTCTAATTCGAAATTGATAAAAATCCGCATGTTTTTTAAAAAATCTCGTTTTTTTTATTAAAAACAATATTTTTTTTATTCGAAAATTTTTTTTAAAGGGACAAAATTAGGAGGAAATTGACGCAAAATTGCGTACATGTTCAGAGAAAACCAAACTGAAATATTAGAAAATTTTCAAAAAAATTTATATTGCTTTTTTTTTAACTAAAAAAAAAATTATTATTTATGCACTGTATGCAAAGGTTCACTGTGTGGATTTTGCTATATGGCGGCCATCTTGGAATTGCTTATATCGGCCGCCATCTTGATTTGGCGTAAACAATAGCTTTGGCGGCCTAACGTATCGGATGCTACCACTCCACCAATATTTATATCTTTTGGTTTGCGAAGCTAACCAACATCACGGGCAATGTGAATCCCATGGAAAGAACTGGCAGGCAAAACACCCATTTAGTTTGCAAAGGAAACCAATACCACGGGCACCTCCGCTATGGCTGTTATCCAATGGTTAATTATAAACCCTGTTTTGATGTAAAGTAAAATGTGCAATAATATATTTCTCAATCGAAAACCTTATACTGGTAACGTCTAAAGGATCCTGGTTGCTTGTTTGTTTTGATCCAGTCATGTGGGTGGCAATTGTCCAAGAACCTTTGCCTTTCTGAAACTATTATATTTTTTGTTTTTCTGGGCTAGATAAAGGACTTAACAGATTCTAAATAAACAGGCAAGAAATTACATTATTTTCAGTGCTAGATGTTTTTAAATGATGTGGGGTAAAGCAGGTATAGCTTTAGGCTTAGGCAGCACCAGAAAAAATTAATAAGTGTACAAGTATTCCATATTAGCTGAAATCAGCCCTATTAACAACCCTCTCAATCCCTATGTCTACTGATCTTAGCAATCATGCTCAGAATTCATTGAGAAAAGGGTTCAGAAAAATAAGTGAGGTATTTACTGAGGCTTTAGCGCCCTAAAGCATTTATTTCAAGAAACATTAAGATAGGTCTAGTAAAAAGAAAAAGCTTGAGAACATCAGCTCAAGCTGTTACTAAAAATAAAATTACAGAACCAAAAAAAATACTGAAAAACCATCGAGCAAAATTGACTGCAGCAATTTTAAGCAAAGGCTCTTGGGAAATATGCAGGTTAAAAAATCAGTTCAACAATGCATTGTGCTAGTAACCAAATTCAGGAAAGCTAAATTCTTTCTTAAAAAATAAATCTAAAGTTAACTGTGTGAAGATATATTTTCTAGAAAAAAAAGGATGTTGGCACATATAGCTATTGGAAGCATTTATTACACATACATTGCCACAAAACCTACATTTGATAACCATGGACAGTTTTGTTACGCGACATCTATATTTTTGTCAAATTTCATTTGAATATAGTGTTTTTATTAATTTTGAATGATTGTTTTGTGTATAATTTTTGACTTAGCTCTAATATTAGAAAATGAAGTGTCTGGCAACTTTAAAACCTCGTATTGTTTCAATTTGTTCCACAGGCATAAGAATCTTCCACGGATTTCCGCCTTTTGTGGGGGTTTTCATGTTTTCTCCGCTTTTTAGTAATTTTCAGCGTTTTTCTCACTTGATTTTGGCCGGTTTTTAGGAATATGACCTCATTAGTGTTTCTAGCCAATGAGAGTATGTTTCAAGCTTTGAAAAACCGGATGTCCTAGTAACGTTTTTATATACTAGGGGGTGGGCCTGGGCGATGTATTAATACATCATGTAAAACCGGTGTGAGGTCGACATCGGTTTCCGATTTTCACTATGGTGATGCATCGTGACATCGCGATTTTTTCCGATCTTACACACCTATCCCTTAAGCTAAGGCTTCCTAAGAAAGCGGGCCGACCAACCGATATAGTGGTTAAGGTGTTAGCCTCTGGATCGGAAGGTTCCTGATCCGGGTCCGGGCATGGATGTTTGTAAGCGTATGGTGTAGAGGCGGCTGGTGCACCTTAAATCTGTCGTGGCCAAAGTCCTCACGTTGGGTTGGTGTGGAAGTTTGAAGAGTGGGGTGCCAGCTCAGGTGTTTCTTCGTCATCTGACCGTGGTTCAAAATTACGAGGTGTTGTTCTCGGTTCTTTCCCTTAAGGGTCATTCTTGCAAAATAGGCAAAATTCATGTCCCTTCAAAATTTATAGAATTCTATCACTCTGAAGATTTTGTCAACTTTCAAGAATAGTTTAGGATCACTTTTATAATCTACAGAATTAGAAAATTAATGAAATATTTTTTTATTTTATACATTTTTAAAACTTTAAAATGTCAAATATCATTGTCCTGGCATGTCCCCGAGTGAAATTTTACAATTTCTTCATTCATTAGGGTTTTAATATTTATTTATATATTCCTGTAAATAATTTATTCTGCTTCTTTATACATTTGAAAGGTTATTAGTTACAATAATGGAAATAATATTGCAAAAATTTCCAAAAGTAACTTCAATAACTATTGTCCCAAGTAATATCATCATTTTCCTGGCATCTCAGATATCATTATGTGGACAATTAATAGATGACAGCACTGAGTTAGAAGAATACTTTTCAAGTAATCTGGGGTTGAGGTTATTTAAATAAATAACTGCCATTTTGAAAAGTTATCAACTTTTTTTTTGGTCAGCACATACAAGTTCAAGGTTTATGTATATTGAAGATCATTTTCCTGGCTTTGATAAAAATTAAATGTTTGTAGTAAATTTTTAATTTTTTTTATTATTAAGTGTATAAAAGATATTTCTTAAATGTGTGTGAAATTGAAATTGTTAAGTGTTCATCCATTAAGCCCTGAACAAGCCTATTTCATCATTATCCTGGCCATCATTGTCCTGCCTTTAACATACCAAGTCAATGATGTCAAGACAGAAAATGATGTTTTATGTTCAGTATTTTATAAATATTTAAATTATTAACTGAAGACAAATATATTCTTTACTTTTAACTATTAACTTTTGATTATTTATTATTCATTGTAATTTTTTAATAGTAAAATACCTTATAATGGGCTTGAAATTTTGAAACTTATTTGTTTCTTTTATTTAAAACATAATGTTTATGTCATTGCACCTAAAAATGTCTAGATATTACTAAATATCTTTTATCACATGCTCTTTTTTGTAAGTTGTAAACAATATATGGACAGATATGAGTGGTAAAAAGAAACAAGCATATGAGGAAAGGTTGTTAAAGAAAAGGTTAGCTGAAAATCGTTGTCGGGAGCATATTAAAAAAAATTCTGTAACGTTTGATACAAGATAAATTGAAGAGGCATGTGAAATATATGTCAACCAAAAGAAGAAAGGAGTGGTAAGCCTATAGGTAAAATGAGTTCGAGGCAGAAAAGGGGTATTATAAAAATAGGAAAGAAAATTCAAAACTCTATCGCTTGAACAAGAAATTGTCATCCGATAGAATTGGATACCCAAACCAAGTGAAAGTGGTATAGATATTCAACTTTCAGGTTCTTCAAACCCAGACACAACAAGAGATGATAATGTTAAGAAAAAAAGTTAGAAGAGACAGAGCAGAGACCTACATTCGTATAAAGAAACTGGAAGAAAAATTTAAAAAATATACAAGGCAAATGGAAAAATACAAAAAGAAATACTACAGATAAAAAATAGCTGAGAATTGATTGCAGTAATATAACACCACACAACAAAACACGTAATCTGTTAAAAAAGCATAAAAGCTGCAGTAATAACTATCCACAATGTTCCTACTTTCTAATAATACTTAAAATATTCGGGAATCCATAATTTGCTGAATTAAAAATACATGGTCATATGAAATGTTCAACAAGAAATTCATATATTTTTTTCTATTTTCATCATTGTCCTGGCAGGTTCATCATTGTCCTGCCTTCCAATATTTTGAAATATTTTTTTTCCTTAACAAAATGTTAATAATTTAGATTGCTGATATTTTTAATTTACTTAATAAACATGGTAGAAAATTATTAGGCCAAAAAAATAAAGTTTTAAAAACCTTTGATTGAAAAAATTTTAAGAAGCCAATTTTTCCTATGTCACAAGAATGACCCTTAAGGGATTGATCCCGGACCATCGATTCTGTTGTTTATTTATGCGCATGTGCGATTTTACACCATGGTACTTAGCTTTTCGATGCCGCGATGAAAGGCATACTAATGAGGATCTTTTGTGATAATTTTGCAATTTCTGCGCTGATTTTTTTTCGGGAATAAGGTAATTGGTCACACGTATAAAGTTTGAAAATTAAAGTTTCGAACTGCGAGGGAGCGAATAATTCTTCTCTACTTGCTGAATTTAGCTTGGTCTTTATATTACATTTTTTAATTAGTTATGCGTTTTTTCCTTAAGATACTTAAGAAAAAAATAATTTTGCCAAAACTGGGAATTTAACGGTCTGTTTTCATTTTTTTTAATTAGTGAGGAATTTCTCATAAAAACATTTGAGTCTGAAAGTTGACTTTCGTTTCGAAATATATTTTTTTTAGCAAAAGTAAAATTCAGTATAATTTAAAAAATTTAAAACAAAAATAATTTTGCCCTTTTTAAATTGAATTTCAAAAACCTATTCTTGTTTCTTGATGTTACAATCAATCCGTTTGCATCTTTTTTTGTTGCAAACTTTTGTGGCAATCTAGGTAATATATGCCGTCATCATTACTTAGAGGAATCAAATGCCCCTTTATTTCTATTTATGCTAAAGTTTATCTCCTTCTAAATAAGCTAATTTTTGAATATTTTTGCTTATATGAATTTTGCTTATATGTGTGTGTGTGGAACACACACACATATAAGCAAAATCTTGTTTTAAATCATGCGTGTTTCTTAAATGTACAACACAGACTTAATTTATTTCCTACCACGATTTTTTATAGCAAAGAAAAAAAGAACTTAAGAACAAGGTTTTGCTTTTACTTTGTATAAAATGCATGGTTAACATCACAATATATTGTGATGTTAGAATGCCAATGTATTGCAATGTAAAAATTTGAACATCGCCCAGGTCTAGGAGTTTATACCCCTGCTCGCAAACCAACACTCCTTTCGCAGAGTCAATCTCCTGCGACAGCGAAACCTTCCCCTCCATTCATTGACGTCACAGCAAGTTTCATCGAGGCTTTCATTCCCGTGAGCCTCTGTTTCATAAAGGCCATTTGACGTTGGATATCTGCGCGAGTAACAATTTTTACACTATCACAAAATTATACTTTTCATAGCATCAAATTTATTTATGAACCGATTTTAAAAAATAACTGTACCATCATAAAAAGTACATTCTGAGGTTTCCTGCAATGTTTTCAAATTTAAAAACTACTAGCAATAAGATATGGTAGATATGACAGTTTTAATGAAAATTAACGAAAATGTCCTGATTTTTCCCAAATTAAAAAATATATATACTATCATGAACCACACAAATTGAAATTTCTTAAACAACTCGGCATTGTGCAAAAATACCCATTGAAAAGTACCTACTCCAAAAAAAATCACAGATGAAGACTGAAAATTTGTATGTCTTTTGTTTACTTGTGTTAGGAGAATACTTCAGGTCGAGTGGCATTTGCCGCCAACTGCCGATTCTCTGCCGAAGATCCAACGTATTTTGTGATCAACAAAATGAAAAAAAAATACAACTGAGTCACGAGACGAACTCATTTATTAAAACATAAAAGAAAAGACATTCAAGTTCAATTACATACAATATCAGCTTTCCGATTGGCTTAGAACAAGTGACATCACATAGCAGCTTTCCGATTGGCTAGAACAAGGGAGATCACACAGTGGCACTGTAAAACAAATAGGTGGGGATATATATGCATGAATCAGCTGAAAAGAATTGCATCCATAATGGAAACCAACAACTTGCATTAGAAATTTCGCTTTTTTTTTATATTTACTTTAACACTTAATGCACCCTAAACTAATTGCTGCATCGGAAAAAAATCTTTTATCTTGTTCCCTATACAATTTTGAACAAACCATGTAAGTTTCAAAAAAACATTTATCTGTACATTCTCTGGAAACCGACTAAGAGTCGAGCAAAAAGAACAAGTTTTCGATCCTGCAATGATGGTAACATTTTTTAATATAGAGAGCCATCTACCTTGATGTTATTTCGGATAGCCGATATTTAGCATGTGCTCGTAATTCACCGCTTTTCCCAATTTATGGTCTACCATTAACTATTTATAAATTCATAAATCAATTATTACAGCTCCGGGCTAATGTTAATTTTTACTGTTGCGAAATCCTGTGCACAGACCTGACTCGCATGTATTTAATTTCACATTTTTGTTTTCCTCTTTTTTGAAATTTTCCATTCTCATGCCTGGTTTAAAAAAACAGGCTCAGCCATCTCGTATATCCAATGCTAATTTTATTAGAAAAATAACTTTATAAGGTCGTATTGGAAAAATACCTACTTTTACATTCAGGTCTGCCGAAGATAATTCAATATATTTTTTAGTGTACCTTCAACTAAAATAGGTTGAGAAACACTGACCCACATTGTTCAGGCTTTTGCTCTTCCCCCCCCCCCCTCAGTATCTTGTTGGCGAGAACCAAGACTATTTACTTTTTTTCTAGAGCGATTTTAAAAGGTGCTGGGGGTTGCCTATATAGATTCTAGGAGATAGAAAAAAGTACTACATAACTCCTGTTAAAACTTTTTATTTGTTTTGTTCTTCGGCTAGAAAGCGTTCAAACGGAAGCAGGGAAAAAATAAATTTAGAATTTGTCATATCTTTAAACTGTTGCCATTCTAAAAAAAAACAATAATAATTAAAATGTCGTTAAATTAATTTTAACATATTCTAGATTGAATTTTAAAATTCAGGCTTTGTACAAAAGTTTCAACTACCAGTGTGCCGAATCCCACTACTGGAAGTGCTATAGATTCGTCAGGAACGTGCACATAACAAACATACATACAGACACTTCCTTTTATAATAGAGATTAGTTTTTTCCCCGTTGTCTCTTCACACACAGAGGGGTCATTCCATGCAAAATGAGGTAATCAGCTGTGGCTGACACATCACTGATTTTAATGAAAATTAATTTTTAAATAGATCACAATATAGCATGGATTAACTGCTAAATATTAGATGTCCAAGATGTATGTTTTATTTTTTTTATTGAATTTTAAAGTTCAAGGTCACAAATGTAGATTTTTTTTAGCACTAATAGTTTATAGCCTCTTTGAGATCCTATATTTCAATAAGTTTTTGACACACAAAAAATTCTATATTGTTACATTCTTCACAGTAAAAGGTATTTTAGGAAATGTCATAATATAGTTTTATATCTGCCACTGCTCATTCTCAGGGATCAGTGAAAATAGAGATTTTGCCTATATGATTCAAATTGCTCTAGTACCTCTAAAAATGGGGAAAGACAGTATCAAAAATTATTCTTAACAGAGGACTTCTTTCTAAAAGTTTTCTATTATTTAGTGATTGTGTTTCTTTTCCTTAGTTTAAAAATAATAAAAATGTAAAATAATTGAAAACATCGATTTTTCTATTTTTTAAATACAAATTTTATTGATAGGACAACTTCGAAAAACTCAAAATTTTCCATCATTGCAATTTGTTTATTTTCGTCCAAGAAACATTTTTACCTTGATGGAAATTATCGTTCTATTTTATTGCATGATGAATCTAAAAAGGCGGGAACACGCCAATAAGACATCCATTTCCACCTTTGAAAGAGATGCTGTTACATTCAAGGGCATATAACCAAATAAATAAACACTTAAATTATTTATAGTTATAAATGTGCTTGGTTTGCTAAACAAAAAGCTTTCGAACGCTGGCGAATGTTCTATGACAGTCCAGAAGTGTACCATCAGTGACCGCAGCCATTACGGGAACGCGAAACTATCATTGCTACATTCCTATTCCCAATTGTACGACACAAATTCATGTTTCATATTTATCACAATCATCAGCAAAAGAAGTAAAAAAATTAAAAAGAATTCGGCAGCACAATAAAATCACGTTTCAATTATGGAAGATGTAAAATTTAACATGGGAGTTTTACCACATAGTGAATTTGAAAAGGTAATTTGTTAAAAGTCATAATATCTATGTAACTAAGTTGAAATTTTTAAACTTGTTTCAACACTGATTTTTTCTGCTTTTATAAATTTTAAGTTAAGTTTAAAATGATTTGGTAGTTCTTTGTTGATTTAGGGTTTCATTATCTGTATTTAATTTCTCTGTTATTGAAGTTCTCGTAATATACATAGACTGGGAAGCAATTGTTGTGATTTTGATTTTATTATTGTTGCTTTAGGACTCAGATTACAATCCTGAATTTTTTTTACAAGTAATAAACACATTAAACTGTATTCCTGTGAAATGTCAGTTTTATCAGAGCTGTCCTTCATTTGATTTCGTATGATTATTTAGAAAAGAAAATTGTTATTTTCGTTAGCTATTTTGAAGATGAAAGAATTATCAGTAATATTGTCATACCAAGCACTGTAACTGGCATGAATGTAAAGTATGTCAACTATTTTTTAGCCCATAGAAATGTTTTTAATTCTGTCAAAAATGACAATTTTCCATTTTTTGCAACTAAATTTTAGATTAAATATGATGTTTAAAATTGTTGTTGGGGGGCAAAGTGAAAAAAAAGACAATTTTGTAAAGTTGTAAAACATGTTTGTCTACGTTTAGTAGTTTTTGAGGAAAAAACTTCAAAAATGCAACATTAAGCGATCTTGCAATTGCTCCTCAAAGTTATGTCCTTAAAATGCTTCAAACTTCGAAATTATTTATTTTTGAACCTAAATTTTTTGGATATTGTTATTTATGCATAAACTAAACCCCTGTACCAAATTTCATGAATATCCATTTCCATACGGCTACATGTTTTTCATAATTTTTGCTCATTTCACTTGGAATGACCCAGAGGTGTCACATTACCTCAATTGAAGAAAGCAAAGGATTTTGCGTTTTTCGTCCTTTGGAACTGTGGCATGTTATGTCACTCGCACAGCTGACATTACAGCCCTCAATTGAAGGAAACTTATGATTTATTGTGGGGGTGATTCCAAAGAGTGTCAGTACCACAACTAGTAGTCTATTGTACTGAAACCCCCTAACTGATCTTAAAGACTGATTGCTGACTGATTAAATAAATTTCACTGTGTACCTGATTGGAGTGTTTGACCGTTCCCAGGGTTCGATATAATGGTATCCCAGATATTCAATTAATTTGTCATTTGTCGTGTTTATGAATTTATAACTAAGGTTTTTTTTTTTTCAACTGTCAAAAAAAATTATTAAGAACAATTAACAAATCTTTTATTTTCAAATTGAATAATATAAAAGAAAATAATGTTAACAAAATTTGACATAGGTACTACCAACTATAAGTATAATTAGTTTACTTTAAATAAAAATATATTGGGGCCTGTAAATTTTTATGCCCCAATATTTGTTATTTACAGTTTATTTAAAAAAAAGTTTATCTTTCTCCACCGTAAGCCTATTTCTTTTTTCACTAACTATCCCACCAGTTAGGGAAAAAACTCTATTTGATAGAATGGATGTCGCCATCACTGACAAATACTTAGTTGCACTGTTATTTCTTAATTTTTACTATGATACTTTTTCATTTAAAAATAAAACATCAACAACGAAAAAACATCGATGTTAAACAAACATTGGCTCCAATAAATCGATGGTAAATACATCAAGGTTTTTTTTATAAAACATCGACATCGAGGTAATGTTAACCTACTTTTCAGACCCTTGGCCACTTTGGTCTGAACGTATGTTCAATTTACTGATTAAGAAAATTGATTAACTTTTTTTTTTTGTTTTTTTTTTTATTTTTATTATGGTACTTTTTTTGTTCAAAAATAAAACATTGTCAAGTATAAACATCGATGTTTTATATAAAACATCGACTTTGGTGTCGCATCCTTACTTAAGTCAGATTGGCTGTCAGAGAAGATCTTTATAACCCTCTTAACAACCCACCTATGTATACAGCTGTAAGTACAAGCAGAGATTGCTAGTAAGATCTTCAGCCTGATATACAGTGGCCATCTTACCCAGAGAGGATAGCTTTATTTTTTTATTAGAACCAAAGGCACCTGAAGCAGTGCCATGAGATGTTTTTGAACCATCTGTGTATCAGATTTCATCACCTTGCCTGATTATACTTCAGACAAATCTCCAGTCCTCTCTAGTTGGAAAGAGAATGTTGTATTTGGCTTGAAAGCAAAACTGTTTTAACATCCAATCAGATCTCATTAGTAGATAGGAATGTTCTTTTACCTGCAAATCAACATTTTTGAACATAGGCATTTCATTGGACGATTTCCATAGACCCATGAATTTGAGATGTTGTGAACACGTAATTACCTCCAATTCCACCTGTTTATGTAGTGGTAGGAGTCGTAGAAGCAGTTCTAGACTATGTTAGGGAGTGGTACGCATTGCACTAGTAATTGCAACGGTCGCCGTTTCTGTAGACCTGTGAGTTCTTGCTTCACTGTCTCATTACGGGTTCTACTCCACCAGGCAATGGCCCCATAAGATGCCATTAGGGTAATCACTCCAGTGTTTATCCAGTGTACCATTTTTGGTGTTAGACCTCCAATTATTTCCTATTGCACGTCTATAACCCCAGAACACTCTTTTGGCCTTGCTTATGCAGTATTGGAGATGTGAACTCCATGTCAATGTCTTATCAAAGATAACTCCTAGTTACTTAACCTTGTCTAAGTATGCAAGTGGTTTTCCAAAGAATTTGATCAAATGCATATCTCGTAGTCTTTTCCGGGTGAAGAGGACTAGCTTTACTGGTTTGAAGAATAAATAAAATCTAAGGATGCCATTCACTTAAATGAACTACAAGTTCTCCAGATTAATGACAAAATCTTTAACAATAACAACTTTATTTCAAGCTTCAAAACAAAATACCCTCATTGCAGCATTAAAACAAAAAACGGCAAGTTTTGAACTTCTTTGCCAGTCACAGAAAACTAAAATGTGAACAAAGTACTAGTGACACTATCAACTATATCTTAATACCTAAATTCTTAACATACTCCTACCTTACAAAGTGAAACTGACAAAAGTAACTTTGCAACTTAAATTTTACAAAAAAAAAAAAAAACTTCTTATTATTATAACTATTTCTATACTTCAGGTCTGCTTAATTCTTCAGAAACAATTGAAGATTCTTTTACTTCAGCAAAATCTTCACTTGAAACTTTCACTACCAATTTTCTTCTTTCAGTTTCAATATTTGTTCAGGCATTTAAGTACTTTCATTTTCAAATTAACTACACTAACCTCAAATTCTCTTTCTTTAAATAACTACTGGGCTCATAACCTGTAGCAGATATCATCTTTAACAAACTTGCGAAAGTTAAGAAATAATCAATTAACTGTATGAGATTTTATTCTTTCTTTCTTATGTGGAAGAGCACTCCCCTCACCCATGTCATCCACCGCTTAGGATATATCAGGTTGCTCTGTGCGGCTTAGGAAGGTCCTCAAGAGGCAAAAAAGAGTGTTGGTGAGTCCCTGTCCCAGCTTTCAAATTTCAATCAACCCCGGATATATCTGGATCATGAGTCAAGCTGGGTTTAGTTTTCATCATCAAGGAGGAGTGTGCTTTCCGATGAAAGCTTGTGTAGCCTACGGGAGGCATCTACTAGGAAAGCATCCCCTCCTCGGTAGCCCAGCAGTACATCATCCTGTCCCGCAATCTTTAATTCGGCAACATGGGCTGTAGCAACAGTTACCTTCCTCTGACATATTGCAGACACTGCCTACTACCAGATAGCCTTGGAAAATCGTAAGCAAATGGGTATTAGCCTAGGGCAGCCGTGTAAGTAGCCATGACACCACTAGTTACCAGGTGACACATGAAGTGTATCACACTGGTACAAATACTTGTAATGAAAAAAACCATAACCTTTTGAACTTAGTTTTACTGTTGCCAGATAACAAATGTTAATATTTTATTGATTTTCAAAAGATACCCTAAATATTTGGCTCAGAAATAAATATTTTGGAAGTTTCAGGTCTAACATTTAGTTGCAAAAAATAAAAAATTGTCAATTTTGACAGAATTATGGTTTCTGTGCACTAAAGGAATTGAAAGGCATCCTTGATATTTATGCCAATTACAGTGCTAAGTATGATAAAATTGTTGCTGAAGTTTAGAAGTTGAATTGTGTTTCCTTCATCTTCAAAATATCAATGGAAAATTATGACTTTTTCGTCTAAATAGTCCAATAAGTCAAATGAAGGTATGCTCTGATCAAATCAGTATCTTAAAGGAATATAGTTTAACATGGCTATTATAAAAAAAATTTAGTATTGCCTTTTGAATTCTAAAGCAACAGTAACCAAATTGGTAACAGGCAAAAAACACAGAATCAGCCCATAGCCAATTGGTGACTGAAGGTTTCGCTACCTAACGATTATGTGGATGGCCCTACAGCAGATTAACATATTCCAAAATTGTTGCCATTGCTGGTGATAGTTGTTATCATCAGTCAGGGGAGGATTTGTTTCCCATTCTATTCCTTGTGCACATTCTCTAACAGATAGGTATGGGCTTGGTGGGTATGTCCACTGCACTAGCAACTTGCAAGTTGTGGACAGCACAGGTTCGTTCACTGTCGGGTGAATTTATCTCTTTGTCAGTAAAACTTTCATTGTGTATATGTCGATTACTTGAAATTGTATTTCTTGAATTTGGCTCAGCGTGGCCTAATATGACTATTGTACCATAAAAGTCAGATATGTATTTTGTCGTTGACACCAACAAAACACTACAAAACGTGTCATTCAGGCCGGCTCACCACAAGGCTCAATCTTTAGGTCAAAACTATTTAACCTTTATGTGAACAATGTGACTCAGGATAATACCTCAATGCTCTGCATGTTTGCAGGTGACACTACAATACTAACTAGAAAACGCATGTGACTTTAAAATGCCATGTGTATGCTGACAAATTACCTCCAAGCATTAGACTTGGCTTACTAAGTGGAAAATTTAAATGAATGTTGACAAATGTCAAGCAGTGCTATTCACTAAGGATAGAAATCTTCACCCTGCCTAAACTATTTGTACCCTAAATGTATATCTTGAAGTCAAATCTTCTCCCTAAAAACAAGTTCCTAGCTGCTAGAAAAATTGTTTTTCCCCAGTTACTAGGAACTCTAAATTATTGATTAATAACAAGTTGCTCATTTATAAAACCATGCTAAGACCAGTAATTGTCTATGCCAGTCGTGTCTGGAGATATGCAGCTTATACCTATATTAATAAACTTGAAATTCTTCAAAATACCACATTCAGCAATTTAAAATGGCCCATGGTATTATAGAAACCATAAAATTAGACAAAACCTGAAAGTACTTGAACTCAAAACAATTTCTCAATAAATAAGTCCTTAAATTTTTTTGACCCGATTCAATATTGATGGTTCTATTACCCCAGGTATGACTTTCATCGTCCAACAAACAGAAAAATCTAGAGTGAAACTCAATTAACTGAAACTAATTTTATCCTTATTCTCCATAGTTGATACCAGGGTGTCAAGATTTAAATCACTTGATTTAAATCAACGATTAAAATCATGATTTTAATCAAATGATTTTTTTTTTTAAATCATTGATTTAAATCACAACCAATCTTACATTTTTATAACTAAGTAAATACACCCTAGAAAAATCACAGTATTTGACAAATGCTTTGAACTTTCTGCTCTCATGGTGATTTCAGCACTAATGGCTACACCTCGTACTGATGAGCTTTTAAACATAATGTTTGGCACTGGACACTTGCAAATAATCTGAGGTGTCTATGGACTAAGTAATCTGTTGAATGTTGAGTCAGGGATTCTGCCAAACAGTAAAGTAAAAAATAAGTTGACATCTATTTGAAAGTTTTTAAAATGTCCATGCATAATTTTATGTTACAAACAATAAAGCAGTAGGCCTACATCTACGCAAATGTCAAGATAGCCAAAGAAAATCCCCACAAAGTAGGCCTAAACTACTTGTTACCCCTTTAATTGATTGACCAATGGCTTAGCTATAGTGATTTTTCAACTACTTTTTTTTTATTGAGACATAAATACAAATTAACACAATTAATATGATTAATAATTTATTAAATAAAAAATTCAACTGGGCTTTCTATTTGAAAAGATGAAAGTTTAAACACTATGAACAGCTTTTATTTTGCAAAATGCACCCTAGTCACCTTTCACTTTAAGAGTAGTGACCCATAGCAAATATTTATTTAATCAGACTAATTTAGGTCTCACTTACACTTACTGATGCATTTGTTAACATGATGATGTTAATTTAATCAAGAAAAACTATGTAGGATGTCAACTTGTGTTTTTAAAGTTAAACAAATGTTTTATCTTTTGCTCTTGTTTTGAAAATTCATTTTTTAAATGTATTACCATGTAACACACAATGATATTTAGTAAAATAAATATTAATTTAAAATATCACAAATTCCGATTGTTTACTTAAATAAATATTGGTTTACATGTCATGTCTGATACAACTGCATCTCCTTGATAAACATTGAAATAACCAGCTTCTATGTGCCTGCAAGTTGCACCTACTGAAACTTCAGGCTGCACTTACTGAGAAGGAGGCAAGCACTAGACCTCTTCATGCCCTAGAAAAATTTTTAGAGGCTCCAACAAACTAAATTCTGTTCAGTAAAGCTTCAAACATCCCACTTGGAAGGGTAATTGATAAAAGCTAAAAATTGATTATTGATTAATCTGAGTTGCAAGTTCAAACCTTGGTTCAACCAAAGACCATTGTGTTCACTCAAGTTGGTGCAAATTAAATTTGTCAAGGTGTCAGATGTTGACCTTGTCATCTAACTGTGGTGCAAAATCACTTGTTCTCGTATCTTTTCCTTCAAGATTTATCCAGGAACATAGTCGATAGCCTGCTGTGTTGCTCTAGTGTGACATTAATTAAATACCTGTCAGTCCCAGTTGCATTAACAATTTCATTACGGTTTACTTTCAAAACAGTAACACATTTACTTTTGCTGTTGATACAGTTTCTTATCATTTTCTTTTGCCATCCTGCTTTCTTTGAGTTATGAGTTCACAGACCTTTTTAACCAATGAATTCCTCATTTACTGTTGACTTATTGAATTTCTTGTGCTTCTGTGACGTTTCTATTTTAAACTAAAAACAAAACAATTCCAACTTCCTACGCAATCTCAAGGACAAGTTCTTTGGCTTTATATGTTAGCTCAGAAGTCATTTTAAATAGGTTGTTTAAACATGGATCCTATAAATTCTCAAAAAAGACTATATTTCTCCCGTGTCAACGTTTAAAAGATAAGGTATTATAAATTACTTTTTAACCTCAAAATTAAATACTGTATTTGCATATCTTTTAACATATAAATAATACTTCATGTATACAAAATGTATTTAATATATTAGGTCAACCCATTAGGACAGATTTTTATTCACTTGAGTGTTTATACGTTTTGACTTTTGCTTATTTAGCTATAATTGTATTGAAACTTGGACAAAAAAAAATTTGGGTGATTCCTATTTCAGATGAAGCTACAACTCCTGAACCTGATCCAGATTATACAGAATATATGACAGGGAAAAAAATTCCTTCAAGTGGCTTACCTGGAGTTGACCTTAGTGATCCTAAGCAATTAGCTGAATTCGCCAAGTTAGTTTTTCAATATTTTTACTATCTAGTTCTAAAAATCTGAGCACTTTAAAAATATTTGTAACTTCTTTCCTCGTAGAATGAAGCCTAGAAAGTTGTCTGATGATCTTTCCCGAACAATTGCCTGTCCGCATAAGGTATATTTTAATTTTTAAATATATTCCTAATTCTGTTTTTGCATGAACCTTTTTTCACAAATTTGTTTTAATGTGCAATGTTACATTAATTGTTTTGTTTGGTGCAGTTATTGCTAATTTCGACATTTTAATATTTTTATCATTAAACTTATTGTACTGCAAGTCTGGATTCTAAAAAAAAAAAAAAAAAACATCTTCACCTTGAAAAGTAACTAATTACTCTTGAAAAAAAAAACATACAGAATTGCACTTTTTTTTGTTTTCTCATTTCTTATGTCATTTTTCTCATGTCCTCACTAAAAATGGTTTCCTGCAACTTCAATTTTGCATTTCTCTGTTTCTTACATTTTTTGATACTGATCCCAGAAAGATAGATTCAGTGTTTCACTGTATTTACTTGTCAATGTAAAGGTACAATCTATTTCACTCTTTGGTATTGTATTTTTATGTTACACACCCTTGTTTATACTAGAGCAATTGAACCTGTCGTTTATACCTATGGTCATTGATTAATCTTGAGGTCTGCAAACCTCAAGACCCAATATTTTAAATATGCTTGATTTGTAATTTAGACTTGCTTTACTCAAAATGGGCCAAAGCTTGTATGTGCCTCATGGTATGCCAGCTCACTACTAATGTTGATATTTGACTACAATATTGACATTGTTTTTTTCTCTAATGTCACTTTTTGTTGCATAAAGGCTAGATTTGACTCGGAACTAGACTGAAAATTTCCTTTTTTATAGCTGATTCTTGGAACACTGGAAATTTTGTGGAATGAAAACCAATGTATTAAAATTTTTAATTTGACATAATGCATTTTATTACAAATTTCATTTTACGAGGCATGTGTTCAGACATGCTCTAAATGACTTGAAGTCATGTTTCAGTTTGATGTAAATAAAAGTTAGTCTTTAAAATTTGTTATTTTAACTATTACGATAAAGTCATGGTGAATGTTAAAAGTTTTAACGGAAATCTGTATAAAAAAATACTTAGTGGATGTTGCCGCATTGTTTTGAGAATCAAGTGTACTTTATTTTGCTACAGAGTTTGTCTCAGTATGCATACAATTTTAATTTAATAATGAACATTTTGTTTCTATCTAATTGTTACATTTATTTGGTTTTTGAAAACCCTTGTGTGTAATGATTTCACTATCATGGTACAGTATTTATTGCATGTGCAGTTTAAATTTTGTTTGTCATCTTACAGGGTTGTATAAAAATGTTTCGTGATAATTCTGCAATGCGAAAGCATCTTCATACACACGGCCCTCGAGTTCATGTCTGTGCAGAATGCGGCAAAGCCTTTGTTGAAAGCTCTAAACTAAAAAGGCACCAGTTAGTCCATACTGGAGAAAAACCATTTCAAGTGAGTTTTGTATTCCTTTATGTGAGTTAACCCTCTACATATGGAGCGGCAGAATGTTGTTTCCTCCCTTGGTTACAGGACTGGCCAAAATCGGCCATGACAATGCTTTCACCATAGGAGTAGAGGGATTGTGTGTCATCCCATGATCACCTGCTGTTACGGTTTCTCTTGTTCGGTCATTATGCCTAGAAGGTACAAATACTTCCCAGGTAAACTGAAAGGACAGTGGTGATTTCAATATGTATGGTCATCAACATTCAGAGGACCCGCAAGTTGTCTTCATCGACGTTTTTAAATGGACCGACTCTCGAGAAGAAACGATTTAAGAGACTCCCCGTCGAGAACCCCAACATCCCTTTCAACAGAGATAAGGCCATCCATGCGCTGGTCTCTTTGTTGCACGGAAAAGAAAAGGATGGAAATCTTGATGAGATTCTGCAGTTTCTTGTGTAGTGAGGTTTTGAAGAATCTGAGCCCTCCATAACCAGGGTACAAGAAAGTCTTGACCGGTTCCGTATCCAAAGGGTTAAATAGCAATTTGTTTCACACACAAAATTTTTAACACTTGAATTAACACAAAGAACTAAACTTTTTTTCCTATTAGTGTGTCTTCTAAATCTCTCCATCCAACATCTGAACAATTGATTTGTACAAAGCAATACTATATTCCATTCACTGGTAGACGTGAAAAATAAACTCCTTGCATACGAGTCATTCCATGTCAAATTAATGTACTTTATAATTTGAAGCACTGACCTCAGATAAACTTTGTGTATCAAGTGACCTTGCATAGTTATAAATAGAGCAAATCGTTTTTTATCTGTTCATCTTTCTTCAAAAGTTATTAAGCTTTATTTCAATTTGTAATGAAAATTGCTGCATCCTGAGATAGTTTACTGTCATTTTCCAAAACAACAAGAGGGGTAGTCATGGCTCATGATGGTTTGATATGGATTAACTCATTGAAATTTAAAATGCTTAAATAACTGGGTTTTCCCTGCATTTTTATGTTTCCAATGTTTATTGAAAGTAATTTCTGTTGCCATTGATAAATGAAATAGATTATAGAAAAAATTATAGATTAGTTTAAGCTTGGATGAGAATATCAACTTTTAAGGTGCAGAGATTCTGGCACCGTAAGATAAATTGAGGCCTAAGTTTTAGGATGCTACAATAAGATTTCTGGTAATTAATCGAGAAGTGGGGAAAGCTTGCTCATAGGTCTAAGTTATTTTTTCTGTGTGAAATCTTGTGTGTGTGTGTAAAATGCTATAATTTGCACACAAAAAATGTGTTAATTTGATTTTCTATAATTTTATTATTTATGTACAGTAAATAAGTAGTTTTCATAAATTTAATCCTGTTATAAAAACATAGCTCTGGAATATTGGTAGTTATGTGTGTAAAGATAAGGTGCATTTAAAGTGCTACAGCAAATCAGGTTCTCAAGAAAAGCATGAGAATGGTTAACCCTTATTTGGCAGTCTAAAGGTGTAAATCATCTCCCGCATCCTTAATAGTTGTATTTTATTGTGTTGAAACTAACTTAATTTAAACATTTGTTTCATTCAGAACAATCTTCATGTTATTTTGAAAATGCAATCATGTTCAATATAATCTCACTATTATTTAAAATTCATTTTTGTAGTTAAAGCATCTAAATTTTTTTTTTATTTTTTTTTTAACTTAATTGTAATATTTGTAAATTAAAACTGTTCATTCTGCCTGCTTATGATTTACATTTTGTTTTAAATTTTAGTGCACGTTTGAAGGTTGTGGTAAACGATTTTCCTTGGACTTTAATCTGCGTACCCATGTTAGAATTCATACGGGTGATCGACCATATGTGTGCCCATTTGACGGATGTAATAAAAAGTTTGCACAATCAACCAATCTTAAATCTCACATCCTTACACATGCCAAAGCAAAGTAAGTTTTTTATTTGTTTGTGTTTGAGGGAAATGCAAAAGGCTGATTCTTATAATTCAAAAACCATTTAATAATGCTTCTAATTCTTAAGAAGTAGTTTTGTTATACTTTACATCAGCAATTCTTAAATTTGTTTTATTTCGGAACTTTAAACAAAAACATTTCTAACTTCAAAATGAACTAATTTTTTATTTAACTAATTTTCAATTTTCATAAAAGTATTGAACAAGCTGTTTTGCAGGTTAATTCTTGTCTGTAATTGCTGTCAATGTAAAAAAAATATCACTAAATATTTTACCTACTAAAAATGTAGTTCCTTATGACTTTATATTTTTATTTTAATATTTATGCTTATTAACTAAGTTTATTATGTGGCTCTTTATGTTGATTCAGAGTTGTTAAAAACTTATGAAATAAAAAAAAAATGTTGCATAGATATTAGTGTACCGATTTCTTAACTCAGTCAGCATGATTTGTTCTCACCGTGACCAAGATTTTCAACAAACATCAAAAAAGATAAAAATATTTTGTTATATAATCTTTTTATTAAATTATAATTTAGTATTATTTGCATGACCTTTTTAAATCCTTTGTTGCATGCTTGTTCTTAAGAAGTTTGATTTTTAGTCTGTTTAAACTTTTTTCTTTGAAAGTGACTATCTTGAAACTTTTAATTATACCAGACACTTGGATGAATAATCTTCAAAATCTCCATTAATGGGGTTACCAATTTTAGTGTTGATTTTTCCTGTCTTATTGGCTGCCTTGAAACTTGCCTTAACCAGCTGCACGCCTTAATTTCCTTTTATTCAACTAGAATTCATCAAGTTCTACCATAGTCAGAACTTTCCTATTACAGAGCATAATAAATTCAAAATTATAATTGTTAATGCTTATAAGAGTTTCAGGTAGAGAATTGTTCACTTTGCTATTTCAAAACACCTGGCACCCCTACATAATAATCCATAACGTATCAATCATATCTTATAATATTTAACGTGTTTAACAAGACTACTTTTTAGATCTGTTTTAGTGTTTCTTTTTAAAACAGTTTTAGACTAGGAATTATGTGATGCATTCTGATAAATTTATTTTTTGTAAACAAATTAGTTGCTTAATTACTACATACAACAAGAAATTTTAAGTCTATGGCTGTATTTTAATATTTAATTTAATGATACTTGCAAACAGCTTTAAATTTTCAAAATGGGAAATCTAATTTTTTGAAGACTGAGAACTGTTAAGTGACAAGCTAAGCCTCAGTAAAGCAAACATTTATTTAGTAAAGTTTAAAATTGATGATTCATATTGTGAAACTGGGCTTGGATATTTTCATGAAACCTAACAATTTATTGAAAATAATATCTGCTTAACAAATTTGTTCAACCTCTTGTCATCAGTCATCTACAGTAACTGGAGTATCAAACCATTGCACTTATTTATTTTACTCTTAATAATCCAAAAAAAAATTATTTTCGATCAACAAAATATGCAAATTGCATAGTGCCATGTCATAAAACTGTATATATGGCTGAAACCACCTGGAATATAACTTGCACCCACCATACCTCTTACAATTTCACCCCATTACTGGATTAGCAAATAGGAAGAGTAAGAATAACTACTATTCCAATTGAAGCTGAAAGAAAGTTAAGAAATAAATTCAAAAATGAAGTTATTCAATGCTCCATGTGGATGGATGTTACTTGTATCCACATAAAAAATTTTGGTCAATATTGATACTGTGAAAGATACTGAAGAGTTGCTGATTTCTAACTATGTCAGTATTCATTATCAAGGTATCTAAAAGAAAATTTTATCCTAAAATAGAAGCTATAGAAGTCTTAAAAGAAATTTATAAGGGTATAAAGAAAAGTTGTTGGTATGGTCAACAGCTATAGAAAATTAAAACAGGATATGCCCATTTAATTCTTAGCTGTAGTTGCTTTATTTTTTTATAAGGATCATTGATTTAAATTAATAATTAAAATGCTTTCTTCATTACAGTTAAGTAATATTAAAAATGGATTAACTTGGGGGCATGATATCCAAATAAGTTTACGAATTTGCTTTTATGCTGCAAAGAATGGGCTTTTTTATTGAAAATCGTGCTTCTGTTAGAAAACATTAGAAATAATAGTATTCATTGGTTGAGAAAACAATGACTACTTCAACCCCATTTGGGAAAAATGCACTCTTAAGAATCTAACCTTCCCGAAGCCAGAGTTAAACTGGAACAGAACTTAGCATGTGATTTATATTTAGGTAGGAAATAATCACACAATATCAAATCTAGAGGACTTTTATTGTAGAATTATATCAGAAATGTCGTAAATTGTAATGCCTTTCTAGTTGCAATACATGCCGATTGATGTTGGCATGAAATCCTTATGCTATAATGTGGCAAATTTTGACAAGAATTCTGTAGTTGCTACTCCAGATCCTTTATGCTTTGGGGAGTGTAATGGACAGCCTAGCATATCCCAGACATGCTCAATTGAAGAAGGCGTCTGAGGATCTCCGATTAAGGTAGGAATTCAATAACAGATATTTCTGGGTGTGCAAATCATGGGTGGCTATACATTATCGTACTGTTAAATAGTTCTCTTGAACACATGGCATGAAATGCAAAACATGCTGTGGGATCTGGATGTATCACTGTCAAACTACCTTGTACCACTACTTGTAGGGATCAGCTGTGTGCACAAGTCTTATCAGTGTGCTGCTTGACAATAAACTTAGAATGGCTTCCAATCATCATCTGGAGTGGTGCCATGCGCCAAGAGTTGTAGAAAAACATGGAATGATCTATCATGTTTAACAAATCCTGTGTCTGCCTTGGTGCAGATGGTCTTCGTATTTTCTTGTGACCAGGACCGGCCAGCACTACCATTCTCAGTCTGCTGTTAAGCGACACAATACTGTAACTGCTTGTGTAATGTTGCAGGGAGCCATCTTTTATGTCAACCCCTTGAGATATAGTATGAGGTAGTTTGACAGCACTGTGATACGTCTAGCAGATGCTGCAGCTTGTTTTGCCTTTCATGTCACATGTCCAAAAGGCTCCATGGTACTGAAACTCCCTTGGCCAGAAAGATCCCCAGATACATCTCCCATTGAGCATATCTGCAGTATGCTTTGCTGTCAATAACACCACTTCCAATAAGGAATCTGGATCAGCAATTTCAAATTTTTTTCACATGTAACATAAATATTTGAAATTTTTGAAAAATAAAAGCAATTAAATATTTGGTCATCTGGAAAGTTCTGCGGTTTTTCAATTAGAAGCGTGCTTTGTTATTGTTTTGCTACTGCTGGTAAGGAATGATCTTGATTGAAGTAGATGTGTAAATTTGGTCTTCTCTGCTTTCACTGCATAATTTTAGTTTGTGTTGCGTCATAATATTTGCTTCACTGCAGTGCTAAGAATGGAGAACCAAAAAGTTCATTTCCGTCAGATTACGCTCTTTTATTTTAAGAAAGGAAAAATGCTAGTCAGACTGCTCGTAAAATGTGTGCTGTATATGGACAAAGTCCTGTTTCTGATGACACTGTACGAAGGTGGTTTGATAAATTTAGGCACGGAAATTTCAGCCTCAAAGATGATGCCCGCTCTGTACGATCATCCTCTGAAACCAAGGACCTATTAAAAGATGGTATCGCTGAAAATCCACGTTACGCAGTTCACGAACTATCACAGAGACTAAATATTCCAAAAAGTACAGTCCATGATCATCTGAAGAAGATTGTGTATGGAAGCCGCTGCGATCTATGGGTATCCCATACTTTAAACACAGAATTCGCTTGTTTGAATTTCGGCATGTGATTCTTTGCTGAAACTTCTGTTTTTGAAACGACTCGTTAATTGAGATGAGAAGTGGTTACTATACAATAATGTTACAAGGAAAAAATTAACCTCCCCAAGTAACATCGAGAGGGGACTGCACAAATAAGTAATGATTTGTGCATGGTATGACTATAAAGGAATTGTTCATTATGAATTGTTGCCACAAAATCTGACAATAAATTCGGAAAAACAATTCTCAAATGGCAGTATTAAAAGCAAAAATTGAGGCACTGCAGCCAGAACTGACCAATCGTTGAGGTGTTGTCTTCCAGCATGACAATATGTGGCCCACATTTCGCTGAATGTCAGACAAAGACTTATTGAGAATGGCTGAGATGTTTAGTGTCACACCCCTATGTTCACTAGACCTTTCACCTCAGATTTTTTCACCTCTAAACGTCACTTCAAAATTCTCTGATTTGACCTGGAGTTGAATTCTTTTGAGACTGTCAAACAGCACCTCAATAACTTCTCTACAAATAAGTGTAATGATTTTTTTTTAATTACTTTGCAGCTGGCAAAAAGTCAGAACAAAATGGTGCCTATGTGATTCAGTAATATTTTCTTGTGTTTTTGTACTGCTTCGTTTTTATTTATCATAAAAAAAACCGCAGAACTTTCCAGTTGACCCAATAGAATTTCGGGTCATGTCCCTTCGAATTCTATTTTATAATGCAAATCCATAATACTTGAAATTTCGGATTATATTATTGACAAACATTTAAATGAGTGGAAATAGAATTTAAAATATTTTAAATGAAATTTAGTTAAATGAATTTTAATTTTCCTTCTAATACAGTACTTTATGTGGCAATAAGATGACTTTATTAGTGACTTTTCTACCTTCTGTTACACAAACTCTTGAATTAAAATGAATTTCCACATATAAAAGGAGAAATACCACAATGTTTTCTCAAAGAAGAAACCAAAATACTCACTTGATTGTTCATAATTGCAGACATGATACTAAATTAACATTTTACTTTGGGAAAATTAGAAAGGTTCTTTCTATTCAAGCTCAATATGGATTTGCTTCCATGAGGGTCTAATAAAAGAAGCTAGAAGGTGCATGGCACCTGGTTCTCAATTGTAATGTAATGAAAGCTCTTATGTTTTATTTCATTACATTTTTTAGAAATAACGAATTTCCTCAAAAGGATTCTGTTCAAGTATCCAACCATGGTAAAGTAAAGGTCACTAAACCAAACGCTGTGTGATATTCGAACCGACTCTTGCCTAAATCTTGGCTTCTGCTAATTTTTTTACTTATTTAAAAGTAACATGCATCCTGTCCTAGGTTATTTCATTTTCAATATTAAATTTTAATAAAGAAAGTTGATAATTTGTTTTAAATCAGTATACCTGCCCTGATATTATAAACTACATTTTTGTCTTTCTGTTGCAGCAAAAGATTATGAAAAGAACTGTGATTAACTTAACCTTTCCTTTCTCAGCATGTTGCAGCTGAATTCAGTTGAACATTTTACTTGTTTCTTTATTCATAATTTACTTGTCCTCATTCTCCACAATAAATTACTTTAGGAAAGAATATCCAATCACAAGTGTAGGTTTATTTGATATTTAGTTTGCATAAACCCCTCTTTTGAAACCAGACTGGGCCTGGGTTCGAATCCCAGTCTGGGCATGACTGCACATGATAGTTTGGAATCCACTGTAAGCCCCTGTCAAATTTCCCCTTGTGTACTTACAAAATGGCTGTAGAGAGAAACCAAGCTCCTTTGAAATAAGGTAGTCCTTCCTTCTTTAGTGTTTTATTAGGTATAGGTGTATAAACACCACAAACTGATTTCAGACCAAACATGAGTAAAACATACTAATTTTTGAGGTACTTGGGTTATAAAAAAATCAATTTCTATGTCAGATTTAGATTTATGAGAAAGATTCAAAATGTGTTCTGTAAAACAAATGTGGTGCAATAGAGGCAAAATCTATAACTTTTAATCAATATAGTTTCAAAAGTGTAATGGCATTATTAGTGTTGAAATCATTGTTATGAAAACAAACATCAAGCTGTCTTCTATATAAACTTGTAATCCCTAATTTAATTAATTTGTTTTTGACTTTATACTTTTTAATAAATGTAAAATAAAATAGACTTAACCCTTTGAAAGAGTACAATCAACTCATCACACTTAGATTACAAAAGCCAATAGTATGGTAACTAATACTGAATTAGAATTTCTCTAGACATTTTGCTCTGAATTAAAACACTGTTATTTTTAAAGTCATGATTTGCAACATTGGGTGGCTGTCCTCTTTTTTTCAAGTACATGTTAATACATAGTATACTTCTTTGGTTTTAGGTGTCGGAAATGAGATTGTAGGATATTTTACTTCTGAAAGCCTTTTTCCCGCTTTAAGACTGCTTGGCCAGAAGGATCTTTTTGACAAGATTAGTTTAAAGCATGTTTTCCTTTGGGTTTCTATAATGAATTCTATAGATTTGTTTCTGGAAATGTGTGCATGTGTGTGCTCAATGTTGTATCCCAACATTTAAAGTCAATTTTACTATTTGTTGGAACAGTTCTTTTAACTAAAGCACCCTCAAACCGAAATTTTAAATGCTTTAAAACTAGTTCCAAAAGGATCCTTTTCGGCATTGTGGTTTAAAGCGTGATTTCGCCATCTTCCAGCTACAGATCTGAAGGTCAGGGGTCTGCTCAATAAACAACAGATACTTTTGAAAAGGTTAGCTTTCATATTGCTGTTCTCTATGTTTGTGCTATCTTTCCAGGCATTGAAAATTTTATTTCTTGATCATTGCCATCTTAGTTTAGTAGCATTAGCTGGTAATTAACTGAAAAGTATTTCTCACAAATTCTATTTTGTGTTATAGGGAGATTCAAGTAATTATTGCTTTCCATTCTCTTATGGCGTTACTCTTTTTTCATTTACGAATGATGGATTTCGCCTCTGCTATTATCCTATTAAAGGCTTAAGTTTTCCTTCTAACTATGGATACATCAATCATTTTATACAAATTGCAAGGACTAATTTTATTCTTGTGTTACAAAACTCTTATTTGACTTTATTCTTGGTTGCTGTACAGACTTACTGTGTACTTGATTGGGAAGTTAAATAAAACATTTCTCCAATCTTTTCTGTTTTCTTACACCTATGCTTTAAAATTGATTTTTTAGTCTTATTTCTTCAGGTCCTTCCTACTAATTTCAAGCAGCTTTTTTTGAAGAGTTTCAATTGCTTTTATTTAAAAAAATGTTCTTGGGTAGTATTGCTCTGTCACTAAAATAAATATTTTCTCTATCCAGTTTGGTTTTTAGTATAGTTAGGCTAGATAAGCTATTCTATTATTTATACATACATTCATTTGTTTGATTTCTATTGGTTGTGGATTATTAACCAAAATATTTTTAATATTGCCTAATTCAGAGGTACATAATTGAAAATATTCGTACTAATTTGAATCTGCTAACTTTTAACCATATATAAGTTTGAGTAAGTTGAATTTTTAATTTCTTCAAATTTAAGTCTTTGAAGCTATTGATTTTACATATTAAAATTATTTTTCTCCTGCTTGTAGTACAGTAATCCTAATTTCTCGCAGTGCTTAGTCTTTCTTCATTTGTTTTAAAAATGGATGTCTAACTGTAGTGATTAATTATATGATGCAAAAATTCTGTGCATTGTAGAATTTTGCATTCATTAGGCTTATGCATCGTGGATCTTGTTAAACAGTAGCATATATGTAGTTTATAGATTTTATATAAGGGAAAGTTTCTCAACATTACACCGCTTGTTACATCGGTGAACAGAAGTAAAACAGTGCTTGGTTTAATATTAACTATAATCCACTTTTTTACCCAGTTTCAAACAATTCAAGAAATCATAGAAAACAATACAAATCCCTATGAATTTCTTTATGTCTGTTAAATGTCAGAGTTGCATATGTGTCGGCTGTTATGGAATGTTATTAGTTTGGTGTTTGATAATATCAACTGCAGATTGTTAATATATCCTTCGTATGGATGAAACAAATACACCAATTTGTTTTGATGCTATCTTTTACACTTGTTTCATCATATTTTTGGCATAAAAAGTGCTTTTAACTTTTGCGGTTTCAATCACATGAGAAAAGGTTGATATTGTATGTGAAATGCTTATTAAAGAAAAGTAACTTTCACTAAGAAAAAAATACTCTGTGGTTGATTTGGAGAAAGTAATTAAGAATAAATTGGTTTGGGAATGATTTATATATATGTAACATACATGTAATGCTTTAGTCGTGGGTGTAGTAAATGCTGACATGTATTTTATTTAAAACACGCAGCTTGCATTCTTTAATTAATGTAATCATAATTTTTACATTAAGTCAAATTAAACAAATTTTTAGAAATACATTGTTACTTCAAGTGTTCATGGAATTGATAATATTAAGCAAAATAATTCATTTGCATCATAGAATACTAGCAGTACCCTCACGACGTTGCTTGTGACAAAGTTATGTTTTTAAAAAAGTCAACCTCACTGATTCCGACAAAACCAAATTAAACAGTAGTAAAAGTAATAACAAAAAATTGCATGAATGATAAAAATTTAATATCTCTATACTTTAAAAAAGTCTTAGAGCTAAAGAAAAATGTAAGCAACGATAAAATTGCAGAAATTATACAGATTCAAATATACATTATGCTTTAAAAAGTCTTAACACTAAACCTCGCTGATTCCGACAAACAATGTAAATCAAAACCAAAGTAAAGAGTAATAAGTTATGCTTCCTACAAACAATGTAAATCAAAACAAATTAAACAGGTAATAAGTTATGCTTTTATGCAGCAAGAAACAATACAGCCTGTCTGCACTGGACTAACTCAAATCTAACCGAATGTTAATTCTTCCAATTTGCAATTTGTTAAGAAAATGAGGGGGGGAAAGAACCAATAAAATCAAAAGAAAATACCCTGCAGGGGAAAAAATAATTATTTGAATACCATTACTAGTGACATTCATGCCCCATGAATAGTAGAGATAATCATGTATTTATATCTATTGAACTAGCTACTTGCACTGCAATTTGGTGATGGTTTTAAGAATTTGATTTTATATCTAGGATTTGTCTCCCCATGAGATATCATTATTTTAAAGTCTACTGTTGGTTTCATCCTTTCAATTCTTTCCAGTTGGAATTATGCTGAAGGCTTATTGTACATCCTTTTTCCTACCTCTGATATCTGTTTGCATAAGATTCTTCCAAGAATGCAGTGATTTTTTTTGGGCAGTTACCTTCCCATGTTCCACTCCATAAATCTGAGTAAAAGAACATTCTTAAATACTTAGGGGGGGGGGGAATCAGACTTGCTGAGTGGAAAAGTTGACTAGTAAAATTATAGGCCATTACCAAAATATACATAATATGACTGATTTTTCTCCAAGTACAATTTTCAATCAAATCACTGGCTTTGTCACTACAGTCATTTTTTGCTACATGAAAACTAATTTGATTGGTACCTACAGCTTAAAGTGGATTCCAAACCACTACAAACATCCATGCAAGTCTGTCACAAGTCCATAGCCTATTCAACCTAAAGCCAGAGAAATTGCTCTGTACTTTTATCTAAATTAGCTGTGGAATGTTCGGACAATTTCATTTATGTTTTTAAAAAGTGCAAGTACCCTTTGTTATAGTTGGAAGTCTCAATCTTATTTAGAAAAGTATTTAGTCATAAAAGCAAAGAAATAATCAAATTATTTAATACAACGTTTATTGAGAAATGGGAACTCTGGTCATTTGCTTTAAAATCTTTTCCTGTGTGATCTGGCCATCCGTGCATCTCCTTTAGGTGTGTTTGGGCTTCACAAACCTGAAGTACTCTAGTAATTTTTTTTTTCCCACTGGGTTTACTGTCTTCAGTAAACACGGGTTGCCTTCCCAGGGTACCTTAGATATGTCTTTCTGCTTACATTGCACTTCTCTATATTTCCCAATCCCCCTTTTCCCTTTTACAGTATTTCTTACTTAACATTGTCTTGTAGCTTGACCCCTTGGGCCATAAAACAACTGACCTGTAAAATATGTTATCAGTATATTTCTTGGCTACACCAACATTGTCAAGTTAATGGCAGGTTCTTTGGACCCTGAAAAGGAAGGTAGAGGAAAACCACAACTAAAAGTTTTACCTATTGAAGAAAACTGCAATCATCAATGAAGAGTTCAACTGATCTTGCTCATTGTCCTTTTCAATTCTATCTCATTCAAAAGACCCAATTTTGCTTACTGTTTGTAAATTACAGGTTAAATGGAAGTTCTGAGAGTGTTTGGTATGATGGTAAATTTTTTTTATTTCACAAAAGAAAGTTTGACTGCCTGGGGAACAAGTATATGTTTATGAGTGAGTAATTCACTTGAAATGGATGTATCAGCCTACCTTGAATTCAAAACCACTCTTTGATAGACAACATAATTCTGAGTCTCTGGTGAGAACATTAAAACTATGAAACAACGTGTATCCTAACCTCTATGAAAAGACAAGAACTTGGCAAAAAGGATTCATTTCAAAAGCATTAATTAGAAAAAATTTTTATTCCTAATTTGCACTATTTCCTCTCTAAATTGCTTCCCTTAATTATAAAGTTTTTTCATACCCTCATGAAGTGCAGTATATCAAGGGGTTAATGTACTTTTTTAATATTTTTTTAAAGATCTATTCCATTCAGTATAATGAACTTAAAGTTTATTTTTAAAATTAAAAAAAAAAATTCTAAAAAGTGTACATAATTTGCATCATTTTTGTGAAGCTTTTTTAAATATATTGTGATTTCTTGAAATTCTTTTTGAGGTCAAGTCATGTGCTGAATTCTTTTCAACGCTAGAAATCAATGTGCTGTCATTAAAAAAAAAAATTTTTAATTTGACTCATTACTATTGAAATGAAGCTGTTTTTTGAAAAGATAAGGAACATAACAAAAATTTCTGTGCTCAAAACTATTGGATTGTGTGCATTTTAAATCCACAAAATATTTTAAAGCTTAAGTATCTAAGAGATAATTTTTGTTTTTACTAAATTCATGGCTGTGTTTTCTGATTTCAGGTTCGAAACATTATGTGATCCCTACCTTGGATAGATAATGCTGGAAGGCTGAATATTGTGATTTTTATACATATTTGTATGTAGATTCTGAACATTGAAACTGCAGGAAAAAAGATTGACAATTTTAAAGGGACAGGATGAACTGTTTGACTGATCTGAATTAATTTATTTTTTCCTGGTATGCTTTCTCATGAATGCTATTTAATTTGGAATCATACAGCAAATTACATCTTCCCTGAGCAAAATGCAACTGCTCCTACATAAATATGTTCATCAAAGTTGTGAGGATGAAAAAGTATCATCATTTTATACTCATTATTTTATATAATTTGTTTTTATTATTTAAAAGTGATATTTTTAATGTTAGTTTTTCCCACCTTATAAGCTTATGTGCTCAGACATTTTTCTTGATTAGAAAAATTATTCATTTGGGTACATGCTAGTGAGCACAGAACTTAATGCCTTATTGAGCATCGCTAAAGCATTTATTCTTAATTGCAATCTGAGCTATTCCTAGAAACTTAAATGTACAGTCAAAAGGGATAAAATGACCTCCTCTCTTATTTTGCCATTATTCATAGAGGAAATTCAATGATTCCATTCAGTATGGAATAACATGTCTTTTCCAGATGTGTTGTGGTACTCTGCCTTTTGCATGAATCAAATACAGATTTTCCTAAAGTTTTGGCCAGTAATCTTTTTTTAGTCATACTTTTTCACTGTCCTCCCATCAAGTTGCTGAAGATAAAAATGGACTTTAAATTCAAATTGGATTGCCACTGTTTTTGTGTATTCAAATACTGTCAGGCTATAATTTCATTGGTGGATGTAACTGGGATAACTAGTTTCCAAGGCATTTTCACAGCACATCGATCCTCTTCAATTTTATAGTTGTGAGCTTCCTTTAAATTTCCGAGTCTAGTGCAAAAAGTCTTTTTGATGGTATTTTTATTAATCAATTCCATGGCCCTTGTGCCATAAAAAATAATTCCCAAACTTTTTGTACTTGATCAAAAGCACTTCTATCTTTAGAAACCCCATAAATTCTTCAACGTCAAACTCCAGCTTGCTTTCTCATTTACCTTAAAACAACCATTTTTCCCACTTTTCCTCTGGAAAATATCGCAGAAATTTTTAACCAAAAGTCTACCGATACTGGAAATATTCTCACCTTCATTATGAATGAATTTTATAAATTCAGTGCCAATCTCGGCTACAATACCTTAATTTTGAGAATCCTTTGTCAGAATGCAGATGTTGATGTTTGGTGAAGATTAAAGGAAACTTCAACTTTTCTATAAAAATTTGTTTCGGCAGGAAAACAATACACACACAAGTACAACAATAGCCATTCTTTCAAAATATGTTTCAGTTTCTTTTTGCTGTTTAATATCAAGAATTGTAATGTTTATTCTTATTCCTGCTTTTTTATTTTCATATTCTATTCGTTCTCCCATTTTGGTGAAGCCCTGACAAACCAGAGTATAGTTAGAAACAGAACTATATCTGGAATACTGTAATTTAGCACAGAATTAAGTGTTGTCAATTTTGTTTTGTTTACAAAATATCTTGCTTTCTTCGCCAAAAGATAGTACTGTGCATGCATCGACTCTCAACCGATAGTTAACCAATTTCGGAAGATCAAAGTTTAACACCAAAACGGCAGTTTAAACCTTGGATCAGGCATTGTGAATACGATTTCTTCAATAATCCAGGGATTATTGTTCATCCTTGGTTTAAATCAGACTTGTGAATACTGCCATCATTAAGTGATGCTAGAGAAATGTTCCAACAGTGGCAACATAGATACTACATCATCTATATTAGCTTGAATTATTCTGTATTTCAGGCATGAGAATCTTCCGCATTTCCATTGATTTCCTCTTTTTGTGTCCTTTTTCATGTTTTTCAGTAATTTACCACGTTTTTGGCCGTTTTTAAGAATATGTCATTAGTGTTTCTGGCCAATGGAAGTATATCTCAAGCTTTGTAAAACCGGATGTCCTAGTGACGTTTTTACATACTAGGGGGCTCCGCCCCATGCTGGCCAACCCCCAGGGATTGCTACTCAATCCCATTTGGTTTTGCTTTGTAAACCAACACTCCTTTCGCACAGTCAATCTCCTGCAACAGCAAAACCTCCACCTCTTGCTCCCCTCCGTTCATTGACATCACAGCGAGTTTCATCGAGGTTTTCATTCCCTTGAGCCTCGGTATCATGAAGGCCATTTGATGTTGGATCTCTGCGCAAGGAACAATTTGTTCACTATCGTGAGATTATACTTTTCATCGCGTCAAATTTATTTATGAACCAATTTCGAAAATAATTGTACCATAAGAAAGAGTACATTATGAGGTTTCCTGCCATGTTTTCAAATTTAAAAACTATAACTATAAGACGATTTTTCCCGAATGAAAAAAAAAATATCAGGAACCAAATAGGAATGTGCAAGAATTTACATTTAGTGGTACCCTAAACAAATCACTGCTGAAGACTGAAAATTTGCATGTCTTTTGCTCACTCACGTTAGAAAATTCGACTTTAACACTTTATACACACTAAACTAATAGCAGCATCGGAAAGAAATCTTATTCCCTGCACAATTTTGAACAAACCATGTTAGTTTCGTAATTTTCTAATCCGTACTTTCTCGGGAAACCGTTTAAGAATCGAGCGAGTTTTCGAATCTGCAGCAGTAACTTTTTTCAATTTAAAGACATCTACCTTGAGATGTTGTTATTTCAGATGGTCGATATTAAGCATGTGAACGTAATTCGCCACTTTTCCCCCATTTATAGTCTACCATCAATTATATATAAATTCTCTAGCCACTGTGTGGCCAGCACCAAAAAAGTGGAAGACGTTGGTACAAGGGAGAAAAAAAATCTCTCTGTATTAAAAACAATTCATAAAACCCAAATGGGAATTCGTAGTCTTTTCGACAATTGCCATCACAGCATTGCCAAATGTGGTCAATTTCGAATTAAGAAGAGATCCAATCGGCATGATGTACAATCTCTTTCAAAAATATAAATATTTAATTGAAAGATTATTTATTTAAGGAATGTCAAATATTCAAATCCGTTGAAAATTTTAATCTATCTTTAACAATTCCGATTTTACAAAAAGAACTAAACAATGCCAGTTTAAATGTTTTTTATTTTTATGCTTTCCTTCACTGAAATTGTAAGAGTGCATGAATTTTAATCTGTTTCTTTTTGGAATGCGAAGGTTGACGTGACATCACAATCTCTTGCGAAAATATAAACGATATGTTCAATTAAAAAATTATTTATTTGAAGAAAATCTTATTTTTAGGTATCGGTCTAATGTAAAATTTTCCGCTGATTTCAAATCAGTTGAAGTTTTTATTCCATCTTTAAGTCTAGAAGATAGAAAAGGAACTAAATAACTCCAGTTAAAAAATTTTATTATTTTTTTTTTTATTCTGCTATAACAAATTGTTCCTCCGTGCAAAACGAAAAAATAAATAAATTTTGAATCTGCGATCTTAAATGCTGTTACCATTCCAAAGACAACAGTAATACTTCATTTTAAAATATTCTTTGAATTTTAAAATTTGCTGCGACCCAAAAATTGCAAAAAAAATCGGACTACCTTTTTGCCAAATCTCACTATTGCAAGTGCGGTAGATTTATCAAGATTGATAACAGAAAACAAACACTTCCTTTTATAATAGAGATAAGTCAATAATTATAGCTTCGGGCTAATGTTAATTTTTAATTAACATCGTACTAGAGCAACACAACGGGGTTTTGACAACGGTCCAGGATTAATCCCTTCAGGGTAAGATTCGAGGACAACACCACGTAATTTTGAACCACAGTTGTTTGACGAAGCAACACCTGATCTGGTGCCTCACTCTCTAAACTTCCACACCAACCCAACATGAGGTCTTTCGGCCACAACAGATTTAAGGTGCAAAAGCTGCCTCTGCACCATGCGCTTACAGACGTCCATGCACTGACCCAGATTCAAACCAGGAACATTGTGTTCTACAGGCTAACACCTTAACCACCAGACCGATGGGCAGGCTTACTCTTGCTAAATCCTGTGCACAGACCTGACTCACGTGTATTTAATTTTAATTTTCCTCTTTTTTGAATTTTGTATTCTCATGCCTGGTATTTTTATTCCAAATTTTCATTCTGTTGTACGTGTTGATCATGATTTGTATTCCATCCACTAATAGTTGTTTCATCTTTTAAGTAACTTCAAGTAAACATGCTTGTGTCGAGCAATAAATATTTTTATTTTCATCAATATAACTCGTAAAGTGGTACCAGAATCTGCATTCTTCCATGTTTCCACAAAATTGTTCGAATTGGATGATAAGTAATTTCACTTTATGTGTTTATGGCAAAAGAGTAGTTAGAACGCTCATACTCAAAAGATTTAAGCATCACTGTAAGTTGCATTAGAAGTGGATGACACTGCTTACATAAAATCTTGTTTTGCTTTGCCATCATATTCCTCCAAAACATCATCTTCATACTCTTCATCGGACACCAAATCAGCATGAAATTTCCAAAGATTAACAAACGTTTTTCAAAAGCTTTCATTTTGCAACCATCATTTAGATTCTACGTTATTATTCAAAGCAATTATCTGTATTCAGTCTATTTCATTCTTGTTGTTTTGCGTAATCTTTTCAGTAAGACGAAAGACTATCTTAGTACCAGAATTTTGACGCCAGTTTTATGGTGATGGAAGGTATAAATTAATCATTTCTCAGAATTAAATTGTTACTTCAAGTCCTGAATCAATTTTTATCTTGTAAAAATGTTATAGTTCTCAAATTGGACAATTTTTCATTTTCTGTTATTAATTTTGACATCTAATATATTACAAAATAGATTAAATAACATTTTTTACAGATTACAAAAATATACATTATTTTTATAATTTAAATTTTTTTACAAGAAACGACTTCAAATGTGAGTTATTCAGCAATTGCACAATTGTATGCCATTTGAAGTTTCTTTAATACTTGAAAACTACCAAAGTATTTATTAACTCTGAAGCACCTCGTAAGCACCAAATAACAAATTTTGAAAGATTCAAAATTTTTCTGTCCTAATAAGGGTTTAGTTTTAGGAATTATGAAGTTTGCAGTGCTCCTAACACATATTTTTATTTTTTGACATTTTGTCACCTTTTCAGGGGTTTTAAGTTCTTAAATTCTATTCGGAGAAGAAAAATTTTGGTGCAAAATTAAAAAAAATTCATTTTCTCCAAAAAAAAAACAGGGTTTGCCCGAATTCAATTTCGAAATGTGCGCTACGTTCCATTGCAAGAATGGATTCAGAAACGTACTGTTTCAACTGTAAAAGGATACTTCACGTTGCCCGCGGTGTATTAGCTGCAAGTTCTGAAAATTTTCCCACAGGAAAAGCAACCATTGAAACGAAGCGGCGAAGTTTAAGGGAAGCAGGGCCATCTGCATGTCCGACCCCTCTTACCTAACTTGAGTGGCATTTATGACTAACGTTTTCCTTTCATGGTATTGTGTGGCATATCATTTGGTGCACTATATATATCACTGGTCAACAGAGTTGAACAAAAGGAGAAACCCTCTAGGTCAGACGCTGACAGCTCGTAAATGGTGATCGATGCCAGTGGTCCCTTCAGGGGGGGGGATAACATCCTCCATACACAGATCTGAGGGCAGTCTCAACAAACCCATTTTATTTTCGGATTCTGGAATAAGACGAGAATGGAGAGGTCAAGAGACCGGACGGATCAAGCTGATATTAACTCACCGTTAACCCAGGAGGAGAGGTAATGCGTTTAGTACCTTTGTCATCACAAGTTGTAGTTTCTATTGTGGGTCTGTTTATGTCTAGAAGGTATAGATAGATCGGGGTAAACTCTGAAAGGACGGCGGAATCTTCAATATGTATGATAATTTACACTCGAAGGTGTCTTCAGCAAGGTTTTTAAGGGGATAGATCATCAACCTCTCGCACATTCTAAGCACTCGAAGCTCCCTATCGAGAACCCCAACATTCCTGTCTACGGAACGGAGGCTATTCAAGCGCTGCTCTCTTTGTGGCACGGAAATGAGGGGAAATCTTAATAGACTTCGGCCGTTTCTTCAGGAGTTGGAGATCTGAAAGATTCCAAACCCCTCCGTAACCAGAGAATGCAAAAATTTCGTCCGTCTCTGTATCCAGAGGGTTAAATATTGAAGGAGCATTGCGAACGTATTGAAAATCTTTATCTGTTATCATCGAAGTTGATTATTACATATTCTTGAGGTGTTTTTTAGTGAAAGTCAGTTTTTAAAAAGATTAATGACTCATTACTTTCTATCTGAAAAAAAGAACTAATTAACATTGCGACATGTAATATTCACACAGTACATAATGCTTTTCTTAAATGTCTAAAAGAGTTCGAGGAAGATGTGTTTGAACTAGTTTTTACTATTCACATATTTTTTTAATCAGTGGCCTAAGCGTTGGTCAACATACAAACAAATTCAAGAAGACTTGAAACTTCCCACTCACCATTTCATCAAGCAGGTGGCTAAGCTTAAAGCCAGCTGCTGAAAGATTGCTTGAACAGTGGATTGCACTCAGGCAATGATTGAAGGAACGGCAAAAGTCTCAGATGATGCTGGTCAGCAAAGACAGACTATAAAAAAAAGCACGTTCTTCTATTGAGAAGAAAAAAACAAAATTAATTTTAGACTTTCTACAAAAAAAATGAGACATAATCTTTCAAAGAAAATAAAGAAATTCTGAAAATGAACAAATTAAAAAATCATCATTACGATTATTTTATTTTTATGTTAATATTTTAAAATGATGTACTTTTTAAATGAAGAAAATAAAAATATCCTTCCAAAGAAAGGATAGGGGAGAATCTTTAAATTTTCTATCTTTATACTTGAATATATTTAGCATAGCCACTGCGTGGCTAGACCAGCGTTGCCCGTGGTGTAAGTTTTTTTTTGGGGGGGGGGAAGTTCAGGTGACGTCACAATCTCTTGCTAAAATATAAAAAAGCTAATTTTAGGCGGTTTCTTCTTTCGTCCGGACGAAACACATTAGAAGAAGCAAGTAGAGAATAAAACTATTCATTTAAAAATCTTCTAGATTGAATTTTAAAATTTGCTGCTACCCAAAAATTGCAAAAAATTCGGACTAACTGTGTGCCAAATCTCAATGCTGTAAGTGCCATAGAATCATCAGGATTTTGCGGCCACGAAAAAAAACACTTCCTTTTATAATAGTAGAGATTATTGTTATTTGTCAATTATTTTTTGCTTGATTAGTCATTTTTTTCTGCTTGATTAGTCACTTTTTTGGTTCAGTTAGTCACCTTTTTAGACCTTTGAACCTGTTAGGAGCCCTGAGTTTGCTCAATTTAATACGAAGACAATCCCTTATGCAAATTTTATGGGTTGAATTTAAAAGTGTTATTCCTTGTTGAATGCCATTTTCGACTTTTCTATACTGTTTTCAAAAATGCTCAAATGAAGAGAGGTGGTTCATTTTATTTCTCCGGATGTACCCATGTAATTTACTATTATCCTCTTGAATATTGCAAGGTTCCTACTGATTAGCGAAGTTCTTGAACTGCTGGGTTTGTTTGTTTCATTTTATTTTTAATTCCATCAATTAATCACTTAACAAGCTATGTCTTTCCTTATGATCTTTGCTTTGAGTAAATATATTTTTTCTATCATAGTGTACAAAGTGTATACAATATTAAATAAAATGCTTCAAATTTTACTCTGCAGACATGTAAAAATCTAGTTTAGCATGAAACTGCATTTGATTTTAAAGTGAAATCAGATTTTGACATTTCTTTCAAAGCAGTTGAAGGGGCAAAATCATGAATAATACTTTGTTCCTTTGACTAGTGGTGTACAAACTTTTTATTATGACCTTATTTTTAAAATTCATGAAAAATTTCCGGCCACTCAAAATACAAATCATTTCTTCACAAGGTCAGGGTGTGAAAAAATGTTGTATTTAATTTGTGTTGGGTTTTTTTTTTTTAATTAATTACTTGCCTCTAACTTTAAACTTGTGAATATGAAACCAGTGTAGGTTTCTAGATAGTATTTAAGTAAAGCATTAGAGTTTGGAAAAATGGCAGGTGAAATTTTTAAAATAATTAAAATTCATCTTGGGTTTTATTGCTTTTATTCTTCCATTTGAATTTTTTATTTTTGATATAGATGTGCATAATGTCCCCTTTAAATTATAAAGACTACCCATATGAATTAGAAATAAATTTATAAATTGTAATTAAATCAATTTTAATTTACCCGCCTTTTCCCTATCCAACTTCGGGAAAACTACATTAAACTAAATAACAGGTTCTAAGCTATATAAATTTTTTTCAGAAAGGTTTATTTAATAAGCTAGGAAGTGAGGCTACCATCCTCATTTATACAAGGGAAGTATATTTCCAAAAAATCTTTTAAAGGCACCTAGTTGTGACATGACATGTCCAAGAAACCTGACTTCCTTGAAACCCTTTTAAATTTTTATGGCTTGAGCCAAGGACCCAAAAGAATAACAAATGATACAAGTAACATGTAGAGTGATTCGATCTTGCTTTTTATCAAAAGGGACGTGAACATCTTGGGCCCAAACATTTTGTGGGTGGTAAGAGATGGTAGAGTTCCAAAACCATATATAAATGAAGCAAGTGATGTTTTGCTTAGACTCTTCGATAATTTCCCCTATCTGAAACCACTACATATCCACCAAGTGGTAAAGCCTCTAATTTTCAGTTTTTGATAAAAGGGTCTTGATGTGCTGAGTTAAGAGCTTTGAGTAGAAGCAAATTTTTAATTTATTTGTATAAAGTGAAGCATCCTGTCATGTTATTTCATTTCATTGTTAAACTTTTTTTTTAAAAAGAGCAAACAATTTTAAAGTTTGATTTAAATCATGATTTTAATAAATAAAATTACTTTATTTGAATCAATATACTCTGCACAAAATCTAAGACATTTTCATTCAATCTTCAAATTTTTGTAAACCTTAGTTGTGAATCTTCAAAATATTTCCCAATGTGAATTTAATATTTGTTTTAATATTTTTGTTATTTGAAAACAGAATTGTAAATAAACATCTTCATTTGAAAATGTGATCTTGCTGTTGACTGCATATCATGAAGCCCCATAAGAAATAATACATTGAAAATTCACTTCGGTGGGGGGGCTACGACTAAGAAGACATCTGTCTTCTTAGTCGTAGAATCTCTAAGGATATCATCTTCAGAACGTTCATCATAGTATACGACTAAGTTTTGTTTTGTATTAACTATGGCAGTTCGTCTTCTGAAATTGTAATCAGATTCTTGGGCTGCAAACCGAGCTGTTATATTTTCCATGTCTTTAACAGCGGGTGTATATTTCTTGATAAAAACCTGTCGATGCATTCCAGCATTGATCTTTTCAATTCTTTATTTAATGTCAGTGGTTCATCTTGAGCCTTTTCTCCAGACATCATTTTCTACTTTCTGACGATCCTTCTTTTCACTAAAGGAATGTCCATCTCTTCATAAGTGTTCGTTGCAAACTGCAGTGCTTTCTCCACAATCTCATTTCTTTTGTCTTTCAAATATATCTTCAGACTTCTCATTTTGATAAAAACACTTCTCAAAACTTATCACAGCAATATGTAGGTATTTTTAGCGTCGTTTACTTCTTCTAAAACAGTGCACGGAAATAAAAAAATACTGCTGGCAAAAGCGTTTGCGCTGCTCCTCTGGTTTCTATGGGATCACAAAGTTCTTCTATGGCATAAGCAATCTTGAAATTATCATACACAGGCTTTACAGCTTCGTAGTAAGTATTCCATCTTGTATCTGAAAATCTCTTGACTGTACCTCCAACAAGGATCGTCCATCTGTGTGGAAACTGAGAAAAAGCAGTTCAGACTTTCTAAGGTCCCAAAAAGGGATACACATTGGTAAACAGTTGCAAAAATAATGCACTCCACACAGTAGAAGGAACAAATAATGCTTTAGGATGAAGTTTACGAACACTCGCTTGACATGTTCTCTTTAAAAGAGATGTTCTGGAAACCTGAGTTATAACCTGACTTATAAAAAATCGGTTAGCCAATAACCGGCGTCACCCAGCGATGATCAGGCGTTAAGATGGGGGCGCCGGCCTGTGCCGTCCCCACCAAGGGCGCCCGTATAAAAAAGGCGCCTCAGTAAAACCTCATTAAAAAACACCATCCACACAGAGGCGGCAGAATATGACAAAAGAATTAAATACTCCAGTTGGAAGGGGGGGGGGATTTGGGGCTTTAGTATTCGAAGGATATTATTGTTGAAAACTTAGATAATGAACTTCAATGTTTCGAAACTCAAGTTATGGAACTCATTGAGGATATAGTCAGTCAGCTACCCAACTTTGACTTGTCAAAATGTATATGCAAATATTGTCTTAAAGATCCATACCCTAATATAGTAATTGCCCTCGGTAATTTTTTGAAGTTACTGTTAAATTCCGATCTCAGGAAGCCACTGTAAGTTGAAATATTAAAAACTGCATTCGGTCTGGGCCGACCAACCTGTCTAGTCCTTGAGGTGTAGGCCTCTGGATCGGAAGGTTTGCGGTTCGAATCCGGGTATAAAATTCTGCTGTCTATGTTAGGAGCAGTGATGGCCATCGCATCATAATCTAATTATTAATTTTTTGCTAAACTATTCATGAATAATTGTGACTTTGTTTTTTATGCATTTTCATTGCTATTTTGTTAAGCTTTAATCTAATACAACAGTTGTCATAAAACCAAGAAAGTTATTTTGCGCTATCTGTCGTTATAGGGTCGGAGAGATTGTTCTTAATAAAAACTACAATTAAATTGTTAACAATAATAATTACACTGAAAGGGGGGTAACATCACCATGCCGCTGGTGTAAGCGATATTTTAGTGGTAACAAAAGTTAATCTGCCACACAGTAAAAGTTGATAACAATTTTACTAATTTTTTACAAAATTATTTTTCAGCAAATTAATTTATTACCAAAATTACTTCAAAAATTGTGTTT
The DNA here is from genome assembly GCA_947359465.1 of Metellina segmentata. Classification (NCBI taxonomy): domain Eukaryota; kingdom Metazoa; phylum Arthropoda; class Arachnida; order Araneae; family Tetragnathidae; genus Metellina; species Metellina segmentata. The sequence continues at coordinate 52,726,186 of OX375884.1, read as the reverse complement.
TTTTTTTTTTTTTTAAATTATTTCTTGTTTTACACATAATTTGCAATTTATGCAAAATTTCCAATAAGCTGCTATTGGGTTTTTTCGAGGTTGAATCTTTTACTCTTAATGAGTTTGGATAATTAATCAACTTCTACATTACGGTGTGAACAAAACCCTGTGTAAAAGGCTCTTACCGACTGTAATTGATGATGGAACTATGTTTCACTAAAAGAGGGGAAAAGAAAACAAATCTTTAAAGATGAAAAAGACATTTATTTAAGCTAAACATTGGTATAATACACATCTGGATTTACGTAAACTCCCCTTGCGAATTTTGGTCCAAAAATAGTAAAACAATAGTAACATACACAATCCTCAGAATAGGTCCCAAAAATAGTAAAACAATAGTAACATACACATTCCTCAGAATAGGTCCCAAAAATAGTAAAACAATAGTAACATACACATTCCTCAGAATAGGTCCAAAACGACCAAGCATTCAATTGGGCCACTCCAATCTACTTAAAATATTGGGATAGCCCCATTGAGGACTTATAACTCGAGAGACGTTTCACGGGACAAAAAAAGGAAAATAATTCTAAATCAAAAAAATCAATTCAGGAGCAAAGAGTTAATTAAAGGAAAGTAAGAAAGACGATAAACTATAATTGCCCATTGTAGATAAACGGAGGATGCTACTGGATTCCGGAGAGGGACGCTGGATCGGAATGATCGTACACATTCCAGAGTCACAGGGAGGCTGGATATTCGTTTCTTATCTCTGGGCGGTGGATGTGGGAACTCATCACCATGATGGGAACCTCTGGAATCCGGAGAAGGACGCTGGAGCAGGACGTTGGCTCTTTCACTCGATCATCACGACGAGGAACCTCTGGAATCCGGAGAAGGACGCTGGGTCTCACTTCTACTCGATTATCACGAAGAGGAAATCCTCGAATCTGGAGAAGGACGCTGGGTCTCACTTCTACTGCCATTCATCTCGAAGAGGAAATGCTGGAATCCGGAGAGGGTTGCTGGAGCAGGACGCTGTTCTTCCTTTTTGGTCACTGGGAGGCCAACGTCTTTTTCCCTTCTACTGCCATTCATGCAACCAGCTCCTCACAATCATCGGTCTCCAGCCAGCTCACTAGCGCGTCTTTTCAAAAAGAAAGCTCCACCGCGACTGGGATCACCGCAGCCACTGAAACTTCGGAGAGCGAATAGGACGAGTCCGATTGACCCGCCTCTCTTATAGCTTCGGAACCTGGATGTTGAGTGGTTAAAGTTCTTCTCCCGTGAACTCGTGGGAAAACTATTTTTCGCCTAAATCGGCACGAGAAAACGAAGGGTGAACTATTTCCCAGCCTTTTCAAAAACGCCTCGTCATCTCGCTGGCGTGCCGTGATTGGTTGGACATTCAAATTTAAAAAAACTCGGGGGTTGAGTACAAATGTACCGTTGAAAAGAGAGGGACTTAGCACACATTGATAGGGGAAGAATTTAGGTAGAATTTCCAGTGAAACGTCCCGGAGCAAAAGCGTACTTGTTTATCAAGTATCCATGCTTATAAACTAACGACAAAAGGTTGAACGGATGGTTTCGAAAACTTTATACCCAACACTGCGTAATCTCCTAGCATGAAAACGTATGGGAACAATGCGCCATCTCTCCTGAATAGCAGATGTGCAAACTCTCCCATTTCGGTAGGAGAGATTGCGCGGTCTTTTATTTAAACATGGCATCCATCTAGAAAGAACCGTTGGTGTTCGTCTAGGTTAGTAGACTCATGAGAAACCGTTTAATTAAAAAATGTTTTGTACTGTTGCCATTCTATAAAATTTAGAGAAAGAGATATGAAAATTCAAGCGCTTATCTTGGGGAAACAATGCAAAATAGCGATGTTTTATTCTAAACGCTCGGAACAAACAACCTGCACTTTCAAGTAGACACTCCACTACTGCTGTTGTACACCTGTATGTAGAGTGCCTGAATGGGGAGAGTGGCGTCAATTGGGTGACAAAATCTGATTAGTGGAAACCTAGATTTTACCGCCTCGGGCGTTTGGTAAAAAGTTCCCTTAGGCGTAACACGTGTGTCGAGAGAAGTGCTTTGAAAACAGCAGGATTTAGACAATTAAAGGAATGTATCACTTTGAAACCTTGATTTTATCTTTTTTTTATTTCATACTATTGCAAAATGCAAGGTTTTGAAAGTTGTAAATAGAGTGCGAGTAACAACTGTGTAATTACTTTTGGCGTTGTATATGTAATAATCGAGTTCACACACAGTTCCGGTAAACTAATATTTAATTAATGATTGAGGTGAAGCTGATGAATAAATATACAGGTGAATGTTCATATGGTAAATATACAATAACAATGCCCGTCTGGCACAAACATCGGTGAGCACGTCTTGCTCATTAAAGTAAGTCCTTTCAGAACATCCGAGGAATATCCTTCCTCTTTAATGTAGGACTTCCTTCCGCTCGCTGCTCGCGCAGCCCATAGGAGGTAGAGGGCGCTGTTGGTGAGGACTGGGGAGGTTAGTAGTTTCACCCCTACAGATTCGGCCGTCCTGCGAACAGACGTCCTCGGCTGTCAACTCCACAACACATCAAATGAAAGGTATACAAAAAGATGAACCTGAAAAATACAAGGGAAAGAAGGTATCTTGTTCTATGTACATTCACTAATGCAGGTTATTCGACCATAGTTTCATATGGTCGGCAGCGGTAGATGTCTGGTTAGGTCCGTCATGGCAACCGACCTTTTCTACATCATACCGGTCGTTGAGTTTGACAGATGTGACTGTAAGAGGGCCGTAAAACTTGGCTCTCAGTTTTAAGCCGGTCCCATACTGAGTCCTTTGAATGGCAACCAAGTCGTTCAGCTTGTAGAGGTAGGGTTTCTTTCTCTTCTTGTTGAACTGTCTTCTATTTTCTTCTTGTAGCTGTATGATATTTCTTTTAGCGTCGTTCCTCATCTCATCTCATCACGTTCATGCATCAGATGATTTAAATACTCTTCATTCAGTACTTCGTTGATTCTTACGTCTTCTTTGTTTTTCATTCTCGTTCCCAACATCAGTTCAAATGGGGTGTACTGTTGATCACGCGTTGTACGTTGGACACATATCTGAACCATTTGGCCGGATCTTCATGAGAAAGCTTTGCCAAAACAGGTATTAGTATCCTGTGCATTCGTTCAATCTGGGGATTCCAGTCGTGATTTTCACATGTTCTATTCCTTCGTCGGTGCAGTAAGTTTCAAACTCATTTGCAGTAAAGGCAGAACCTCTGTCGGTAATTATCCTGGTAGGATTTCCAAATACCGTTTGCTGTAATTTTAATTTATCAACAGCTTCCTGTGAGGATGGAGATTTTACAGGGTAGAACCAGGTGAATTTTGTAAAGGTATCTACGACAGTAAAGATATGTTGGTATCGTTTATTTGTAGACGGAAGGGGTCCAATGAAATCTATATGGTAGGTACTTAATGGAATGCTTTCTTTGGGTATAGGGTTCAAAAAGCCTTCACCCTTACCATGCTTTCTATTATACAGAAGCCGACCAACCGGTATATTGGTTAAGGTGTTAGCCTCTAGATCGGAAGGTTCCTGGTTCGAATCCGGGTCCGGGCATGGATGTTTGTAAACGTATGGTGTAGAGGCGGCTGGTACACCTTAAATCTGTCGTGGCCGAAAGTCCTCACGTTGGGTTGGCGTGGAAGTTTGGAGAGTGGGGTGCCAGTTCAGGTGTTGCTTCGTCATCTGACCGTGGTTCAAAATTACGAGGTGTTGTCCTCGAATCTTTCCCTTAAGGGACTGATTCCGGACCGTCGTCAATAGCCCGTTGTGTTGCTCTAGTACGACGTTAACTAAAATTACCATTCTATTATATACAGAATACAATCTACACAATTAGCTATTACACTTTCAATTTTGTTTCGTACTTTTGGGATATAAAATTCTTGCTCTAGTATTTTTTCTGTCTTTGCGGTAGCAAAATGGCCATTTTTATGCACTTTCCGTATAATTTCGTTTTGAAGCGCTTCTGGTACTACTACGATATCTCTTCCGTTTTCAAATTTATACAAAATGCCGTTTTTAACAAAGTAACCCTTTTCTTCACCCTTCTCAACTAAGGTTTTGATTAATTTTATCTGTTCGTCCTCATTTTGAGCAGATATTATTTTAGTTGTTAATTCGTCTTGTGCTCGTGTAACGACCAAAACGGCGTTACGACTAAAGCTTCGGTTTCCTAAGAAAGCGTAGCCGTGATGTATCGGTTGGTGACGTCACTAAAACGTTGCTTATACTAACACATGGTGTTGGTTTCCTAGAGAGCGTTGTTTGTGAGCATAACAAAAATGATCGGAGCCGCCATTTCCATGACTGGCGTCATAGCGGTCTCAAACAGATGGGGAACGTTTTTTCTCTTGTAGCGGCCAGATTTCATTTCCTGCTCCAAACGATTCGAACGGAGAGGAGCGAAATAAATAAACATTTTTGACTGCCATTGATTAATTCGGTTTTGTAAAATCGGGATCGCGTTAAACACAGAATGAAAATTTCAACGGATTTGAAAGCTGCGGAAAATTTGACACCAGATCGATACCTTAAATGTGATTTTCTTTAAATAAATAAATAATTATTTTATAAATAATCAAATGGTAAATAATTGAATAATAAAACTGTTTTTGATATCGATCTGGCGTAGAAATTTACGCTGATTTGAAATCTGTTGAAATTTTCACTCTACCTTCAACGATCCCGAAGTTAGAAAATTTGAACTAGAGAATAAAAAACCACTTTGTTTTGTTTCTCGAATAAAATAAACCACGACAGCCGTCTGTGTTGCCCATTCTCCAACATATTCTGTCCGCCTAAGTTGACACCTCTGGATTTTTGTTTAGACGGTCGTCTAGTTATGCCCGCGGCATCATGACGTATCACGGCTGTTAGATAACGGCTCCACTTTCTTAGGAAACCGAAGCTTAAGAGCGTCTACATGTTTCATGGAAGTTCCTGACCTATGAACAATTTCGTAATCGAATTCTTCTAGGAACAAGGCCCAACGAGCTACTTTTGGTGCAAGCTCTTTCTTTGATAGTGTTTTCTGGAAAGCAGCGCAGTCAGTTACAATTCTGAACTTTGAACCTAACAAATAGTTCCTAAATTTTTTTAGAGACTCAATTACTGCCAACGCTTCGAGCTCGTAACTGCAATATTTTTCCTGTTGGGGTGTTGTTTTTTTGCTCATATATTGTATATCGGGTGGAAATTTTCATCATCGGTTTTCATTAACAATACAGATCCAAATCCGAGACTATTTGCATCAGTATGCAATTCCAAAGGTACTCCCTGTTTAAAAATATGTAAAACAGGTTTAAGAGACAAAATGTCCTTCAATTTGTTAAATGATTCCAATTGTTCTGCTCCAATCGTGAATACTTTTTCTTTTCGTAATAAGTCGCTCAATGGCTTAACGAGTATTGTGGGATAAATTTACGGAAGTATCCCGTCAGTCCTAGAAATGATTGCACTTGTTTTACCGATTTAGGGATAGGAAAATTTTTTACAGACAAAGTTTTACAAGGTGATGGTTGAATTGTACCATTTTTTCAATTACATATCCGAGAAATTCTATCTTTCTTTAAGAATTGGCACATTTTGAAAATAAGTTCTAGACCATTGTCCGCGGCGACTTTTAAAACGCGTTTCAGTTTTACTAAGCCTTCTGCTTCGTCCTGCGAAGGAATAATAATATCGTCTAAGTAAACTACGACCGTGTTGTCATGAATTAGTTCTCGGAAGACATTATTAACGAATCGCATAAATACATGTCATGACATTAAACACAGAGGATATTCTTTTTTGAATGCAGGGAGGCTTGGGGTTTGATAAAACCAAAGTGTGATCAGATTTTATTGCTACATAACTTACATGAAATGTATTTCTCACCCCCCCCCTAATTTCTACACCGTTCTCATTTAAGGAAATATTCAATTTGTTGAGCACATCAGTTCCAATAATAGCTTCAGAACACAGTTTTTTTTAGCACATAAATATCACTTTCAACGGAACAATTATCAAAAGATATCTTAGTATGAAAAAATCCTAGCGGAGAAATATTTTCATTTCCAATTCCTGTTAAAGATACATTATTAAAAGATAAGTTTGGAGACCCAATTTTAATGTTGTTGTTTCTCATGCCTACAATGGCAGACCAGAGGAGTGCCAGGCCCGTCGAAGACGGCAAGAGGCGAGGGGGTGCGCCTTCCATGTTATTGAGCCCCATTGGGAGGAAGTCCGACTTTGCTCGACATACATGGCATATCCGTTTTACAGGAAGGTCGAAGCGCCGATCTCGCAGTCATCAGAATTGCAGGCTCCGCCGAGGACAGAACCCACAACCCTTCTGATGTGAGCCCGACGCTCTACTGACTGAGCTACCGCGGCTCCAATTTTAATATAACAATCATAACTGATCATGGACAATTCTGATCCAGTATCTAATAAAGCATTTATTTTAAAATCTTGAATTATCACAGTTGTTTCGATTTTACTTGAACGATTATTAGAACTAGTAATATTAGAGTTTTATTTACATCTGTTTGGTCACAAAAAGTAGAAATATGTCCGAACTTAAAACACTTTGAGCATTTCGGACCTTCTTTGTTATTGAAACATTCAAAGGCTTTGTGCCCGTATAAATTACAATTAAAACAACGTATTTTTGCTCTATTTTCGTGTTTACTACCAGAGTTGTACTTATATTTCGATTTGTAATTATTTGGTTGAGCACGAACGACTGATGCTGCGTTTTCATAAACATTGATAAATGGCTTTTTATTGATATTTTCATACGTGCTTCCGTTAGTTTCTTTTTTGAAATTACGACGCGCAGTCTCATAATCATCTAATTTGTTCACTAGTTCCTTGAATTTTTAATTTTTGGCAGCTCATCTATAAAGTGTTCACGTACTTCAGAGGGTATTTTCTGCTTCAGTTAGTCCGAAACCAAAAGTTGTTTTAAATCTTCGAAAGTTTTGACGTTTAATCCGGATGTCCATTCATCAAAATAATTTTCCAGTTCAAAAGCAAAATCGCGCCAAGAGGCAGACGGTTCTTTTTTATGGGCAACAAATTTTTGTCGGAATTGTTCAGGGCTTAACTTGAAACGTTTTAGAAGCAATGTTTTAACATGACTGTATTCGTTAGCATTTGGATCGGGTTCTCTGGCAACAATATTGATAATTTCTAATGGTAGTAAATGCGTGACCCAATCTTCCTTGAGAATTTCAATACGACTTATCTGTCTCTCAAACAATGACAGATAGACACTAATATCGCTACCCATATTATAATGAGGCATTAATTTTAACAAGTTTTGCGTTTTCGGGACTGTTGAAGAAACATGACAATCAGTCTTTATTTTCGCTTCAAGTTCTAATTTTCTCAATTCAAATTCTCGATTTTCTGTCTCTTGCCGTTCGGCAGAGATAACTTCTAAGCAAATTTTCTCAAATCTCTCCTCGTACTTATCATCTTTAGTAATAAGTTCCACTATCTCAGGGATTTTAGCACCAGGTTGTACAATTAATCCTAATTCATCGCTGAGATTTAGGAGATCAATCTTTCGTGCTCTTTGTAAGAATGTCATTTTCAAAAATTGTACTTACAAGATTGCTGTCCGGAAGATCAACGTTCCAGGTGATATTCACTGTATCCACGTTTTTATGATGATTGCTGTCCAGGGGGTTAATCCACAGAAGAATCACTCAGTTCCACAGAACAGTTCAGAGCACACGCACACAAAGTTCAGCATTTAATTCACCTGTTTTAAAACTATCATCAAAACACCTACTTCACACCGGAATGTCCGTGCATCCCTTCCGAGCTCCCATTTTGTAATAATCGAGTTCACACACAGTTCCGGTAAACTAATATTTAATTAATGATTGAGGTGAAGCTGATGAATAAATATACAGGTGAATGTTCATATGGTAAATATACAATAACAATGCCCGTCTGGCACATACCACAAACATCGGTGAGCACGTCTTGCTCGTTAAAGTAAGTCCTTTCAGAACATCCGAGGAATATCCTTCCTCTTTAATGTAGGACTTCCTTCTGCTGTCGCTCGCTGCTCGCGCAGCCCATAGGAGGTAGAGGGCGTTGGTGAGGACTGCGGAGGTTAGTAGTTTCACCCCTACATATATTAATCGCCAATGTTTACTTTCGTCGGTAACGCATAGTTTGGGGAATGAAGGAAACATTTTAAAATGTTATTATGGATATACAATATATATCTTTTGCAATCTAATTTTTCTGGCCTAGATTGTTATTTGCTTATAATCTGCAAATTTTTTAATCTAATGCAGTCTGAATTAAGATTTTGCTTTTGACTAAACAAAAAATAATAGAAATAAATAAGTTCAATTTGTGTTGTATTCCAAAAGAATTTTCTCCAAAATTAAATAAATGCATCAGTGCAAATCAAATGCATTACTAGATAGGGATACTGTTGAATTTAAACAGCTTTAAAAATCTAGGTAACTTTCCACGTCGAAGAATTCAAACGAATAGTTGGCCGATGATTTATAAGAAATGCATTTCTTTAAAAAAATACTTCGATTGTAATAAGTACTAAGGTCTATATACGTATTTTGTTATGGCGCTTCGAATTTTTTTAATTTACGTTTATTTTGAAGTTTACTTATACCCATTAAATTTTCTTTACAATTCGACTTACATTTGTATATTTCTTTTAGAGTTATGATCTCAATCAAACTTTGATTTTTTTAACCTTCTTAAATTCAATTTTTTAAATACGAAATGAAAGCTTAGAAAGGTTATACTAAAATCAGTAGAATATATATAATTAACTATTAATCTTTGATCTAAAATTATTGATAGTAAAATATTTATTATATTTGAACTAGATGCCTGGTTGTTCAACATTCAACTACAATAATAGATCAGAGCGAGGTTTAGCCTTAAAAGTGTGTTCAATCCCGTAACTGTAATTTCAAGTTTGTATAATCCTGCTATATGTATTTTTGAAAGAAGCAATCCTGCTCTTGGATAAGTTTCAAGTGTAAACTCGTATGTATTGTGATTACGTTTGCTGATTTTTATTTTTTCATTATTTTAAATAAAATACTGAATTATTAAATTGGATGCCTTGTAATTCTCTTTGTTCACTGTTTAAATGAATGAAAATGTTGCTTATGATTCTAAATATAAATAATCTAAATTTTGTTTCAAGAAAAATTATTTGCTTCTTAACTGAAATCTTTCGTAAAATTCCAGATTTAACCTTTTATCTAATTTAATTAGCTACAGTAAATTTGCTGAACTGTTAAAGCATATTTAAGTATTTTAAATTGCTATGTTTACTAGCCAAAAAAGGAGTGTTAAGTTTCTAAAAGTATTTATTAGAAGCAGCTTAAAGGAAATAAAAATCGCTCCATGTGATAACATCATTCCGTCAAACTTCTTAAAATGATTTTAATTTTTAAATACTTTTACAACTTCTTATTTTTACATCTTACTCCTTAAAAACTTAATCTTTTTTTCAACTTCTCACTTTCGAACATTCTGCCGCAAGATCGCACTAAAACTTGAAAAGCAGCATTCAAACTCATTGAATACAGAAATTTTTGCAGACTGCACACCTTAAAAATATGTAATTTAGGTTTGAATAAACACAACTTTAAAATATTAATGTGTGAAACAGTTACTATTGAGTTCTTAAATTATAAAAAAGGATATAAACTTTTTCATTTCGTACACTTGAAAATGTGAGTAAACCTCTTTAGACTCCATAAAAATGTCAAAGAACCCTCCTTAATTTCAAAATTCTGTATCAACCCTGCAATACCAATTACAAATGGTACCGATAAAATAAACGTAAAGGATGCCTAAGAGGTGATAAAGATGCCACGCAGGGCGAAATCTTACGAACAATTTTCTTTCCCTGGCAACCCGATTGAGTCTTAGCGCTTGCGCAGTCGAGTTTTCCTCTGAATTGTCGCCACTCTTCCCAATTCCATCACTCTACCTATATGGAGTCGCTGCGCGCGCACTCAACTCTTCCCCCCCCCCCCGACCCTCTTTGCGCGCAATCTCTGTTCGCTTTACCTTATTGAAGTTAATTGTCAACTGAACTTAATAAACTGGTTCTAAGTATAATATATTTTTTTAAAGTGTCGTGAGCCACTCCCATTTATTAATCAAAAAACACATTTTTGCGATTTTATCACCTCCGTCTGTGATGACACCCTGGGCGGCCCGCAACCCCCTTCCTACGTCACTGTCTTCCGGCAGCCAGTGAAAATAAAGTAGGCGGTACATGCAACTAACCGCGCTGGGAAGTTATACACTGTTTCATGCTGGTCAGGTGACCATAGTGTTATCGTCTACTTACGACAGGCAAATTTAACTTCTACGTAGGCGTTGGATGGCAATATACGAAACTCACTATAATACCATCTGCATATGTACAACTTTATTTACAGTTTTTAGACAAGCATGGCACCCTGTGCCTCCTTCACATATCAATCGACCCCAATGGCCCTTCGTAATCACATTTACGACTACGGTCCCAGACCGTCTTTACACTCATGGATAACTAGCAAATGACAAAACACGTATATTGTAACGTCTTGAGAGCATCCAGAATCATTATCGAGAATCGTGGGAGCTCACAACGGGAATCGTTCCCAAAGTCCACCCCCTGGTCCGACTACGGAAGTGACGACTGAAGAAGGCGGGCTGGGAAGAGACACTTTGGAACGGAGGCTGTTTTCTAGCCGGAGACGATTTGAGGAACTTTCTTGAATAGTCTGTATTGTAACGGTGATGGACATCGTCTTTAATTATAAAACTGTAGCTGTACAATTATGTAAATATTAACTCTCAATATAAGTATTTTAACCAGAAAGTGGTTTTACTTTTTCGTCGATACGATACACAATACATGCCATTTCATAGTGGCGACCTCTCGTGACAATTAATAATTTAGCAGCTCACATTCGGCCTTCTCTGGCAAACATTTCGCCCTCGAATATGATATTTATTATATACAATTAGAAAGTTCTCTAATCATTATTTTCCGTAGAAAATTGTCTTTGTACAGTCACGCTGTGGATTATGTCTTAGTTCGTAGTTACTAAGTTCGTTACCTGGAAATTCACTAAGTTCACCTGAGTCCTCGCTTTCAGAATCAGTTTGATTCGGAAATACCTTTAATTGACTTATGTGAGCAGTAGTCGTTTATGAGTGTCCTTTGCTCCTCTCCCCTAGTTGAGTGACTCTGTATGTAGGTGTCATCTGGTAGCACATCAGTTACGATTAAAGGACCTCGATATTTTGGTTGGGTCTTTGTTGGCTCTTCTGTCGGTATCGGAGCTTTTTTCATAACAACTTGTTCTGACTTATAAGTGGTCTTTCCGCATTTCTTCTTGTCTTAAGCATCCTTCTTCTTTTTCTGCATATCTTCTATTCGCTAGCGAGTGTAGGTTTGAATCTCCGCAGGATCAGTCCATCCTTCTGCACTCTCATCAGCTTGTTTTCGTAAAATTCCATCATTAAATCTTGGTGAGTAGACGTGTAACATTTGGAAAGGAGTCTTGTCCCAGTCTTTGTGTCTGATCTTCCATGGACGTTGCTATGGTTGGGATAATGGTGCAATTAGCTCTCTCAACCATTCCATTACCTTGTGGGTGCTTTGTGGAGTTTAGAGTATGAGCTATACCCTTTTCTCGACAAATTGTGAGGTGTAACTCGAACCTCGATCACTAATGATTCGGTCTGGTAAACGAAAGTCGTTGATGAAATTTCTCAATACCTTCTGAATGTAGTTGTATTTCGTGCTTTTCACAGGTAACAATCGTAAGAACCTCGTTAAGTTATCGATGTTAACCAGTACGTGTTGGTTATCTCTGAAACTTATTACAAATGGACCCAAGTGATCGATGTGAATTATGGAGAATGGTCTCTTTCCAGGCTCAATAGGGTGTAACAGTCCTTGTTGTTTACACCCAGGAACCGTGTTCACTAAACATTCTAAACACATCGATGTGTGTTTCTTCACGTAGCGCTTCATTCTTGGGAACCAATACAGTTCTTTAATTTTACCCACAGTTCTGTCAATTGAAAAATGTCCGATTAGGTCGTGAAACTTGATTACGGTACTTTTGCGCATGGACCTAGGTATGACGTTAAACAGTCTTTATTTTCTATTGTCTTTTATGGTTCGATATAGTCTTTCTCTCTTGAAAACGTAATTTGCAATAATTTGGTTTTCAGCTTTTGTTCTTTCAAATATTTCTTTCTTGAAAATGGTAATGATCCTATCCAATTCGGGATCTCCTCGTTGAATCATAAGGATTTGTTCGTCAACAGACATCGTTAGATAAACTTCTAGATTCCTTTCGATTAATTCAGTCATTGTGTCATTAGCTTCTAAGGCAGGAGCCCTAGTCATAGCATCCACGTGAGCCATCCTTGTACCTGATCTGTGCTTCACTTCAAAGTCGTATTCTTGGATAAGATTGCTCCACCCAGCAATTTGAGGGTTTGTCGACTTCCTGGCGTTCATATAGACTAAGGCTTGGCAATCGATAACGCCACCTTGCATAGAGCTTATTACTACAGTCTGGAATTAACAAAATTACCTTGTCATCTACTCTAAAGGATTTATCTGATGACCGTAAATTATAGTAATGTGTAGGCCTATCTTGCTGAATCGCTGGTGTGAGGTTAGCTTGTTCAGCTGCTACTTGCAATTTCGTTTTTAAATCTTGTAGGTAAACAGATATGGGTGTAGTATTGAACTGCAACTCATTATGTTTCCCTGTCCACGTTGATTTTAAAATCGAAAGAGGCCCTTGTGGTACCCTCCCATAAAGTAACTGAAATGGCGCAACTCCTGTTGTGCTGTTCGGTATTTCCCTGTATGCACATAACACATATGGAACATGCACATGTCACTGTCGTCCATTTTACCGGATGACATGATGCAACATCCTTTTTAACTTCTGGTTAAACCTCTCGACCAATCCATTTGATTGCGGGTATAGAGGTGTAGAGAACTGTGGACATGCCCCTAACCTCATCTCAAACTTCTTCGTTAAAGCAGAATTAAAATTAGTCCCATTATCTGATGCGATAATGTTTGGAATACCGGTCCTAGAGAATATGTGTAACAATGCTTCACACGTTGCCTTCGCTGTTAAACCTGTAAGTGGTACCGCCTCAGCCCATCTGGTATGCTGGTCCACTAAACATAGAATATACCGATGACCCTTAGAACTCGCTGGATCAATCGGACCTATAATATCGACGTTCACCACTTGAAATGGCAACTCCGGTCTAGTCACAGGTAAGATCGGTGCTCGATCCTTCACCTTCACCTTTCGTGTTAGCTGACAATCTTTGCAACTTTCACAAAAGTTCTTAACATCCTTTTCCATACCTCTCCAGAAAAAAGAATACCGTATTCTCACCAGAGTTTTCCTGGCACCCGTATGACCACCAAAAACAGAACTATGTGCAAGACGTAATACCTCATTTCTTTTAACCTTGGGTGATACCAGTTGACTCACCGTTTCACTAAGCATTTTGTCCCTGTGAAAGAAATAATTATCCACAATGTACTAATTTCCCTTTTTACTCTGAGCGTTCGTCCATTCTTCCAACAGTGAGTCACAAGTTTCATGATCTCGCTGAAACTGGTCCGAAATCGAAAAGTTTCCTACTCCTGTTTTCATATCACAGTTTCCGTTTTCTAGGGAATTTCTTTCATTCTCAGAAACATTGGTAACCACCTTAGTTTCGTCTGCCTGTGTTGCATTGAAAACCAAAACCTTTCCCCCACTCGTATTACCGGAAAGTATTTCACTATCCATGTGTTCCTGTCCAGAACTAAATTTCGGAACCCTACCCTCGAAATTACCAGACCTATTCTCGGTCTGCTCTTCACTGAGCTGATCCTGTTCACCTGCGATATCACCGCTAGGAATGCAAGACCTAAACTCAGTCCGTTTCCCTCCTAACCTATCGAAAACCCTCCGGGGGTAATAACACATCTTCCACGAGTGAATCCGCTATTGCGCACAAGACTTCTTGATGCATGTTAACATTTTGATCGGTTACCATCGCCAACGGAACGTTAATCAATGGACATTGAACGGCAGGGCCAAAAATACCTTTCATATATATAATCGGTCCTCTTTCCATTGATACATCTGGTATCAGATTTTTCCTGACCACCGTTATCTCCGTACCTCAGTCAATTAATGCATTAGCAACCTCGCCATTTACACTAAGAGGTACTTTTTTCCGTTTACATAACTGTTACATAACCGCCTATTGTACTTCTAGCTGCCACAGGGGTTCTGAAAGAATCTACCCTAGCAACTACAAATTTCGTATCTTCTATTTCTTTTTCCTCTATCTTATGGGTTCGATTTACCTGTGCCTTTTTACTTTCTCCTGGTTGATATTTCCCACGATCTACTATTTGAGGACAATTCCTTCTAAAATGTGTTTTTGATTTACATACATAACGCTCAGGACTTTGAAAGGGCTTATTTAATCTATCTGTTCTATTCGGCACAAAACTACCTGCTGCACGAGCATTCTGCTTCTCATCGCCTTTGCTCCTATCCCGATTTCTGAAATCGAATTGTTTGCTATCATTGTAGATGTCTTTACGTAACCCGTACGATTTTCTCTTAACCGACAAAAATGTATCGCACTCCTTACCCAACTCTTGTGGCTCAAACCAAGAGTTTCCTTGCTTGATACCGACTTAGACAGTTGTTTCATTATCCAAGGTTTCATACATTTTATCAGCTACTATCAATTGATTTAATTTTCAAAGTCCTTAACCCCTCTTAAACTTATATAATATTCCCACATCGCAGTTAACCTTGTGGCAAATTGCCCGTATGTTTCATTCGAGTTTCGTTTTGCCCTTCTAAAATTTTCTAAACATGTCTGAGGTGACGGTTCATATTCTCTCAATACTAATTTTTTTTAACTGCCTCATAATCTCCATACTGTTTTTTGTCAAAGTAAGTTAACAGATTAACGACTTTATCACCCAGAAGAAAAATAAGAACTTTAGCTTTGTATTCTTCAGGCCCGTTTTCACTAAATGCGCGTTCCAAACTAGAAAAAAAATTCCATCCCTCCGGTTTCTGAGGTACTTTAACTGTTAACAACTTAATAGTTCTAATTATCTCCTCAACCGCTTTTTCCTTAATACCACCACTTTCGTTAACCTGAATATTCGGATTCGCAATTAAATTACGATTTTGACTTTCTAACCTAAGCTTTTCTAATTCAAATTTCTCTTTTTCTATTTCTAATTTTAACTTATATTCCCGTTCCTCTCTTTCCTTAGTTTCCTGCCTTTCCTCAGTTTCCAATCGCAGTTTCTCTTGTCTTTCCTCAGTTTCCAATCGCAGTTTCTCTTGCCTTTCCTCAGTTTCCAATCGCAGTTTCTCTTGCCTTTCCTCAGTTTCCAATCGCAGTTTCTCTTGCCTTTCCTCAGTTTCCAATCGCAGTTTCTCTTGCATTTCCTCCAATCGTAGTCTTTCTTGCCTTTCCTCACTTTACATCCTAAACTTACATCTCAAATCCAATATTTTTAATTCCGGAGTGACTGCCAATCCCAACTCTCCGGCCAGACTTATTAAATCTGCCTTGCGAGATTTTGTTAGATAAGACATTTTTAACAAAGAATTTGAATTTACCCTAAACAAAAATGATACTAGATAATTAGATATTTCTAATATGGCAACACTTTTCTTTCACCGTTAATTTATGTAACAATCAGGCACACCATACAATTTTTATATTAACAAAGTGTACATTTTTTGAAAAACCATAACGTATCAACCAAAGACCAGAAACGATAATTTTTCATATGCTTAAACTAGAACCCATATACAATTACAAATGTGTACATAATAATACTATTATTACTCTAATCATTCTTGAAGTAGAAAAAATACTATAATACAACACTATACATGCCATGTTTTTCTTTCCTTTCATCAAATGTACCAAAAAAAAACTATTCATAAGCTTCCATTTCGAAAATAAAAATCGTGGAGATCATACAATAAAATATGTCTTAAATCGACAATAAACAAGAAAGAATGATTTCCTGTCTACGAAACCAAACAAATGATGCTTTCAAGGTCAGACTCATTTCCTGTCAGATAAGAACGAATACTACAAATCGAAATTAGAATATGTTATTTCAACAGAAAATGGCATATAGCTTAATAGATGTCGGTAGAATTAAAATCTTATACAAACCATTGTTAGATATACCAATATACATATTTTCAGTGGTTGATTTATTTTCACCAACTTACGACAGCAAAAATCATTTTTTTAAGCCGAAAAAAATTAAATCAGAAAGTGGTTATTATTTTGTATTTCGATTCTAAATACTTTAATACCTAAAACCTCAATTTTACACACATATCAAAAATTTAATTATGAACACTTTTGAATCCCTGGTTTTGCATAAAAAGAAACAAGCACCACTTACACCTTTTTGACGACTACGAATCCAAAACTGAACTCTTCGTGAGTTTCGATCAGTGTGGTACTTCCACGCACACTTTCTTTTGTCCATTGTTCAGTTCAGTTTCTTTTGAACATGAAGTTCTCACGAAAGACGAGTACAAGTCTCATTTCGCTGTGTAATGTACGTTGTCTCCAGTTCACTTCCTTTTGGACATGAAGTTCTCACGAACGACGAGTACCAGTCCCGTTTCGCTGTGTAATGTCCGTTGTCTTCGGTTCACTTTCGTTTTGTGAACCATGAACCTCTTACGGAATCGGATCCCATCTCGCTGTGATGTCCGTTGTCCTTCCTTTAGGAATTCACCTGGGATCCAATTTCTTCTCCTGGAACTGAGACGTCACCAGTTTAACTCGAAATTTTCATTCTTACTGCTGACTTGATAACACCGCTGATCACCAATGTTGGATGGGTTCTTTCTGTTGCTTCCAAATATTAGACGTTTATTGAAACATAAATGGAAGATGGAAAAAGCTTGAACAGTTACACGTGCAGCTCCGGCATTCACAATTCACGCACGCTTCGGCAGAGTTAAATAAAAAAAGGTAGCAACAATTGCTCGTTGCCAGTTGCAAGACACAAAAAGTACCTGTTGCCAGGTTACAGAAATGTAGGGGCACATACAGATTAATATTCCAACACACCCCCTTGCCCATACACTTCTGAAAAACTCCTTAGAGAAAACATCTTTAAGAGTTTCTCTTCTGGAACATATACATACACTTCTGAATAACTACTTTAAAAAAAAACACTTTAAAGAATTTCACTTCTAGCAAATATTTACATACAAATACACACTTCAGTTAATTTTAACAAGTACGAAATTGTAGCTTAAAGCTTAGCATATAATACCCCCAAGTAAAATTTCTCAATATAAATTATATACTCCCCACATAAAAAAAAATCAAAGGCCTCTTCAATACTTCATATTAAAATGTTAATACTTCATGTTAGTTAAAAGTTAAGGGAATAGCACATATCAAATTCATTAACTTAAGTATTACTCTGATACAGATAACAGATAATTCACAAAAAATTTCCAATCAAAAACAGTTCACGCAGCAATGCTGACTAAGATCACTGATTCATAAAAGTACTTGAAAGTTCAAAAAAGAATCCAGCGCACATAACGACTCTGCAACAGTCAATAGAGAATGATTTCTGGTCATTTAAGCCTTAGCAGGCTCCTCAGCCGGGTTACTGCTGGTTTGTTGGCATTCTTTGTCAGGATATCGGCTACATTGTCCTCCGAAGCAACATGATTCAGACATATGCGATTGTTTTCGATACAGTCTCTGATAAAATGGTACCTTATGTCGATATGTTTGCTCCTTTCGGAGGTTGATTGATTTTTGGCCAGGAACATGGCTGCCTGGTTATCTACGAGCATGTTAACGGGCACGTCTTCGAACTCCCCAGCAGACAGCTTCTTCCAGATACCAGAAGCCCAGAGTGCCTCCTTTGCTGTATGAGAGATGACCATGTATTCTGCTTCGGCTGATGTCAATGCAATAGATGTCTGCTTTTTACATGACCAGCTAATTGCAGCTCCAGCCAGGATGGCTACGTATCCATTGAAAGATTTCCTGTCGATGGGATCTGCAGCCCAGTTTGCATCAGCATAAACCTTGAGTGGCTGAAGAGTCTTCTTGTAGGTGAGGGACAAACACTTAGTTTCCTTCAGGTACCGTAGCATATGTTTTACACTTCTCCAGTGTATATCTGAAGGCCTTTCATTAAACTGGCTCATACAAGTGGTACCAAAGGCAATGTCGGGCCGGGTACCACCAGAGAGGTACAGTAGGCTACCTATAGCCTGTCGAAATGGTATGGTACTGCAGTCCTTGAGAGTTTCCCACTCAGCATCGCTGACCTTCTGATGTCTTATGCTTGGGTCCAATGGTGTTGAGGCTCCCTTCACTCCGGTTGAGTTGTACAGGTATAGCACCTCCTCGATGTAACCCGTTTGGTCAAGTGAGACCGAACCGTCTGCTAGTCTGGTTATCTTCATTGAAAGGATCTCACTTGCTTCTCCTAGGTCCTTGACCTTGAACCTTTCCATTACTTCACGCTTGAAGGCATTAATAGACTGCTGCTCACCGACAATCAGCATGTCGTCAACATATAACCCAAGGAAAAGCTTTCTCCCCTGGTGATAGTAGACGCATGGGTCATATTTGGAACGCAGCAGTCCATAGTCCTTCAAAAAAGAATCAAAACACTTGTTCCATTCTCGGCCAGACTGCTTCAACTCATACAAACTCTTCTTCAGGTGACAGACGAGGTTTTCTTGGCCCTTTTTCTGGAGACCCTCGGGCAGCAGCATATATATATATCCTCCTTCAAGGTACCATTTAGATAAGCGGAGGTTATGTCCATCTGATGGATATGTAAGTCCAGTTCGACTGCAAGAGCTACAAGAATCCTCAGTGACTTTATCTTCACAACAGGTGAAAATGTCTCTTTGTAGTCACTGCCTGGAACCTGCAGATAGCCCTTAGCCACCAACCGAGCCTTGAACTTGGTTGTTTCACCCTCCAGGTTTTGTTTCCTTTTATAAACCCACTTGCAGCCAATAGGTTTGACATTGGGTGGCCTAGGCACAAGCTCCCAAGTTTTGTTGCCCTCCAGGCTTCTGAGTTCTTCTTCCATGGCCTGTTCCCACATTTCAGCATTAGGGGATTCTCTTGCTTCAGTCACAGTAACTGGGTTTGGTATAGGCGTGTTGGGGTCATTGAAAACCTTGTAGAGCAAGGGGTCACCATAGTAAGACTTGGACTTTCTGGGTCTGCTACTTCTTCTCAACTGGGTATCTTGGTGGTCGGTGGGGTCACTGGCAGTTGTTGCTTCGATATTGGTCATCTCAACATTTGTTTCTTCTTCGTCTCTGATGGGGAAGATCAATTCCTCCTGTTCACTCCTAGAAGGCTGTGGACTGTTAGAGCACGTGGACAGACCTTGGATGGAAACACATTTTCTTCAAAACTCACATTTCTGCTGACGAAGAACTTGTCTGCAGCTTGGTTCCATAACTTGTAGCCCTTGACTCCATCCACATATCCCACAAAAACACACTCCTCAGCTCTCTTATCAAGTTTCCCCTGCAGTAAGGTTTTGTCAGTGTGGGCAAAAACTCTACAGCCTAATACCCTTAACTGACTGGTTTTTACTGCCCTTTTAGTCCACAGCTCTTCAGGTATCTGCCCTTCGTCTACCTTAGAGGGGCATTTGTTCTTGAGGTAACATGCAATATTTGCTGCGTCTGCCCACGTGCAATTTGGGATACCAGATTCAAGGAGGAGGCATCTGGTGATGTCGAAGAGGGTGTGGTTAGCCTTCTCGGCAACACCATTTTGCTGAGGTGTTCTTGGCACAGTCATTTCCCTCTTAATCCTATTCTGGACACAAAATTCCTCAAACTTCTTACTTTTATATTCACCACCATTGTCACTGCTTAATGCAGCTATTTTGTTTCCATGGAAATTTTCTGCTCTCTCCTTGAACTCTCTGAATTTTTCAAGGACTTCATCCTTGGACTTCATTGGCATAACCGTCATAAATCTTGAGTGGTCGTCTATTAAGGTGACGAGGTACCTAGAGCCACCTTTGGATATGGGGTGGATAGGTCCTACCACATCGCTATGGATTAGCTCCAGGACATTTGAAGCTTTCTCTGACTTGTTCTTCGGGAAAGGAGTCTTCTTCATTTTTCCAAGCACACATGTTGTGCAGAGACTTTCTTCTTTGGGGATCACCTTCACAACTGTGTTTGAGTTTCCTGTCAAACTCTGTATGGCATTGGTATTGAAGTAGCCCAGCCACCTGTGCAAAAGATTTTCCTGCTTCGTTAGGAGAGCTTTAGGGGGATTTTCCATTTCTTCTATCACGCAGAGTCTACCAGATCTGGAACCAGTCAGGACGACTTCATCTCCGTCCATGACGACCGCCTTTCGAGATGAGAAGCATATTCTTTTTCTCATCTCTTCCATTCTCCCCACAGACAGAAGGTTACCATCCAAATCAAGGACATACAGCACATTTGAAAGGTAGAGGTTCTTCATCCCACAATCTGTGTTAACAGAAAGGGTAATGTCCCCTATTCTCCTATAACTTCAATCTTCTCACAATTTGCTATTTCCATAATGGAGTTTTATGGGGTCAGATTAAAAAATTTGGACTTCTCACAACACATGTGCTCAGAAGCACCACTGTCCAGGTACCAGGTACTCCTACTTTTACAGGTACCGGTGAACAGTGCATGATAGCCTGCCTTGGACACCTTTTTAGCATGCGTCTTGGGGACAGCTGGGCAGTTTCTGGAGATGTGGCCCCACTCGCCACAAGCAAAGCATCTTGTTTTCCTATCATGTTTAGTGTTTGGTTTGAACTCATGGTGTCTGTCCTCTCTTCTGGCTTGGGTTCGCAGAGCTTTCTCCTCGGGGTTTCTCGGCTCCCGCCCGGCTGGAATCTCGACATTTTCTTCTCCTCCACGACCAGTCTGGACTTCATGGTCTGAGTGTTCAGGTTGTTTTCATCTCTTTCAAGGTTTAATATAAGCCCTTCATACTCCTTGGGAAGACCCATCAGCATGATGTGAGCCAGTTCCCTATCAGAGAAGCCGTACCCGCAGCCGGCAGCCTTTCGGTGTAGTTGAGTGATGCGACTGAGGTAGGAGCTTATTGTCTCATCATTAAGCGTCACATTAAATAGTTCCCTCAGCAGTTGCAGGGTATGCAGCAATCCAAACGACGTATTTATTTTACGAAGAATGTCCCAGGCGTCTCGGGCGCTCGCGCAGTCTGCCACATCTTCGAGGTGTTGATCGTTCACGACGAGAAAGAGAAAGGTTAAGGCTTTCTCATTTGTCTTCTTCTCCTCCGCTGTTAGTTCGCAGCCGTAGCCGGGGTCAATGGCCTCCCAACAGGACTTCTGCACAAGCGCCGCTCGAGTGCGGATGGCCCACGCTGAGTAGTTCTCGCCGTTTAACTTCGGGATTTTCAATTCTTCCATTTCCTTTTTCTTCTTCGAAATATACCCTTATACTTCTTCAAGGGGATTCAGAGCTTCGTGCTGATAACGTATTAGACGTTTATTGAAACATAAATGGAAGATTGAAAAGGCTTGAACAGTTACACGTGCAGCGCCGGCATTCACAATTCACACACGCTTCGACAGAGTTACATAAAAAAAAGGTAAACAACAATTACTCGTTGCCAGTTGCAATACACAAAAAGTACCTGTTGCCAGGTTACAGAAATGTAGGGGCACATACACTTTCATCTGCCGCCAGTAATGAACCCTGATGATCTGATTGGTCCACGTGACATGGCAGTAGATTTTGGCGATATCACCAATTTTTTCGACGTTCTAGTTCTGTCGCCAATTAAATAAGCAACCCTTGTAGTAGCGTAGCGTACCGCAACCGCATTTTTATTTTGGCAAAATGGTTTTCATTTTTCTTGCAGAATTTGTTCGTTTGTATTCGATCTATTGATTCAACTTCGGTATTCAAATGGAGATAAATTGCAAGCAAGGATTAGATTCAGGTAAGTAACAATGTTTGCATCTGCTTTCTTTTCTATTTTCATATATTTCTATTTCCTACTAGTTTTCCAAATGGTGCATTCAGTTGAGTTTGCTTGATCTTGAATACAACCCAGCAGACTTTGGGGTTGATAACTAAAGATATTAAATCATTTGCTTCTATTTGTATGCATTGTTCTTTTGATGATAGTTCATAATGCTTTTTGAAATGCATAAAGATCAATTCGCTTTAGCCATTTTTCCTACTTGCATCTTAAAACAGAGCAACCTTATGATGAACGCTCTCTTCTTGTCAAATGCTTATTCTATTGCTATTTTGTCTGGATTGTTGATTAGATTCGTTTATGTGGCAAATATATGAGCTAACAACCGCAAGGCTTAAAGAGATACATTTAAGGAATATCTAGGTAAGTGACAGCATTTGTTACATTTTTTCTGGTAATTCAGTGTTATGCTAAATGCAAACGGTATGCAATGCTGTTATTATAACTGTATTATCTGCTCTTGCATATTGTGATTATCATTGGTAATGCATATTTTCTACATGCCCAGCTTCAGAACACTACCCTTTGGCCCTGTTTGTTAATGTGGATGAAAGCTGGAAAATATGAACTAAAATTTAGGTAAGTATCTATTTTTGTAATTGCTTTCATTTATAACTATTGGTATACTTTAATTTATACCTTGACTGTTCTTATTTCTTAACTGACCTATTTAGGTACAATACTGATGATACTTGATGATTTTTCTCTTTACACATATTAGTGTGTGATTGCTTTCTTATTGTATGGTCAATACTAACTCACTTAATACAATCTAAATTCCACTCCTCATCCAAAAGTGTAATATTTACTCAGAAAGCTGGTTGTTATAATCAATAAATAAATTTTAAAAACTTAAGTGTGTGTGTGCATGCAAATGGATTCTTTTCAATTATGAGAAGCATTAAGTGACTCCCAATTGTAGATTTATTTGTGAAAGAGAATGAAAAAGAAAGAATATTAATAAAGATTCTATAGATTAAGAAATAAGCTTTCCAAAAAAGAAGCTACTGCTGGCTTAGAAATAGCTCTGCTTTTGTTTAAAAGTTAAAATTGATCTCAATTGTGTAATCAATAATCGACAATCACTTGTATAATGTTTGTGATGAATACAATTTAATCTGTGAGCCAATAATTGTACAGTACCTAAGTAATGTAAATACACTAATTACGGTTAATACAAATTATTTTTACTGTCCCATGAAGCTTGTCTTAACAAGGTTTGACTACCTATATTTATGCTCTTGGATATCACATTTATGATTCGTAATGCATGTTTTCTGCACAAGTGTATTTTCAGCATAACATTTCCTTTGAGCAAGTTTTACAATGATGGGGAATTTCTAGTTATGCTCATGCTTGTATTGCAGAAAAACCAACATTTTCAACTAGTTACCACCGTCCCAGCCTAAGCCATTCAGTGTACCGCCACGTAATTTTGAACCACAGTCAGATGACAAAGCAACATCTGAAATGATACTCCAAACTTCCACACCAATCCAGCGTATGGACTTTCGACCACGACAGATTTAAGGTGCACCAGCCGCCTCTACACCATATGCTTACAAACATCCATGCCCTGACCCAGATTCGAACCAGGAACCTTTCGATCTAGAGGCTAACATACACCTTAACCACTATACCGGTTGGTCGGCTAAACAATCTTCATAATATAAAAATCTGTGAGAACAATATGTGCATCCACTTTTATTAAAATGCAAATTTTTGTATTTTGATCTTTAAATATGTTTTTTTTTTCACTTAAATCAAAAAAAAATGGTAGATTTTGTTGAGTGAGCATTTTATTGCATGCTATTCAATAGAATTTACTTTTTGATTGTTAAACAAAAATTTTAAATAACGGCTTTTTTTTTAATTTATGATCTGTTACGTATTCTTGTCTTTTGTGCAAATTTTTTTACCTGCTGAATCTTAACACTAGCAAGTGATAACAGTATAGATCAGGATATAAACCTAGGTAGATAACAATATTTGTACCCATTTACTCGTATTGTATTTATATTGTTTCAATTCTGATTCATAGTGCATATTTTATGTTATCAAGAGGAAGATTCAGCTAGGGTTCTTCCTGTTGCTCAACAGAATATGCTCTCTCCTCTGGTTGGTAAAAAGAGATTTTTGATAATTTGCCTCCATTTACCATTTAAAATATTAATGATTTTTTATATTGTGTGTAATGTGTGTTCTCTTATGTTTACGTCTGTAAATAGTGGATTTGTTTGTGTCATCTAAAAAAATAACTTTTTGCTGTGAAATAAAAAAAATTTTGTTCTTTATAAATTTTGTTTTTGGATATTGCTCTTTTTATTTTGAATGCTTCCTGATTTTATCCATTAAAATGGTGGATTTTGTATGTTCAGCCACATGATAGAGGTAACTTACATTTAACTTAATAAAATAATCAAATATTCTGTACAAAACATTCATGTATATGAATTTTGCAAGAGGAGTTAAATGAAAACTGCAGTGTCTGTAACTATCAAATGTAGGCTCTGGTAATGTATGAAAAAGAAACTTCTATAATGAAATGCTTCATCCAAGATGTATGCATCATTTATTTTATATCTTATTTAAAATTTATCTTCAACTTTAAAGGCAGCCTTAAAAGAAGTTTCACCAATGTTGCAATTAAGCCTAATGGCTCTACCCACTTTATATAAAAACATTTAACAATAAAAATAATGTAGTTATTTTTTACATCTGTTTAGAATCTCTTTACAAGTTCTTTATGGTTCAAGCATTTATGGTTATAGCAGAACAAATAATATATAATAGCTATGGAAAAGCATACATAAACAGGAAACTTTCTAAATAGCCTCATAACTATCAAAACAAACAAGAAGGCTTCTAGAATCAACTAAATATTGACACTAAATTTTTTACATTACAAAACATTTTAAAGAAAAAAAAAATAATTGTTATATTTTCCATCTTAACAAGATTTGTAATTAATGAGGCTGCTTTAGCACACTACTCTACTGCCCCTGATCCTACTTTGTTAATTGTAACACCTAAATGACCATTAACTTAAAATTTCAAGTTGTGTAACTGTAAGGACTGCGTCGTGCATTTTTTGTAACCTGTTAAAATATTGTATTCTATATAAAATACTTTTTTAAATAATTGGGTAAATTTAAAAGGTAGAAACCTAATGATGAAATTTTAGAGTTTGAAAGATAACAAGACAATTTTAAAATTTGGGCTTTTTTTTTAATTTTATGAAAAATTGTCCAAATTTTAAATCTATTATATAAGGAAGTGTTGTTTGCTTCACGGCTGCAAAATCCTGACGATCTATGGCACTTACAGCAATTAGATTTGACACACAGGTAGTCCTAATTTTTTGCAATTTTGGGTCGCGGCGAAATTTTAAAATTCAATCTAGAAGATTTTTAAATGAATTTAATAGTTTTATTCTCCTTCGGGTTTCTTCCGCGAAAGACAAGATTCTAATTTATTTTTTACGCTTCCACTTTCATTTTGTACTCGGAGGAAAAAAAAAATGTTTTTTTTTTTTTCGTTTTTTCGTTTCCGCTTTGATTTTGCGCGGAGGAATGTTTTTATGTTTTTACAGCCAAACGATAAAACTGGAGTCTCAGTTCTTTTTTCTATCTCCTAGACCAGGGATGGGCAAACTTTTTCGGTCGCGGGCCAAAAATCGAAAAAAAAAAAAATTGGGCTGGCCAAGATAAATTTTTCTAAAATTTTAAAAACAATATACAAGTATTGCAATTTAAATATGTTAATGAGATGAATGAAATTGCGATTTAATTTTTAAAAGTTCCTTATATTGAGGTTCAAAGTGAGATGTACTGATTCTAAGGAACGAGGCTAAATGCTCATCTGTCAGTCTACTTCTGAAATAATTCTTTCTAAGGTTCATAGTTGAAAACACTTGTTCACATATATAAGATGAAGCAAACATAGCACTGATTTTCTGGGCGTGAGATATTAAATTTAGGAAACTTACTTTCGATAATGTTTTGTAAAATTCTAATTTTGGCATATTTAAAAGCAACTGCTTGAGATGATTATTAGATTGCAACTCAATTAATTCAAGCTGCAAATCTGACATCACTACTTCACAATTTTTGTTGAAAGGCATGGTAAAAATATCCAATTCTGTTTGAATGGCACTGAAAACTTGAAATCTGCGTTCGAACTCAAAATGCAGTTTTTTCAAGCCATCTTCATAATTCTTAAGCTTCTCTTCATTTACTGAGGGTATTGAATTTAACCTCGAGAAATGAGACAAGTCGTTCTTAGCTAGCTGCCCAGCAAACAGATTAAGTATTAGTTTAAAAGCTTTGAGATGGGCCCAGATATCGTCGATAAATTGATTTTTCCCTTGCATCTTGACATTCAAGTTGCTCATATGACAAAGAAGATCTGGGAAAAATGCTTAGTCCGAAAGTCATTCTGTATCTTCGAACATTTCGCACTCCGCAGAACACTGTTTCTCATGGAAGAACAACACAATGTCGTCTTTCAGCTGCCAAACTCGCTCGAAAACACATCCTGCACTAAGCCACCTTACTTTCGTGTAATACAGTACATCAGAGTATTCAGATTGCACGGACTGAAGAAAGTCTCGAAATTGCCTGTGAGTAAGCCCACGAGATCGAAAAGTATTTACAAGCTTCACGACTGCATCAAGCACGGGTTTCATATTCAATGCAGATTTACACAGAGCATCGTGATGTATAACACAATGTAGAAAAACAACATTGTTCCCGGGATAGTTTTGATTAGAGTCCAAGAAATCCAGATTTTTTTTCCTGTCATATTTGTTGCTCCATCGGTTGTAATATTACATATATTTGTTATACGCATTTTCAAAGTTAAAAGCCCTTCCTGAAATTCACGAAAAATATCACATCCCGTTGTAATTCCCTTTAAAGAACGCATGCATGCCAGTTCCTCGGTAATTTCAAAGTTCTCATCTCAACACCTCTTATAAATAATACTAATTGAGCAGTATCATTTATATCAGTGCTTTCATCCATAGCTATAGAGCATAATTTAAAGTGGCCAATCTTTGACTCTAATTGTGATGTCAAATTTTTATCAATGGCTTTGATTCTAGAAGTCACCGTTTTTCGAGATAAGCTTACAGTCTCAAAATTATTTTTCTTGTCTGGACACAAAACATCACAAACTTGGAGCATGCATTGTTTAACGAACTCTCCATCACTGAGAGCTTTATTATTTTGAGCAATATTGTATGCTACAGTGTAACTTGCATGTGTAGCTGCTTCTTGGATACTGTTTACTTTCTTGAAAAAATTTTGTCGGCCTCATAATTTTTTACAAAGACTTTCTACATTTGGTTTTCTTTCATATTCGGACATTGCTTCGTAATTGGAATTCTTATGCTTAGATGTGAAATGGCGGAAAACGTTATATCGTTTGAAGACTGCTACAGCTTCATTGCAGATGGTTATCACACTGTCAGACACACTGGTTATCTTTAACACCTGTAAAAAATATTTCCAGGTCCATTCATCATTAAAAGCACGGCACTCTGAATCAACTTTACGTTTTTTAGTAGCCATTTTGGGGTTGAAATATTTTACGAATAACCCAAACAAGCACTGGCTACGCTATACTTTTAATACTTTCACCACTATTCACAATGATGCTATATGTCCGCAATCTTTCCATACGCAATCAATAATATTAAAACTCGCGCCAAAAGAAAAAGCCACTGGCTGGTGCTTAAAATGCGCAGTCTGCCACATGTGAGGTCTAATTCACCTATATTGGATTCCCATATGTCTGCTCCCCGAGAAAGAAATAACGCTTGTTGGCTCCGGTCTACAGCTATAACTAACAAAGAACTTCCGCTTTTAACACTTTACCGTTTGAAAGCTGTCTGTGCTTGCTATTTCCGTCGATTTATGTTTTGTAGAACAAAAATAGAGAAATTGAAAAGATCATCAGTCCTATGAAAAAAAGGAATAAAAAAAATAACATTTAAACAAAGGAAATGGATGTATGTAAGATTCGTGTTGTTCTGTTTGGTAAGGTCTATATTAAAGACTTCGAATCTTACAGCACATTGACATTTAATGAATAAATATATACAATTATTATGTACAGTTGAGTTATATTTCAAAAAAGTTCCGTCATTATCGGCAGCAGTCGTCTCTGCTCGGAAAAAATACGTCAGCTCTCAATGGCGTCCAGGGGAAAAAGTGTCTGTTCTATTAATTTTCTCGTAACTGAATACCAGAATGTGAATGGCTCGTGACAGTCTTGCCTTGCATTCCTACTACAATGCAACTGACTCCTACCAGTCTCGTTGCTCTTATAATAAGTTCTTTCCAGACTAGTAGACAACTACCGTTGTTTAGTATTCCTACAATCGGCCATCCTGATGATCTTTCGTCCTCGAAAGGAACACGACAAACCTAAAAAAAAACACAAAACAGTATCTGGGAATACATTGATTCAGTATTAGTTATTGAACCACGACTTCATATGGTCAGCTGCTGTCGACGTCAAGTTCGGTCCTTCATGGTTTCCAACTTTCTCAACGTCATAGCGATCATGGGGTTTCACTTTCTTCACTCGATATGGTCCTAAGAATTTCGGTCGTAATTTCATTCCGACACCAAATTGAGTCCGCTGAATAGCAATAAGATCGCCCTCTTTGTATTGATGAGGTTTCTTCCTCTTCTTATCATACGTTCTTTTATTCTCTTCCTGAATTTTTAGGATATTCTCTTTGGCATCGTCTCTTAATTTCTTCCTCTTCTCTAGAAAAACTTCAGTATATTCTTCTTCTAAAAGCTGGACTATCTTGAGATCTTCTTTGTTTCGCATTTTCACACAGTTTCGAAAGTTCCTTCTATCCGTCTTTTCCGTCAACTCGTCTTTTCCGTCTACGCGTTTTTTCGTCTACGCGTTTTTTCGTCTACGCGTTTTTTCGTCTACGCGTTTTCTTTTTTGTCGTTTCAGTCTATCATCAGCACCACGTCAGGAGAAGTCATGAAACTGTTCTTGCAGATGATTAAAACACAAGTCCAGGTTTGCATAGGTAGTCAAAACATTCCGCCGGCCGGTTCAATCGTCACTGCTTTCGGGGTCTGCTAATCCGTCGTTCAAGCCCTCGTACGAAGGAGGAGAATCGTCGCGGTCGTCAACGGTTTTTCACATCCCGGCCGAGCCCCCATTTTTTGTAAGATTCGTGTTGTTCTGTTTGGTAAGGTCTATATTAAAGACTTCGAATCTTACAGCACATTGACATTTAATGAATAAATATATACAATTATTATGTACAGTTGAGTTATATTTCAAAAAAGTTCCGTCATTATCGGCAGCAGTCGTCTCTGCTCGGAAAAAATACGTCAGCTCTCAATGGCGTCCAGGGGAAAAAGTGTCTGTTCTATTAATTTTCTCGTAACTGAATACCAGAATGTGAATGGCTCGTGACAGTCTTGCCTTGCATTCCTACTACAATGCAACTGACTCCTACCAGTCTCGTTGCTCTTATAATGAGTTCTTTCCAGACTAGTAGACAACTACCGTTGTTTAGTATTCCTACATGTATAATATATAAATCATATTTTCTTTTAAATTCCGTCGGACCGGCAAATTAAAATTCTATCCGCGGGCCGGATAAAACCTTCCGGTGGGCCGTAGTTGGCCCGCGGGCCGTAGTTTGCCCATCCCTGTCCTAGACCGTTAAAGATAGAGTAAAAATTTCAACGGATTTGAAATCTGCGGAAAATTTCAGTTAAGATTAATGCCTAAAAATATGATTTTCTTTAAATAAATAATTTTTAAATTGAATATATCTTCAACGGATTTGAAATCTGCGAAAAATTTTACACTAGATTAATACCTTACATCACGGCGTTGCCAAGCAGTGGCTAGTTTGTTATAAATTACACGCTATACCAACACGTTTTTATTAGAAAATAACTGTATCATTAATGAATTCACAAAACAGAATACAATACCCATAGTTTTATGTGTACGAAAGTTTAGTTTAGTTTTATGTGTACGAAAGTTTAGTTCTGCATAAAAAATCTGAGAGTACCATGTACGAGTAAGTGTAAGAATAAATAGAACAAACTTTACAGACACCTGTAGAAATTTCATAGTTTTATGTCTTATTGCAAATTTATCATTCCATATTGGTATGAAAAAAGCATGATTTTTTAAAATTACAATAATCGAATTTTATGGTTTTAAAATTAATTCCTTGCTTGTACAAGTCTAAATTTCTTGGACCTTAGGTAATTAAATCAGTTAAGTTTCTAGATAGTTTTGATTTTTATGTTAACATTAATAGTATATATTATCTATAACATTATTGTAATAGGAAATATAATTGGACACATTTTTTAAAGATTAAAATGCAACAGAATTTAGCATTGTAAATCACATAATAGAACAGCGTAAATTGTTCCATCTGGTTCTAAGCCAGTTACCCATAACCAGTGACATGAAAATTTTGAACTTAGATAAATAAGTTTGTTGGATCCCAGACAGCACTCATAATTTTTTTTCTTCTGTATATTAAAAGAAGTTACTGCCGCAGGAATGAAAACTCGCTTTTTATGCCCAATTCTATTAATTTCAATGCCCAACTATAATTTAAAAAAGGATCCCAATGATGGAGCCTTTGCAGGGGGTATAATTAAAGAATGCAAATTCAACAGAGAAGAAATAGTACATCAGTTGAAAAGAATTAAGCCATCTAAAGCACCAGGACCAGACGATATTTATCCGAGAGTACTAGTGGAATGCGCGGAAGAACTGGGGGTAGTAATTCACACGATATTTAATTCAACATATAGCACAGGTTGGGTACCAATGGATTGGAAGTTGGCCAACATAACTCCAATTTTCAAAAAGGGAATACAAAGTGATTCGGGCAACAATAGACCAGTAAGTCTAACATCAGTAATTTGCAAAATATTTGAATATCTGTTAAAAAAGCATATAATGTTATACTTGGAGGAGGGGGGACTGTTATCAGAGAATCAGTATGGGTTTAGGAATGGCAGATCCTGCTCTACAAACCTTTTGAAGTTCTACGAAAAAATTACTGAGGAGCTGGATAATAGCAGTGTGGATATCATGTACATAGATTTTCAAAAGGCTTTTGATAAAGTACCTCATGAGGCATTACTGTTTAAATTGGAAAGGCTGGGGATTCAGGGAAAAACATTAATATGGATAAAGAATTGGTTATTGGGTAGAAAGCAGAGAGTGCAGGTAAAAGGAAATTATTCACAGTGGACAGAAGTTATAAGTGGGGTGCCTCAGGGATCAGTTTTGGGACCAATTTTATTTATAATTTTCATAGATGATATAGGTCAGGGGATCAAGAATAGAATCAGTATATTTGCAGATGACTTAAAAATATGGGGGACAGTGGATACCAAGTTACAGATAGAAAATTTACAAGGGGATTTTGATAAGATATCCGAATGGGCTGTAAAATGGGGTATGTCATTTAATGTAGGGAAATGTCAAGTTCTGCATATGGGTTACAGGAACAGTGGAGCTGAGTGCAGGCTGCAGGGAGTAAAGGTAAAGGAGGGAGAAACAGTCAAGGATCTTGGGGTGATAATTCACAGGGATTTTAAAATGGGTCACCAATGTTCAGCTGCGGGTAAAAAGGCTAATAGGTTATTGGGGTATATTAAAAAGACTGTAACTTCAAGGGATAAGAATATAATCTTGCCGTTATATAAGAGTTTAGTAAGACCACATCTAGAATATGCTGTACAATTCTGGTCTCCATATATGAGAAAGGACATAGAATCAATTGAAAGGGTTCAGCACAGAGCTACAAAAATAATAAAGGGGCTAGCAAATTTCGACTATAATGAACGTTTAAGTAAGCTAAACATGTATACACTGGAAAGAAGAAGAAGGAGGGGGGATTTGATTCAGCTTTTCAAGTTTGTAAAACAAGGGGACACAGAGGGCTTAAATTTCAATAGGGATAACAGAACAAGGGGCCATGGGTATAAATTGAATAAGACACATTTTAATCGGGATTTAAGGAAAAACTACTACTTTAATAGGGTAATAGACAGTTGGAACGCATTGCCAGAAAATATAGTTAATTCAAAGGGAGTGTACGAATTTAAGACACAATTGGATAGTCAGTGGGAATTGGAGAATTCATAAACAAAGGACCAGCCTTGTTGGGCTTGAGCCTGTAGCTGGTCGTCAATATTTGTATTTGTATTTGTATTCTCAGACGGTTTTGCCAGAAAGTACGCATCAGAAAATTGATAAAGTTTGTTCAAAATTGTACAGGGAACAAGATGGAGAAGAATTTTTTTTCTTATGCGGCTATTACGTTGTTTAGGGTGGATTAACTGTCAAAGTCGAAAAAAAGCGAAATTCTTGCGAGTGAGCGAAACATGTACAAATGTTCAATCTTCAGCCATGAGTTTTTTTAGAGTACCTCTAAACGTGAATTTTTGCACATCGCCGAGTTTTTTTAGAAATTTCAATTTGGTTCCTGGTAATACTTTCTTGAAAATCGGAACATTTTCGTTAACTTTTCGTTAAAATTGCCATATCTATAGCTTATTACTATGAGTTTTTAAATTTGAAAACATCACTAGAAACCTTAGAATGTACTCTTTCTTATGGTACAATTATTTTTTTAATTGGTTAATAAAAAAAATTCGATGCGATTAAAAGTTGGTCATACAAATTTCGGAATTTTTAGATCGTAATTTCCGATACAAAACTAAAACTTCGATTTCTATAGCTTAATACTATTAATTTGAAAATACCACATGAAAGTTAAGAATGCGCTCTTTCTTATGGCATAATTATTTTTACAATTGGTTCAGAAATAAATTCGATGCGATGAAAAGTATAATTTCGCGATGGTGTACACATTTTTAATCGCGGAAATGAAACGTTAGATCGTTTTATCTGGCTTTGTAACGTCATGGCCCGGAAAGACGCTTGCAAAGGGGCGTTGGTTTGCGAGGCAAATCAAATGGGATTGCGTGGCAATCACCTGGGATTTGCGAGCAGGGGGCGGAGCCCCCTATTGTGTAAAATATTTCAAATCATACACATTTCAAAATTGTTCATGCATGTATTGATACATGAATATAACATGTATAACATCTCTTTAGTTCTTTTCACACAAAATAATTAATTTGTTCAAATTTAATAATTCAGAAAAAATCAAGTCATTAATAAAAAAGAAAATTAAAGGAATCATAAAAAAATTCTTACTTTTCATTAATATTTAGCTTGTAAAAATAACGCTATTTGAAAATATTGTTTTTTTGTGATTAAATAATGTAAAACGAGACGAAACACAAAAATTTGCAATCAAAAATGCTCAATTTTCAAATTCTCTGAGCATTGACATGGATTTAATAGGTATATTTCTAGCACACAAAAAGGGTTTATACATAACATAAGAAAGTGAAGCTTTCTCTATGAACAGCATAGAACAAGTGTTATATGCATCCCCAGAACATGCCAGTCCAGTGGAATTTTGAGCTTGCAATCAAAAATTCATCATTGCAGTTTTTTATTGCAATCAATCCAATAAATGTTCACTTCAATCCACACTCTATTTTCTCAACATAATCATCAGATGAGTGATTTGATTTTTGACGTTAAATATGTCTTACTATTCGAAACCGGTATACCACGCTTTATTTTTCAAATTCACATAAAAGCGTAAATGCGAAAAATTTAATAACTTGAAAGGAGAAGAAATAAATGAAACAGATCACGTTCAAAAGAGCATTAAACAAAGAATGTTTTAAATGTTCATTAATCTTGCGCTGACGTCATGCGATTATGCGCTGCGTGAGGTTGAGTCACGAAAATGCGCACTGCCGCTCACATTAATTTAGTCTAATCCTGGCCTACTTTGTTTGTTTGAGGTGCCATTTGCTTCGTCTCTTTGCATTTTATAAATAATAATAGAAATAAAATTTTAATATTTAATACTTGCTTAGACTTCAAAGTGTGGAAATTTCGCAACAATTTCAAAATGTCCCAATATATATATAATAAACGCAACAAAAATTATAGAAACGTCAACAGAAAGAGAGATCAAGAGATAGGGAATCCAAGATAAAAGTTCTGGACATCCGATGCTGAGCGTCAACTGGCTCGGAAGGAGCGCCTTAAAGTTGAGGCTTCGTGTGCCGCTCACATAATTTAGTTTAGCTCCGTCCTCTGAGTTTCCTCTACGTTTGAGGTGTTCGTTCTTTCGTCTATTTGCTTTATACATGGTATAATAGAAATAAAACCTAAATATATTTAATACTTGTTAAATATTGTACCAAAGTGTATAAAATAGAATTTTTTTTTTAATATCCAAGTATATAATAACCGTTAGAAGAATTAGAGAAAACGTCAACAGGAAGAGGGATAAAAATCCAAGAAGATCCAGACATCCAATGCTGAGTGTCAACGGGCTCCGAGGGGATTGTTGTTTGTTGAAAGTTAGGCGTCGCATCTTCAAGGTATAACAAATTGATACGAGTGTGCCAAGTACCTCCACCGCTCAGTTAGACGCAAATAGCATATCTGATGATACAAACGTTTTATAATTGAATTAAGGAGTTTAACCCAGGTCGGTATTGAGCCACAACCTTCAACATCATTTGATGCGATGAACATTTGATATGTGAAATTAAAACAGTCTTGTACTAATTTCCATCACTCTCAATTCACCATATGGCCTCACTTACGTATTCTACGCCTTAAACCTAGCGGCTGTGTCCTGACACAGCCCCGTCCGTTTTTTTCTTAAATTCTGAATTTCGATTCCATGAATGCAGAATGATTAAGCTAGTAGTGCAATGGAATTCCAAAGGATCAATGCATAAAATTTAAATTAAAGTTACCAGAGAGAATATATTCAAAACATAATGAAAACATTAACATTGTCAAAAAAAAATTTTGTGCAAAATTGGAATGGCTTTTGTAATGCTGCCAGAAAACCTTTTCGTTGTGACTAAGTGTCTATATTTTTTCATGAACAGATTACAATACCAAATAACATCTTAAAGAATGCAAATTACAATTTGAGTAAGTATGTATTGAGCTTCTTCACCTATTCAATATAATTTTTGGTGTGACTTGCAAATTCTTTACATTTGAAAAAATAACATGCATTTTGTTCATAGTTATTTCATTTTCAGTATTATCAAACACAATATAGGAAGGAAACTTGATCACTTTTCACTTGATTGAAATCAGCTGATTTAAATTCACGTGCCTGTTTAATGCGGTCAAATGAAGTTTAATGGACAAGAAGAACTAACTGGTAGCCAAGCTCTGACCACAGCCTGTTGAGCTGATCAGCTCAACAGGCTGTGTTCAGATCAGATCCCGTAATAGGCATGGATGTTCATAGTAGTTGGCAATCCATTTTAGGCCATTTCGGTCTAATTAGCTGTTGTGAAGTAAAAGATTATACACACGAAAACAAAGCAAAAATAATAACTTCTAGAAGTAAAACAGTGATTGTAAAAATTTTGTGTTTCTCAAACATTATGATTTTAAAAACAGCATTTTATTAAAAAAAAGCACGGCATTGCCCGGGACAGTTGTTTTCGTGGGGTCATGTGTAACTACTGGTCGCTAACCCCGGTGATGGCTACGAATTCCCATTTGGTTTACGAAGCAAACCAAATGGGAATTCGTAGCATATTGGATAACAGCCATCATGGCGTTGGCCGTGGTGTTGGTTTGCTTCGCAAACCAAATTATGAATATTATAAATTATGACTCGTCATTGTCAAATTCGGCCGAATTCCAATTGCGAAGAGATTCAATCGGCAATCACAATCTCTTGCGGAAAATATAAATATTTTTCGAAAAATTATCTATTAAAAGAAAATGAAATGCAAGGTCAATTTTCTGGTGTAAAATTATCCGCAGATTTCAAATCCGTTGGAATTTTCAAACTATCTTCAACGATCCCAATTTTACAAAAAGGAACAAAACAATGCCAGCCCAAATGTTTTTTTTTTTTTTTTTTAATTTTTTTTTGCTGAAATTGTAAGAGGGTAGGAAATGTAATCTGTTCATTACTTGAACGCGAAGTTTGACGTGCCGTCACAATCTCTTGCGAAAATATAAGAGATATTCAGTTAAATTTTAAAATTTATTTAAAGAAAATCATATTTTTAGGTATCGTTCTAATGTGAAATTTTTAGCAAATGTTAAATCCGTTGAAATTTTTACAATATCTTTAACGGTCTAGGAGATAGAAAAAAGGAACTAAATAACTCCAATTAAAAGTTTTTGTTTTTTATCGTCTGGGCTGGAAAATCATTCCTGCGATCAAAATGAATTCATTCATGTTGCATTCAATAATAATTAAATTTTACATTAAATTCATTTAAAAATGTTCTAGATTAAATTTTAAAATTCACCAGGACTTAAAAATTGCAAAAAAATTTGGACTACTTGTGTGCCAAATTACATTACTGTAAGTGGCATAGATTCGTCAGGATTTTGCGGACAGAAAACAAACAGACAAACACTTCCTTTAATAATATTAGAGATGTTCAACTAGTTACCACCGTCCCAGCCTAAGCCATTCGTTATTTTGAACCACTGTCAGATAACGAGGCAGCATCTGAGCTCCCACCCCACTCTCCAAACTTCGACACCAACGCAACGTGAGGACTTTCGGCCACGACAGATTTAAGGTGCACCAGCCGCCTCTACACCATACGCTTACAAACATCCATGACCCGGATTCGAACCAGGAACCTTCCGATCTATAGGCTAACACCTTAACCTACTTCCTTTTATAATATAGTAGAGATAATTATTAATAGAAGTTAAGTTCGTTCCAATTATCCTCAAATATTCCTACATTTAAACATAGTGTGCACAAGAAATGCAATGTTAAAATGGAGTTCCTTGATTGTTGGGTGCTATGAGGTTATTACAAAATTTAGTGATTTTTTCACAATTGTTAATGTGTCCTAGCAGTGAACACAGGAATACTGAAACATTTTTGCTCATAAATTTAAAGAACTTTTGAATAATCAGAGTAAATTGGCGAGTTTTTGTAGGAAAAGAAAAAAGAAGTTGACTAAACGGTTTTGTAGTTTAAGAATTTTCAACAAAAATTAATTTTTGAATTAAATTTTGTGCAGTTTTAATTTTATGTTTTAAATTTCACAACGTGACTCTTGAAGCATATGGATTATGAAATTATTCTCTAGAAATGAATTTATTAGTATTTTAATGATCAATTTGTCAACACTCCCAAAGAAAATATCCGAGCGTATTCATTTTCGTTTTAAAAAATTCAAACATCGAATCAAGTTGAAAACTTTCGAAGTTCCTATTCTTTCCGTGAAACAAAAAGGGGATATATCGAAACCCCCTCTCTCACCTCAAACAAACTACTTTTAACGGTGGAATACATTTTCCCCTTTCGTTTAATTATTCAATTCGTTTGTTGTTTCGTGCGTTTACATCTCATCCCACATTTGAGTCGAGAGTACGAAATGAAAACAAGATTTTGAAAAGGCGGGAAAACGGAGGAAAAGTTTTATCTTTCTTATACCCCTCATACCTACCACAAACTTGAACTCTTCTACCTAAGAAAAAAGACTACTATTTTTGGCAATTTATGACAGATTCAAATCACAAAACAGTCGCCATTGAAGTTCATCCTCCGACTGTGCGCTTGCGCAGATTGCTAGCTCCTACGAGCCAGACTAAGCATATACCCAAATGGACGGTTCATTACTGGCGGAAGACGCAAGTGCACATACAGATTAATATTCCAACACCAAAATCATAAAAAAGTCAAGCCAGCAGTTTTTAGTCAAAAGATAATTTATTACATGAAAAGGGACACGATACAAAACATTTAAAAAACGTAACCAGAAATCATTGACTGGTATATAACGACGGTAGTGCAGATTCAAATCACAAAACAGTCGCCATTGAAGTTCATCCTCCGACTGTGCGCTTGCGCAGATTGCTAGCTCCTACGAGCCAGACTAAGCATATACCCAAATGGACGGTTCATTACTGGCGGAAGACGCAAGTGCACATACAGATTAATATTCCAACACCAAAATCATAAAAAAGTCAAGCCAGCAGTTCTTAGTCAAAAGATAATTTATTACATGAAAAGGGACACGATACAAAACATTTAAAAAACGTAACCAGAAATCATTGACTGGTATATAACGACGGTAGTGCAGATTAACTTCACCCGGAAGAAAAAACCAATCGGTCTCCTCCCGCTCGTCTTTATCAACACTCTCCTCTGATTTTGGCAATTCTTCTCCGGGTTGTCGCGCTTGTCATTCGCCAACCTCTCCAGTTGGTACTCGCCAATCTCTCCACTTGGCGACAGCTTCCTGACAGATATATTGAACGGATTTTAAAAAGATTCCATCTAGATGATGACCATCCATATAGCATACCTGCAGATCCTGGTACTGTTATTTCTTCAGAGTCTATTCTAGTTCCAGAAGGGACTCCTTATCGACAAGCCATAGAATCACTGATGTTTCTCTCCAGTACCACAAGACCAGACATAGCATTTGCTGTCAACTTGGTCAGCAGATTGCAATCGAATCCTGGTCAGGTACACTGGAATGCTGTTAAGCGTATCTTTAGATACCTGAAAGCCACAAAAAGATATGGCATCGAGTATTCCAGTAATTCTAGGGATGCTTTACAACTAGTTGATTACTCTGATGCTGACTTTACCAACGACGTGGATACCAGAAAATCAACCTCTGGATATGTGTTTGTGCTAAGTACAGGGCCTGTGCCATGGTGTAGTCAAAAACAAGCAACTTCGTCTACCTCAACCACCGAGGCAGAGTATATTACAGCAGCAACTGCTGTAAAAGAAATAGTGTGGCTACGTCAACTACTACAGGACCTTGGCGAGACAACAATGATAAAAGATACAATTCCTCTCTTGGTTGATAATCAAAGTGCCATTAAGCTTATTAAAAACTCAGTATTCCATAAAAGAACCAAGCACATTGATGTACGTCATCACTTTATTCGTGAAAAATATGAGGACAAAACTGTGACTATCAGGTACATGGAATCGGAAAAGCAATTGGCAGATATCCTGACAAAAACACTGTCAAAAATAAAGTTTAAGAACTGTCGTGTCCTTTTCAATATTAAAGAACTGTAATGAACTCCATCAGTGAACAATTTTTGTGTATAACCTAGATTTTCTTTTCTCTTACAGATATTTTTTGTTTACAGTAAAAGTGTTTATAAGTGATTCAGTAGCATGATATGACATTATATTATCAGTATTTGATTAACATTAGTGTATCAGAAGTATTCTCATTGGTATAGTGTTACTAGTGTAGTATTACTATTAGCTTAGTATTGCTTTATTTGTGTGGTACTGTCATTAATTTTTTTATTGGTGTATG
This sequence comes from Metellina segmentata, assembly GCA_947359465.1. NCBI lineage: Eukaryota > Metazoa > Arthropoda > Arachnida > Araneae > Tetragnathidae > Metellina > Metellina segmentata. The sequence continues at coordinate 52,686,569 of OX375884.1, read as the reverse complement.
ACTTCAATAGTATTAATTCTTTGAGCTGTTCTCTCATGTTGTCATTGTAATCTTATTACTCCAGTTGTTCTATGTGCAATTTAAAGGGACAACAGAATTGGAGGAAGTGTGAAATTATAATTATGTTGTATCTGGCAACAGCCAGTTTATTCTGTTTAACCTGGCAAAAATCTGAGTTTGTTAATACTTTGCATTCTGTATCCGTGGCGTTCGTCGCCTGTACTGTAATCTCTCCTCATCTTTTTTATATGTTAACTTAAATAAATCTAATTTAAAACTTTATAGTCGCCAATAGCCCGCTGTGTGACTCCAGTTCGACGTTAATTAAAATACCTATTTATCCCGCTGTAGTCCACAACAGCCCGTTTTGTTCTTTAATATTGCACCATGCCGACCAACCGGTATAGTGGTTAAGATGTTAGCCTCTGGATCGGAAGGTCCCCGGTTCGAGCATGGATGTTTGTAAGCGTATACTAGCTCAGGTGTTGCTTCGTCATCTGAACATGGTTCAAAATTACGAAGTAAAAAAAATTGTTAGGAGCAATGATGGTCCTCCCACTGGGTGCTCCTTCACAAGTGGCCATCACTTCCGGCCTTGTAGTAGCCAATGACTTAGGTCAAATGTGCCCGCCATTAGGGGGAAAAAAATATCGCACCAGTACGACGTTTATTAAAAATATCTACCTACCAATAATACCAGATTGTTTTGTTGTTGTTTAAACAAATTGACGCGTTAGAGCTAATTTGCCATTGAATGTCAATTCGGAATTCATGTATTGGAGGGGCTGTGGTAGCCATGTCGGAAGAGAAACGGATTTACAACCGGAGGGTTGCGAGTTCGAATCCAACCAAAGGCCGTCGTGTACAGAGGGCGCTGATGCACGTTAAATCTGTCGTAGCCTCAAGGGTCCACGTTGGTGATGTTTTGAGAGTGGGGTGCCAGCTCAGGTGTTGCCTCGTTATCTAACCGTTGTTCCAAATTACGTGGAGTTTTCCTTGGATCTTTCCCTCAGAGGATTGATGACGATGACCATCGTGTTGTTCTAGTTAATTCTAGTAATTAGTCGTTAATTAAAATACCTACCTACTTTCCCGGACCGTCGTCAACAGCCCATTGTGTCGCTCCAGTACGACTTTAATTAAAATACCTACGTAACTACAGTTATTTTGGTGTATTCTTTAACGACGGCAAATAGACAGGACCCTTCGAATTATAGTATTCGCACAGTGATGGCACCAATACACAATTCTTCCCTGTGAAGAAAATAACACAGAAGGATATTGAACCCCAAGGCAAAATCTCTCACGCTACTGTCTCCCCACACACTCAGAATATGAATACAAAAAGAAAGAAGTTGGCGTCTAAAAAACTAAGATATTACCTGACCTTGTTCTGAATGTAAAAAAAGAACATAGTTCAGCTACTGTTACTCGCTTATACATATTTCTGTGTGATCCATCTAGAACAATTTTAGCATAGGAAACGAACAATAAAATACACAACAGGATATAAAGGAATGAAATACTTTGGTAAAATAAACAACTTAACAAGAATCTTCATTTGCCCAAAGAGTAAAAGTCAGTGTTTAGCATTCATAAACAAGCTAACTCAACTTAATTCACCATTTAGAGAAGCAAATGAATGGATAATACTATTTATTTTATTCATTATTGTAGCTAAATCACACAATTTTTCACCATTTAGTGTAGTAGCAAATAAACAATAAAATACACAACAGGATACGACAATTTTTGCATCTCGAAAATCTTCACAGGGAAGGTGTTAGTTTCAGGATATGTTGATTTAAATCAAGTTATTCTTGTACAAAAAATATCGTTATTAAAATCAAACTTTTAAATTTAATTTTCTGTATTAAGTTCATAGTGCGTATCACACAAAAGCCTTCCAATTTTGCAAAAATATCTTTATAAATGTTGACATAAAACCGGTTATAATTCAGAAAAACGTAAATTTTAATTACACAAAAACAAAATGTAAATAAAAAAATTAACAAATACACAAAATGCATAATGAATAGAGCACAATTGTACATAATTCAGAATACCACATGTTTCTTAAATTTAAGAACGATTGATTTTGATTAAATAAAAAATGTACAAACTAACACTGAAAGATTTTAAAAAATTAGTTATCTTGGGCAAATAGTCTTAAAATTAAATAGAACGATTTCATTTTTTCTTCCTTCAATTTTGTTTTAAAAGAAGTGTTATTAATTTTACTTGATTGTAAAACGATTTTAAAAATGGCACATAATTCACATTAGTAGTTTCCAAGTTATGATATTTTATGAAAAACAAAAATAATATACCTTTCAAAGGTTTTTACAGGCGGTAAACTTGAACAACGGCTTTTCTATTGATGATGGTATAGTATTTTAATTAACATCGCACTCACTCTGCGCATTGGAGCAGCACAACTAGATATATGTGACGGTTGGGGATCAACCTTTTCTGTTGATGGATAGTACAGTTTTTAAATAATTATTAAGATGATGCAAATAATATTCAGCTGTATGACGCTTTAAGAAGTCTGCCGATTAGAAAATAAAAAATGGCTTCCGCTCTGGCTCTGATTGTAACATTTCAAACTCCGCCCACAATGAGGGACTGGCTTCCCCACTGGAGCGCTATACGTCAGGGCTTTAGTGAACCCTCTGTATCCTACTTCTCTGTGGGGTCATGAAATTGGAAAGTAAGCAAGCAATTCGCTTGTATTTTGCGCACGCGCACTTGTCACCACTTTGTAATAGTTTCTGAATCATCAGCGACACCGGCTCATCTGATCGTAGTAAACAATGGTGTGAGGAAAATGAAAGCATTGAAATGTTCTATTGAATAAATGTTTGAATTTTTGTTTCGAAAGTCCTGTCTTAAAAATCCAAAGATATGGTAAGCTCCAATGTTGTTTTGTGTTTAATTTGCGGGAATACATTCAAAACATTACATTTTAATGTTTGGGGTGGCTATCGGTTGTAAATAAGAGTTGAAACTAGACTAAGTATTGATATTTTATAAAATTAACACCACAAATTGGATGAACAACTCGAAAATTTTCTGATGAGATCTTAAAAGCACGCATGTGTTAAAAAAAAGCATCAAAAACGAAACTAACTGCATAAAGTTCTTAACTGAATAAAAATTATACTACTGCTTTTAAATATTATTGATGATACTGTTCATGCATATGCTTTTCATATTTGTATACTATTGTTTTGGATATCTTGCAGAACAATGTTTTGTATTAAAAAACAGAATGTTAATTATTTTACTTATTCCAGCTGTACAAATTTAAATGTTAATTTAATTTCACCGTAGTATCCTGAAAAATCTACTGTGTAAAAATATACCATTTACTTGAATGACAAATTGAATTTTGAAATTAATTAAATATCAAATAATATTTCTTAAATTCATGTGGTCTAGTTTAGTTAGCCTTCATTATGAAAAAAAAACAAACTATAAAGCGAAACGGCTATCAAAACCTTGGATTCATTTTATGACTAGTGATGTATTTTGTTTTGCTTTTTTTACTGCACAAATTTTTGTGTATGGTAACTGGAGAGGGAATTATCCACATTCACTTTGATTCCATTGTAACAGGATGGTACTGATGAGGCTGCTTCTTGTATCCAAACAAATGAAGTAATTGAACCTTTGCAGCATTCTGACTGTCAAAATAGAAAGAAATCTTTCTCAGCTTCAACATCAAAAGAGGGAAACAGTGACAGTGTTTCATCTACTAAAGTTAAGAAAGTACGCTTCTCTGATCAAGTGGATTATTGTGCCTTTTATACAGATGCAATTGGAACTAATATTAATACTTTATCAGAGGATCATTTAAATGAAATACCAAGCAAAGTGTTTGAAATGGAAGAACTTTCTTCAGAAATAATGTCATTACACATCTCACCAATTTCAGAAGAAAAAGAAACTACTGAAGAGGTAAAACTTATTCTTTACTTTATTTCATGTGATTTATCAATTTAATGCTTACCAATTATAATACTTTCTGAAAAAGAAAAGCTTTTAAATATGTAAACTAAAGTTTGCATTCTTTCAAACTTTATAAATTGCATGACAAAATTTATGATATCTTGGCAACATAAGTACTCTTTTATTTTACTGTCTTTGTTAGTTTTATCTCAACTTCTCTAATATGTGTGTTGCATCTAAATATTATTTTGATAACCATAATATTTTATAAAATTTAAATGATTTAAAACATTTTTCTTTGCATCCAACTTTTATTGAAATGAGGGATGGTATGTAGTATCCGATATGTTACAACTTATGGGCGATTTATCTCTAAATGCGGTAACCTTTCAGTTTTTACGCTTTTCATCCAGTTTTAAGGAAGGCAACCCTATTCAGAAAAAATTCTGCAATGCTTTGTTCCTTAGATTTACATTGATTCTGGTATTTGTTTGTTGCTTCTTTCAAGTAAGTTGCACTTTTTTGTTTATTTTACTAGGGTTCACCCCTCTCAAATTTTGCATTTGCAAGTAGTGTTTTAAAAAGTAAAGTAAAATATCAGATATATAAATAGGAATAATTTAAAAAAAAGGAAAAAACATTTTTAATACAATGGAACAAATTTTACTTCCAAACTTCTAATTTTTCCGTGGTATTTACACTAAACATGTCCATTAATTTGCATTGCTTCATCAATTAGGTCCAGGTTTAACTCCTTGATTTTTAAAAAATGTCAGAAAGATGTAAAAAAGTGAGAAAAAACCCCCGTAGGTTATAAAAACGTCCAGATTTTGGACTTTGTGCTGTATAACTAATCGTATTAATTCTTATTTTTTTTTTTCAAAAATGTTTGATGAGAGCATACATTTAGAAATTCTAAAAGATATATTTCAGTAATTTTTATCAAAAACTCTGGATGACCTTTGTCTAGGAAATTTTCAAAATGTACAACACTGAGGAACCCAAATTGAGGGTGACACTGGACCATGCCTGGGTGGTCACTCAGTACAGTGGTTTATACATATAAAAGACAACAGTGATTGTGTCTCGCTGGCAGGTGGGAGCCTTGCGTTACAACGGACATGCTCAGAGTAAAAACCACACAGAAAAATTTTAATCTTTGCAAGTGAAATTTGTTGCTTTGTATTAAATATGTTTCTTTTTCCTAATTAAAAAAATTATTCCTATTTATGTACTGTATGCAAAGGTTCACGGATTGGATCTCCTTGCAGTTTGAATTTGGCCGCATTTGACAATGACGAGGCCATCACAGCATTGCCCGTGGTGTTGGTTTGCGACGCTAACCAAATGGGTATTCGTAGCAATCACTGGGGGTTAGCTGGCAGTGGTCACACTTGACCCCATAAAATAACTGTCATGGGAAATACCCTACTGGCCATGCAGTGTCTAGTGTGTAGGTAAAAGTATTTGAAACTGCAATCTACGAAGTAATAGAGCAAGAAAATGGGAACCAATGTCGGTAAACGAAATTCATGTTTTCTTGCTTTGAATATTTTGCAAAGAATTGTTAAAAAGCCAGATATTGAGCAGTATTGGAGTAATAGACATTCAATATCAATGCCTTTCGTTTAAAAAATTATGTCTTATCGTCGTTCTCATCTTATTCACCGGTATTTACATTTTTCTTTTGATGCTAAATTTGACGCTGAAACACACGAGTGACCAAAATTACAAAATCTCTGGCCTATAATCAAGAATTTTAATACCCGGTTTTGAGAAATTATCACACTCAAAAGAGTTGTAACAATCAATGAAAGCTTGATGCTATGTGAATTGAAGTCTGTTTATGTATATCAACTTATTATATACCTGAGAAAAGATACACTTTTTGATGACAGTTACCAACATCTTTGCAAGTCATCTCAAATAGTAATGACTCTTATGCAGCCATTATTCAATAAAGGATATTACCTAGCAACACATAATTTTTACTCATCTCCTGAACTGGCAGACATCCTTCTCAGCAAGCAAACAGATATGTATGGAACACTCAAACGTAGCAGAAAAAACGTACCAAAGGAATTCCAGTTTAAAAATGAAAAAAAGGTGAAATCTGTGCTTACCTAAGAGGAAAGGTATGCATCATCAAAAGGGTGGATAAGAAAGTTGTAAGTCTGTTATCTACTATACACAATTCCGAAATGATTAAAGTGTCGTCTCACAACGAGGAAGTCAAAAAGAAACCAAAAGTAGTAATGCAGTACAATTATACTATAGGAAGTGTTGATAAAATGAATCAACATCTCACCAATTATCACATCATGAAAAAGAGAGGAAAAATATATAATAAAATAATATTTTTTCATCTTTTTGATATGTCACTGTGGAATGCTTTTATTTTGTACCAGAAATTTGGAGGAAAATACTCTCATTTGAATTTTAGACTTGACTCAATTGATCGCCTGATCGAAAGCCATAGAACAGTGAATGAGATAAAAGGACGGCCAGGAATTTTGCTGAATCCCGTACGATTGACTGAAAGACACATTTTAGAAGTGATTCCACCCACCGAAAAGAAATTGAGACAGACGAGGCAGTGCTTTGTGTGTAGTTGGAGTGCTTTGTGTGTAAAAAGGAACGTTAGCGGAAAACAGATGAGAAAATAAACCAGTTATTTGTGTCTAGATTGTGATATAGGACTGCTTATCTCCATGTTTTAAAATTTATCATACAAAAGCTGAGTTTTGAAATTAAGTAAAAATGTAACTATAAAAAAATGCATGCTCTTTTCTCACATCCATTTCTATATCTGTCAAGTGTTAAGTTTTTGTTCGGAAAATCCAACTTTAAATAGAAATGCCAATTTTTTGCTATAATTAAAAACTTTCATAAATTATTAAATTCAATACTTGTAACAGTTTGACTGCTGATTTGAATACAAAATTGTTTATCAAAAATGTGCATATTTTTTAACACAATATGGCAGAAAAAAGAAACTGTTAAAGGGTTAAATTGCAATTTACCTTTATTGTAGGATATAAGTCTATATATCTAATGAATCTCAAAGAATGGATAATAAGAGTAATAATTTTTGGCCAGTAAAAACACAATAAAATGAGCGTAAGTCTTATATGTAGAATGATAGGATTTCTTAGAAATCAAGCTGCTTGACAAGCAGATAATTAAAAAATATAGAAATGCAATTATAAAATATGTTAGTAAATATGTATATACTGTAGGATATGTATATATATGTATATAATTACACTGCTGCTTGTAAAAAATGAAACACCATGAAAGATTCATCAGAATTAAATGAAAATTAATACACAAACGTCTTGTATTAGTATAAATAAATGAATAAATTTTCAAGCTAAAAAACAATATTAAGTGTCCGAAATCAGTATTTGGTGTAGCCACCATGCGCTGCAATAAGTGCTGCTATATGACGTGGCATGGAATGAAACAGATGTTGAATGTCTGCTTGTGAAAGAGAATTCCATATTGTTTGTATGCGCACCCAAAGTTCGTCTTTTGAAGCTGCAGGATGCGGATCAGGAGCAAGAAGCTGACCAACCGAATCCCACATTTGCTCAATAGACGACATATCTGGTGAATAAGCAGGCCAAGGAAGAAGTTGCATATGTTGGGCTGAAAAGAAGTCTCGAACATTCCTTGCAACATGTGGGTGTGCATTATCCTGTTGAAAGATAGCTCCAGGGATGCCTTGAAGGAAGGGAATGACTTCGGCTCTAGCACTTCACTGACGTACCTGTTGCTATTCAGATTACCCTAATTTCGTAGCAGCTGAGATTTTCCATAATACGAAATTGCACCCCAGACCATAACTCCTGATGTTCGGCCACTATGACGTTCGATAATGCACTCTGGAAGGCAGCGTTCACCGGCATAGCGTCTAACATGATTGTGGTCATCATGGTTCCACAAATTAAAGAGGGATTCGTCAGAAAAGACAACTTGTTGCGAATCACCCCGCCAGGCTCTGTGCTCATGAACCCATTGCAGTCAATGGTTTGGAGTGAGGGGGATCCTGTATAAAGGAATCCTTGAACGCAGTCCACGGTGCAGAAGATGTCAGCGAATTGACAAAGCCGATGTTAGTACACCTGTAGCAGTAGACCAAAGTGCTGCCAACTGCCTGGAGGAAGCTGTACGGTCATTCACCGCCATGTGGACCAGGTGTCTATCATCACCCGCTGACGCCACCTTCCGTCGTCCACTCCCAGTTTTTCGAGTTGTCCGGTGCTTGTCGGTCCACGGCTTCCAAACTTGCATCACTGTGGAACTGTTCCGCTGCTCATGAGCTGCTATTGCGCAGTAGGAAAATCCTCCTTCACAAAGGCCGACGATTCTCCCCCATTCAAACTCCGTAAGTTGTTGAAATTTCACCCTATTTCGTCGTGGAGGCATACTTAGGTCTCACTAAACGTTCGCCAGTAATAAATAACCATGCACTATTTTCAACGTCCCACTACAGCCCTCTATTTGTAGGCTTTTAGCATAAGTTCAGAGGGCGCTGCTCACACCACGCATGCGTGGTGGCTCTGAAACTTTACTACTATGCATAACATCCTATAATTGACATTTGCTGCAAATTTAATTTCTTTTGGATGATTCCTTCATGGTGTTGCATTTTTTACAAACAAACAGCAGTGTATATATATATATATATATATATATATATATATATATATATATATATATATATACTGATGTTTGTTTGTAAAAAATACAAAGTTGTAATAGCAAGCTAGGTAAAGTTCTAAAGCAATGAGTAGTAACATTGATGAATGAATCCTATAGAACTGGTACTGTGGCCATAAGATACAGCACTTGAAAAATTTCAAAATTTACACAACATGCACAGGAGCTTTTTGAAATACAATTGAAGATTTGTAAAACTCACGGGTATTCCATATAACCATTAAGCAGAGTAAGAGAATAATTTGTTGTACAAATAGTTCTGAATGAGATGTAAAATAGTGAGAATAAACTAGACCAAATTCTATTGCAAATATGGCAGCACATGGAGGCAATTGACTATCCTCAATTAAGTGTCAGAAGTTTTAAAAAATATTATGACATTTAATGGAATTGAAAATATTTCCTTTTTAGAAGAAAAACTACTTTAAAGTTTAAAAAAATAAAATTTTAGTAACCTAAAATATTTTAATAAAGTTCTATAAAAAATCACTGTGTGTGATTAATGAAAATTATTGTTATTTTTTTTATACTCTATTTTTACATTTAGGTTTCACCAACATCTACTAGCATCATTAATGCATTTGATTTAATTGAAAATTTTGAGAGTGGTATGTAAATTTTTCTATTTAAAAAACTTTTAACTGTTTATTTTATTGGAAATGCAATATGTGTATTCTTCAAATAAAAATTTATTAAGTGTATGTAAAATTGTTTTGTTTAGCTAATTATTAAATATTTATTAATTTTATATAAGCCCTGTTCAAATAAAATCTTAATTTTGCTTATAAATGTATTGGTTTTTAAAAAATATTACTTTATTAACTACCAGCCACTGTCTGCCTAGCACGCCGTTACCCGTGGTCCAAACCAGCCCGTGCATCGCAAACCAACACCACGGGCAGCAACGCCATGATGTAAGATATTATAATCTGGTGTCAAATTTTCCGCAGATTTCAAATCCGTTGAAGATATATTCAATTAAAAAATTATTTATTTAAAGAAAATCATATATTTAGCTATCAATCTAAACTGAAATTTTCTGCAGATTTAAAATCTGTTTAAATTTTTACTCTATCTTTAATGGTCTGGAAGATAGAAAAAAGAACTGACTTCAGTTAGAAGATTTATTGTCTGGCTGGAAATTTATTCGTCCGCGCAAAATAAAATAATAATTTTCTCTGCATACTGCGTATGAAAAAAACTTGGCATGATTCCAAACCCTGACTGCAAGGTCAGATGGGTAGAAAAAGTTCTCAGCCATTGAAGATTGACAAAGCAATGAAGAATAAAACTATTAAATTCATTTAAAAATTTTCCAGATTGAATTTTAAAATTTGCTGCAACCCAAAAATTGCAAATAATTCGGACTACCTCTGTGCCAAATCTCATTTCTGTAAGTGCCATAGAATCGTCAGGATTTTGCGGCCCCAAACAAACAAACACTTCCTTTTATAATATTAGAGACTAATCATAGCCTGAATTTTTAAATATTTGTTATGTCAAAATTTAAGTATTTGTTCTCTTACAGGGTTCCCACGAGTCTTAGAAAGTGCTTGAGTTCACATTTCTAAAAGCCCTTAGAAGTACTTATTTTTTGTCAATAGTCCATATACACTCACTGCCAAAAGTTAAGCACAAAAAGTAAAATGTGAAGAAAACGACAAGTACAGCTTTGATTTACATGAAATATGGCAGGAAAGTAGCAAATAGTGGCAGATATTGTCTTATCAATGGACGCTGCAACCATAGATGTCACACGTGTGGAGATTGCTCTTCGATTCCGCTTCTCTACAACAGCAATATACTGATCTTCCGTGGGGTTCGTAAAACTTGGGCGGCCGGCCACAGGTCTTCAAACAACTGTTGGCCTTGTTTGGAATTGTTTCCATAGCGTACTTGCAAATGACGGAATGATGAACAACAAAGAAAAGAGCAACATCAGTGATTGATTGCCCTGCTTCAAGTTGTCCCACAAAATGCCAGCGCTTACTATCTGCCATTCGTTTTCTGGAAGCCATAGAAAATTAATTGTACGAAAGTTCTTAACACCTTTTATCAGCATTTACATGCAACTCCTCTACCCTTTCACAATGCTGGCTCTTATTTGACTGACTTTTTTTTGCATATTTCTCAACACGAAACCGTTATTGGCTGTTACATAACACATTTGCATACTTCCATCTACCTCTGCAGCAAATTGCAGTCAGCTTGCCAATCTGAATTTGTATTCTCAAATTCAGATTGGCTTCTGGAAATTAACATTTTCCTCTCTGTGCTTAACTTTTGGCAGTGAGTATAAAGTGGTTAGTTTACTTTCAAAACGAAATTCAGTTTTCAAGTGATAATATAAAAAAAAAATATTTCTGACCTTTTTTTATTGGGATAAAACTATTTACAAGATGAAGAATGAGATGCCTTATTGCTTCAATCGAAGAGTTTTTAGAAGCAACAGTCACAAAGTACTCAGGATTATTAAAAAACTTTGATCCAAAATATGACAGACCAGACAGTTTTTTAAAGTTATTTTTTACTTAAAGATGCAGAGAAAATGAAAAATTATGGAGAGTAATGAAAATTCTTATGAGTTTTATCACATGGACAAGCTACAGTAGAACGTGGGTTCAGTGTAAATAAATCATTAGAGGTTGAAAACTTAAAAAAATAATCTTACATTGCTCAGAGACTGCTTGCTATCTTACATTGCAGAAATATGAGAATGCAAATAATTCTAATGATATTCACACTAAAACCATAACCAAAGAGATGAGAAAATTTGTCTCTTCAAGGCAAAAATATTTTCTTTATTTGGAAGAACAATGAAAAATTGAAAATCAGAAAAGTTAAGAAAACAGTAGAAAAAGGAAAATAGAAGAACTAAACTATTTAAAATCTAAAAAAAGCTTGTCTTTAAGCTGATACTACAGATATGGTAAATTCAGCATAACTATCTAATTAGGCAGAATCTTCTTAAAGTAATCCTCTTTTTATAAAAGCAAATGCACTGCGAAGTGATATTAAAGAAAAAAACATACGAAATTAAGGAATTAATTAGACAATCAGATTTCCGAAAAAGAAAAAATCAATTGAAAACTAGATAACAATCAGGATTTATTCTAATTTCAGAGTTTTTAAAAATATTTATCATTAAGATATGTGATGGAAATTTAGAAAGAATTTTTAGTAATTTAACAATCTTTTTAATATTTGTCATATAATTTTTTTAATGTATTTTATTTGTGTGTGTGTTACAATCGATAAAGTTACAATAGTTCAATCATTTTAATTTTACCCACCAATACTTTTTTTCTTTCATGTAATTTAATTTCAGGATTTTTTAAGTAACTAAATTTTTAAGGAACTTTTTAAATCTTGAAGATTGTGGTAAGTTTAAAAGTTTTTATTTCTTATGCTTCTCCATTCTATACTTACATATTACTGATATGTGTTCAAGTAAATACCTATATATTAACTGCTGACATTTGTAGAAATCAGACTGGGCTTATTTTGAAAATTCTCATTTTTGTGTGGCAATATTTTGTATATAACTTTTAAAAAATAGACTTGAATATAACATTTTTTAATTACTACTGTTCTTATAAAATTAACTAATCTGTAAGAGCATCCCACTTGGTCAAAAGTCATGTATTAAATTGTATAATATGGCTTCTACTATGTTTTATTTAAGTCCTTATTTTGTCCTTAGAAAGTGCTTATTTTTAGTTAGAAAAAAGAGTGGGAACCCTGTTTTAGATTTTCATTTGTTTCACATTTTGGTTTTATCTATCATCAATGAGTGGTATGAATCATATGTTAAAAGGCAAATTTTAACATGTCCCCTTGACTATTACACTGCTGTAGCAAACAAACTTCTTGCGCTTCGAAAATATTTTTGAAAAACAATATTGTCCCACATAACTAGCAGCAAGTAAATTTTCAACAAGTCATCGCATAGTTAAGTTCACATCAAGTCTTCTTGGACATACATTGGTCATTAGTTCTACAACATTGTCTTTGGATGAGACATACTCCAACTTGATAATATTGTCACACACTAGGTCACGAAGAAAAAAGTATTTATTAAGTATCTATATGCTTACTTCTCTTCGATGTTACAGAATTCTTCACCATGGAGATTGCACCTTGATTATCAACAAGTACCTTCTGAGGAATACATACAAACCTATCACAAACTTCCACAAACAAATTTCTGATCCCCAAAATTTCTTTTGCAACATTATACATTGTAATGTACTCTGCATCAGTTGATGATAAGGCTGTAGCAGTTTGTTTCTTGTTGGGCCATGAAACTGGTGCGTCTCCTAGCAACAACATGTATACTTTTGGTTCTGTTTTCTCCCCAATCAGCATCTGAGAAGGCTTGTAATCCTTTTCCAGTTTTCTGGAATCTCAGCTTTCTGTTCTTTGTCCCCTGGCAGACAAGATGTTCACTTCCTTCTTCAACACATTCTTCAGGTTGGGCCATATATGTGGAATTTTAGTGCAGAAATAACACAGCTTTACTAGGCTAAATACGTTTATTTAAATACGAATATAGAACATCACACACAACAGGCATCTAGACAAGCACACATGCTTCAGATTGTAAACAAGTTGTCTAGTGTTGCCACTCTAGATGAACTAAACTTCAATAATTATATCTCAACAATATACACATCCTCTTCCAATGTCCCATTTAAGTAGGCTGCTGTTATGTCCTTTTTGTGCATTTCCAGGTCCATCTTTGCAACCATAGCAAAGTAAAATGCGTATGGACTTCAATTTTATAACTGGTGAAAAAGTATATTTGAAATCGACAATATGTACTTGTAAACAACCCTTTGCTACAAGTCTGGCTTTAAACTTTACAAAGTCCTCTACTTCTTGTTTTTTTTCTCGAAATATTCATCTGGATGTTATTATCTTTGTGTTGGGGGTTTGGTCATTAGCTCCTAGGTCTGGGCTCGTAAGTTTTGTACCTCTTCTTCCATGGCCTTTTGCCTCCTTTCACCTTCATATAATGCTAGTGCTTCTTTGACAGTAGTTGGATCTTTTCTCATGTCTTTGATTCTGCAGAGCATTCTTCTACTCTTACACTTTACAAAAAATAATCATCTAAGTATTTTGGTGGATTTATCATTCTTCTATTTCTGCCAATTTCATCACACTTCTACTTCAGGTAAAAAGGTGTTATCTATTTCTTCATTTTCAATGTGGAGAGTGACATTTTCTGCTTTGTAGGTAACTAGTGGTATTCTTCCATTTTGAAGGGAAAGATTTCTTCCTCATTTATTACATCTCGACTGATAAAGAACTTATTATTTTTCAGATCCCATAACTTGTATCCTTTGATGCCTCTTCAGGGTATCCTACTAGAGTATATTCCTTAGCTTTAGAATCAAGCTTACCTTGTCTTGAATGTGAACACACATGGCTCCGTGTTCTTCATCGATAAACTCTGAGATGTTCTGTTTTCGCTTCTTTTCCTAATCAGATTCTTTCAGGAATGTTTCCTCCAACTGCTGCAGAAAGACATTTATTTCGAAGGTAAGCAACTGTGCACATTGCTTCTGCCCAGAAACTTGGATGTACTCCAGATTCAATTAGCCGACTTCTGGTATTGGTTATTGTCTGGTTCATCCTTTCTGAAATTCCATTTTTAAGTGATTTTAATTCAGTACAGTCTCTGTATACCAAGTTATGTTAGATACTCATCAAATCTCCCACCTCTGAACTCTCCACCATTGTCGCTTCTCAAAATTTTGATTTTTCTGCCATGAATTTTTTTCACCATACATCTGTATTCATCAAATTTAGCAAGAACTTCATTCTTTGTCTTCATAGGGTACACTACTATGTAATGAGAAAAATCCTCTGTGAATGTAACCAGATAGTTAGAGCCACCCAAGTATGGTGGGGTGATTTTCCCAACTGCATCAGAGTGTATAATCTCCAACATTTCTTCAGCACATTTGTTTGTTGCCTTAGGGAAACGTCATCGCTTCATCTTCGCCTGAATGCATACAGGACAGGGGTCATTTGACCATGGGTACAGTTAATTTTTGCTAACAGTGGAGTCTTTCATCATGTTGTGAGAATGTTCCAAACGGTGATGCCATAATTCTTTGCTTCCAGTTTTTGTAATGTATGCAACAGGTTGGCTTTCTTCAACTATGTAGTCTTCCTTTCATTTTAGCCAGCAGAATGGTTTCACGATTTTCCTGTATTACTTTAGCTTCTTCATAAGAAAATTCAACTTTGTAGCCTTTTTTTCTATCCTTCCAATTGATAAAATATTTTCTCTCAATTTTTGAAACAAATAAAACATTGGAAAATGCGTTGTTATTTTGATTTTCGTTGTCAGATCTTACACATAGTTCATCATCACCTATTCCAGTGACTTGGAATATTTTTGTTGTTAGCCATTTCAGCTGTGGAAGCATAGAGCTTTAAATTTTGAATTTTACCTTCTCTGATGACATGTGCTCTGTAGCACCACTATCAAAGATCCTTTGGGATCCTTTACTTGCATTTACTGACAAAGCAAAGTTTTTAAGATTTCTGGAAGTCCTTGTGTGTGTGTGTGTGTGTGTGTGAACTTTTTTGGCTTTTCCCCCTTGCTTTATTGCAGTTTCTGGAGATATGCCCTCATTCTCCACAGCTGAAGCATATGGTCTTCCTTTGATTCAAGTCTTCTTCATCTGCCTTTCTTGGAGGCTACTTCTTCCAAGGCTTTCTTGATCCAAGCTTCTTCTGGGCAGGGTTGAAACTTTTGGTGTTAAGTGCTCTATCTTCAACCTTCTCAGTGTTCTCATTTCTGGAAATTCTCTTCTCTTCAACCAGCAATTTCGACTTCACAATTGTTGTTGGGAGGTTTGCCCCACCTTTTTCCAGGCTAAGCATGAGTGACTCAGGATTTTGGCAGCCCTGTGAGCATTATCAGAGCTACTTCTCTATTGGTAAAACTATACTCACTGCTGGATAAATTCCAGTGGATTTCCATCAGTCTGCCAAGATAAGATTTTATTGGTTTGTTCGGCTTCTTACTGATGTTGAAAAAAATATTTTATTAGCTGTAAAATATTATGTAAACCAAACCTTTTTTGTGTATATGTCCTTCAGGTAAATCCAAGCATCTCTTACTCTTATGCATTCACTAATGTCATCCAGAAATGTGTTGTCTACCATCAGGAATATGAGTCAGTGCTTCGTCATTTTGTCTTCTTTAATTTTCTGACATTTCTAATCCATGGCCTGGTTTAATGGCATTTCACCATCTCTTCTGAACCATGGCAACACGTGCTCAGATAGACCATGAGTGATAGTTTTCTCCATTCAATTTTGGCAATTGGTATTCTTCACTTGCCATTGTGACAATGAAGTAGGGTACAGGAGATTTGTCACAAAAAACTTCAAAATGTCAGCAAGCTTCTTCACTGGTTTTTCTCAACATACGTTCGGTCTTCGTCAATATTCTCAACTTAAAGTTCGTTTATGAGCTTTCGTGCTAATAATGTGACAAAAAGTAATTAAGTTGACACAAAAATGCACAATGCTGCAGTGGATTTAAAATGGTTTTTATTTAATACATGAAAAGTAGAATGAAGTGCAAGAAGTTTGTTACAGCAGTGTTATAGTCAATGGTGTGTGTGTTAATATATGCCTATTACAATGTGTTTATACTCTTAACTCACACTATCTTAATTTAGAAGTTAACTTTTCCTCTTAATATTACTCTGTTTTATTATATAACTTAGAAGTTTTCATCTGGCAACAATTTTTTGGTTGTACTTGTTAAGCTTTGGTTTCCTAAGAAAGTGGAGCCGTTATCTAACAGCCGTGATACGTCATGATGCCGCGGGCACAACTAGACGGCCGTCTAAACAAGAATCCAAGGTGTCAACTTAGGCGGACAGAATACGTTGGAGAATGGGCAACACAGACGGCTGTCGTGGTTTATTTTATTCGAGAAGCAAAACAAAGTGTTTTTTATTCTCTAGTTCAAAGTTCCTAACTTCGGGATCGTTGAAGGTAGAGTGGAAATGTCAACAGATTTCAAATCAGCGTAAATTTCTACGCCAGATCGATATAAAAAACAGTTTCATTATTCAATTATTTACCATTTGATTATTTAATTATGTATTAAATAATTAATTATTTATTCAAAGAAAATCACTTTTAAGGTATCGATCTGGTGTCAAATTTTCCGCAGATTTCGAATCCGTTGAAATTTTTATTCTGCGTTTAACGATCCCGATTTTACAAAAACGAATTATTCAATGGCAGTCAAAAATGTTTATTTATATTGCTCCTCTTGGCTCGAATCGCTTGGAGCAGGAAATGAAATCTGGCCGCTACAAGAGAAAAAACGTTCTCCAACTGTTTGAGACTGCTATGACGACAGTCATGGAAATGGCGGCTCCGATAATTTTCGTGACGCTCACAAACAACGCTCTCTAGGAAACCAACACCATGTTTTAGTATAAATAACGTTTTAGTGACGTCACCCACCGATACATCACGGCCGCTAGATCACGGCTACGCTTTCTTAGGAAACCGAAGCTTTAGTCTTGCTGATCGTAACTCACACTGCTGCATCACGCTGTATATACTTCTTTCTATTTACAGCTTGAATACTTCATTGTATTAAATAAAAACCATTTTAAATTCATTGCAGCATTGTGCATTTTTGTGTCAACTTAATTACTTTTTGTCAGCACGTAGTTGGTTATTTCTATGAAATGTTTCTTAGAGTTTGAATTTTGTTAATATTTTGTATAAAAGTGCATTGTTAATTTTTTAAAGTAATTTTTTGGAGTTTTATATAAAACCTTTTCAGGAGAATGTAAGGACCAAAAGGTGGTACTCCAAGAAAATGAAGAAAAATGCCCTATTTCATCAGTTGGCAGGTATTTGAAAATTTGAGTGATTTTTTCACCAATGAGTTGTGTTAATTTGTTCTATGTTTGACATTCATAAGAATTTTTTTTTTAAGATGTCACATTTCTAAATTGTTAGGCCTGTTTTCAGTTTGTAGCTTTTGTATCACTGAAGTACACATGTATCTTCAAAATCCCGGTTTGGTGCATAGCTAATTAAGATTATCATTTGAAATATTTATGCAAAATGAGCTTTAATTGTAAAATTAAATGCACTGCCAAAAACATTTTTACACCCAAACAACTGTTAGATCCAAATCAAATATAGCATGTGTGATGTAAATAGATACATGAGATGAGATCTTTACTGTAGAATTACCTCAGAAAGATAATAAATTTGTAAGTTGTAAAGCTGCCTCTAGCAGCAATGCATGTCCATAAGATTTCATAGTATAGAGTAATGCTATCCTGCACCACCTCTGAAATGGACACAGAGCAGCTGCTGCAGAATCTTTGGCATAATTTGCCATAAGATTGCATAAGAGTTTTTGTTTAATTCTGAAATAATTCCTTTCCTTCTGTTTCTTGAATAATTTTCTTATTATTTGAATGCTGATATTGAACTCAATATTTATTCCTTCACAAAATCTATATTAAAAAGATGTTGCCGCTTCTGCCGCAGTATTGAAAACCCGCTTTTTTTCACTCGATTGCTAAACGTAAGAATCGGAAAGTAACGGAATTAACATGGCTTGTTCAGGGAATAAGACGGAGAAGATTTTTTTCCTATGCGACTATTAGTTTAGGGTTTATTATGTGTCAAAGTTAGAAAAAAAACAAAATTTCTAATGCAAGTGAGCAAAAGACATCCAAATTTTCAGTCTTCACCCATGAGTTTTTTTTCTAGAGTACCTCTAAACGTAAATTTTTGCAGCTCATCAAGTTTTTTTAGAAATTTTAATTTGGTTCTTGATAATATTTTTTTGAAATTCAGGAAAAAAGGGACATTTTTGTTACTTTAAAAAAAGTTGTCATATCTATACCTCATTACTATTATATTTAAATTTGAAAACATTGTAGGAAACTTTAGAATGTACTCTTTCCTACGGTACAATTATTTTTGAAATTGGTTGATAAATAAATTTGATGCAATTAAAAATATGATTTCACAGTTGTGTACAAATTGTCCCTCATGTAAGTGGGATGGAACGTCAAACGCCTTCGATGAAACCAAGGCCAGCTTGCTGTGATGTCATGAAGGAACAGAGGGGAGAGGAGGTTTCGCAGTTGCAGGAGGACTGCGATAGGAGTGTTGGTGTAGGCTCTCTTTTTTGCTCAATTCACAGACAGTTCCCGAGAAAGTAGAGATCACAAAATTACGAGATTAACATGGTTTATTCAAAATTGTACAAGCAACAAGGTGAAGTAGGTTTTTTACTGATGCGGATATTATTTTAGGGTGCATTAAGAAAAAGGAAATCACTTGCAAAAGGAGTCTTGTTTTGCTAAGCAAATCAAGTGGGATTTCGTAGCAATCACTGGTTTTGGTGAGCAGGGGGCGAAGCCCTAGCTGTGACGTCATGGACCAGAAAATCAAATCAGGATTATACGAATTATTAAGATAGTTTAGCTGTCGTAGGAGATTGACTCTGCAAAAGTAGTGTTGGTTTGCGAAGCAAACCAAATGGGATTGGCGAGCGTTAGCGAGCATGGGGCACAGCCAACTAGTTGATCAAAAAAGCTTCACTTACAGGGTTTGGTGCTGTCATCTGCTGGTGAAGAAAAATCTAGAACTCAAAATTCTTACAAGACATCCACTAAATTTAAGGAAGCTGGGAACTAGATTAAAACTAATTTAATTAGCTGATTATACATATTAGCTGATTATACATATTAGTTGATTATATAAATCGCACGGGTGGCATGCACGTGTAGTTAAGCCATTGTTCAATCTCGATCTCAAAGTCAAAAAGCAAAAAGTTTGTTCTTCACATAGCTCGATGGCAGTGCTATCTATACTTAGTTCTTTCAAGGATTCTCAACATCTTTGCGACCCGAAAGTTCCAGATGATGTAGATCTTGGACCACTCTCCTAATGTGGTTGCCATTAGGAAATATGCAAGTGCGCGCTTTGATATCTCTGCCCTGATATACTTTGATGATGATGGCCATCTTCCACAAAAGTCTAGTCAAGGTCGGTTGTCTTCGAATATCTGCACCACGAAACCCTTCTCGACGTCTTGGGAAGACTTGGACCTCGGACTTGCATGGAGATACTTCAAGTCCATTGTGTATTGTTTTGTCCATTTCCTCCAGATGCGATCCAGCAAGGTTAGCCGATACTTGTATCTTCTTGTTAAGTTACTCTTGGAAGAAATTGGTGCGATTTTTGATGGTGGTAAGGTGGTCAGTCTTTTTCCAACTAGAAAATGTCCTGGGTATCAAGGTTCAGGTTCTCCACTATCATTGTATACGTAGGTCAATGGTCGAGAATTCAACGTCTCCTCGACTTTGGTCATTGTTGTTTCCAATTCATGATAATTCAATAAGGCTCTAAATAGTAATCTTTTCAGGCACGTTTTTGTGCAGCGGACCAAGCGTTCCCAAAATCCTATTCACCAGGCTGCTCTTTCCTCGATTATTTACACTGAATTCGTTTTTCACTGATTAAGTCCTGGACTTCAGCACTCTTGATCGAGTCCCACAATTTTCCAATTTCTTTTTCCGCCTTCTTAAAGGTCTTGGTGTTATTGGAATATATGATCTTTTATGTTCCTTGCAGTGATATAAATCTTCAAAATGTTAAAAGAAATGACGCAGCAGTCATGTCTGGAACCACCTCTAGATGTACAGCTCTTATTACTGCAAAAGTGAAAAAGGCAACATACATCTTTTTCTGGTCTTTGTAATAGATGGGTCCAAAAAAGGCCACAGCAGACACATGGATTGGTAATGCTTCCTTGATTCGGTCCGGTGGAAAAGGTGCGATGTCTTGTGTATACAATTTAGCGTTTCACCTCTGGCAAATCCAGCAATTTCTTATGATCTTCTTTATTCTTTGTCTCCCTTGAATTATCCAAAACTGCTCCCTCACTTGAACAAATGTTTCAGCTACTCCGGAATGTCCGATATTTCGGTGGCAGTCTTTTTATTTCTTAATCAGAGAGATATCTATTGTCAGTCAGAATGATTGGATGAGCTTCAAGAGAACTTAAATCGGAATTCTGAAGTCTTTTACCTACTCTGATTACTTCGTCTGCATCTAAAAAGGGATTCATATTTGCAATCTTTAACTTATTCAGGATTGGGAGACAGCTTCTAAGATTTCTTTTCATGGAAGTGCTGATCCTGAATCTTCTTAATCCAATGCTTCTCCACATCCAGAATCTCCTCTGCTTTCAAAGGACATGTCAGTTTCTTGTGGCTTTTCTTTAAGTTGTTGACAAATCTTTTCAACAATGCTGTTACACAATGTAGTTTCTTCAAGGTACTTATTCTTGTAATGTCAAATAAACAATGAGCTTCTGTCTTCACAGTCAAACTGGCTTTGCTTGAGGTGTCTGCCTCAGGATCTTGTGGACAATCCTCGATTTTTCTATTTGGCCACGCCTCCTTGTCTTCTTTCAGCCATCTGGGACCATTCCACTAATTTGGGTTTCCCTGGAGTTTTGTTAATTCTAGTCCTCTTGTCATCAGATCAGCAGGATTCTCGATACCTGGACAGTGATTCCATGAAGTAGTGTTCGTTTTTCTTTTAATTTCAGTTATCCTGTTCTGAACAAAGGTCTTCAATTTTCTGGAATCTCCCTGGATCCAATGTAGCACAATCATAAAGTCAGTCCAGAAAAGGTGTCACAGCTTGTTGAAATGGTCAGGTTTTTCTGCACAATCTACCAATCTTGTGCCAATTAATGCTGCCATAAGTTCTAGTCGCTACAAAGTTAACCTCTTCAATGGAGCCATTCAATTCTGCTTTGGTGGCCGCTGTTCTTTCTTTTTTAATGACGCAATTGCATATTAAAAAGTGATGATTTTCCCCTCCTTCTTGTAACACTGAACCAATCTGTGTCTGCATTTTAAGCACTTGAAGCATATGTATTGATTCATTAGTTTCTTTTTGTATCATTTATGCTGAGTGGGCAATTCATAGAAACATGTGCATCTGATCAGAAAGAACACATTTCACGACTTCCAAACCCATTTGTGTCAAAAGCAGTTACACTGGGAAAAAGATTTTTGAAACTGTTTTTATTTCGATACCCTTCAAATTGCACGTGTCTTATAAAGAGACTAATTTGAGCTGGGATTTTTTCTCCAACATGAATTGTCATCATCCCAGTCTTTGTTCAAATATTCATTTCTTTCATGACATTCTATTTTGTTTTTCAAAAATTCTAACAAGTCCTTAATTTTACTTTCGTTTTTGTTGTGAGTTTTCTGCGTAAGTTCCAATGACAGATCATTTGAGACATATTTCAACAAAATGGGGTACAATAAACAGCTGTATTTATTTGGTTCGATTCCGAGGTTTTGCAAACCGAAAATTTGTTTCTCGCATTCTGAATGCAGTTTACACAGTGATATTATATCTAAATTTTCTGATAGGGGGGCAAATTCAACAATGTATTCATATGGGCATCGACAATGACTTCTCTGAACCCAAAACGGTCTTTCAAAATATCAACTGCAATCTTATAATTTGTCGAATTTAGCAACAACTTACGAATAGCTAATTCAGCTTCATTAGTCAAATAATTAAAGCATTCAATATCTGTTATTGTTTTGTTTTCATGGATCACAGTTTTAAATTACTCCCAGAAATCCTTGAATTTCAAAATATTCCCATCGTATTTAGGGACTTCTAATCGGGGATATTGTATACTACTATTTTGGGCACTTCTGTTTTCAGGGACACTAGCAACAGTACTGTCTGTAATGTAGCTTCCAGTTTTAGATTCGTCCCGTCCATTCAAAATTCTGTTTGCACGAATTTACCAAGTAATTATTTTGTCTTTGTAAGCTTCCCGTTCCTCAACTTCCTTTCCTAAATCATTATTTTCACATAATAGTTCTATTTCACTATGGAGTCTGTTTAAGGATGTCTCTTTATCAATTTATTTTGCCTAAGTCTCTTCTATAATTTCAGTTGACATACATTCTTTTTCTTTCCCTGTTTCGTTTTCAAGAGCTTTGTTCAATGAAGTCGCTGCTCTTCAAACAGTGCTTCTCGCTTCTTTTTTTTGTGCTTTGAAATCCATACCAACAATCAAAATAAAACAGACAAAGCACAATTCAATATTCTTCCAATCTACTGAAATCTAAATGAATTGGGAATTAGCTTCCCGGGTTTTGACACCATGAAATAATTCCTTGTTGCAACATGTTGATTCATTGAGTCGTAATTCAGTAATGTTAGTGTCGCTTTCGCATGATGAATTAACAGCAAAAATCAAATTTGCACAACAGGGTGATAAACATATTCAAGCTTTAAGAAAGCTAATTGAGGAAAATGAGAGTCGAGATTATTTGATTAAACATGACATTGTGTATAAATACGATAACGATTGTGAATTGCTGATGATACCAAACAGCATGCAAACGAAATTGTTACGCAATATCCATAGCCAATGTCATTATGCTGTTGACAAAACAGAAAGCATAATTAAAGAGAACTACTACATACCTCAGTTGCGAAAACAAATCGAGACTGTCATTGCCAACTGTATCGAGTGCATACTGTGTAACAGAAAATGGTTAAAAGGTGAAGGACTGCTGAATCCTATTCCCAAACAAAACATTCCTCTCCATACGTACCACGTGGATCATATTGGTCCAATGCCGTCTATGAATAAAAATTATAATCATATCTTTACTGTTGTAGACGGATTCACCAAATTCGTTTGGCTGTATCCAGTCAAATCTACTACGACCAAAGAGGTCATAGACAAGCTGAAACTGCAAAACAGTCTTTTCGGTAACCCTGTCCAAATCATCAGTGACAAAGGGACAGCCTTCACTTCTAACGATTTCCAAACATACTGTCAAGAGGAGAACATTGAACACATAACCTTAACAACTGGGATACCTAGTGGAAATGGACAGGTAGAAAGAATCCACGAAATTCTCATACCAATACTGTCTAAGTTGTCCATCGATAATCCCACCAAGTGGTATAAGTATGTAGCCGCTGTGCAGAGAACCATCAACAGCACCATTTCCAGGAGCACAAAATATTCGCCCTTCGAACTTCTCACTGGAGTGAGACTGAAACACACAACTGATATAAAAATTAAGGAAATTTTAGACGAAGAGTATGTCAACACCATCATGTCAGAAAGAGAACGAATTAGGGAGATTGCTAAGGAAAACATATTTAAAATACAGGAAGAGAATAGAAAAACGTATAATAAACAACAAAAGAAAGACAACACCTATAAACCAGGAGACTTGGTTGCAATACAAAAAACGCAATTCGGAACTGGCATGAAATTATATCCTAAATTTCTTCAGGATATAATTTCACTTATATTCCACCTTATCAGGTGACCAAAGTAAAGAACAACGATAGGTACGATGTTCAAAAAGTTGGGTGCCATTAAGGCCCAACCCTAACTTCAAGTGCAGCTGAATTTATGAAACTGTGGACTGTCACATAAATTTTATTTATTAAATTTATTTGAACATTTTCATTTGATATCATTTTAATATTTAAAAAAAGTATTGTGTTTCATTTAGAAGCATTGTGTTTCAAATGTATTGTTTCATCAAGTTATGTTTATAGTATAGTAGAAAATATTTGTTTTTGTGTATTTTAGTATTTTTCATGTTATTGAAGTCTTTTGGTTCTTGATGTGGTCATAAGGCTTGGTGAAGTCTGTGAGGACACAGGACCAGCAGGACAGCCGAGTGTAGAATTGGAAATCGCTTATCGCGAGGAATAATGTCCATGACTTCAATACACAGCAAATATGAGTACTTGCACGTGTGAGGCTCCAGAAGTTAACGCAAATGAGCGTTTTTATGAAATCTATATGTGTGTTATCCCAAAATGCAGGACGATTCTTTTTCTGGAAGCTGAGTGCTTCAGTCAAGCAGATTTGCTCGATATTGTCCGCGGGTGGCGTTCCCGTGACATTGTAAACCAGAAATGATGTTTTTATATATTTCATTGTAAATATTTCACAATCATTTAGAAAAAGTAAAAATTGATGAAAGTTTAATCGTGTTGTTCTGACTATTGAATCATACCCCACCGAGCCAATACTACATGTATATTATTTCTATTGATAATGCAAAACTGCTTCAAGATAAATGCTGTTTATAAAAATGATTGATAATACATGTAACATGTATAGCCATAAAAAAAAAAAAAACAGACTCACCCGATTGCAATTGCTTAATTTAGATCACAGAACAAAATGGAAGGTAGCAATCGATAGGGATTAATGTTTTCTACAAATATCAATACTTAAAATTTGTCTAAGAGGCCGTCTTCATATTAAATTGGGTGCTTGCTGTGATAAATTCAATGCAAACCCCCATCTTTTATCACAAATTTGGATTCTGCACAAAATTTCAGGTGGATTTGATGAAAAAATAAAGTTAAACAGTGTAAAATTGACCAAGAAAATCCATAAAAACCATTAAGGGAGAGCATTGACCAAATGTTTAGAGTTCAATCACATTATAAATATTTATAAAGACGTGAAATGACTGTCACAGTCAATGACCTGTTGCAGGTGCCTTGGTATGAAGTCCATTAAGATGGTGACAAAGTAAGAATCCATTCTGATTGAATCCCAGGATCTGTTGGCAGAAATTTCTTGTTTTTACTCTGTGAACAATCCCCAATAACGATAAGAGTATTCGAATTTAGTAAACAGTCTCACTGCGCTACTAATTATGCACTTAATGAGCTGGAATTTGGATTTCCGATGCTTCAGTAACAGTTGAATGACATGATGTCAAAATTTGCTCATGTTTCTATTCATAACTTTTATGAATATTAATTTCATTATTGATAAAAAATAGTAAATTTAGTTTGATAATTAAAATGTTTATAGATTGTGTTTGGGTTTTTGGGTAGCAAAGGATGAAAAAACAATTTCCAAGAAAAATGAATGTTTGTAGCAAGTATGTATAACAAAAAACATGAAACACCAATTTAACATAAGGAGATCAAATTTTCAAATACTTACAAATCGATGAAAAATCCAATAAAATTGATGAACTTCTTTTTTATTTCCGCATGAAATTGTGTAGAATCCAAATTTGTGATAAAAGATGGGGGTTCGTATTGAAATTATCGGAGCAAGCATCCAATTTAATATGAAGACGTCCCCTTAGACAAATTATAAGTATTTATATTGGTATTAAACATTTTTCCCTATCGATAGCTACCTTCCGTTTTGTTCTGTGATGTAAACTGTGCAAATGCGATCAGGTGAGTCGTTTTTTTTGTTGACGACTGTACATAGGGTTACATGTTAAACACATAAGAAGCTTATGAAGTTTAGAAGTTAACAGAATAATAGATTATTAACTGTATGAGAGAGTGAGATTTAATTACTTTAAAATTCACGTTAACTTTATTATATTATATTATAAGAAAAATGAATTGTTTTAAAAAGAATATGTATGATGTAATTTTTTTTTTTTTTTTTAGTATTATATCAAGTAATTTTCTAGTGTAAGTGATATATAACAAGTGGTTATGCAAGAAAATATAACAGAAGAAAATATAACATTACAAGTGATTTATATATCACCAACATTTCAAGTGGTTATAATTATTTATCTGATTATATAATATTAAGTGATTTTACCAAACTTCTATGCTTTGTTTATTCTTGTTATTGGGTCAAATACTGCATATGTTTGCATTTCTGGAGTAGAAATACCTCCTCCTATTTTAGAATTGGAAATCTGTTCAAGCCAAAACAAACCAAAAGACTGAATGACCTCTTGAAAAAGGATTTGAATAATTCCAAAGCTAAAGATTTTAAAACAGCTGTGTACAGAGCTTGGACTGCAGTTAAAAAAGAAACAAAAGAAAATTTCCCAGAAAACCTTTCAACATTAGCCTCAATTAAATTAGAAGATGTAAGTTATTACCTCTACTATTTAAATTAACTGATAACTTTTAAAAACTCATTTTTTGTCTTCCTATTATGTTAAAATAAAACCATGATTTACTTGTATGGGTCAATATATCCCAGGTTTTTACATGAATTGCAGACATCAAAACCTTTTTTATTCTATGTAATTATAGATTTTGTATGAAAAATTCCAGTATTTTATTATATCATTGATTTCTTAAATAGTTGCAGCCTATTTTAAAATCAAACTAAAGTTCCTTACATTTGACAGAAGAAAATTGAAGAATGATTTTATTTAGTGCAAAATCCCTAAATTGCTATGGTATCAAACAGCTTTCAAAGTGTATCAACTAACATCTTCCTGGAGAAGGAAGGCTGTGGCTCTAAAGCAAACCTAGGCAAGACTAGATATTTTCCATAGCCACATTTTTTATATATCTCATGATCAGTTATTGATATTTACAGTAGTTTCATTATAAGTAATTAGAAGTTCATATTTTTATGAAAACACTGGCACTAATTTCTCTGACATAAGTAAAATCCAATTGTGAGATCGCTTAATGTTGCATATTTTGAAGCTCTGTTTCTCAAAAGTACTTAACATAGACAAACATATTTTACAACTTTATAATCTGTACAAAATTGTGTATTTTTTCACTTTGGCCAAAAACAATTTTAAATAAAATATTTAATCTTAAATTTAGTTGCAAATAATGAAAAATGAATTTGACAAAATTAAAAACATTTCTATGGGCTAAAGAAATTTTATGACATACTTTAAATTCATGCCAGTTACAATGCTAGGTATGATAATATTACCGATAGAGTTTTGAAGTCGCATTTTAATTCTTTCATCATCAAAATACACACAGCTAACGAAAATAACAATTTTCTACTCTAAATAGGCATAAGAATTCAAATGAAGGACAGCTCTGATAAAACCGTCATTTCATAGGATTGCAGTTTAATATGTTTATTACTTGTAAAAAAAAATTTCTGGATTGTAATCTGAGTCTTAAAGCAACAATAAAAAATCAAAAGTATGATATTTGCTTTCCAGTATATGTATATTACGAGGACTTCAATGATAACAAAGAAATTAAATACAGATAATGAAACACTAAATCAACAAAGGAATACCAAATCATTTTTAACTTAAAAAGTGAATTATGATAGAAGTAGAAAAAATCAGTGTCAAAACAAGTTTAAAAATATCAACTTAGTACCGTAGATACTATGAATTTTAACTAATTACCTTTTCAAGTTCACTATGTGGTAAAACTCCCATGTTAAATTTAGCATCTTCTATAATTTAAAATTAATTTTACTCTGCTGCCAAATTCTTTAAAAATTATTTGCTTCTTTTGTTGGTGATTGCGATAAATATGAAACACAAATTCGTGTCGTACAGTTGGGAATATGAATGTAGCAATGATAGTTACGTGTTCCCGTAATGGCTATGTTCACTGATGGAACACTTCTGGATTGCCATTGAACATTTGCAGGTGTTCAAAAGCTTTTGGTTTAGCAAACCAAGCACATTTATAACCATAATTCATTTTAATAGTATTTATTTATTCGGTTATCTGCCCTTGAATGTAATATCATCTCTTTCAAAGGCGGAAATGGATGTCCTACTGGCGTGTTCCCGCCTTTTTTTATTTGTCATGCGATAAAATAAAACGATAATTTCCATCCAGGTAAAAATGTTCCTGGGGGCAAATATAATCAAATTACAATGATGAAAATTTCAGGACAGATAATATACATTTTGACACATAATCCTTAAAATTTAAGAGGTTTTCGGAGTTTTCCTTTGCTATGAAATTTCTATTAAAAAAAAAATTAGAAAAATCACTGTTTTCAATTATTTTACTTTTTTGTTATTTTTTTTTTCTTAACTAAGGAATCGAAACACAATCACAAAATTATACCAAACTTTTAGATAGAAGAAATGCTTTGTTAAGAGTAATTTTTGATACTGTCTTCCCCCATTTTTAGAGGTACTAGTGCAATTTGAAATTTGTGTCAAATAGGCAAAATCACTATTTTCGCTGATCCCTGAGAATGAGCAGTGATATATATAAAACTATATTATGACATTTCCTAAAAGACCTTTTACTGAAGAGTCTAACAATATAAACATTTTTAATTTGTGCCAATAACTTATTGAAATGTAGGGTCTCAAACACGCTACAATTAGTGCTAAAAAAATCTACATTTATGTGACCTTGAACATTAAAATTCCATAAAAAATAAAATATACATCTTGGACATTTAATATGTGGCAGTTCCTCCTTACTATATGTGATCTATTTAAGAATTAATTTTCACTAAAATTGGTGATGTGTCAGCCACAGCGATTTGCTCATTTTGCGTGGAATGACCCAGGCACCAAACGTATAACTAATAGGATGTCTCCTTTTGCTTTAATTACAGCGTTTACCCTTTGGGGTAGGCTATCCACTAAATTCTGGAAAACTGTTGGGGGAATTGGGGTCCATTCTTCCTGTAGCACAGTGAACAGTTGACGTATGGTTTGGGGTTGTGCACGCAACTGACGCTCCAACTCATCCCAAAAATTTTCTATAGGGTTCGATTCAGGGCTTTGAGCCAGTCATGCAAGCACTTCCACCTGATTATTGTCACACCACGTCGCAATGATACGCTGATATATATGGACCTGTTCCAAACTGTTGGCATAGTGTTGGAAGCATGCTATTGTCTAAAATGTCTTAGTACACAACAGAAATCATCGTCCCGCTGACTAAAACTAGCAGGCCAAGCCCAAACCAGGAGTAACAGCCCCAAATCATGGCACTACCACCACCAAATTTCACAGTTGACACAATACATTCCGGTAAATACTGTTCCCCAGGCATTCGCCAGGTCCATACATGCCCATCAGAGTGCCAGATCATGTATCGTGATTCATCACTCCACATTACATTCTTCCACTGGTCCAAAGTCCAATTAAGGTGCTCTTTGCACCATTGCAAACACCTCCGGGCATGGGTGCGTGTGATTAGTGGCTTTCTGGCGGCAGCAGGATCATGAAAACCAAGTGCTACCTGTCACTGGCCTGTGTACCTGAGCTGAGACGGAAGTCCTCTGCAACCTCTGACAAAGATGTGTGCAGGTTGTTTCGCAGAACATGCTTCAGGGTTCTTTGGTCTCGATCAGTTAGTTTCTTGGGCCCGCCAGAGTGATAATTCGTTTCAGTATTTCTATGGCATTTCCACTTGACTATGACATTGCTAACTGTGGACTGGGACCTGTTTAAGTGCTGAGAAATCTCGGACCGAATGTCCAAATTTATGGGCACCTACAATCATGCCCCTTTCGAATGCATTCAACTCTTTCCGTTGGTTCATCGTGACAGAAAACACGTTTTATGCTCCAGCATTTCTGCCTTCACTTATATAGCTTCGGTGAGGTGTGCTGATGTCATACTGAGATTGTTTACTTGAAGTGAAGGGGTGTCCGGTGACTTTTGGCCACATAGTGTATTGGTTGATAGAGTAGTGTGGGGAACTCGAGCAAATTACTCATTAGCATTTAGCATATTTCACCAGGTATACAATTTTAAATATAGGTTATCTCTGATTTTTTACTGTACTACTTTTCATATGCTCTCATAAAAATGACGGGCTGACTACCAGTTTTACCTTTCTTTATTGCATTATAAATTTTTTGTTCTATTGTATATTTGATAGCTTTTAAAAAATTATGATTTTTCTACAATTGTGTGCAGTAAAGTTCTAAATGAAAACAATCAAATCTAGAGAAGGATATTTTGTCTATCAAATTTGTTTGTCAGTGATTACATCAATTCTAGAAATGTATAGGGTAAGTATTTAAAATTTTGTTTAAAAATTCATTTATTCAGGTTAAGATGCATATGCTCATATTTGTAATTAGTTTGTTTTCTAAAGTCTTCTCAACCGTTTTATTTCTGTATTAAAAATTCGAAATATATGTGTGTAAGCTTTTAAGCTACTATTAAAATATTCTATCTTTCTCACTGTCATTTTTTCTCTTTATTTATAGGAACATACACAAAAGTCTGTTCGCCTTGCATATGTACTATGGAAAAAATCAAAAGACAAAGAATTGAAATATGCTAAAAAAGTTGGAGGAAAAAAGCTCTTATCTTCAAGTATTACTCAGGAATTTGTGAAAAGTGATAAGGAAGACAATGAGATAGTAATCTAACATGTTTTTTCTTTAACTCTTAATTAGTTTCAATGGTGTAGTCATAAATTAAGCAGTGCCGTAGTCCTAATTTAAGCAGTGTCGTATTCCTAAATTAAACAGTGCCGGAACACTCTGACCTTGGTAGATTGTTGGGAGGGGGTTAAGGGACAGAATGGAGTGGTATTTTACAGTTTTTTCTTATTTATTTCTCGTGAAAAAATGAGCAGTTCTGGAATGATGTTTCAGTTTCACTAACACCCCTGCTTTTACAGTACCTTAAATACAAATCCTGAGACGTTGCTTCCTTCACCACCGAATACAAGGGACTAGGTGACATGACCTGCAAGTTCTAACTATAGTTTGATAAAGAATTTTGGTATAGTTAATGTGCTGTGTAGCTGATTACATGACTGATTTGGATTCTTTATGTATTTTGTTAAGTTGAAAAAAATATTATATCTTTGAAACTAGTTTTGGAAGCTTACTTTAAAAACATTTTCTAATGTTTAAAAATATTGTTTTGTACCTCTCAGATTACAATTATGCTATGACCAATTCACAAACTCTAAAGACAACACATGAATGTGTTATATGTACTGGAAAAATAAACAACACAACCAATACACGTAATAAAAAAACTTACATATGGAAGTTACCTTGAAACAACATGAAAGCTGTTACAACAAATTGGATACAGCATCTATTAAACAGGTTCCTTGTCTTAAACCTGGAATTTTATTTGCTCTGTATTTATGTATTTTAAATCTTTTACCAATTTCTGTTGTATTAAATATGTAAAACTGCTAAATGTTATGATTAACTCAATTAATTTTGCATTTTGAGTGAGAGAATTTAATTCAAAAACTCGTGGATTCTCCTTATAATGAGCTCCACAGGACAACTAAAGTATTTGTTAAAAATTTTTTGTTGTTGCTTTAATAGAATTATTTATGAATATTACAAATGAAATATTCACATAAATAACATGCAAAGCATTTCTAACTTTCAGCTAATAATTTTGATAGAATAGTTAAATTAGCAAAAACGTAAGTGAGCTAAAAAATTCTTAAATTAAGAGTATATAGGTATAACAATTAAAAACTAATCATTCATACTACAAAATATTCATAATTTTGTATAAGAAAATTCATAGCTTAAGGTAACAAAAAGGATTGTAACGGATGCATATGAGAAATATTGGAACCACTGAAACACAGCTATATTAATGTTTTGAAAAATTGAGTTATATGTTTTGATGACATGCTTTTCTTCATGAACTAATGATAGTGTGTTAGAATTGTAAATCAATTTCCTTTTAAAAAAATAGCCTGTTGTGTTGCTTTAGTATGCCGTTAATTATAATTACTTTACTTTACCTATTAAAAATACAGATTAAGTTGATAGGCTTTGTATTTTTGCCAGTTTGCCCCTTATCATAACCCTTTATCAATCTCAGATGACTTTCTATTCTAAAAAACTTGCCTTTGATTCACTTTAATATGAAAGCAAGAATAAAGATTGAAAAATGCTGACAGGAGACCCTAGAAATTCAGATAAGAAAATCATAACATTATTTAATGTGTTAAACACCTGCATATCAGCTACATTTAGCCTGTACACTCTCCATGGGTAAGAGGGTTTGGAACAGAATAGAGGTAGAAGGTAGTTTCAAATAATTTGTTTAATTTATCACAATTTATTGCAATTGGGAAATAATTAAGTTTTCTCTCCAATCAATCCACTGTTTAAACAGCAACATCACTGATATTTAAACTGAAAGTTGATAGGAAAGTGCATACCACATTTCTATTCTAGTTGTTCAAGAAAATGGCTAAAATATACCTATTAATGGAGTGAATTAAAATGTATTTTATGTAAAAATGAAAAACTTCTATGTGTCGTTTTTAGTTAAATTGTTATTTTACTTTCTTCTGTATAATAGGGCAAAAAAAGCTATAAAATACTTGTGAATAAAAGTTATAAATACCTATATTTATGAAATAAAATATAAATATGTTGGAATATGTCTTGTGTAATCTCCAATGTGCAAGAGTATTTGCAAACTTAATGCTTGAAGTGTATTAAAAATGTATCATTGTTCTTAATATGTAACTTGGATATATAAATGTTAAGACAAAACTTTTTCTCCATCAGTGAATAGTTTTTATTTAACTTGAAAGATAGCTG
This sequence comes from Metellina segmentata, assembly GCA_947359465.1. Taxonomy (NCBI): domain Eukaryota; kingdom Metazoa; phylum Arthropoda; class Arachnida; order Araneae; family Tetragnathidae; genus Metellina; species Metellina segmentata. The sequence goes on along the minus strand of OX375884.1, from coordinate 52,653,532 downwards.
TCTAACTGGGGGTCATGATCCTGTGATTTTTCACTTTAGGCATTTTTAACTTGGAAGAAAAGAAAAGATGAACTTTTGAAACAACAGGCTTACAATAAAATACAGAATGAAAGAAATGCTGCTGAAATTACACTGATGAATGAGGAAGAAAAAAGAAAAGATGGAGAATCTGCATTCCTTGCTTGGTATAATAAATATGGATGTAATTTCAATTACCATTTTCCAGTATTAGCATGTCCATTGTTAATTAATGAGGTGCATCAAAAGTAGCATAATACATTTTGCAGAAATGTATTTATTCTGTTTCTCCTTCTTTAACGTTTTATTAAGTACTTCCTTTATCTTAGAACACATGTCAATTATAGTTTGAATTCTAGGATTTATCAATATATATATATATATTTATTTATATTCATTCATTATCTTTGGACAGGAAAGCTCACAAAGCACATGCCAGCAAAGAGGAGAAAAAGAAAATGACTTTTTATAAGGAAAAAGAACAGCAAGCCATTGAAGAAAAAGAAACAAAAAACATGGAAGCTCTATACATGTATAACTTATGGGTAAAAAGTAAAAGCTATACTAAGCAAAGAAAATGGAGCAAACAAGCTATGAAACCCCCTTGGTATCCACCAGGAAATAAATGTACTTTAGTTTTCTTTTTAAATTAGTGTTTCCCTGCACAAGATTGTCTAGACTACATTTTACCCTAACTCTTATAATTACATATGTTAACGAAAGGCAATATGAATAAACTTTCTACAAAATTTGTTTAAACATTGATCGATCTGATAAGACTACCAAAAAGTGAATATATTTACTTCAACTTTTGAACTCCTTTGTTTGAAGTTTTCCTCACTATACAAGTTTTGTTCTTTGAAACCAAATTTGAATTTAACTGTATATCTAACTTCTATATTCTCCTGTTTAATTCTTGATTCCACTATTCATAGTATGCTAAAGATTGACCAGCTAGCATTGCTACCAACTTTTATGTTTTTCCTTTTGGACAAATCCTTGGGTTAGAAGAGCGTTTATTTAAATTTTGCTGTGTGAAGTGTGTTTATTATAAATTAAAATGAACTAATTTCAAGAACAGAAAAAAATTGCAATTATTTTCGAAAATTTATGAAGATTTTTTAACGATTTATACTTTGTCTTGTCATTTATGAAGCTTTCATGATCACATAAGAGACTACTGTTTTGTAACATTAGTCTAGCTTTGCAGTTTCATAGTTTTGAAGAATGTTTTACAGTCATCCTTTTAGTGAACTAGTTATGAGGTATTAGGATCTCTAACATCAACCCTTTTGTATGTATATTAGAAAACAGTCAACCGTAAGAGATTTTCTTAAGAAAATATGCTGTTTGAGGATAATACTGATTTCTTTTTTGTTTTGCAGAGATGGATTCAGTTCTCCATCAATCATTTTCATATACGCTAAGGCTGCAACTGAAATCCATCCAGTTAGCTGTATTTGGAATCAATGCAGATGGCATAAATTCTGTACTCTTATCAAAGTAAATTTGTTTCCGAAAACACTGATTTTATATTGATCATGAAACAAAAAGCAGTCTAATTGCCTTAAGATATAATTTTGAAGCTTCTGTGATACAATTTTGTGTGTACCTTATGGGTTTGTGTATATATAATGAATAAATAAATCTATCATTTAATTATGAGAACAGCATTAATAAAGATTTACCGATTTAAAAAATATATCACATTTTATTGGGAACAAAATGTTGTAAGTCAAATAGTGGAAAATTTTTGACTTCATGAGAGTAAAAGTGCACCTATATTATCTCCGATTGAAGAAAGGGTACCTACACGAGTTACGTAATACATGATTTCAAAAATAATCCATGATCTGAAGGGGGAATTTGAGCATTTAATCTGCTAGTTGCCACTTAAAACTACATAAATTACCATGAGAAAAAATTAGAATGTTAGCTTTGCAGTTTTAAAAACCTATTACCTGAGAATAGATTAATAAGGATGAGTTACGTGCAAAGGAGTGAAAAAGTTGCTTTCTTTTAGATCTGTGTATCTACATTTATGATTCAGATTGCTTGAACTGATTGCATATTTCAAAGGTTCTCTATTCTTCACTTACAAGGAATTAAATTTTCAAATTGTATATAATGCTTTTATCATTCATACCTTTTACACTATCTATCATCACTCACCACTTTGGGCGGGGCAGTGGAAACCGATTGAAGTATCTATTATCTTTCATAAACATTTGTATTAAAAAAATTTACTTCAACCATTTTTTATGTTAATTAACATATTTTAACATTTCATTGATGTTCACTATTTTTATACTATAAATCTAAACGTTTTAATTTTGTGCATTTTTTTATGTAGTGATAATGTTTTTAAACCCCTTTTAGTCATTTTAACCTAATCAGTTTTTATGAATTTTTTTAATCTTGCATTTGGTGCAGCTTGTCTTTTGAAAAACCTTGCCATAAAACTCCAAACTTTTTCCTTCAAATTCTTCACTGATAGTAAAAGGAGAGCAAAAGCTGTTGGCTTTTTACTTGTCCTTTAGTGATAAGACTCACTGTAACTATTATCTTGGAACACATTGCTCCGTGATCAAAAATAGCTCAGACAGCCAAAGTACTTGTGAAATAGCTTTAGTAGTAAATTCCAAAAAATAGTTGCAAAAATAGTGTTTTCTCAAAGCTAATTGTAGTAGCATTTTTAGTTGTTCAAATAAAAATGAATCAGTTAAGACAACACAATAATGTGCTAATTAAGTATGAAACAGACATTGAAGACCGCACCACAAGGTTGAAATTAAAGAAATAATGTTTCTTGAAATTCCAACCCAGTCAAAATCGGCATAGGCATTTCTGGTTATTAATAACACACACCACTTTTGACAAAGAGTAGTATTCATGTTGAAATAGATTTTGATTATGTCAAAATAAACAATAAATACAAAATACACCGGGTTTATTGAATCTTTTAAAAATGTTAAGTATAGTTTTACTTTGCACTAAATTTTAAAGCAGATTTTTGTTTAGTTTAAATATAGTAGGTACTTGAGGGTACAAAATAGTTAAGAGTTAAGTTAAATAGTCAAGGGTGTTAAATAAGTTTTGGGTGTTAGTATTTAACATTTCTTTTGGAGCAATATTCAGATGTTTTGAGAAAAAAAGAGTAATGATATTTAGAAAATTTGGAACAAGAATTCAATCATATTTGGTCAATTAGATCTGCTTAAAGGCCTTTTGAAGTAAATTTAAATTAAATATTTGATAAGTGCAACTAAAATTTTTTTAATTTAATTTTTTCTACTTTCTTTAGTTTTAGTCTCAGGTGAAAAACTAATTTGCAGACAATTCAATAATCACTGTCATACATGTTAATGATATGGCAAATAACAGTCATCTGGCACTTCCAATCTTAAAATGCGACTCTTTTCATCAACCTCAGTTTTGCAACAAAGTACTGTTATCGCATTGTTTCAGATGGATTTATGCCCCTAATAATCCTCAGACCACTAAAACGCTTCTCTGAATGCTGTTCTTGTGCAAGTAGAACCACCCTGGTCAGCACTGATAAGATGGAAACATTGCCTACAGATACATCAAAAGTGATGGGCAGCCAATAAAAACAAATATCTGATTGAGGATAATTATTCATAGCCTATCATGAAAAAATAACAACATTTATATGAATTTTGAAAATTGTTGATGTTTTAAAATCAATAGGTGTTTTTTGATGCCGATTTCAAAAATGATTTTTAAGTTTCTGTATCTCATCTGGTTTTCAAATTCAAAAGAACAAAATGTTTTGTTGTATAGATAAGTAAATCAAGCAATGTTACATGCTTGACCATATATATCGTAATAAAATAACACAAAAATAATGCTTTGCGAGAGTAGTTTTTTTTATAAAATGCAATACATTTCCATGTGATTGTACCGTATTTAGTTAACACAACTTAAGTGTACTTTCTTGGTAGAAATGTTTGCTAATTTTGATCCAGTTTTGCTTTAATTAGACATGTTTGTTTTAAATTTCTAATAACTAAACATGGGGATTTTATTGGTCGAGACTTATCTCAGTAATATACCAATATATTTAAAGTCAAAGTTTCAAAAATCATCTGTTTTACATAATTTTAAATATAAACTTATGTTTAGAAAAATATTGAACCAGTTCCTTTCCAATGAACCCAAATCATTTCTGGTAATGTATTTTTACTTTAACAGGTGTATAAAGTTCAGAAACTTCTTTTATCAAATTTATATTATAAAAAAAAAATGGTCGGTAAACATGCAGTTTGCTGCAGTTCATTCTGGTTAAACTATGTAAGCATAATATGCCATCATACTGGTTCTTACATTCTCTCCAAACCATTGGATTAAGACATTGAAAAAATGCACCTTTAACCCTCAACTGGTAACTTACTTGTGTCAGTTTTCAGCCATAATTAAAGAATATGCTTTTTGAAAATTTATTTAATTGTATATAGATTAAATTCTATATTTTAGAAAGCACAGCTAAATATATCAGCAAATAATCTTGGACTCTGACCATACCCCTATAACAATTAAAAGAAAACTAAGTTGTAGGAAAAAACTTCATTTATACTCGAAATCTTCATAAAAAAAAGGAAAAACTCAAGTAAAATTCACACAGGTCATCAGATTTCCTTGTTCAGATATTTGTGCTAAATGGCATCAGATTCTTTATTCTCACACCAAATATGCAAATGAAATTGAATGATCCTGAGAAAAAGACTTCAGAAACAAAGATAAAATTGTATTAGAAAATTAGATATTAAATTCTATTTTCAAGCTAAGAAATGTATTGGACTTATTTTCTTTCCTATAAAAGTAAAGATTGCCTTCTTCCAGAGCATTTGCAATCTAGGTATTACCAAATTTGAATAAATTAACAGTAAGCATATAAGTTGAAATGTATGTGTTCTTAAACTAAGATGTGTCAATAATTACCAGACAAAATAGAAGTAAATTGTAGATTTCTATGTCTAGGACATTTAATTAAAAACATTGCAAGGCACAAAATATACTTAAGAGTCAAATTCAACTTTTCATACTTATTAACATTTATTTTTGAAAAAACATACTACAGGTGCATAATTCGAAAATCCTTGGAGCACTCCATAAATGAAATGTAATATCTGAAACATCTACAACATCAATCAATAAATTCTAAAATGTATAATTTTTCACTGCAAAGTTAATTTTAAAGAAAAATTTAACCCAATTTTGTGCAGGTTTCATCTATCCAATCTGGTAAATTAATCCACCAAGGGAATTGTTGATTAATAACTATATACAGAGCCTTAATTGGCCAGAATTTACAAAATCACATTTATACAACAGTATAGGAATTCTATACAATAAACTCTTCATTGCTTCTCTCAGTAAACACACACATCAGGCAATTACATATCACAGTCCAGTTTCACACAGGATAGTATCTACATGATCAAAAAATACTATACTCCATAAGCATCAGGTTCAAAATATTTACACTGGATGATGTTATTTAAAACTAAAACAATTTGTTTCATACATATCTGAACAGTGTTAACCTTTATACTCTCCTACATTACTTTTGAAAAATATTTAGATAACATAATTTTAAAAAACAGTAAATTGAAATAGAAAAATATATTTCCATCAAGCATGCAAATATTTTTCACAAATCTTTTAATGTATACTATGTGAACTTGCTTATAGCTAATGTACTGTATATGTAAACAATTGTTTTCACATCTAAATGCTTTAAATTAAAAAGATTTTAGATAGCTTTTCAATTTAGTACTACTAAATGTAATTTTTTGGTAGCGGACAAATGTAGTTCATTAATATAATTTAGGGAGACATCTTTTTATGACCAGCAGTTTTTTATCATTTGCATGTATCCCTAAATAATTCATTACATATAAATGCTTTGGATATTTTAATCTCGGATCACATACTATAGAAATAGTTATTTTGTAAATGTTTAACATTTAAAAAGTAGTTTACTGGCAGATAAGCTATTTCAATACTTAAACATTACTACATATTTTAAAAATAAAGATCCAATTCAGACTTAATAACAAATAATAAATATCACTTATGTTACTATCTAATTAGTATAATAGTTAAGCATAAAGTATAATTTTTTAATCAGTTTTGATGTATGCTGTTAGATAGGTAAGCATTTTAATTAATGTCGCACTGGAGCAACGGGTTATTTGCGACGGTCCTGGATGAACAGGAGTGTAAAGATCCGATATATATGCTATTATGACATAGTTTAAATGTAATAATTTTAAGTAACTGAACAGGATAACCTTAATTCCAAACAATGCCCAGTCTAGAAAGTTGGAAAAAACCCATGATCAACTCTTACTAAAATATTCCAAGATATTTGAGATTACTTAAAAGTCACTTCTAAAGGAGTACAGGGTGAAATATTATAAACTATATATGAGACACATTTTAAAGAACACAATCTTTCATTTGAGATAATTAAAACGAAGTCTAGTTTATAGTGCAAATTCTATAATGAAGATAGTATGCACATAGAACTCATAAACAGCTTAATTTTGTAGGAACATAACAGAATGACTCCTAACGAAACTAATATTTGTACAATGGAAAAAAGCAAATAAGTAATTGCTTTCCAGTTATTTAAATACATTTTGTAAATTTAAATACAAAACATGATTAAGCACAACAACTCCAGAATCTAAGTAAATGTATCTAGTTTATGAACGAAAACGTATTTTGCAGTTTTGAGACCCTAAAATATGCTGTCTCAAACTTGTGCATTTTTTATATGCTTTTATGCACCAAAATTCTCCATTAATGTTTTGAAAAGAGAGAAATTGCATACTTCAAGACTTTTAAAGTTAAAAAATTTAATTCAAATAGTTTAAAACTAAAAATTAATTAAAATTTGTTCAAATATCAAAGAGCAATGGAATGCATGTCGTATTCAAACACAAGGTGGTCCAATGAAATATTAAACTTAGAATCTTTTCAGTTAAGCTATGTACTAAAGTTTAAGTAGCATTCTGACACTACTTATAACTTTAGTTTATTAATTTCTGCAATTAAGAAATAAATGTGATTAACAAATGAATAAAAGACATCATTTGAAGCATTAGCACGAAATCAATATATATATATTTTTTTACATTTACTGAAGAAACAATCAGGCATGCAATTCTCTAGGTTAAAGAAATAACCATTGAAGAGTGTCTTACACTTACTGTATGACAAGCATGTCTTTAGAAGTAACATGAGAACACTTAAATTACTACTTGCTCTGTTGAACTGTTTATGTGTAATGTAATCACATTTGAAAAAGCCTTTAGCTTAGAGCACAAAAATAATTGTAGAACATGAGTTTATGTATTTAGGACTCAAAATTTGAATAAAAAAGTTAATTGCTGTTTATCATACTGCAAAAAGACATGTTTTAAGTTTGACCCTTTTTTTAGAATTAAATGCTCAACAAACTAATAGATGTTAAATAAAATAGAATATGGAAAAATCTAAAATGTGAGTTACAACTGTTTAGTACATATTTAACTGGTTTTAGTAATAGTTATGTGGGTTAAGCACAATTGAATAGAAAATAAAATTAAACGAACAAATAAGTAAGTTAACCCCTTAATACACGCTTTTTAAAAAGATTCATGGAAATCTGAAAATATACAATACTTGCATGGTATAGAGGCAAAAAATAAAATATTTAATCAAAATCATGAATTTTCTTCAAGATGTACATTAGATGTAGGCACAATATCTGCAGTATCTCAATCAATGAAACGGATTGTTGAAATAAGTCATAAATAAAACAAACTTTTGAAAAGCTGCTATCCCAGTGCTGGTATTTATTGATGGGTGTAAGTAAATAATTACTATATTTTAAGGTTACATAAATTATTAAAAATTTTTATAAAATAATTTAGTATATGCATAATTTAACCTATCATGATTTTCTTGATGTTATTTTACATTGATTGTGTTTATTTGAGCACATACAAAATGGTAGCATGAAATGTTGCTCAAGTGGAATTGTTAAGGGGTTAACATACTTCTCATTACATTCTTCTTCACAAAAATGTCCGATTTCTTATAAAGACAACCTCTTGATTATACCTAGGTGTTTTACGCCCATGCCCTGATTGAATGGAACTGAATGATTACATAATTTTTTTTTTTACAATTGGCAAGTTAAGCAAAGAACTGTCATTACACAAATATATATATTTTTAACATTAAAATTGAACATAATTGCATAAAATAAACAAAAATATGTGGCTTAAATGATAAAAACGCACTTTCAAACAAAACGTGAGAGGAAATTTACTATAATTGAAAACCCTGAGATGTACATAATATAAGGAATACTCAAATGTATATAATGAAAGAAATATACAAAGATTAAACTTTTGGGAAGACATGGTGACCTAGATTTTAAAAAATAGGCCTTTTAAAAGTACTTCTTATAGTTATTCCAGCTAAATAAAACATTAAACAAGCTATAAAGTACAAAATATAATCAACATTATTTAATTAAATATACTAATTTTTTAAAATTTATGTAACATTAATAAATGACACTGTAAAGAACATTTTTTCATGCTTCATGAAGCAAATGATTTTAATTCACATCTCAGATGCAATTTTCCCCTTGAAACATACATTTATTTTTAAATACAGGAATAGTAATTCTAATACATTGAAGCTAGTACTCTCTATTTCAAATGTAAAATAGATGCTTATAGTACATCTTTCTAAATATAAAATTCTGAAACATAAATAAGGGTATCTCATAGTTCATTTTTAAAACGTGTGAATCGTTTATTACTAAATGCAGTATTATATAATGAGAAACAATGTATCAATAATTAAATTTTAAAATATAAAAATATCATCTTGTTAAATAAATTTATGATCTGCCATTAAGATACATTATTGCAATAGGAATAAAAATGAATTTTTTTGTTTTACTAGTAAAATTACTTGCAATGGAAATACAATGCAGCTTGAAGGTTTATTACAGGAAGGAAACTGCATAGACCATTTAAAATTTTGAGTTAAGTACATAATGTTATACATAATACTAAACTTAATTTATAATGTAAGTGTTTACCATACATAATTGTTTTAATCATTAAAATGTAAAAGAATATTTCACAATAAAACATGGTTTATTAAATAAATTTTTATTTATTTTTAAGTCTCCATACATCATTTTTAGGTTTGAAAGTTAAGAATTATTTTGAGAAATGAAGTTGAACTTGAAAGATAATAAATTAAATAATTATACAGTGTTTGTAAAAAATAAAACATTTAGGAAAAACTCAAAATTTAGTTTCTTCAGAATTACATTTCCTTGTTTTTTTTTGCACTTGCCACAGAAATTATGATTGCTCTACATAATTATTTAACAGATGTGTAACAATACAATATCTATTTTTCAAAAGGAAAAATGTACTTAGAAATGTTTTTAAAATAGAAAAAACTAGAAGTTCCTGCTTGAAAAACATTTGCATAAAAATTCCCTGAAATACAGTACAAATATTAACTTTCATCTTGATATTTCTGTGTAAAAATATACCTATTCAATCATGAAATTGGATGTGCTGAGTAGTAAGGAATGATATACATCAACAGTTACAAAAATATTGTGAAACAAAGTTGGCAATTTCCATTACTAATATATAAAGCAATCACAAATATTTAAGAAATTGTATACTAACTATGCAGTAACAAATGAAGAAATATAAGTACAACTTCAGTAATTAAGGTAAATGATTTAACTTGAAGTATTTAGGGAACTTTCAGAGAACTGCATGAATGTTTAAACACACATAAAATAGTTCATTTTGTGCATTGGAAACTAATGCAGATTAGGCACATCAGATAGAAACAAAAATCAAAGTTGCCAGTTCATATCATATTTGCCTATATTTCATTCACATGTCCCTTTTTTATATAATGTAGATCAAAAGTTTAGACTAGATCAAAATATTTATTAGTTAAAAATGTATAATGCATTACTTTTGCTATAGTATATAAAATATATTATATCAGAGAAAAACAAAATATACTTGTCTTTTAAATTTTTAATATTTACAGTAAAATGTTACATAGAATTTATTATGCATTTGACAAGATTTGATGAATAACATGAATATATATGCTGATATGTAGATTAGACTTTCTATCTATACATAAGTCCATACCCACCTATATTTTATTCATTAAGCTATATCATTTACCAAGTTAAATTCCAGCTAAATATAAATTAGCATAATCGAACACTGGTACTAAATGCAATATTATAAGATACTACAAAAAGCATAGTATCAAATTCAGACTATTTTGGGAAAATTAATGAATCATTAGACTAACGATATCAGGTTATTTAAACAGTAGTTATTCTTATGAGGTCTGAGAAATAGTACTGCTGTCACATTTATGAATATCTAATGAACAGATAATTACTTATCTGTTGGCGAGATACCAGAGTAGGATGAAAGAAAGCCTCCCCGACATGCTGCTTCAACTTTAAATGAGTATCTAAAACTGTTAAAGGTCTCATCTTAACTAGGGGTCAAATGTAGTCATAAAATAAACTAAATTTTAGTTTCTGTTGAAGTAATGAGATCAACAATTGTTGGGATCAAATCTATTTTTATTACATGTAGCACCTCAACCAAGTAATGGTTTTCTTTCATGTCATTGGTCGATGAAGAACAGATAATTGGTATTACTATTTGTTGGCGTAAGATAAATTCTGAAGGATCCATTTCAATATCTTACCCACTGCATGAAGATATTTTTGGAGTTACCTCCGTCAGAGTTGAAAGACTATTTCTTTGGATATTAGACCAGAGTATATCAAATAGCTGTCAAAAGGGCAACCTCAAATGGCAGGTTGTAATACAGACCCGTTCCACACATTACGTGTTTCTTTTCCATAAAGCTTTGCAAATTAAAACTGAGACTTTGCATTTTGAATATGCTTGATACATATGTTGACTGAGTACTCAAATTGTGAGTTACTATAACTCAAGAAACACTGCTGGAATTTTTACATAAGTTTTAGTATTTGAATGTTTTTTTTCAGCAATTTCAAATAACCTCAGCTCAAACTTTAAATCGAAGAAAATATTTGTCTTTACCAGTAGATAAATCACATTCCTGTGTACCCACAATCAACATCGAACCGAATACTAACAAGTGCAGTAATGCTAAAGAACTTTGAGATGCTGACATTAATCTTGATTCTAGAAAATAATAATTTTTTTTTTGTAACATCTGCATTTATAATATAATATAAAATTTTAGTTTTAAGCTAAATATTTTAGATTGCAAAATAGGCTCGAACTGTTATTTTAAAAAAAAGAATAGAATTGATTAGACAAGCATTTCAATAATTCTGCTTTCTGATCAGATTTCCCTTTGAACTAACTTTATAAACTCTATTTATCAAAGGATAACAGTGTAAGTCATTTGAAAGAACACCATTGAACTGATTCTATGTACATAAGAATTTATAATAAAATAAAAGCTGTGTTAAGAAAAAAAAAAGCATCTGAGATGTATGAGCTATTAAAAATACTTATAGTTATTTGATAACAGGAAATAAAAATGATTGGCCTGTTTTGTCACTGGACAATTTTTTTACACACAAGGGTAAATTAGACCAGAAACAAGCAAACAAAAACATTTTCATTAAGTTGCAAATAACAATGCTAAATGTTTAATAAAGAATTTGTTATGGTGTTGGAGGGAAGATGAAATATCAAATAAATTGAAAGTCGACAGATTTTGCTTTCTTCATTAATACTACTTTAAAGTGTTTGGCTTTACAAAAATTTTGTAACGAGCAAATTAGATGATTTTATTGATATCTAAATGGTCAATGTTCTGAAATATAAACTTGCAGCTTAATACTACTATAAATGAATGTTAGAGAATTAATTATATTTATAGATTTTTACTATGCACCATAATAAGAATATTTAAATACAATTAATATGCTTATATTCTCTGATAAATAATGAATAGTTAATGTTCCTTCATACACAAAAAGTTTAAGTGTGTCATTACTGTCTTGAATATGCTGTGGATCTAACATACTGATTTGAATATTTTGAAAAAGTGTAAATATGCAACTAATTAAAGCACAATGTCTAAATAAATGTAAACAGTTTTTTGATAAATTGATATTTAAGAGTTAACAAAAAAGGATAATTTAATAAGGAAGGAATTTGATATATTGCAGATACTAATATCAATAATAGTAGCCTGCATGTAATGGCAGCAAGAAGGTGCTTAAAAACATTAGTAAAAATATGCATGCAAAAGGAATAGTAAATTACTACTTTCTGATATTCCATCTCTTAGATGTACAATTTGCTTTTTGGCCATCTTTTAAAATTATCTGACTGTGCAAACTAAAGAATCAAACTACATCCAGCTTTCAATAAGTGTGCTAGTGCACTATTTTTCCTGTCTCATTTTTTTTTGTAAAAGAAGTACCCTATGCTATGCTCAAATACTAAAAAAATTCTGTAAAGCAACTGCAAATGTGAATGGCAACTTGTATAACATACTGAAAAAATTAAACATGCATACAATTTACTTAATGATTTTAAAGCTCTGGAAGGAAAATAATTTTCCTGATAAACACCTTTTGCTATTTATAAAATTTTAAGGAGAAAGTTGTGGCTATTAGTTAAAATAATGTAATTTTCTAATAACCTAGATGATAGGTGGGGAACCTGTAGCCTTCTAAGCCCTTAAGCAGCCTTTAGACTGAATCCAAATTTTACAGAACAAATCCTTTTCTTATTAATACATTTTTGTTCGTTAATTACAATTTCATTTTATAATAAACATATTTTAAATAACAAAGAAAAATAAGTTTCAATGAAATAATTCTCCTAGATTGACTGGCACAATTAGAAAATTCGTAAACCATAGGGGCTTAATTCATAGCTGTTACAATCATGACCTAGTTTCAAAGCTACTATAAAATGTCTAATTTCTTCAGCCACCTGACTGGTGCCACTTTCGCACAAGACTGGTTGGCAAGAGTTTATTGAAGTGAGTAAGCCAGTCTTAAAATTCTGTCTGCTTAACTGCTCATCATGTTAAAGAAGTCCAAGAGAATCCTTGACGAGGAAAACGGATAGTTTAATGAGGATTGGGTATGGCAATATTATATTGTTAATGCTATAGATTTGATATGCTTATTTTGGGATTCTGTAATATCAATATTAAGGAAATTCAATGCACATCAGTATTATAATACTCATAAGACCACACATATTTTAAAATAGAAGGAAAGGAGCAAAAGGTTGTGTTGCAGAAATTAAAGATGAAAAGTAAAAGTGAAGACAATTCTTTCAAGCAGCTGAAGACATGGAAATAATGTCGCTATGACTCAGCACAGGTTTTATACTTAATTCGAGCCGTAACAGAAGATTTTCTTTATCCCAAAGAGTTACTTACATAAGGCACTCTGATGAACAGAGCATGAGAAATAGATAACTTTAACAACTTTCATGATAAATGTCATGAAGTTGCACTGAATTTGGTAAATTTAGTGAAAGGTACACCTCTTAATTTAGTGAGCAGTAAGTATGTACAGACAGTACACCTCTTCCATGCCAAGAAAACAACAAAGGTTTATTGCAGATAAAAAAGTATTTTAACACACATACATCCAGATACTCTCATATCTTTTCGTTGTATCTTGCATCAGCAAAACATCTATGCTAAAGCTACTATTTTAAGCGGCACTCTGCAGAAAATTATAAGTTTTGTTAACTATATTCATGCAAATGCAATGATATAATCAGTTTTGAAAAATGCGAAAATTGAACAACAAGGAATTTATTGTGGATTTTCCATACAATTCTAAAGTGTTTTGGTTTGCAGGGACAGGTTTTAACCAATATTTTATTTCATCTGATGGTTAAAATCAAGACACCCTTAAGGTCACATATGGCGAATACACATCTAGAGGATCAAATTGAAACTACTGACCTCCATCCTGTAATAAAATATGCAAATGCTTTCCAATAAAAAGTAGACATAACAGTCATTAAAAGATTAGTTAAATCTTTATAATTATTCATCACATAGAAGTTAAGATTTTTGCAAAATAATGCTTACTTTAAGTAGATTAATTGAAGTTTGAAGTCTTGAATGCTGTCTTATTTGTGACTACAGCTAAATTAATGTAGCATTCCATAAAAAAGTTCCCCACCTTCGATTTAGATTAAAATCTAGAACATATTGAATATTTTAAACTAAAATACTAAATAACCTAAATACAGGTGTTTCAAATAAGAATATGGCTTACAAACAAGTATTTTCAAGATGATACAACCAGAATATTAATAAATTAAACATAACTTACAATTGATAAAAAATGTTTTTGTTTCAGTGATTTAATAATAAATTTATAACACAAAATTTTACTCTTATAAAAAATATTGAAGACAAAACAACGCATGAGAGCAAGTACCAATTTTAGTTTCAAGTTATAATTTCTTTGGTGACTAGAGCAGACTAAAAATATGTTACTCTAAACTGTGTATGAAAGTGGATGATTCCTATAACTTTCATGACATAATAAATATATAATTAATTAACATCATAATCTATATAAAAAATTCAAATTCACTTACAAATTTAGGTATTGAATGAAATTACTCAATCGCAATAAGTGGAATTAATCAGAGTAGAGACAACATATAGCATTCACTCTTAATAAATGTAACAGCTTAGTTTGAATATTCCATTCCAAAACAGACAATATTATGTGCAAAATGCAACCATTATAGCACTACATTTTATAAAAGTTAACAAGTCACAAAAGTTACACAGATAATTATAAAATAGAACTATTAAATTTGAAGTATCAGAACTTTGGAACAAGTTAAATATATTTTCCAAGCCTCATAGGCCAGCGTCCAAAAGTAAAACGTTTCTGTATTTTTGGTAAGATTTTATAAAGACCAAAAATTGAGCTATTATGTTGTTTTACAATGAATACATTTGACAGTAAAATGAAAGCTTAGCCTCATAAAAAGAATGTATGCAGAGAAATAATGCTATTATAAACTAAATTCAACAAAAGGTTTTAATAATCAGCTAATTATCAGTCGAATTCATCTGAAGTTGATATCACTGGAACAGGTAGAGCAAGTATCTCTTAGATTAAGAGCACTCAAAATACCTTTTTTTAAATTTTATAAAAGCACAAAATAAACATAGCAAAAGTTTATGAAATTAATACAAATCTGTCAACAGCTTAAAATTTCTTAGCATCCAACTGGTTATTAAGAAACAATGGAGTGTGGTTTACATCACCAGTGCTTTTCCTCATTCCAAATTTATAGTTAATTTGGTACTCAATATTTTTTTATTAGATTAATATTTATTACAGTTGTTAAAATAATTGTAGTGAACTATTATCTTAAAAGTGATAAGGGATTTATGAATGCCAGTTCAATATAATGCTATCTTAATACTCTCTTACTGCTCTGCCTTTATACTATCATAAACAAATTTAAAACCAGGGTAACCTCGTAACTCAATTTTCTTTTTTAAAATATGTCTGACAGGGAACTTACATTCAAAAGCATAAGAAAATATATTTACATTAGCATTATTTTATGTATGGACATTGCATTTTCTGTTACTTTAAATTTCCACATGATAAACATAAAATCAAGTTTTAGAACCTAAGGTACAAAATGCACTTGGTTCAGTAAAAAAAAAAAAAGCTTTTCAATTGTTATAAGAAACCGAATTTTCACAAAAACGTTCCTACCATTCCCATTGAGTTCCATGCACAGTGGTTCAATGGAGCCTTTTACATAGAATGAGTTAAACAGATTATGTACCTTGAGCTATTCTTAGGTCAAGTACTTAAGTGTTAATATGCAATGGTTTATTAATTTATTTCCAAAATTTCAGCTATTCCAACAAAATTCTTCCAGTCAGAAGTCTTGAACCAATAGTATAAACCGGAGAAAACAGTTAAATATTTAACTTATATTAAAATTCTCTATTCACATCAAGACCTTCTATTAGACTTAAATTATGTTGGTACGACCTTTTGATCTGAGGTAGGAAAATTAGTGAATCTATTAAACCTGTATATAGTAAGGGTGGATACAAAAACAGTTTTGGTAATGACTCACCTACTCAACTACCTTCTACAGTAGTGTACAAATAGGTTGAATTTGATCTTGAAAGTTAAATTATAAATATAGCTAGTGTTTTTAAATACTGATGTACTATACTAAAATGTTTTCAACATTTATCATTACATATAAATTTTAAAATTCCTCACATAGTACAAATTAAACAATTTTGAATAAGTAAATTCACAATACCATGTTTGGATTGTTGTTTTATGTTTCATTTAGCTACATGTTAATATACATTTCAAGGATAAGTAATTTAATGACTAAACGAAGACCCTGATAAAAATTCATTTAACCATTTCAAACAATAGTTTCCAAGTTCTTAATGAATAAAATTGCTATAAATTGAATTGAATGCTTGAAAAACACAAGTTAAAAAAATGTAAGCCATACTACTACAAGTTTTAAAATCCAAGTCATGAGTTTATATAGTTTCTGAGATAGGATATAAAAAAATAAATACATAAATTGCTCAGTAAAACTACCATATGATTGTTTCTAATTAATGAAATTTAAAAAAAACATTGATGATGGTTTAATTTTGTCAAAATAAAATTAAATAGTATATTATTAATACAATCTAGATTAAAGTTATACATCTTACATTCAACAACTTTCAGTAATTTTACCTTATAATTTTTAAAAATTACTCCAATACAATATATGTGGTAACCAATTAGGGTATATGGTATTTTAAGAGTAAGTATTAAATTCACAAAACTATAGACAAGTTTAATTTTAACAACCTTAATAGCCTTGAGGTAAATAAGTATTTATCAACAGAAGATCAACGTAGATCATTTTTCAATAAAAAAAAATTTAAAAAAAAACCCAACTAAATGATGATATTTTGATTTTTCCTCTTTATCTACTCAATCAAAATTTTCTTTCGGATTATATATTGAATTTTTATTTCTACTGATTGCCAAAAGCTGTAAATAGAACTTAATTACAAAAAACACTCTCCTTCCCTTCAAATAGATAAATGGAAAAACTAGTTAATCTGAATTCAGTTATCCCAATATTTCACTAAAAGCTACTTCCCAGTTCTAGACTTGTTAAAAGGAAGCTTATGAGATCCCTATAACTACAAGAATTTAAGTGCAGTTTATAAAAAACCATTTGCAAGATTTTTTAACAGAAGAATAAAATATTAAACAGAGTTAAATTTTCAGTCATTTGTATGATATTCATGGAACAAAATCAGAACCCGAATCAATCCTGGAAAGCTAATCATTCACTACATGTCCGATTTGCCTTTCCTTTTAAATAAATAGTTTGTCTTCCTTCACTGAGATGGCATTTAGGCCAAATCAGTTAGAGATCAGTCTATGTTGTTAAATGGCATGCTCATTCATTAATCTATGATAGTTTTAATTTTTCAAACACTTGAAGCTAGAAATTGTGCAACAGGAAAAATGAATCTGGGAAGGAATATACATTGAATTTTAACTTTTATTGATTTCCAGTAGCTGTAAATAAACACAGGAAGGAAAGACATAATAGAAATGGAACAATTAATAAGAAAAATGATATGTAAAATGGAAACACATAAAATGCAGGAATGTAAAATCAGGGTTTCACTGCATTTCCTTTGTAAACAAAATGCGACTGATCCACTTGACAGCAATTGTGATGATTTGGAAAATCAAAATGCTAAAGATGTGATGAAATTTCTGTATTGTGACAAAATGGATATAAGCTAAAATTTTCTTTTAGAACTAAAAATCAGTCTACATGCATTAAAATGGAGTTTCAAACTTTCAGTTTCACCATATTACTCACTAACGTAAATTCAAAAGATGTCAAACTAATCAGCAAATCATGGCTCAGAAAAGAATTTTAATCTTTGTATTGTAATAAATACGTGTTAGGATATATGTTTACTAACTTCTAGCAATTGTGTTCAGAACAAAGAAAACAAGTTTATACAAAATAACTTGCTCTAAGAAATCTATGTATTCCTATATGTTATGCAATTTCAGACACAATAATTAATAAATTCATATGGTATTGACAGAGAGGAAACCATAGCAAAAGCATGAAAATTTCATTCTTAGAGAGGTGATCACAGGTGATGATGCATTGAAACTATGGTTAAAACAGGCCTCAATTCCAACTTTGAAGTACTCTGCTTGAGAACATAAATACAACATTAGCACAGTAGACATTCTTGCACATAATCTTGACGAAACCAAATAAGTAAAGCAAAATGTGTCGATATGGGAACAGGTCTTAGCATTTTGCATGGTGTAGGTAGTTGAATTTATATTGCACTGGAGTATTACAATGGACTAATGGTTTAATGGACGATGGTCTGGGGAAAGATCCGACGACAATACCATGTAATTTTGAACCAAGGTCAACATCTGAACTGACACCACTCTATCTTCCACGACATGCCAGATTTAACATGCAGAGGCCCCCATGCACACAACTGTCTTTGGTTGGATCGAGTTTGGAACACACAACCCTCAGTTTGCTAATTTGGAACTATAAGAACTGGACAATTTTGTATATGGATAACTGATAGAAGCCATAATTTAATTTTGGCAAATGTTAACAAGAGTAAGAGTTTATTTTAATTTTGAGGTAATAATAAAAAACATTACAAATGTTTTCCAATTTGTAGTTAAATGGACAGATGTAACCAATTGAAATGCAGTTCTTCATGCCTTTCCCCAAGAAAAATGGGTTAGTTTAGGTTTTATGGCACCAGGGGCCATATTTGGTCAAATTACAAGACATCAACTGAAGGACATACACATGCAAGGAAAGGTATACTGATACAGAAGTGATAAATACATCCAAGGTAAGTTACAGGAAACAAACCTGGTCTGCTACAGCTTGTAGGTTGGTAGTATGGTGGGCAAACCCACTGAACAATGGCAGCCCCTGTTGGAAAATGGGATAGGGTCTGTTTGTCAGAACCAATATAGGGAAACAGACTTAATGGTGGGAGTTTTTTATCATAATACAGTAGTGTTCCGTATTATGTAATGCAATATGTCGTGGACACAGGGAAAAGTATTGCATAAACTATACTGAAAACTGTCTTCCATACATAAAATTCATGTGTATTTTAAAGTATCATAAAAGAACTTTGGCAAAAACAAACTTCACTGTCATAAAGCAAAATATTAATCATAAACATTATGAATGATTAGCTTCACAGTTTCTATGGGTAAGTTTAGCTTTCTAGAATTAGAAAACATTAACTATAAGTTTCATAGAAAAATAGATTTTTATCTCTTAACACGTTTTCTGTTCATTTTTCTTGAAAAGACCTCTTTACAATGCAGAAGATTTTATATACTAGGATTCAAGGAACCATTTAAAAATAAAACAATTTACAGTAGAAAAAAGAATTTTCTCTTCAAAACCTCTGTAAATCAACATCAACATAGCATGAAAATTAGTTAAGTTAAAGTGATGTAGAGAATAAAGTTTCCCTAAAATCCAACATTTATAAATGTGTAGTATATGAAGAGACCATTTACAGCATATTCAGAAAATATTTTCATTGTACTCTTACAAAGAAAGCACATATTTAAAAAATACATTTCTACATAACTACATATCGTCAAATTACAAGTGAAAAACTAAGTTTGAATTTTCGTGACATCAGTTCTTTAGCTTTTCTAGACCAGAATATGGTAACCTTTCTGGACTAATTGAAATCCACAAAGAGCTTCTTTCTTTGCGTGAAGGTTACATTTTCTTTAAAAACACTCTGTAAGTAAAGTTTAGAGTAGAATTTCCTCTCTTCATTCTCTCAGATCTCTATATTTTGACCTAGTGTGTTTCACTTATATGCCAATAATATTAAAAAAAAATTTCATTATGTAAACCAGTTTTTCATACCTAAAAGAAAACAGAATTTCTTCTTTTTAAATGAATTTTTATTGAAATACGAAAACAAAAACCACTTGTATTTCTTCTCATGTCAGATTGAACATTCTACAAGCAGTCACAATAGTTTTTATATTCATTATTAATGATACATAAATTTACAAATTATAGTTTAACTAGTGACTCAAAATGTAGAAAACAAAAGAGTAGTTACTTTTACTGTAAAAAGAGTTTTTAATTATGTTTCAAGTAACAATCGGATTGCAGGGTAGCAACTTAATGTAGGTTGGATCACAAAATTAATGTTAAAAAATTAGTTACAAAATTAATGTTAAAAGAAATTAATATAACAAATGAATACAACAAATATAATATTTTAATGATTAATGTAACAAAATTATTGTCAAAAGAAATTAATATAACAAATGAATACAAGAAATATAATATTTTAATGAAAACGTCAGCTAAAAGATGTCAATTTAATATGTAACATTGAAGTAAAGGTTCAAAGTTAGTCTTCAATGGATAATACTTCATAAAAAATTAACAAAACAAAATTATGCAAATAAAATAAGATTGTGAATAAATAGATAAAATTGATATCAATTAAATGGTTTCTTATACAAAAATTAAACATTTCTGCTATACCTTATATTCTTCAGCATGTAAGAGAATATGAAAGTATTTTCTATGAATTTATAATAGCATTTATTAATTTATCAATTTTAAGACCTCAAGGATAAGCCATTATTCTTCCTTCAAAATTATTGAGTTCTGTGGTTATTCATGAGAATTACAATACTGATACAATTAATCCAAATGCCATATATATTTTCAAAAACAGCCTCAAGCAATATAGCTAAAACATCACAATCAGCAATATTCCACAGTACTGTACAAGTTATGAGGAATGACAACATGATTATTTGGTTTATACATACAACAGCTGAGATTTAAACAACAAAATAAAAATGAATTCCATTTTTGGTGACAGATTTAATCAAACAAAATAACAACAAAATATCAAAACAGCATTTTTACATTACGTCAAAATCTCATAACAAACCAACTTTTCCAAAAAATCTAAATTACAATAACAATCAATAGATCGTGAAACTAAGTAAATACTTAGTGATATAAAAGTATATAGAACAAATATAATAAGTTAATATGCCTTAATCTATACATGAAGCTCAAATACCATATTCCCACAAAAATATATCCCAAACCTTAAATATTAATGAAAAACACTTCTATGGGGAGTGTATGTGTAATAATATAGATAGCAGAGTAAATATGTGGAAGTCCAGGTGATTCCTCATATATATGTTGTGAAATATCAAATTACCTTTACACCTCTAAATGAAATTGTAATTAGTTACACTAAGGAAAAACTACAAATCAGAATAAATATGATGATGTGAAGAGGAATAGCTAAAATATATAGATGTATGATTAGTTAAGACTTAATGTACATTTAAAAATTATGCAGAAACACAGATATAATCACAAATGCATTTTCAAACACTTTTCAGATACAATAATACAGCTGAAAAACAAAAAATTATTTTTCACGTTTCAATGGAATATTTAGGCCACCGCATTCATTACCAGAGGCAACAGTTTTCAGAACATTGTTAACAAAATCAGCAGAGCATCCAGCTACTTTAATTATGCCTAAATTAATAAAAAGAAAATACAGATAAACACACATTTACTAATTAAATAATTACCCTTACAAAATGTAAAAATGGAATATATATATTGAAAATTAAGCAGTAAAAAGTAGAATGACTTCTTTAACAAGTCTCTATTTTTAAAATGTAATAATAATCCCTTCATTAGCTAATCAGTCAAATTAACTAATTTTAATAATACACACATCTTTATATAAATGCCTAAATTCAAAGAAATTTTTGCATAAATCAAGCTTTTCTAGTTTCCACAGATTATCAGGGTTAGTAAGTTGGAAAACTGCTTTATATACATCTAAAATATTCTATTCGATCATAATTTTTACTGAAGACAAATTGGGATTCAACTTTAATGATGATAATAAAGATGCAACCAAACAAAGCAGACTGATATAGAATTAGTTGAAGAAAATGTAGAACCCTTAAACCATACAAGATGCTGGTTGCAATAGATAAACATGTTGGTCTTGAATTCACCTGAACACATTCCTCACAATATTAAACTAATATGTGGGAAAACATGATGATGAATTTTAAAATTTGCTGTGTAAAACACTAGAAGCTTTATTAAGGTACTTAAAAGAAATGTACAGATTAAAAATGTGTTTTTATATAAATACAATATACCACACAAAATATTTGTATTAAAAGATTCTTTTTACGGAACCATTGACTCTGAGTTTTAATACAATTGCAATGTGAACTAAAAATTACAAACAATTTGATTGTGAAGAAAATCTATCCTAAATTTTATTAAAACACTTACTTTTTTTAATTTGCAATGACTCTATAGCAGTAACAGTTGATTGCTCTCTCTGTTGTTTGAAATTTTGCACTCTGTTTTTCAAGAGTTTCTTGGTTTCGCTTACAAACTTCAACAAACATTCTAGAATAAAATGTAAAATTGACTAATTAAAACTAAACTTCTGAGATGATTAAATTTACTTATTTTTTAAAGTTCCAAAGCAGTGATCATTTCGGAAATGAGTATGTTTTATGTACTAAGCAAAAAAAAGCAAGATTTATACAGCTTTAACACAAAATAGCATTAGAGTCAAAAAAGAATTTTATTTTTTTTTTGCCATAATGCTTTTATTTTACCATAACAATTCATAAACCATACTATAATCATCAGATAAAAAAAGCTTCACTATTATGTTATTAATTTAATTATATAAGTATACTTTGAGATTGTTTTTACATACTTTGCTCCTGCTGAAGACCAAACAATTTAAGTTTGTTAGCTTCATGTTGGGCTTTCTTTTTCAATCTACACGCCCTGAGAAAGAACAAAATACTTTAAAACAAAGTTAGTAAAACCCTAAAACAAAACATGAATATTTCAGTTGCTTTTTGTGAGCAGTGACAAAAACAATATTTCAAATAATTTTGTAAACTAAAATTTGGTCATGAAATGAATCACACTATATTATGTTCTAACAATACACATACTGAAAATAAGCTCCAATTTGTCATATTTCACCTTTAATTTATAATTAAAATTATTTAATAAATATATAATAGGTCAGTACCATCATTCAAAGGCTAACAAATTCACTTTCAAAAGAAACGTAGGTTACTACAGGTAAAAAGTAAATATGCATTGCATGACATAGAAAGGCTGGATTCGAATTTAATCAAACATATCCATTACAGCAACTGATAAAATAGGACTTTAAAATCCTACAACCAGTCGAGCCTTCCACATTGGTATTATAGGCCCCAATAAGATGGAAGGTCATCGTGAAATCCAAACATATATTCCAAATACTTAATGCTTAACTTTTCTGTTTTCCTTTGAACAAATGCGAGCTTTATTATAAATATGTGAAATGAAAATATCATTATCATAGCTTTATCAGTTTCTTTTGTCAAGGGATCGTGGTTTGGTTTGTTGCTATACAGACATTTTTTGCTACATGAGGGCAAATTAGACTGGGATATCTAAAGCTTAGGAAAAGGTAGTCTAATAAAAGTTGTATATAGTTGTTTTTAAAAGCAAAATTATCATAAGTATTGCAAATTCAGCACACCGCAAACAGTAATTCTTTTATTTTCAGTTACACTTGTTATCTGAAACTGCCATTTCTCTTATTCCTTGATATTGGCTTTGATAAATTAACCTTTTTAAACAAATAAAAAATATTTGCATCTTAACAGATACTCATGGGAACAAAACTATTCCCAATTTACAGTAAGGACAGATGAAAAATTAACTATATACAATGCAAATAAGCTCTTATAAAATCTAAAATGAAAATTTTAGCATGTATGCTATTGAGAACATATGTATAGATGGCTTGTGTAGAAGATGGTTGTGGGGCTGAGTTGTAGTGGATGGTTGTGACTGGAATAGAGAAAAATACAACACCCAAGACAAAAATGTTGAATAATTTTACCAGCATTCTTACAACTCAACTTGTGATGTTACTTTAATGGAAATTAATAAGTTTTTCAAATTGGTAGCAGTTTTGGAGATCTAGAAAACCTTCAGTTTGCCATGTGAAACCATTTGGATGTGTAGTATACTACAACATTCATGACAACAAAAGACATAAATTAGAAGCAAAAGCAGAAAAGGTATTTTCATAGGATATTCAAGAGAAAAGAAAAGCTTACAGAATATTTGATGCTAAAGAAAGAAAAATTTGTGAAAAGCAGGGGAGCTCCAAATATAGCAGGGGACAAGGAATTAGAGGATTTTAAAGAATATATTAAAGATGCAAATGGAAAACGTAATGCAAGTACTGATGCAAGCTGGAGCACAACAGATGGAAAATTTTACTGTAGATATTTGTTGAAAATTGTGAAGTCGCTTGTTGGATGGAAAAGTGGAAAACAGAAGCTAGTTGCATTTTAAATGATGGAATCAGAACTAATTGCAGCATGTGATAGTGTTTGTGCAGTGAAGTGGTTAAAATATTTACTAGAGGAATTAGAAAATAACTCTTATAACCAAACCCATCAATGTGAAAATGGATAGCAAGGAATTAATAAAAAAATAAGCAATCGAACACGCCATATAAATAAAAGTACCACTTTACTAAAGATGACAAGGATTGCGGAGAAATTCAACTCTCATACCAAAATACGAAGGAGTTAGATGGAGATATGTTGACACAACACCTTCCTATTAATATATTAAAACAATATTTAGCTGGATTAGGATTAGGGCCAATGGTGCCTGCCATTGGATGCAAGTGATTATTAGTGAAATTGAAAAAGTACTATAAATGCTAAAAATATAGGAGGGGGTGAATTGTTGGATATATTTACCAGCATACAACTCAACCTGTGATGTTACTTTACATGGAAAATGATAAGTTTTGTTTTGTTCTGATGTTCTGACTAATGATGTGATACTGCTGTATGAATTTTCTTTCTTTTTGCACTTAATTATCTCTCTTAACTTCTAAATAAATTATTTGTTTTATTAAAATGCTACCTCATCAATACATGGTTTCAAAAAATTCTCAAATTCTTAACCAAAAAATAATATTAGTTTTATCTTTTCTTTTCATTGGATTCTTATAATTGAGATATGAAAGGGTCATTATCATACATGATATAGGCTTTTTTTTTTAAAGTCAAAATAAAATGACTATAGAATTCAACTAACATTTTTAACCCATGAACTTTAGTTGAAATTTTAAAAATCTACAAATAAAATTTCCAAAGTGACTAATAAGAACTGTTCTCTATTTTATTTTCACAAACTGTTTCACTTTTAAAATGGTTCTGAATTTAACAGGTTATTAATAGGATAATTTATTAAAACAATTTTGGATACCAAATTAATAGATTTATGAAAACTAGCAAGCAATCAAAAAATTCCTGATGAGAGGAGAGCTATTCATACCCAGTAAACAGATTTATTTTTGATAATGTATTTTATTTTATTTGAAAACATTATAAAGTTATATCATGCATAGAAAAATTCTAGCATGAAAACACAAGAAAAAGTTTATGTACTTTTACTCAGGACTTAAATTTATACCTTTTTACTGTAAGTTTAGTCACCTGATGGAGTTTTAAATGCAATCGGCATAGCATTCACTTTATCAGTTTGGAAATATTTGTGATTTTTGCCATGACCCTAAAACAGATCTAGTAAAAAACATTTATAAAGTTCAACTAAAGAGAAAAACTTCCTTTTTCTGTTGATACTTGCAATATTAGTTACAACATCCTGGCAAAATTGGTGAAGCACTCCTACGAATAAATTGTTTAGGACAGTTGTGTGGCAATAATTTTGAAAGGGATCATTTGATTTAATAACTTAAAAACTTTCCTTTAACTCAACTACACACAAAAGAACTTTTTAATTCAAAAAGTCCTTAAAATACAATATGTCAGGCAAACTAAAATTTTAACTCCTTTAATTTAAACTCATAAAGGATATTGTGTTTGAAGGGATTTAGAAGTTCAAAATAAAGGTGAAAATTAAGAAATTTTGTAAGTGGTCAGTGGTTAATGAATTTGTTTCATTCAGTGGCCACTTTTGAGCTTTCACATATTTTGTAGAATACACACTCGTTATACACTACCCTACAATAATGGACTGGACCCCAGCGGATTTGCATAAAATCCGACTGCTTGTTTGGGGGTGTTTTTCGTAGTATGGATCGAGACCTTTGCATGTTTTTCCTGGTAAATTGAATGTCGACGTTTACATGAACATTTGGAAAATCAAGTTCTTCCTACACTCTGGCAATTTTATGGAATGAACAAATACTACTTCCAGGACGACAAAGCTCCATGTCATGCTGCAGCCTTTGTCAAGCAATGGTATCAAGATATGGATGTAAAACGTCTTCCCTGGCCTACTCAGAGTCCCGACCTAAACCCCATAGAAAATTTGTGAGATGAGTTAGAGCGACACTTACGGACCAAGTAACCAAGTCCGAAATCTACAGCTGAGCTGGCAATATTCTTGCAGCAGGAATGAACAGAAATTCCCATAGCTGTGTATCGAAACCTTGTTGAAAGTATGCCCAGAAAGGTTGCTTGTGTAATTGCAGCACATTTGGGACCATCCCTATTATAACATGCATTATTTCCCTTATACCATCACATCTTGCTGTCTGTTCCATTATTGTACGTTAGTGTATATGTGTGTGTCCAGACTTTTTTCTTTCTTTTTTAAAAATTCTCTACGGTCCTCAGAAAAAAACGTAAAATTGGAGGTTCCACTATGTAAACTAACGTTTTTAAGAAAGTGTGGCGATTGTAGTAAAATTTGTCATTCTCCATATTCACACATTCAGTCGCCACATGGCGACCGTTAATTTCACATTTAGTTTAAAAGTATGCATTTTGAACTTTAGAGAAGTTGTTTAGCCCATGATCTAAACAAAGCATTCACATTTTATCCAGGCATATCTTATTGATTTTCCCTAAAATTTCATTCCAGCTTAATATTGTTCTGCTTCAAAATGCATTATACTCCATTCTTCAGAGATGGATTCTATTCCACCTCAAAGAAAGCATTGCAGTGTTATTAATTTCCTGCCCTTAGTACGGTTTGAGATTATATTGCATTTCATTCATACTCTTGTTATGCATTCGAAGTACTATGAACAGTCAAGAGTACATCAATGATATCATGGAAGCTGAAGTCATACCCTTTTTCTAAATGATCCCTGACACTCACTTTCTACAGCACAAGCCTCATCACCCCCACGTGGTCTGTATGGTGTAATAAGTCCAATGAGTTCAACATAGATTTTGTCCAGCTTGCTCGTGTCAGATTTGTAAGTTAGAACATAAATAGGATATGTTTTCACTACTCCTTATTGTATCACCCAAAGTCATCACTGAAGAATTGTGGATGCACATAGAAGTATCCTGAAGGAATGTTCAGTGTAGACAGCTCTTTAGACTATAACATGTAGCTATGCTGTGTTAGGGGCAAGTGACTGATACGATAGTGATCTAGCATATTGTTCTTCACATACAGATATGTAAAACAATCATTAATACCTTGTTAAACAAGTCCTATTGCAAATACATTTCATTGCTCTAAGTAAAGTCATCACTGATTTAGTTTTAACTATCAGGACTTTACGATGCAGCCATATATAACTCAGTATCTAAACACCTAATTCAACCAATAAAGAGCTTGCATTTTTTTACACAAAATTTCCAAATATTAGACAGGGAATTATGCATTATTTAATGTTTATCAAGCACATCATAGCAGCAATTGTAATTTTGGGCCACTGGTGTTTAACACATTGACTAACATAGTAACTCCAGGGTTGTTACTGAGTAGTATGCTTGACTTGGATTTGCAAACCACTAGAAAAATAATATTAGCAATAATTGACCTACATCAAAAGGATCTATCACATTTTTATGAACTCAAATTGTGTTTCAATTTAAATTGAATCCTTAGAAATTAATATAAATGCAGTTTTACATTAGAATAAATCCTCAAGTTGTGAGATAAGGGAAGGTTACATTTGATATGTAATGAGCAAAAAGTTTAAGTTAAAAAAGATTAATAAAAATTCAAACACTTAAAATCATTTAGCCAATATGTTGCAAGGTTCGAAACTCTCAAGTCTTTACACTGTAGAAATTAAATTACAGAACTTTAAGGATTAAATCAGGATTATTTTTGAAATAAATACAAAAGAATAATTACCTAGATGCCAACTTGTTTTTCTCCTTTCTAGACTTTGTTCGAGCATTCATTGGCAACTCATTTACTGGTATCAATCCATCTATAAGACAGTTGAGTTTTTCTAGCTCTAAACCAATGCTATAAAGCTTTTTAGGGTTAGGTGTGAGATCATTTCCATCACCTCTTCTGGCTTTTCCAGAATGTTTCACTCCTTCAATTGGACAATTTGCACTAAATACTGGGTCAGAAACTCCAGGAAGGTCATGAACATTGTTAGATTTATTAGTAAGCTTCATCTTTGGACCTTTAGGACCTTTGGATTGCATGTTGTATTGCCAAAAATATCGAGACTTTTTCTTTTCAAGGTTTATGCGATTTGCAGATAAATACTTAGCTGAAAATGTCTTGATTTCATCATCAGATTCTTCGTCTATAAAATGAAATATAAAAAGTAATTGTTTCAACACAATGAAAACAGATAGGTATTACATTACATAGATAAATAAATACAAATTAGCAAATATTCTAAACAATACCTCATGCAGTTACTTGTTTTGAATCCACACTATTTTTCAAAATATCCAAAAGTATAGTTAAAAGATTAAATAGATTACCAAAATATCCCTTGGAAATATAGTTGAACATCATTTATTAGAAACAATTAGGAGACACATGTTCAGAAACCAATTTGCTTGGATAATCAAACATTAGAAGTTAAAAACATGTATGAAAATGAAAAGGTTTTCTGTTACTGGTACTTGCCTAAAAAGTTGAAGATTTGCTGATTTTTCACTAAAAAATAATGCACCATATAATCTAGACAAGTGCATTGACTGGTGCTTGGTACATCTATAATCACCCAGTTCACATAATGGGTCATTTGCATAACTAACATTCCAATAATTGACGTTCTGCTGTATGTTAAGCTAATGGATTCAAAACACTCACTGCAAGTGTTAAAAAGAGTAGGTTTTTAACCTAATCAGAAAACAAATTCAGAATATGATATTTAGATTATTTCAAGATAATATAAATACAAAATGAGATGGATGAATTTCACACTTTTTTAGTTATATCATTCTAGCTTAAGGTATTTTTACAACATTGCTTTACTTTTACAAACTTATATGCATACTAGCCACTGCATGTCTAGCACGGCATTGCCTGTGACAGTTCCAAATATGTCGAAAATGTTGGTTCAAGTGAGAAAAAAATAAAATAAATATCTCTATATTAAAAACGAATTCCCATTTGGTATGCTTCGCAAACCAAATGGGAATTCAGTGCTTAATGGATAACACCCGTCACAAAGTTGCCCGTGGTGTTGGTTTGCCTCGCAAACCAGATGGGAATTCGTAGCCTATTGGACAACAGCCATCACGGCATTGCCAAATGAGGCCAATTTTGTATTAAGAAGAGATCCAATCCGCGTGATGTCACAATCTCTTGCAAAAATATATATATATTTAAATTTAATTGAACAATTATTTATTAAAAGAAAATTAAATGTATAAGGTATATATATGGTAGAGATTTTACGCAGATTTCAAATCCGTTGAAATTTTCAATCTATCTTTAATGATCTCGATTTTACAAAAAAGAAGTAAACAGTGCCAGTCAAAATGTTTTTTATTTGTTATGCTTTCCTTTGCTGAAATCGTAAGAGTACAGGAAATGTAATCTGTTTACTTTTAGAATGCAAAGGTTGAGATGACGTCACACTCTGTTATGAAAAAAAAGATATAGTCACTTTAAAAATTATTCATTTAAAGAGAATCATATTTTTAGGTATGGATCTGATGTGAAATTTTCTGCAGCTATCAGATCCATTAAAATTTTAACTCTATCTTTAACGGTCTAGGAGATAAAAAAAAGAACAAAAAACTCCAGTTAAAAAAAAATTTAAGTCTGCTGACAAATTATTCTTCTGCGCAAAATTAAAACGGAAATGATAAAAATAAATTTAGAATCTGCGATCTTTTATGCTGGTGCCATTCCAAAGAAAACAATAATTTAATTCCATTAAATTAATTTTAAAATGTTCTAGATTGAATTTTAAAATTCGCAGTGGCCCAAAAATTACAAAACTTTTGGACTACCTGCGCGCCAAATCCCATTATTGTAAGTGCGGTAGATTCATCTGGACTGTGAAAACGAAAAACAGAAGAAAAACAAAACACTTCCTTTTATAATCGTAGAGATATCTATGAGCATGTACAAATAACATTTCATTAAAATGAAATTTTTAAAAAATAAATGTAACATTGCAAGATAAATACATGTATAGGATAGCAACATAATAAGACAGAAATGAAAGTCAAATTCATTCACAGCATCTTTGTCTGGAAGAGCAAAATATGTTTACACCATAAGATATTCGTATTAGACAGGTTATTTAGAATTAGAAATAATGCTAATCTGTTGATAAGTTTCTTAAAGTAGCATATTACAAAAAAAAGCAGTCACCAAAACAGCAAGTAAAGTTCTAGGAGTTCAAATAAAAAATTTTAAATCCACTTTTTATGTGAATAGTTTATTTGGATTTACCGAAAAAATAATTAAGAACATAAATTGTTTCTATTTGACTAATTAGACACAGAATGTATTTTTCAATTTACCATTTTCATGCAGAAAAGCAATCTGGAAAATTAATTTTGTATTTTTATGCATAAAGGTTGGTTATAAAAAAACTTATCCTACTTAAGAGACTACTGACCACAACCATGGCAAAATGTATGATGAAAATTTTTTTCATGTGTCCAGCAAGAAGGTCAATCAATTGACAACTACATTACTCATTTGAAAATGCTAGCCAATACTTGCGAGTTTTGGGATCAAGCAGAGGATCCAATTCATGACAGAAAATTGTGCTAGGGATCCGTGATAAAGGACATCTTCTTCAAGAATCAGTACCAAGTCTAGAGAAAGCTGTTGAAATGGAAAGTGCAAGTGAAATTAACAGAGGAACTCAGATCGATGAGGGCATTAAATCTACATCAACTAATTATGAAAACAAGGTATATGCAAGATTTAAAAGGGAAAACAAGAAAAATGCGGAAAGGAACTTTTTCAAGCAGTTATCGGTACACAATAATAAGAAATTTGGAAGATAACAGAAACCAAAACAGTATCCTACATATGATAAAGTGTGCTCCAAGTTTAAAAAGAAAAACCATGTCGCTATTTTATATTCTCAGCATAAGAAAGATCAAGAAATTGAATAGTGACAAAGTTTGTGTTTTAATTGACTTTTTAAAGCATAAAAATATTAATAAGGTAAGTCAATCCTGGTTTAAGACTATATAAATAAGTGTTGATAGTAAGAAAATAGTGTCAGTTGATTTTAAATTGAATACTGTGGCTGAAGCTAATATTTTGCCAGACAGTACATATTCTAAATTTGTAAAATCTAGACATCATCTTAAAAAAATCCAACAACTCTAACGTCTTATAGAGATTTTAGGATTCAACCAAAAGGGACATAAGTGTTATAAGGTTCAACTAGACATAAAAATGTACCATTAGAATTTTATGTTGTAGATGGGTAGGGGGTTATGTATTAGGGTTAAATGCATAGCATAGAAGCCTAATGGTAACTTACATTTGTCTAGATTCAAGACTGAAACAAACTCATAAAGGGAGCATTGCCTAATTTATTCAGTAGAAGATATAATAAGTAGACTTGTAGCCAAATATGTGTTCTCAGTGCAAAATTTTAAAGGTTGGTTTTGGAAAGTGCATGTAGAGGAAGCTATATCTCTGAAATCACCACCTTCACCTTTATGGCAGATATAAATTCAATAAGATGCTATTTGGCATAACATCTGCACCAGAAGAAGTATTTCAGAAAATAAATACAGAGCATGATGCAATTATACTACTTCAGGTACTTGAAAGAGCTAAAGATCCGGAAACTGTGAATACTGTCCGCAGAAGTTACAAATCATCTCTACCAATAAGAGTGAAAACAGAAAAGATAAATTTAATAAAGAAAACTAAAGCCAATTCTGATTTAGATCAGGTTTTAAAATTAATAAAGAAAGGGTGGCTGGCTTGAATCAAATAAACTAATTCCTAAAACATTGCAAACTTAAAAGTGATCTTCATACCGATTATCATTTGATATTTTTTAATGAGAAAATTGTAGTTTCATGTTCTTTACAAAACCAAATGCTACAATTTATAAAACACATTTAGAAATTGCAAAATGTAAGAGATGGGAATTAATATATTGGCAAAGAATGAATTCGGATATAGATAATTTTGTTTTTCAGGGTGAAATATATGAAAAATTTAAATAGCAAACACCAGAGAGCCATTTGAGAAAGCAGTAGATATAATGGATTTTGGCAATCAGTTATATTATTCTAATGGTTGGTTGTTTTGGGGGCTTTATGATGCAAGGCTATATATATTTGGCTAATTATTCTAATAGACTATTATTCAAAATGGTTGAAAGTTTGTGAACTAGTAGTCAGATAAAGTCATTGATAATTGAAAATGCATTTCTTAAAATGTGTATTCCTAATCATTGTGTTCTCTGATAATATTCCATTCATCAGTATATAAAACATAAATTTTTCCCCAATGAATGGGAGTTTAATTATGTTTTCACAAGTCCTCTATATTCCAAGACTTATGGAAGGGCTGAGTAAAGTGTATGAATTGCTAAAATTAGTTTAGAAAGGCTAAAAAGAGTAATAAGGACTATCATGTAGGACTGATGGAATATAGGAACAAACCCTAAATATGGACTTGATCTATCCCCTACCCAGATGATGTTCAATCACATTAAAAACAAAATTGCCAAGAACAAATTATTGAATGTCAAACTTAATCGAAAACATAAGATAGGAATTTAATCAAAGTTAGAAAAAGAAAACGTATTACTTTGACAAGGAGATTCCACACTACCAAATCTCAATCCAGGGGTCAATGTGAACATACAACTATTTAAGTAAACCCGGTGAACCAGCCTGATCACTAATACACAAACCAGTAATATCACAGGGAAAAATCAGTAACTGATCATACCTCATTAAAAACAAAGGTCGGACCCTTTTTTAGAACCAACCCACAACAAAGAAAAATTTTTGATCTCAAGACGGTTGGTTGTTTTTAGGTTTTATGACACAAGGGCCATATTTGGCCAAGCTGCACCAAACAAAAGACTCTAATCTCAAGAGGCTGAAGAGTATCACAAGAATGGCTCTAAAAATTCAAACACAGAATGAATCATACACACATATGGGCATGCTAGCAAAAAATCTAAACATTTAGAAGATTATGTTACTTTTAATTTATTTTGATGCAAATATTTATGTTTATTGTGATGTGATGAATATTGTTTGATAAGAAAACCTCACCTCAGTGTTTAAATTATTTGCAGTCTCCATTTCAAGTATAGATGTACAGTAAAGCAAAATTTATTGAGAGATCTCTGAAGGGACATTGCAAAAACAACATTTCAATGAAGAAATGACTAAAAATTGAAACCTTTGTATATATATATACAATTCATACTCTTTTTGAACTATCTTCTAACATACATACCTTACTAAGAAAAAATATCAACTTAGCTAATTGCTCACATGAATAAAAATTTTCATTAAAAATTAAATTATGTTTTCTCAAAAGAACTATGAGGAAAATCAGTGGTTTGTCTTGCAGCCTTTCTTTAAGTTTCAAATAACATTTTGAATTGAATCTTATTGTTGAAATGTTCTTTGTTCTGTGTTTCTTGACCCAAAAAATATTTAGTTTCCACACAAGAAACACCCTTGAGAGTTGGCAGGAGTCAAAGCTGCTGCTGCTACTTTCATATTCTGCAACTTTAGAAGTAATCAATTTATGAATGGCTAGAACATCAAATGTAGGTAGCTGAGCATCTCCCCAATTTGCAAACTCTCCAAAAGAAAAATTACAATTCAAACTGCTCCAGTTGCTAGCATCTACTGAATCACTTTTTTAGAGGACTGAGGGCTCTTACTCCGGGAAACAGAAACCAGTTTTAATAAGAATGCTGGATATGATTCCATGGAGATGACATTCAAGTTATTTGGGTAATGGAGGGGGAGGAGTTTGTAAGACATTGAAAAACCATCTGAGCTAAGTAAAACATATTTATTTACACATTTACAAGTTATGAGAGCGCCTAGTACAGGTTATCGGAGTGCACAGATACAAGAAGGAAGTAGTTAGTTGGTTGTTTTCTATCAGTCTCTGGTGACTGGTTCACTGTCAAGAGTTTAGGATTTGTTTCCAATTTGTTTGAAATTTTAAAAGCAGGGTTAAGTCTGTCAATTGATACTGTTATCTGTTTTGTCAGAACGGTCCAATACCAGATGAGGTCCGGTGTATAGAGGTGTTAGTGGCGGTTTCACACTATCAATTTGTAAATAAACATGAGTACATTTTGCATTGATTTTGTGTACATAAATAGATTGTTTGCCATGATACACAGGTGAAACAGGTGTCAAGGATTTTCATGATGTGTTTAAGTTTTTGAACATAGGACTCTGTAGGCAATGACTCAGTATTAGAACAGTTCAGAATGTCTGATGGTAGTTGCCGTACACGAGTTCTGCACAAGTGGCATTAATGTTACTTTTAACAGTTGAACGTATGCCTAGCAACACAATGGGTACAACTTCTGACCATTTGGGCGTGTAATGGGCCTAGATGGCACTTTTTAAATGATGATGGAATCTTTTGATAATTCCATTGCAACTCAGGTGGTAGCTAGTGTTACAAATTCGATTTGCTCCATGCAAGAGTGTTTGTAAGTTCTTGAAACAATTTAGGCCTTGGTTGGTTGTGATGGTAACTGGGCATCTAAAATGGGATATCCAACCATTTATTAGTGCTTTACAGGTATTCTCAGCAGCTATGTTCTTAGTTGGTATTACTTCTGGCCACCTAGTGAAGCGGTCGATTATGGTCATGCAATACTGATAACCTTCGGACATTGGAAGTGGTCATATGAAATCAATATGAATGTGAGAAAATCTAGCATCTAGAATGGAGAAAGTACCTAACCTAGATTTTGTATGTCTGTGTGTTTTCGATCGTTGACAGTTTTGACAGGACTGGACTGCATTTTTGATAAATTTGTACATGTTAGGCCAAATGAATCTTTTACATATCACAGGGTTGCCAACCTTTTCTGAGCTACTTCAGGAGCAATCCTCATAAAATTTCAGGAGTTTTGAGGTTGCTTCAGGAGTAACACAAAAATAAGGACAAAACCGAAAGACAGGCATATTTTTCTTTAGAAACAGTCATGAAATTCCCTATTATAAATATTTTTTTAGCACATATATATAAAGGATAAACAATTACATGGATAAATAAAATGTTTTATCCTTATATTATCGAAACAAAAATCTAATACACAATTTCCCCATAAGTGAACATTTTTCCCTTTTCATAAGAAAAATATTGCAATCCGATTGAAGAATCTGGCGAAAATTTCCCCCACAAGTAGAAAATTGTTTCCTTTTCCCTGCATTGACGCAGATTTTCGGAGTGAACCATACAATTTGCGGAGTTGCGGATTTTCGATGCTTTAGCGGAGAAACTCCGGAAGTCCTGTAGCACTTGGCAACTCTGATATCATTCAAGATGTTGCTGAAATACCAGGATGAGAAAGATTGTGTATGTTGTTAAATCCGAGTGTTTGATGAGATTCTGGAATGAAGGGCCGGGGTATACCTATATCCAAATTACAGTAGGGTAACATCTTTTCATGGGAAATAATTTTTTCCAATTTTAACTGTTGGGGAGATTGGGAGAGAAATTTTTGAAGTTCTGTGTCTCAAAGTTGTTTTTTTGATAATTTTTTAATAAATATGTTGTGTTTGAAATTTCATCCATCTCTACAAAACATCAGCAACTAATTTGTCGGATCCCGTAGTGTACCTGATATCAGTAGAAAACTGTGAAATATAATCTAAATAACGCATGTAACGAAGACTACATTTTCAGGTTTCTGATGAAATGCGAATATCAAGGGTTTTTGATCAGTAAAAATCTCGAAATTTCGACCTTCAAGCATGTGTTGGAATTTTCTAATCGATACATAAATTGCAAATAATTCGTGATCGTATGTTGACCAATTTCTTAGAGAATTGTTCAATTTAGATGAGTAAAATGCGATTAGTTCCCACTGGTCTTTCGATAACT
This sequence comes from Metellina segmentata, assembly GCA_947359465.1. NCBI lineage: Eukaryota > Metazoa > Arthropoda > Arachnida > Araneae > Tetragnathidae > Metellina > Metellina segmentata. The sequence continues at coordinate 52,616,936 of OX375884.1, read as the reverse complement.
GCATCAAAGAACTGCCTGCAACGTTTGATACATCAACCCAAACACTTAATAGAGCACCAGGGATGGGATGTCTTAGAAGAGTCATCTGTGCAATAGCTTCTTTGGATATATTAAATGCTTGGGTCTTATCATCCTTCCGCTGTAATTGCTTGGATTAACTACTAGGCTTTGAACGAGGAGATTGCTTTTTATTTTCATGACCTAGTGCAAGTAAATCTGCAGCTCGTTGGGATGCAGCACCAATAAAAATTTAAATAGACCTAAATAACACCTTAATTGAGTCCAGGTACTTGATTGGGGAAATTCCAAGATGCATTTTATGTGATCAGAGATAGGTTCTATGTCTTTTTCGGAAAGTTTGAATCCCAGAATTTCAATTGTTGGTTGACCAAACTGACATTTCTTAATGTTTATGTATAGTCCATACTTCTGGAGTTTTGAAAAAAATATTTTAAGGTGCTGTAGATGTTCTGCATGATCAAGGGAAGCAACAAGTTAATCGTCAACGATAGTGTAAATGAATGGTAAGTCACATGTCACTTCATCAATGAATCTTTGGAAGGTGGAAGAAGCATTGCATAGACCAAATTGCATCAGGGCACTTTAAAAAAGCCTTAACGGCATGCATATAGCTGTTTTGTGAATATCTGTGGATTAATTAGAATTAGGTGATCCGCTTTTATTAGATCAATGTGACCCAAAATTTTTTCCCCGAGCAATTCTGACGTGAAATCTGCAATACAAGGAATGGGATATTTTTCTTTTTGGGTAAGTGCATTTAAAGCACGATAGTCTCCAATGGGTCTCCACGACCTAACCATTTTTAGGTACCATGTACAACAGTGACAAATAGTTGCTCCTAGAAGGTTTTATGTGACCTAATTGAATCTTGTTTTGAAAGTCGGTCTTGGCAATTTTGAGCCGATCAGGGGCTAACCTTCTCAGTTGAGCTGGGACTGGAGGCCCTTTGGTGTTAATAAAATGCATAGTATTATAATTTACTGGTTGGTTATTGTTAGGCAGTTTGGTAATTTCAGGAAAATCTAATAATATTTTACCATAAGCATTATTTATAAAGATCTTGATTTTATAAATCTAAGCAATCTTTTTCTGATGCAGTTATTAGTTTAGGGTTTATTAAGTGTCAAAGTTGAAAAAGCGAAATTTCTTCTGTGAGTGAGTAAAACATACACATTTTCAGTCTTAAGCCATGAGTTTTTTTTAAAGAGTACCTCTCAATGTGAATTTCTGCAGCTGGCCAAGTTTTTTTAGAAATTTCAATTTGGTTCTTGATAATATTTTTTGAAATTCGGGAAAAATCGGGACATTTTCGTTACTTTTTTTTAAACTGTCATATCTATATCTTATTACTATTAGTTTTTAATTTTGAAAATATTGCAGTATACCTCAGAATGTACTCTTTTTTACAGTACAATTATTTTTTAAATTGGTTAATAAATAAATTCGATGTGATCAAAAGTTGGTCACACAAAATTCAGAATCTTTGGATTATTATTAATAAAAAATAAATTTGATAAAAATTAAATTTGAGAACATCAATGAATACCTTACATTGTACTCTTTCTTATGGTACAATTATTTTCTATATTGGTTAATAAATAATGTTGATGCCATCAAAAGTTTGTCATACAATATTCGGAACTTTCAGATCGTAATTTCCAATACAAAATTAAAACTGTCATATCTATATATTATAACTATTAGTTTTTAATCTTGAAAATATCACAGTATACCTCAGAATGTACTCTTTCTTATGGTACAATTATTTTTGAAATTGGTTAATAAATAAATTCGATGCAATCAAAATTTGGTCACACAAATTTTGAATTTTTTTAGCTCGCAGCATGTTTCTCACCCAGAGTAGATTGTATTTTTGACTATAGGGTAGAAGGTTGTATTTTTGACTGTCGGGTTTGCTAGATATCAAATTTATCGTAGCAACAATTGCCATAAAAACGATTTCTTTTTATTTGGCAGGGAAAAAGGCTCACTTTTTTCAATGTTCTCAGATGGTTTAATGAGAAAGTACGAAGCAATCCCAGGGGTGCGGCGAGCGTAAGCGAAGTCCTCGCTGTGACGTCATGGACCGGAAAGTCAAATTAGGATTATACGAATTATTAAGATGGTTTCGCTGTACAGGAGATTCACTCTGTGAAAGGAATTTGGGTTTGCAGAGCAAACCAAATGGGATCGTGTATAGCAATACCCAGGGGTTGGCGAGCGTAAGCAAGCAGGTGTGTAAGCCCCCTAGTCATATTAAATTTTACTATTTTTTAAATTTTATAAAATTAATATTCATAAAAATTACGAATACAGACATGTTTACATTTTGACTCCATGGGATTGAATTGTTATTGAAACATCAGAATTCCAAATTTCAGCTCATTACGTGCATAATTAGTAGCACAGTGAGACTTTTTTTAAATTTGATGATTATTATCGTTATTGGGGTTTGTTCACAAAGTGAAAACAGAAATTTCTGCCAACAGATCCGGATTCAATCAGAATGGTAATTGATAATTTTTAATTAATGTCGTACTAGAGCAACACAACAGGATATTGATGATGGTACTGGATCAATCCCCTAAGGGAAAGATTCGAGGACAACACCCCATGATTTTGAATCACGGTCAGATGACGAGGTAACAACTGAGCTGGCATTCCACTCTCGAAACTTCCACACCAACCCAACGTGATCAATCAAAATGGATGCTGACTCCATACCATGGCACCTACAACAGGTCATTAACAACGACGACCACTACACATAATATTAATATTTATAATGTGATTTTATATTATTAGATGATTTATTATAAAGCTTTTGAGTGAAGGTTGTTTTATCTCTCATTTGCTAGGCATAATGTAACTTGAAAATTCAGATATTTCTGAAACATATTTAACAACCAACTTATACTAGTGTAGGTTATGATTTTAACAATCCACTATCAGACACAACTACACTATCTAAGTGTCACACTCTAACAAACCTTCCTCAAGCAGTCGCAGAAAGCGACACATACTCCCAGAATCGGACCATCTGATCGGAATCCATGCAATTTACAGCAGAGTTAAATTCTTACACACTCCCTTGCTTGGTCAATTTTAAGACATTTTACATTATTTTTTCATCAAATCCACCTGAATTGTACGTGGAATTTAAATTTGTGTTAAAAGACGGGTTTGTATTGAAATTATTGGAGCAAGCACCCAATTTAATATAAAGATGGCCCCTTAGGCAAATTTAAAATATTGATATTTGTAGAAAACATTCATCACTTTCGATTGCTACCTTCAGTTTGGTTCTGTGATGTAAATTGTGCAATTATGATTAGGTGAGTCATTTTTTTTTATGGCTGTACCAGTTGCAGTCTAAAGTCAGAAAAAAAATCAACACTGATATCCTTTCAAATTTTTTCGACTAGTAAAACCGATTTCTTAGGAAATCCAAAAAGATACCTATCTTAACGTAACTGTAAACAAAATAAATGATTGCCTCACTTCCTAGTTGCCTGACCCCCCATAAGAAAAATTAAGCTTCAAATATAGTAAAAGAACTCCCTGAAACTTATCTACAACAATAAATACAGAATTCTTGGTAAAATAAAAAATATAATGATTTACACAGAATAAGATATTAAAATAAAAGCAAGAAATGATAAAACCTGATGTGGTTGGTTGCACTATGCCATGTTTAAAATACACACTAAAAGTTTTAACTAATCAAATTACACCATTTAAATCAACAGAAAAATTCAAAAGGACAAATGAAATATAAGGATGATATAATGGAAAAACTATACAATAAAACAGAAATTAAAAGAATATTCTATATATTAGAGAATGAAAAAGAGTAGAAAATCAAAATTTTAACTTCATGAGGTCGGCATCTCAAATATTATAGAATGAAATGTTTGTGTGTATATGTCTGTGCGTGTGGACTGTCCTGACCAATCTTTGGCACTTACAATAGTGGGATTAGGCACACAGATAGTCCAAATTGTTTATTTTTTTCTGTTATCCAAAACAGAAAAATTCCAAAAGGACAAATGAAATATAAGGATGATATAATGGAAAAACTATACAATAAAACAGAAATTAAAAGAATATTCTATATATTAGCGAATGAAAAAGAGTAGAAAATCAAAATTTTAACTTCACGAGGTCGGTATCTCAATTATTATAAAATGAAATGTTTGTGTGTATACGTCTGTGCATGTAGACTGTCCTGACAAATCTTTGGCACTTACAATAGTGAGATTTGGCACACAGGTAGTCCAAATTGTTTGCAATTTTTCTATCGCGGCCAAATTTTAAATTTGATCTAGAAGATTTTAAAATGAATTTAATACAATTATTGTTTTCTTTAGAGTGGCAACACTATAAAAAAATGACGGATTCTAAATTTATTTTTTCCGCCTACATTTGATTCTCCGAGGAACAATTTGTCAGCAGACTAAAAAAACCCCCAAATTTTCAACTGAGTTCTCTTTTCTATCACATAGATTGTTAAAGATACAGTAAAAATTTCAACGAATTTCAAATCAGTAGAAATTTTCACTTTAGATCGCTACCTAAAAATAAAATTTTCTATAAACAAATCATTTTTATATTTTTTCAAATATGAATGCCGCTGCGCAGAATGACCTTCGTTTGATTCGAGAAATCAGATCCTGCACTCAGCAAAACTAATAAAAAACATTTTGACTGGCATTGTTTAATTCTTTTTTGTAAAATCGAGATTATTAAAGATGGATTGAAAATTTCAACGTATTTGAAATCTGCAGAAACTTTTACACCAGATCGATAACTTGCATTTATGATTTTCTTTTAACAAATAATTTTTCAGTTAAATATTTATATTTTCTGCAAGAGATTGTGACATCATGGCGATTGGATCTCTTAGCAATTCGAATTTGGCAATGACGAGGCCATCATGGTGTTGCCCGTGGTGTTGGTTTCAAAGCAAACCATAGTTCATAACATTAATAATTTGGTTTGCAAAACAAACGAAATTGGAATTTGCAGGGAACTCATTTGAACAGGCTATTGGCCGTATTCACAAGTCCAAGTTAACTCGAGGATCAACGATAATCCGCGAGTTATCGAAAAAACCATATTCACAAGTCCTGATCCGTGGTTTAAATGGCCGGTTCGGTTTTACATTTTGATCCTCCGAAATTGCGAGTAAGAGTTACGCATGAGCAATACTACCTTTTCAGCAATACAAAATTTCATTCAATACACATTTCAAATATTCAATGGCACATTTCATTCTATGCTAAATTACAGTTTTCTTGCGACGATTGGATTGGACGTATCATTACGGAGCACCTGCTCCATAGCAGCTCATGTCCTCATTATAATATTGCTTAAATGGAAAATTTAAAACATAATTTTAATGAAATTCAAAAGAAAAAGAAAATAAAGGTAGCAGCGTAATCTTAAACAAGCAGCTTGGATAAAAGATAGATGGCGGCACCACCGTCAACAAAGCCGGAGAGAGCGTACGGTAGAATATGACCAAGGCAGATACAAATTCGTCGTAGAATAAAAATTATTCTGTTGATTTATTACGAATGAAAGAAAATTGACAGTGCAAGTTACTTTTCACGACACCAACACACACCCATACTGACAAGTACTAAGATAATCAGGTTACATACATCGGTCAAGACATTGTGTACAATTCCTTCTTGCCAAATTTAGGTTTCCATAAAAATCCAATTTGAAATTAAATACCTTTGCATTTGTTTTCCCAAACCCATATTAAAATGCTGTGTGAGTCCTATTTATTACAATTTGGAATCAATTCTACGGCGAAGTACGTGCTTGATCAGTATGAATGCAGATTCGTGTGTCGTAACCAATGTAAACAATAACACGGCATCGTAAGGAGACGATAGTAGCCAATCACAGCAAGCGTCTTATTTTAATCCCCGGATCACTATATACGCCGTTTGAGAATACCGTTCTTGATAATCCTCGAGTTAACTCGAGACTTGTGAATATGGCCGGATGCCTTTCCATTTGGTTTGCTAAGCAAACTAACACTACCGGCAATGCCATGATGGATGTTAGTAATGAATTTGGCCGCATTTAACAATGGTGAGGCCATCACGGTGTTACCCATAGTGATGGTTTGCAAAGGAAACCATAGTTCATAAGATTCATAATTTGGTTTGCAAAGCAAACAAAATTGGAATTCATTCCAACAAGCTACGAATTTCCAATTGGTTTGGGAAGCAAACCACCACCACAGGCAAGACTATGATGGCTGTTATCGAATTGGGCTGCATTTGACAAAGATGAGGACATTACAGCATTGCCCGCGGTGTTGGTTTGTGAAGCTCCATGGTTCATAATATTCATAATTTGGTTTGCAAAGCAAACCAACACCATGGGCAACGGCATGATGGCTCTAATCCATCAGACTACGAACTTCCATTTGGTTTGTGGAGTTAACCAACACCATGGGCAACGCCATGATGGCTGTTATTGAATTTGGCCGCAATTGACAATGGTGTGGTCGGTGTTGCCCGTAGTGATGGAATGCAAAGCAAACCATAGTTCATAAATTGGTTTGCAAAGCAATTAAAATTCATTCTAATAGGCTACAAATCTCCATTTGGTTTGCGAAGCAAACCAACAAACACCACGGGCAGTGCCATGATGGTTGTTATCGAATTTGGCTGCATTTGACAATGATGGCCAGCAAGGCATGGATGATTGACAACAAGGCCATTAAGGCAAGGCCAGTGGTGTTGGTTTGTGAAGCAAACCATAGTTCATCATATTCATAATTTGGTTTGCAAAGCAAACTAACACCACGGGCAATGCTATGATAGCTCTTATCCATCAGACAACAAACTTCCATTAGGTTTGTGAAGCAAACCAACACCACGGGTAACGCCATGATGGTTGTTATCCAATAGGCTACGAACTTCCATTATGGGAATTCGTAGCAATCACCAAAGGTTAGCGAGCAATGGTCACACCTGACTTCACGAAAAAATCATTCTTATAATATATATAATTCTTTTAAAATTGTAAGAATATGTAAATAAAATTAATATTCAACTCACATAGTTACACAGATACCTTCACTTATATTTTTGACAACAGTAAATTTAATGATGAGAAGAAAAATTGATTAAAATTTAACCATTAAACTTAGCAAATCAAGAAATGTGAAGTTTAAAATAAAAAAGATAATATATTTGTTATTTAAGAAATACATACCAGCATCACTTGAATAATCACCATCTATTTCTGAATCCTCATCACTGTCAAAATGATCATTGTTAGAGGAATGAGGTAACTGACAAGAATTTTCAGTGATTTTTTCGGCACATAAGTCTACACTTGAATAAGTTTCCTCATCAAAATGACATTTAATTCTTTTGGTAAGTTGTGACTTGCAAGGTCTGTCTTGCTTCTCTTTATCATTTATTGATGGAGGCACAGTTTGTAACTTCACATCATTAAGACTATGTTTTGGTATGGTGTCGGATTCTGTAGAAATCAGGTTCAGGTTCTGTGGTTCAGATTTTAATGGGTATTCCTTTTCCAAATTGGAATTTACAGATAACATTTGCTTTGATTGGTCTGCAAGATTGAATGGAGAAATTTTAAATTCAGGGTTTATATCAGATTTATTTGATGTGGCTTTATCTTCAGTTTGAAGGAATCCATCAAAACAGTCAAATGAATCAAACAATGATTCATCATTTGCATTCAGTTCTGCTAAAGTAGGGCTCTGGAAAATAGCATCTTGATCCACTTGAAATACTTCATCGATTTTCATAGTTTCTAAATCTAATGGACAGGAACCCCAAAAAGACAAGGGGCTGCTTGCTTCAAAATATGTATCAGAAGGTGTAGAATACATGTCTGAGAGTGGCTGCCACAGCCCTTCCAACTTGGTCACATTCAAATACTGTTCATTAATGCTGGAATCATCAAACAAACTTTCTTCTTTAGACAATACATCTAGTATTACATAACTACTTGTTTCTGTACAGCCAGCATTCAAAAGAGAGCTAGACAAAGGCTCTTCATTTATTGACTTGGTTGAATCGGTCACAAAATTATTTTGATATTTGTCATTTGAGTTTCGTAAATCAGAAAAAACAGGAGAGGCTAGAAATACAAGAAAAAATGAATTAACATAAGCTGCATGAAGTCAGATTGACATACAAAAATAAATTTTATTGAATAGATAATTTTCATTACTATTGCCATAAAAAATCCCAAGTTTTAGCCCCTCTCCATTTTTTCCTCAGCCAAATATTCCTTCATATAAATTTTCATTCCCTAATATTATAAAAGGAAGTGTTTGTCTGCTGTCTGTTTGTTTCCTGCACGCAAAGTAATGACGAATCGATGGCACTTACAGTATTTTGGATTTGGCACACAGATAGTCCGAATTGTTTTGCAATTATAGTGTCCTGTCGAATTTTAAAATTCAATCTTGAACATTTAAAAATGAATTTAATTAATATTGTTTTCTTCGGAATGGCAACAGCATAAAAGATCAGATTCTAAATTTATTTTTTTCCGTTTCCGCTTTCATTTTGAGCAGAGGAATGATTTTTCAGCAGACGATAAAAAACAAAGTTTTAACTTTCGTTAAGTAGCTCTTTTTTTTAATCTACTAGATTCTTAAAGATAGAGTAAAAATGTCAACAGATTTGAAATCTGCAGAAAATTTTACATTCAATCAATACCTAAAAATATGATTTTCTTTAAAACAATAAAATTTTTAAATTGAATATCTTTTATATTTTTGCAAGAGAATGTGACGACAAGCCAACAATCGTTTTCCAAAAATAAACAGATTACATTTTCTGCCATTTATAAACACCCATGGGCAACGCCATTACGGCTGTTATCCAACAAGCTACGAATAGGCTCTGCAAACCTCTTTAGAATGCACAGCGATCATTTGGTGTGTTGAATCCGGAAATACAGTTTATAATTTTTAAAAATTTTCCTTTCTTTAAAGAGTTTTAGAAAAATAATGAAAATTAAAAAATATTAATTACTACATATAAATACCCCAGTTCTGTTAAAATTTTCATTTTATTTTAATTTGAAAAAAATAAGAGGTTTAATTTTGAGATTTTTGAAAATCTCCAATAAAAAAAAAATAAAAAAAAAGAACCCTCCACGTATTTTTGATCAGATAATTCATCCATCATGATCTGACAAATTTTACTAAATCACAAGATATATTATCACAAAGATATTGGCAATTTTTTTGTGATGACGAGATCAAGATCTGGTCAGTTTTGTTAATAACGAGACACCTCTTCCGAAATAACCACTAGGAGAATAGTAAATTTTCCTGTTTTCCCTCAAATTAAAGAGGCCAAGAACTGAGATTTTATGATATTATTTTTAATTATATTTTTTACAGAAACCTAAACTTAAATGAAACAAAATATGCACACAGTATAATGATCTATTAGTTGAAAAGAAAATTTATTGGCTCACTATCACTGACTTTTATGTTCTGTCAAGGACACAAAAATTGCAAAAAATTCGGATGTATGTATGTAAAAAATGTATTCTAAATTTCATTATTGTAAGTGCGATTGATTCATCAGGACAGTACACACTGTACACAAACACTTCTTTTTTTTTATAAAAGTAGAGATTAATAATTTCGAAGAAAACATGATTTAAATTTGTTTCCTCACACAATACCACCTAGCAAATTGTTTTAATGCTTTAAAAATTATACCAGATTTTTTTTTGGTGATATTTTTGGTAAACATAATAACTTAAAAATGATTTTCTGTACTCAGATCAACAGAATTCACACTTTTTGCAGAAGCAATCCCTTAAGAGTGAATTTAACATTAACTAATCTCTACTATTATAAAAGGAAGAGTTAGACTGTTTTTCATTGTAACAGTCCCGACGAATCTATGGCACTTACAATAATGGGTTTTGGCACACAGGTAGTCCAAATATTTGCAATTTTTGGGTCACTGCGAATTTTAAAATTCAATCTAGAATATTTTTAAATGAATTGAATAGAATTGAATTATTATTGTTTTCTTTGGAATAGCAACAGAATAAAAGATCAGATTCTAAATTTATTTTTCCCGTTTCCGCTTTCATTTTGCGTGGAGGAATGATTTTCCAGATGACAAAAGACAAATTTTTAACTTTCGTTATGCAGTTCTTTTTCAATCTCCTAGACCGTTAAAGACAGAATAAAAATTTCAATGAATTTGAAATCTGCAGAAATTTTTACATTAGATCAATGCCTAAAAATATGATTTTCTTTAAACAAATAAAATTTTTAAATTGAATATCTTTTAAATTTTTGCAAGCAAATGTGACGTTACGGCAACATTTGTGTTCCAAAAATAAACAGATCACATTTCCTGCCCTGTTACGATTACAGCGAAGGAAAGCAAAAGAAAAAAAAAAATTTTTGGCTGGCATTATATGGTACTTTTTTGTAAAATCGGGATCGTTAAAAATAGATTACAAATTTCAATGGATTTGAAATCTGAGGAAAATTTTAGGCCAGATATATACCTTATACGTTTGATTTTTATTTAACAAATAATTTTTCAATTAAGTATTTATATTTTCGCATGAGATTGTGACCTCATCACAAATTCCCATTTGGTTTGCGAAGCAAAAAAAAAACACCCCTGGGCAACGCCATTATGGCTGTTATCCAAGAAGCTACGAATAGGCTCTGCAAACCTTTTTAGCATGCACAGCGATCATTTGGAGTGTTGGATACAGAAATACAGTTAATTGGTTTTTTTTAAAGATTTTCCTTTCTTTAAAGGGTTTTAGAAAAATAATGAAAACTAAAAAATAGTAATTACTACATATAGATACCCCAGTTCTGTTAAAATTTTCCTTTGATTTTCATTTGAAAAAAAAAATAGAGGTTTAATTTTGAGATTTTTGAAAATCCCCCCCCCCCAAATAAAAAAAAACAGAAAACTAACCCTCCACATATTTTTGATGAGATAATTGATCCATCATGATCTGAGAAATTTTACTAAATCACAAGATATTTTTTCACGAAGATATCAGCAATTTTTTTGTGATGATGAGATCAAGATCTGGTCAGTTTTGCTAATGATGAAACACCTCTTCCGAAACAACCACTAGGAGAGTTAATTTTCCTGTTTTCCATTAAATTAAAGAGGTCTAGATCTGTGATTTGATGATATTATTTTTAACTATATTTTTACAGAAACCTAAACTAAAATGAAACAAAATATGTACACAGTATAATGATCTAGGAGATGAAAAGAAAACTTATTGTATCACTATCACTGTCTTTAATGTCCTGTTGACCTGTAAGCAGAAGCACAAACTTCTAGAAGCCAACCCCATTTGCACAATGGAATTTACAATCCACTCAATTCACAATGCAATTTATGAGTACCATTAATATTCAATTGGATTTTAGCACATAATTTTATTTTACATAGGTCAACACCACTTGCATAGCCAGAAGGGGAACTGGGGTTCAAATCCCTCAAATATGTTGGTTTCTTTTTTTTAAATTGTTTTACAAATAAAATTTTAAAATACACAGAACCTTTTAGAGATATCAAAATAAGATAGCAGTTTTTAAAACAATTTATAGGTTACCAGTCACAGCATGGCCAGCACGATGTTACGCATGACAGTTCTTTCCGTGAGGTCAGGTGTGACCACTGCTAGCTAACAATTGACAATCCCAGTGATTGCTTTGTAAACCAACACCACAGGCAACTCCATGATGCCAATAAATCTCTCTATTTAAGAAAAAAGTTACTGCCGTCGCCGCCTCAGGATTGAAAACTGTGTTGTTTAGCTCGATTCTTAGACGGGTTTCCCTAGACAGTTCGCATCAGAAAAATATGAAATTAACATGGTTTGTTTTTCATCGTGTTCCCTGGACAATTGTAAAGATCTTTTTCCGATGCGGTTATTTGTTTAGGGTTCATTAAGTGTCAAAGTTGAAAAAGCGAAATTTCTTCCGCGAGTGAGCAAAACACATACAAATTTTCCGTCTTAAGCCGTGAGTTTTTTTTGAAGAGTACCTCTCAATCTAAATTTTTGCAGCTGGTCGAGTTATTTTAGAAATTTCAATTTGGTTCTTGATAACATTTTTATGAAATTCGGGAAAAATCGGGATATTTTTGTTACTTGAAAAAAAAAACTGTCATACCTATATCTTATTACTATTACTTTTTAATTTTGAAAATATTGCAGTTTACCTCAGACCTCAGAATGTACTCTTTCTTATGGTACAATTATTTTCTATATTGGTTAATAAATAATGTTGATGCAATCAAAAGTTTGTCATACAATTTTTGGAACTTTCAGATCGTAATTTCCAATACGAAACTAAAACTGTCATATCTATATATTATTACTATTAGTTTTTAATTTTGAAGAAATCACAGTATACCTCAGAATGTACTCTTTCTTACGATACAGTTATTTTTGAAATTGGTTAATAAATAAATTCGAGGCAATCAAAAGTTGGTCACACAAATTTCGTATTTTTTTTAGATCGTTGAATGTTTCTCACGCAGACGAGGGATGTATTTTTGACTATCGGGTTTGCCAGATATCAAATTTACTGTAGCAACAATTGCCATAAAAACGATTTCTTTTTAATTGGTGAAGCAAAAGGCTTGCTTTTTTCATTCTGTCCATAGACTTTTTTTAACGAGAAAGTACGAAGTACAGATCATAAAGTTTGGAGATTAACAAAGTTTACTTAAAATTGTACAGGGAACAAGATGCAGAAGGTTTTTTACTGATGCGGCGATTAGTTTAGAGTGCATTAAGTGTTGAAGTAAAAAAAAAGTGAAATCACTTGGAAAAGGAGTATTGGTTTGCAAAGCAATCCCCAGGGGGCGGCGAGTGTAAGCGAGCAGGGAGCGAAGTCCTCATTGTGACGTCATGGACCAGAAAGTCAAATCAGGATTATATGAATTATTAAGATAGTTTCGCTGTACAGGAGATTCACGCTGCGAAAAGAATGTTGGCTTGCAAAGCAAACCAAATGGGATTGCGTAGCAATCCCCGGTTTGTTGGCGAGCATAAGCGAGCAGGTAACCGAGCCCCTTAGTTAATTAAAAAATATTTTTGATAAAAATCTAAAAATCGGGCTAATTTTAAGAATGAGTTCCACAGATTTTTAATTTGTTGAAATTTTATCTTTATTGATTGCAAAGATAGAACACCTCAAATAGTCTTTGCACTTGACAAAATTTAAATCGCTAGTAAGAAAGTCATACTAATCAACAAAGTAAATCAAAACATGCTATAATCGGAAAAATTGGCAAAGTTCCCAAAGATTTTGGACGAAAAACAGTTGTTACGTCATCGGTTGAAAATCGCAAAATCCTCGACTTTCATCAATGACATCATTTTCTGGAGAGAAGAAAGTTGAAAAAAAACTAATGAATTCATTTCAAAATGTTCTAGACTAAATTTAAAAATCTTGCTGGACACAAAAATTGCAAAATATTCAGACTACCCTTGTGCCAAATTTCATTATTGTAAGTGCCATTGATTTGTCAGGACAGTACACAGTATACACAGACAAACACTACTTTTTTATAAAAGTAGAGATTAATAATTTACAAGAAAAACATGAAAGCATGATTATAAATTTGTTTCCTCACACATAACCACCTTGCAAATTGTTTCAATGTTTTAAAAATGATACTAGATTTTTTTGTTGTTGATATTTTTGGTAAACATAATAACTTAAAAATAATTTTGAGTACTCAGATCAACTGAATGCATCACACTTTTTGCTGATGTAATCCTTTATGAGTGAATTTAACATTTAGTAATCTCTACTATTATAAAAGGAAGCGTTTTTTTATAAAAGGAAGCTCGGATTCCCATTTGGTTAATTTCACAAACCAAATGGGAATCCGAGATGGCTGTCCTATAGGCTACGAATGCCCATTTGGTTGCAAAGCAAACCACTAACCCCATAAAAGCAACTGGCATGGGCAACGTTGGGCTAGCCATGGAAAGTGGCTAGTGAAATATTTATTTTTTAGATTATGCACGCCATTGTCTTCTTAGACATGACGTGGGTTAGTGAAATACAAGATAGACTTTTAGTGAAATTTTAAAAACTGTAATAAGAGTCATCACCGTTTGGCAAAAAATTGTTTTTCTAATCTTAGGCACCCTTTGAAATGAAATCTAGGTCATGCTACTAGCTGACATCTTTTTTAAAAGAACAAGCACACTTTTTACAAATTCACAAAATTATATACTTTTATGAAGTCCCACCCAGATTTTGAACTTTCATTCTATTTTCCAAATCAACTGGCATTAGAAAGCTCTTTTTGAAAGCTAAATAGGAGAAATAAATGTATAGCACATATAAATAATTTAGAAAAAGTCAGTTCGGTCAACTAAAACAAAACAAATATTTCATATCTTGTCCTGGCCCAATTGTGTAGGGGAGTGACAATGAATCAATAGTTCACTGCTCATTCAATTATTCACTTCTAAGATGGCAAACACTATTGTAAAACATGTCAGCTTATTGATGTAAAAAATTTAATCTTAGGAGCTGCCCAAGTCTTGAGCAAGATAGAAAGTTGCTAAGCAGTGGGAAAACTGAAAACTTCGTTGCTCTGATTACTGAAGAAGATAGGATAAAAACACATAATGTAGAAGTTTTAGCCCTTCAAAAGTATTTGTGATATACAAAACATCTGCAGTTTGAAAAAGCTCTAATTGCTGGTTCACAAAAGTTTGACTGAAACATATTTCTAGATTTCTCTAAAGCAAACAAGGATATTTGGATATTTTTGATTGATGAATAAGTTAGTTTAAAAACACATATCATATCAAACCTGAATAGATTTTTAAATATATACATTCAAATATTGATTTACGCCGATTGCCAAAAAAGACCTTTGAACTCTATTTGTAAAGAAACATTAAAATTTCTACTGTTGTTTATGAAATTAAAATTAATTAAGGGACAAGCAAAAAAAGCAATAGCTCATTGCAGGATATATTGTGGAGTTGCTACATGGGAATAAGATTTATGAGGCACTATTTGTATAAATTTATGATCAAGAGAAAAAAAGGACACTTTTCATTTTAATTAGTTCTAAAGAACTTAAAAATACAGAGTAAGTTGATTGGATTCATAAAATGAAAAAAAATTACTAATTACTTCAGAAACTTTTTATTTTTAAAACTATCTGGGTCTACAGGTTTAAGCAAATTACCTTTCAGAAAAATCTTGAAAATGTTTATTACAAATCAAGACAAATTCGTTAATTGCAAAAAATAGAACTTATTTTTAAAAGTTTCTGTATTGTCAATTCATTTATCGTCACATCTCTTCATCATGAATGACTATCAGTTCTTAGTATCTATATAAGCGACATATGTATATTACCACCAGCCAGGGCCGCCCATAAGGGGGGACAAACCCGACAAATGTCGGAGGGCCCGGACGTTTAAGGGGCCCGCGGCCCCAAGGTTTGTTCAAGAAATTATCTGCCTCATTTTAGAGTTATTTTCTGAATTTGACAAAAAAAAATATCGAACAGAAAATAGTCTTTTCAAGTCCTTAAAACGACCCCGTCAAGGTGGTCTCACATTTTCACCAGTCTACGACAACGACTAGTTGGTTTACATGCCACAAGGAGTAATGAGTATAGCACATATACATATTTAATTCCATTATTACTTACCAGTTCATTATTAATATATTATGGGTTTGCTTGTACATTTCTGAAGTTGGGTATTTGTAAATATATGGATACTTGGGAAATTAAAACTTTCTACACAAGAAAAAAACTTAGGGGCCCGCCCGAAAATTTGGTCGGGGGGCCCGGGAAATTTATGGGCGGCCCTGCCACCAGCTAGATTCGACAACTCGTTTGATTTTTATTTTCCATTTGACAAAAGAAAGTTCATACTAGTTTTGAAAATGTTATTTTAGAAAAAAAATACACATAAAATAACTAATCAAATGAAACATCTCAAACCAATCAAGAATATTAAGACAGAAAATTACCTTGGGATATATCCTGTTCTACCATGTTGCATCCATGGAACAGGGAATTAGTCTCCTGTCCCGTTTCTTTGACAACCTGCTTGTCCACAGCTGATTCTGCCGCTGTTAAACATACAAAATTAATTTATTACAATTACATATCATGATTGGTAAATATCTCTTGTCACAAAAACATAAAATGATCAAGGCATATGTTGAGTTCATACTTGAGCTTCTAAATCAATGTATCAATTTGAATCACATTTTTTGTGAAAAAATAAAACATTGAAGAATTAATAAATGAAAGCGCTTTGTCACGCACCAGTCAGGGAAGTAACATGTTACGTTTCTAACAATGACAGCTGCCAAAAAAATTATGTAACACGAATAAAGACATTAATCGCAATTTGAATACATAAAATTTTTTGTGCATCACGCAAACGTGATTGTAACAATTTATAGTATAAAGCGATCAAATAAATTCTTTACGTATGTCAACAAAATCAAGGATGCAAAAAAATGAACATCTTAAAATGTCAACAAACTTTTGAAATGCTGGTAAGTTCTCTTGCTATTAGTCACGTAACAACAAAGAAATCAAAACAAATCAGATATTACAATATAACAGCTGATAATTTTCAAAGTACAAGGAATGGTGCGAGTTTTGGTTCACGATTCCGAACGGTTTGTTTTGATTCTTACAATAGGATCACGTGACTCTTAGTCAATCATTAGTATATTGACCAATAACAAACATATCCTGAGATGAGCACCGCCTTTGCAGTCTCTTAGCTAGAGGAGAATTGCGCAATCGTAGAGTACAAGTGTGATCTTATAATTGATTTCGGTTATTTTTTAATCTTTTATGTTTCTTTCGGTTTCAATTGAAAGGTTGTATTTTTACACAGTTATAAATTTTCCAGTTTCAATTTAGAAACAGTACCGAAACGACTGATTTTTGAACATGCAATTATTGTTTTGATAAAAAAAAAACAAGGTCACCTTGCAAAAGCAATAACTGCCATCTGTTGAGGAAAATAGAAAATGGTATTGTAATGACATCTGGTGACCGAAAACTGAAGTAGTGTAACAAAAGAATGGGTTGTTCTTGAGTAACGCTTTATCCCGAAGAACGTACAGGGCAATATTCATCCTTTACATCTTATTTGCATAATTTGAGGTGCGAGTTATTTTTGTCTAATCCTGCTGTTTTTTGCTTTTCCTTTATGTTGAATAACTCCCTGAAATTCTAAAAAAATGGTATGAAGATAATTTATCTATGCATCATTTTATGTTTGTGTAAAATCTTTAAAAAATTATGAATTTGATGTGTTGTGACGTCAGGCCTAAAAGCAACATTTGGAACTACATTCGATGTCTGATTAGATATTTAGGCCTAACGAATTAGCATTCAATTCGATGAATTCTAAATCCACTTAAGTTGTTTTTTAGAAATACTGTTCACTGAAAGTCTTACAAAAGACATTCTAATTTTTACAAATGGAATTGTTGAAAAGTTTGCGTATTTTCAAATTTTACGTGCATTAACGATGTCAACAAAAATTTTGTAGGCTTAGTTGATATTACTGTTGGAAACAAATGCCGGTTATGAATCATGGTTGAAGCTATTGTCCGAATGGAAGTTCGGACGGGGCAAAGTGCAATCAAGTGTACCGACTGGACCTGCGTGTCCACTTCGTATACAAACACACGTGGAAATGCACGTGTCTTGAAATGGAAATGCGAATGACCGTTTTCCGGTATTTAAGAAAACATCTAATTTTTTTGTGTTTAATATTTAGCTATTCTTCACAATTTTTTAATTGATAAAAATTTGTTTTCCCGATCAAATGAATTCTATAGATGTTGACGAGTGCCCAACAATAAAAGCCGAAAGAGCCACTTTTTGCGTACTTTTTAATGGAATATCGTTTTAGTTTTTGTTTCGTTTTCGATTAGAGGAATTTTTTAAAAGAATATGGCGCAATCGAATTGTTTTATTTTCAAGAAATAAAATATTTCTCAAATGACTGGACTTTTTGTTTTTAAATTGTGAATATAAATATTTTATTTTCGTGTTTGTTCCTTTAAGTTTGCCTTCAAATATCTATCTCAACACATTTTTTCTTTCGCAGATGTCCCGGCAGATATGATGAAAATTTAATTTCGAAATTCTTTATTCACCTGCAAGGTACTTGTATTTTCATTATAAACAAAGATTAAAACACTTGGAAAAAGTACTTTTACCAAGCAAACAATTTATCATGTTTCAAGAATCTTGAATATTTTCCTGCGTTCAGTAGTGAAAAAATACAATTACCAATCTTGCTATTTACAAGTGATTGAATCTATTTGTGAATTTTTGGTTAGAGTTGTGTGGAAAAATTAATTTTTGAGAATACTGTGCACATTTAAAATTACTCTTAATAATCAGAATAGAAATCTGACTCAATAAAAAATGTCATAGAGAACACTTAGTAAAATAATTAGAATATGTGAAAGTCGCATTATAATGAATTATACATGAATTCTCTATAGTGCAAATTATTGAAGAAATGCGTATTGACAACAAAAACAAACTATTATGCTACAATGTCAAAATGTTCATCTTTTTTTAGCAAGGGCTGAGAAATAACACTGATCCTTTAATATGAAGTGAATAAAATCTTCATAAATAAAACTACAAATTATTTGGTGACCTTGAGCTTCTCAAGACTAAAACAAAAAAGGATGTCTATATTTTCCCAAACTTAATAGTTTTATTTTCTTTTTGTTAATATTCATAAGTAATATTCATTTAAAAGCATCAATTCAAAATTTCTTGTCTTTAAGATAAATAAAATTAAGTAGCTTGTTGTTTATAATGACCAATCCTGCATTTATAACAAGTGTATATTTTTGATGCAATACAATTTTTTCCATAAAAGCCAGATGAGACCTGTTATGATTTGTTACAAGCTTTATGTAACTTGATTACACAAACTTAATGTTTAATTTAAAATCACTAATAGGGTCAGCCAGCCAGTAACTGCTGAGTTAGGAAAATTTTTTGTGTAAAATTAACACTAATTTACATGTTCAAGGTTTTTGTATCTTGGAAACAGTGAGATTAAAATGATCTATAATACAATTTTTAATATTTGATAGTTTTTTTTAATTTTTAACTGCAAAATAGTGATTGGACCAGGAATTGACCATTTTTTTTACAATAAAATTGCAATTGAAAGATTTGCAAGTATTGTGATCCCCAGTATATTTGTTTGATATATTTTTTTACAAAGGGATAAACACACACATTAGAAAATGGAATTTAACAGTTAAAGAACAAACTATTGAATGTTAAGCAAGTAAACATGATAATAATAGTTAGTACTAATATTAAACAAGTAAACTGATTCAAATTTAAAGCAAACTCTAATATTAAACCAGTAAAGTAAATGTTGGAATATTAAATAATTCTTTGGCATTAGTTATGAAGAGAAACTATTGTGAGCCATTGCAAATTTCATCTTATTTTCTGAAGTTACACAAACAGAATAAGACTTATTGTCAACAGACAAAAATCATCCGATTCAAGCTGCAAAGCTTGCCTTTTTGGAATACATTTGATATATTTTGCAGCATTTGTTAGGTTTACAGCATATACTTTTCTATATTTGTTTCAGTTGCCGCTACCTTCATGCTTTTCACAAATTCATCATCAATTAAGTCTTGAAGTATTTCATTTTTCCCACTATCAGTTTGAAGTATTTTTTTGTTTTGTTTTGAGGTAACTTTTGCCTTGATTCTTTTATCCTCCTCTAACTTTTTCTAATTTTTTTTAACCTTTTCTCATTTTACATTTTCGCATTTTTTTAACCTTTTCTCAATTACATTGTGAAAGAGGATAATTACATTCTGGTAGCCCAGTTTAAAGAGCAACAGATTAGCAACCAGAAGGTTGCAAGTTCGAAACTCACTCCAACCTAAGATCTTCGTGAACACTGGGGCTGGTATGTGTTAAATATGCTGTGTCCTTAAATGTCCTGACATTGGCTTGGCATGGAAGTTTGGAGAGTGAGGGTGCCAGCTCAGGTGTTCTCGTCATACAATGGTTTAAAATTACTGGGCATTGTTCTTGGATATTTCTCTTCAGGATTGATTCCTGCAACGTTAATTAACTATGTACCTACCTTTTCTATTTTGAACTGTTTGGGGTAGGACTCTGGGTATAGCACATGGTCTAGAATTATAATGCAGGACTAACAGAAGGTATTTTGTAAATTGGTGCACTCTGCAGACTTTCTCTAGTAAATACTTCATTATTTCTGCATTTATCCTCAGTGCTTGATCACCTGTCGGTTATTGACCACCTGGTTGAATGCTGAATACAGGCAGTTTTATATTTTCGCCCCAAACACTAAGCCATCATGAAATATCTAATTTAAAATCAAAGTTTGCTGCAAGTCCAGTAATTGTTTAGTCCTGTTTAGTCGATTACTGGAACATGTAGGGGAAGACGGGGTACAATGAAACAAAATTTACTAATTATTTTTTCCTATCCACAATTTTGCATGCACAAAAATATAATTAATGCATACTTTTAATCTTGTATTTTCCCCATCTAAATAAATTTTTTATTAGGTTCTAAACAATGTCTTTATGCTTGAAAAATAACAAAAAGTAAATGTCTCACAGTGTTTCATTGTACCCCGTATGGCGGGGTACAATGAAACACATACTGGGGTACAATGAAACACTCCAAATGATACAAGCAATTTTCACGCTATATACTTTATTTTAGTCACATTCGACTTTATTTAAATTTATGATTTCTCCAACAAAATGTATTTACTTACGTTTCAGTTCACCCTACTCAATTAATACATAATCATTTAAACAGATACTGCTTGTGTCACACATGTTATGTGTGGATATCTCATTCTTAGTACTTCGGTGATCAGCTGGAGCTGGAAAATAATCTGGATTATAGTCATCTTCAGAGTCTATAGGAGGTAGTTTGTTTATAAAACAATACCTTCTTAGTGTTTTTTCCCTCTTTTTACTTTCTAATTGCTTAACAAGAGCATTTTTTACTGGTGTGCTTAGAACAAAACTCTTTTTTTCTGTTTTCCTATACTTTTCTTGGACCAGCCTTGGGGTATAGTTTTATCTCTTGAGGAGAAATGTATTTCCTCACAGGTTTAGAGCTAGTGCATGGTGTATGAACAATTGCTGCAAAACTTGCAGTCTGTGATTCTGATCTACTAATGGCAAGATCAACCACTTCTCTGATTCTTGGGTTTTGTCTGTCTTGTCTTCAGTTTCATTGATCTATCATGGAAATAATTTTCAGTAGGACAAGGCCTATCTCACACGTACGAACACAAATAATCTTCTTCACAAAACATTTCTCTATTTAAAGGCCATATTCGAGTAGCTGAAAAACCTTATGTAATATTTTGTGGAGTGAAAGACTTACAATAAGCAGTGCCAAGCAAAGAAGATATCTCATAGATAGAGATTGTACGACCTGGATTACGCAGCATCCAATCATTTGCAGCTAGATTGAAGAAATTTTTAAGTGACTGGAACACAGTTTTGTCTAAAAGCTGCAATTTGTTACTGGTATGTGGGGGCTGTGTTACAACAACAATTCTGTTATCTTTGGTAAAATTTAGACTGGAAATCGTAATATGGGATTCATGATTGACCATTATTAGTACAGATGGATTTTTTTCGAACAGCGTGTATGTGTCTGGAAATGTGTTAGAACATTAACAAAAATATCTCCATTCATTCATCTCGATTTTGTTGCATCACCCGCAGTTCTAGGTGGAGCTCCATTCAACATGCAAAACTTGAAATTTACACTAGGAAATACTAAATAATGGGGTATAGAATTTGCAGAAGCATTCATAAATCCACAAATAGCAACAGGAACACCCCTTTCACCAGAAGTTAATCGACCTATTTGTTTTTGGCCCCTTTGACTGAGAACTTAGGAGGATTGTGAACTGTAGTAAGTGCAGTTTAGGCCTATGAAATAAATAAACTATTCTTAAATGTTTTTGAATATAAAAAAAAACTAACTTACTATTGAAATTTGTACTTTTTTTTAAGAAAAAAAAAGTTTAATTTTGCATGCTTTCAAAATTACTGTTTTGATTTGGTGTTGCCTTTTCCTATTAATGTTAGGTGTTGCCATTTCCTTAGTAAAAGTGTTTTATTTATATTAGTGACAACCAGTAATATGTTATTTAATATCAGTAATATTATATTTACCAGTATATATTACATCAAGTAAATACATTCACCCGGGGCACAATGAAACATGTTTCATTGTACCCCGTCTGCAAGTGTTTCATTGTACCCCGTACTGAGGTTACTAACTAAAATTTTTTTTTCAAACTTCTAATATATATATATTTTTTAATTTTGGTTTTGGAGGTATAAAGACAACAACACAAAGATAACAATATGTAGAAAAAATAATTATTACATATAACAACAAGGAAAAAGAAACAAAATTACTTTTAGTCAAGAAATTTACTTTCAATGGTGAAAAACCAATAATCTTCTATTGCTAATGTAGTAGAGAGAGAAGTGAGAATGTATCCAAATCACATCAGTAATTGGAACATTTAGTTGCATAACATATATATAAATTGCAACTTTCTGTGACAAATTTTACTGGTTTTAGAAGTAATGTTTCATTGTACCCCTTGTTTCATTGTACCCCGTCTTCCCCTACTGTTTTGTTTGTATCACAATGGTTATATGCCTAAAAATTGTTGTATGTATCAAAATTATATATTTATTTACCTTTTTGTAAAATTCTAATTCGAAACAAGAAATATATAACCCCAACATCCAAGTTACAGAACAAGTTCACTAAACCTTAATTTCACTGATTCCAGTGATTTGATATATCTGGCTTTTGTGTATATTATATATATATATATCAATTAAAAGACAAATAAAGTTAACTTTAAATTTATTACCTTTTATTCCAGTAGTCTATTGGCAATAAGAATATAAATTTAATTTATTGCTGAATAAGCAAGTTTGTTTTAATGAGAAATGGTCTGCTGGTAGGTGGTCTTAGACTGGCTGGTTCACCCTAAATATATGTAGACTAAAAAGTGTAATGTTGCATTCTTTTGATCATTATTTTTCAACCTTTAGTCCATAAAGTACTTGCCATTTCCTGTGTCCTAAGTGTTGATATAATTCAGTTGAATGGACGTGAACTGTCTTTAAAACATCTTTTTTACTACAGTGAAAATTAGTCTTGAGATTTGATCTGAAAATTAGTGTTACAGACACAGCAATTTTATTATAAAGTTACAGGTAAACTACTTACAGAAAAAAAAATCCAGTATATTTCCAGCAGTTAATTGAAGCACACAAAAGCAGATTTAAAAAAATGTTACACAAATAATGCATTTTAATTTCCTTTTAACATAGAACATCATTTGCTGATGTATCTCGCTGTGATTTCATCCCCAAATCATCAGTAATTTGCAAGCCAGGGTTCCCAAAGTCCTTAAATTTTTTCCTCAACTAAGGGCCCTTAAAAATTACGGAACTTGGTGAAAAGTCCTTGAAAGTACTCAATTTTTTAAAAACTAGTTAGCCGACCAACCGGTATAGTGGTTAAGGTGTTAGCCTCTAGATCGGAAGGTTCCTGGTTCGAATCCGGGTACGGGCATGGATGTTTGTAAGCGTATGGTGTAGAAGCGGCTGGTGCACCTTAAATCTGTCGTGGCCGAAAGTCCTCACGTTGGGTTGGCGTGGAAGTTTGGAGAGTGGGGTGCCAGCTCAGGTGTTGCTTCGTCATCTGACCGTTGTTCAAAATTACGAGGTGTCCTCGAATCTTTCCCTCAAGGGATTGATCCCG
This sequence comes from Metellina segmentata, assembly GCA_947359465.1. Classification (NCBI taxonomy): domain Eukaryota; kingdom Metazoa; phylum Arthropoda; class Arachnida; order Araneae; family Tetragnathidae; genus Metellina; species Metellina segmentata. The sequence goes on along the minus strand of OX375884.1, from coordinate 52,593,000 downwards.
GACCGTCGTCAATAGCCCGTTGTGTTGCTCTAGTACGACGTTAACTAAAATTACCATTACCATTTTTAACTAGTACATAATTGTGTAATTTGTCTTACATTGGAACCTGTCCAGACTAGTACTACGTGCACCATTTGAGCATCATACTGGATGAAACCTGTATTTTGCGCTTTGACACCATGTGATATACTAATAATGCTACGTCTAGATTGTCCATTCTCCACCGTGTTCTGTTCAAGTTGACACCTCTGGTCTCCGTTAAGACTGACGCTTTGTTATGCCCGCTGCATCATGACGTATCACGGTTGCTAAGGTAACAGCATCACTTTCTTAGGAAACCGTAGCTTTAGCAGTCAGAACGTCATTGGAAACCTGGCACGTGTCCAAATAAATAAAGCCAAATTCTTATTGCAAAAATATAAAAGTTACAATTAAAAAAATTAAAAAAAAAAATCACATTTAAGATGGTATTTAGGTGTAAAATTTTCTGCAGATTTTTAATCCGTTGAAATTTTCACTCTATTTTTAGTGTTCACAAAGATTTTTTATTCTCAAGTGTAAGTTTCTTTTACGAGGCAAAACTTTTGATTTGTTTTGTTTCTCAAACAAAATAAACCATGACAGCCGTCTGTTGCAGTGGCAGTGGATAACAGCAAAATAGAGATTGTGCTAGGATATGGGATGCAAGCTCCCATACTCTTCGTGCCACCAAAAGAAGTTATCGCACGGCCAAAATCGAAAGGTGTGCCAGTAGCCTGATAGTTAGCATTGAGACGAGAAGCCTACTTTGCAAAAAAGAAATCGCAGGTTTTGTGAGAAAGAAAATCCAAATTATAACCTAATTTGAAAAAAAAAAAACTTTTTTTTAAAAATTATCAGTAGTTTAAAGATAGAGTAAAAAACTTTTTTTTATTTTTCATGTTTTCTTTTTAACAGACAACTTTTGCGTATGCCTTGTTGAAGGTCGTTATAAAAAATTTTAGGTCCTTGAAAAATATTTTTTTGGTTTTGAAAAGTCTTTTAAAGACCTTGAATTTTTTTGAATAATGGTGGGGGAAACCATCTTAGCTTTATAACCATCCCCTATTTTGCCACTAAACATTTATGTTTCGTGTATTTATACTATAGTGTAGATATATGACTAAGGAAAAGCAGGACTTATCATATTTATGTACACATACATGTGTACATAAATGTAATATATGTTTATGTCACATTATGTATTTAGTGTACTATTAATGAGTGTTTTAGTTAGGAATGTCATTTAAAAACCATCTTAATATTTTATAAATAATGAAAGAACATAAATTCATTCTACTTAAATTTTATTTACTGATTTAGGAACCTATTTCATGGAACATGTCCTAGATTTAAATCCTAGTCATGAGTGTATATTTATACTGGTTACGATAAAAATAACATAATGCATTAATAATTATTAATATTAACAAATCAAGATTGTCTTTTAAGTGATTTTATAAATTTGTATTTATTCAGAAATTGAATCGTGGTTGAAATGTTTTCTTAAATAATTTTTTTTTCCGCTGGTAAATTAATATTGTAAAAAATATTTGCATGAAATTATGATTTGCAAAATAATGCACTATGCATAATGAGGTAAAATAACAATTAAATAAGCTTTGTTAAGTGATCAAATTTTCTCAATAGTGATATGAAATATTTCAAATTTTGTTAATCTACATGAAGATCAAAATTTTTTTATCAGTGTTTAAAAATGTCTAAAAATAATTGCATACATGAAAAGCAACTTCATAAGTTTAATTTTTGCAGTGCCTCAAACTTCTACAGTTTTTGAAATTTGATGGTTTGATTGCTGATGTCTGTAACTAACAGAATAGAAAGGATAGGAGAGTTCAAGATGCACCATGGTTTTGTGAAGTAGATGTGATATTTGTGTACTGAGAATCAGTCTTTAATGCAGCAAGTGAGAATGTCTACATTTATTCTTATTGTTTCTTGCTTTTATTTCCTGTATTAAAATCAGTTTTAAAATGTTGATCTATTAAGAATGATGGTCAAGGCCACCATGAAATCAGGAAAGCTTTAAGGCAAGTAGGCCTTGGGAAAAATTACAGAAAAATGGTGTGGTTCTTTAAATACTATTTTAATACTTTTTTTTGAACTAAAAGCATTACAGGTAAAATTAATTCTGTATCACATTTCTACTGAATAGCTTTAAACTGCAGAGAATCTCTGAAAGAACAATCTGAATTTAGAATTTTGCATTGATTTGTAGTTTCTAACAGCCACATCATGTTGGTAATATTAGTATAAGTTAGATGATAAGTATATCCATTTACTGATCTAATTTTACAGTTGTGCATATTTATGCTATGAATTAGATAATCAGTTGAGAACAATTCAAAAACTGATTCCCTGTTTACGTTGGTGTTTAAGTATTAAAATTGTAACAAGTATTTTTGACTTCATGCTCTGTGGACACTGAATATAAGGACACAATAAGAAACAGGGTGTTGCCAGTTCTGTACCATGGTACTGGTGCCTAAGGGGAAAAGGACCAATATGTGAAAAGCATTGTGTATAAACTGTAGATCTATTTTCGAAGTTAAACAAAAATTATCATTGTTATAATAAAGCTGTAATAAAAATTAGATGAAAAAGTGTGCAAGTTGAAAATTGAGTTCTTGGAATACACATTTTAAAGTTTTCTATGGGGCCCAGCTTTAGGTGTGTACAGGCTTCACAGAGTACTCTAGTAATCTTCTTTTCCTATGGGGTTTACTGATTTTAGTAAACACAGGGATTGCACTTCTGGGATACCCAAGCAATATTTTCATGCTTTTGTTTCATGACTGTTCCCCTATCCATCTTTTTCCTTTCGCAACATTTTTCACGTGATGTTGTCTTGTGTTTGGTGCAGCTTGGCCAGATATGGCCCTTGCACCATAAAACGCCAAAATAGTCAATCAATTCTAGAGAAAAAGAATTTTCCTTGGCTGTTCGTAAACTTAAAATTTATTGCATGACAGGTTAAAAATAGGTAAGTGAAGGAGTTTAGTTCCCAGTGTTTGATACAGTGGTATCCCTGATATTCAAATTGTTGCAGAGTAATGGTCACATTCACATAGAACGTGTACAGAACTCTCCTCTACCATCCGACAACCTCTACATAATGGGTTAACTATAACACCCATAATGGTGAGGTGTCTATTCAGGGTACAGTGGCCAGTTACATGGTCAATACTGTCCTGATTTCTTTCCTACCCAAATTCAGCAGTTTCCTCGATCTATCCCAAGGAGATCGCTGATTGAGCTCTGTTTAGCTTGTCGTTGACCATTAGATTGAAGTCATGTATGGTAGGACTCGGCAAGGAGCAAATCCCTAATAGTCCCTCTCACCACATTGTGATGCAGACCCAAAACAGGCTCTGGTCCAATAAATGGTGTTTCAGATCCATGTTTTGCTAATTAGTCCACCATTTCATTACCCTTAATACCACAGTGACCCAGACAAGAGAGACTTTGCCAGGTCCGCAAACACATTGTGTAGGGAGTTACGATACACTTCCAAGAAAATCAGCTTCTTTGAATTCAAGAAACAAAAATACCCAAAACTTTTTATTCCAAAGTACATTATTTATTAAATTATGTAAATGATTGTTAAAAATTAGGATAACAGTTCAAAAGCTTTTGTAAAAGACATGTCATTGCGCCATCTCTACGTTAAGGTTAGGTAAGGTAACAAAATTTTCTAAACTTGTCCGTTGCCCAGATAAGCCTCTTTAAAGTTTCATTACTTCTGATACTTTCTCTTTTTCCTTCATTTTTCATGAAGTACATTCTCAGAAATCTTAATTTAACAGCCATCAGAGTCTTAAAAATTAAATAAAATCGCTTTACTTAAATTCATTCTGCAAGATAAATCGTTTGTCATTTGTATAAAAATATTTTTAAATTCCAGGAAATAATAATTAAAATCAGTAAAGCATGTTTAATTTCACACATATGGGTAATAATCCTAAAAATGATCACATATTCATAAATTTATTGCTACAGAGCAAATAGGAATTAAACCTCTAGTGACATATATCTAGACATACTAACTTTTGACTTCCTTCATAACAAAAGAGAAGAAAAATCTACACGGCAAATACATTTATTGAATGCAAGATGGATTGAAAATCAGAATTATGAAGCAGACAGTTTTTATTTATACTTTAAAACCATAACATTGACTGCACCCAATATGTAAAGTTGTCTTTGTGTAGAGCAACAGAAAAATTCTCTTCACTTTCTATGAATTTTGTTACTTTAATGATAGTTCCTATGAAGCTATTTCTACTCTGAAAATTTCTTAATACATTTATCTAAGATCTACCAACCTTTTTCGTAATTATTTGTCATGGAACAAAGTTTAGTTTCATGAGACCGAGTTCATAGTTACCCCCAGTGGCACATCTTACGGTGTACTTTCATCACAACTTCAAGGTATCTGATCTATCCTCTTTTTGGTTTCGCCCTAGCCTACCATTTTGCTTTTTCCGCCTCCTTTGTTATTGTCTTATGTTAAGCAGTTTGGCCAAATGTGGCCCTGCACCATAAAACCAACCAACTGTAGAAAGTCTGGTATTTTTGTCAGCTTCCAGACTCTTCATCTCTGATGCTGAGAAACAGTCTGGTTTTTCTGCCATACTACATTTCATGGAATTTTGCACTATTCCTTTTTCATTCAATATGTTTAAGGGGATTCATTATTATTGAATATCCTTATCCGGCTTTTTTTTATTTCCAAACAACCTATTGTTCAGTAAAGAAATTGTCAATGACTTAAACTATTTCTTTTTTTAATATTTCTTTATTACTGCATTTCAAAAGTTAAATTGATATCTTCATGCCATGTTATTTTAATTTCAAAATTTAAAAATTAGATTTCCCTTATACTCTTTTCAGGCATCTCATCAAAGCGTTGTAGAAATAACAAAAGTAACTGGTTAGGAAGCATTTAATTTAAACACAACTGCCATTTTTGTCCTGTCAAATTTTTTTTATCGTGCTTTAAACGATTTTTTTAATCAATCTTATGCTTCTCAACTCATTTCTGGTATTAACTTGTTTGAAAAATGCACATTTTATGTTTTTCAAAGCACCCTGTTTGCAGCATTTGCAGACCCTCTTCTGGGACACCAGTTAATGGTAACATTTCCCCATGCTTGTTCAACAAGCTAGTCCGTCACTGTCATTAACTGTATATTAATGTGTGGTATAACTTGTAAACAAGTTTTCACCACTTATTTTACCACATTCAAAAATTGGTGAACCTTTTTTTTATTGTTGCATTAAATTCATTGATCATTTTTAATACTGTATTCAACATCAATGTTTAAAAGTTTTGTGCATATTATACATATTTTATACTGCATATTACATATTTTAATTCCTCGTGAGGAATCAAAATATGCAATAGAGAAGTGTAAGGAGTTCATTAAAATGTGTGAAAAACTATATTCAAATCATCTTTGGTGATGGAGGAAATTAATGTAAAAACTTAATGTTATAAAAATGGAACCACAAGTCTACTAAATTCAATGATTTAAAGAGTTGATGCACTTCCTGGAATTTCTTGAAAATTCCTTGAAGGATCCTGGAAATCATGTTTTCAAGGATCCTGAAGCCCTCAGAGCACATCTTTAGGTGTGTATGGGCATCACACACCCAAGGTACTTGAATAATCTATATCCACCCTTCTGTTTTACCCTCATATGCACTCTTGAGCTTTTTGTCTTTTTATTTCCTCCCTCATTATTGTCGTGTTTGAGACAGCTTGGCCAAATTTGGTCCTTGTGCCATATAGCCTCAAACCAACAAATCAAGGATTCGGGAAAACATGAATGGTTTGTTTCAATTTTTAAAATTTCAAGTAGGATTATTTATATTACAAGAATCTTCATATTTAGGTTTATTCATTGCTTTTAAACCTATTTGAGAAATTAAATCAATGTGAAAAATAGGAAATCTAATTCAATAGGGCTTACAATAAGGCAGCATAAAAAAAAAAATTTGGTCATAGATTTTTGGCTAGACATTGCAGTAAAGTAACAGAAATGTTACCTATAAAGATTGGCTTACCATGTATACGAATGTGTATATTAGTCATTTAAACATGTAAATTTTCTTTAAGTGTATTTTTATGGTTTATTGAAGTGTTTTTTTTTTTAACTACATCCAAAAATGATTTATTATGTTTTGCATTGTCATTTCTTTTTGACATTAAATCAAGTTGGCTGCAGAATTCTATATTTTACCTGATAGACTTTGAATACTTAGAAAATTTATTCGCATGAAGTTATAACTTTTAATAAATGGTTTGTTTTTGTTTAGTTTATTTCATTAATTGCAGTTTCAAATTATGGTACCACCTGGAAAACTAAATCTTCTGAGAATTTGAACACTTATGAAATTTTGGTTTTATATATATAGTGTGGACCCTGAACGCTATAAGTCAAGCATATTAATGATTAGCAACTGCTTACTATATAAAATCATTGCATTTCCATTTTCTTCAAAAGTCTTTTTATGAAAGCTTTTTGGAATGAATGATTTGAGGGTATAAGCATGGATCTGAGAGTTGGTGGGGTGGAAAGTGATTATTACAAGATAAAATTAACATAATGGTATGAAAAATTGTTATTTGAAAATAATAAAACTCGTCAATTATATTTAAAGCAGTGTTTTAGTGTTTAAATTATTTTCTGTCTTAAGTTGAAATTTGTTGGACACAATTTGCACTGCAGTTTCAAGAATTAAATTGTTTTAACTATTCATATGAATACATAGAGATGTAAAATACTTGGTAATAATCTTTTGGAGAATATTCTCAAGCAAGCACAGTAGAATTTTCTTTTCTAAATGCATAAAAAATAAAATATGGCACATATTTTTTTTAAATCTAAGAATAAACACATGAGAATTTTAAGAATCCAGAAAATGGAGGACTAATGGTGGGAAACAAGGCAATTGGGGCAGTATTGCCAAATTAGAAGACTGAAAAACCTCCAAAAATTCCCCCCAAAATTTACACATTTTAGAACTAAAGCTACTAGATTTCTGATTTTTGTAAAATAAAAGGAAACAAATTATTTGATTTTCTTCATAGAATTTTTTAAGTTTTAACATTTTAATGTCTGTTGTCTAGAAAAACCATATTTTTGAGTAAAAAATTGCTAGATTTTTTACTTGCAAATAGCTTTATAAATTGTTACAAATCAAATGCTAAATGTACTTTTCCTGGGGATAAAATAATAATTTTTTAACTATTCATTAATAATCAAAATTAATACTATTAGTTTTATAAAATATTAGTAATTTTGTTCAGTAAGAAAGAACTATTATCTATAAGTGAAATAAAACATAAAATAATTATGTTAGGCATGATAGATTAGAGTGTAATGATGTTGCATAGCATGTTAACTTTACATTTATGTCCATGTGATATGAATTGCAGCTTTTCATTTTATGATAAAAATAAAAAAGTCTTGCATGTTTTTTCAATAAAAAATAATAGTTATAACTAACTTCTACAAAAGTGCTTATATGACTATATATTGTGAATGATACATAAAATAGGTTTCATGTTCATTTCTGCAGTCAATAATATAAAACAAATTACAATTTTCTGAAAAATTAGGTTTTAAATAGAAAATTCTCGAATATTCTCCAAATTTCAATCTTTGGAGAATATTCTTTTAAGAATATTCTCAGCTCACATCTTCTTTCCCTTAAAGGATTGATCCCAGACTGTTTCCAATAGCCTGTTGTGTTGCTCTATTACGACGATAATTAAAATTACCTTACCCAGCTCACAACTTGGAATACTAAGCAAATTTTTATTTTATTCGTTACATAACTTCTACCATATTTTAAAATTAAAATTGCTGGTAACCAGGAAATAATTCATTTCATAAAATAGGTCATCATCAGACTTCCATCAGCTTGTCATTATACAATGGGCATTTTGTCAATTCTGGATGTAAAAAAATCACTCTTGATAAAAAAAAGTTCAGATTCAATGATTCACGTAATCATTGAAAATGTATCCAAATTTAAATAATTCTGCCAACAAAATATATAATTATCGGATAGATGAGCTGAGAGAGTGACAAAGATGTTACTAGTCCAGCACATTTAGCTTTGGTCTGATCTTAAGTGCAGAATGTTGTCATGTAGAAAAAGCCTTTTTAATTGATTTAAAATGGCTCTTGATTTTTTAAAATCTAATTACAGTTCAAAACAGACATCAATAGTAATGGTTTAATGAGTTTGCAGAAGAATCATATTTTGGATTGGACGTTTTCAGCTCAAAGTTTAGGAAAATTTTTTTTTTTCATAAATAGAATTATTTTACTAGACTAATTTGGTAGCAATTTGAATAAAAAAAAATGCAAATATTGTACCAAGTTGTTTCCATCCCATCCCACCCCACATGTTTTTAAATAATATTGCATACACAATGCAACGTCAGATGCAAATATTTTGAAAAAAAGAAATCAAATTAAAATAAATTGAATTTTTTTACAGAAAAGTATTGTTTTTTTCGCCACATGCTACATGATTGGTATATTAATGTTTTTAGGTGTTTTCGTTCAATTTCCAAGCATATGTTTTCTCACAAAACTTATTAATTGAACAGGTTCTAAATGATTACAGATTATTACAGAAGGTGAAAACAGCGAAAGACTGGATTTTTAGTGGTAAAGGAGAGTGATAAAGCAATATATAGGGAGATGAAAAAACTTTTCCAAGACAAGAATGAGTCAGTTGTGAGAACTGATTTTCCAACAATAAAGGATTTTAAATGCTTCATTACTTAAGGGATTCATTTCTTCATCTACTACTAAGCAAACAAAATTTAAAAACATTTTAATGTTTTACTCCACACAATACAGTTTGTAGCATTGGAAAATTTAATTTTGAAACCTGAACTCTGAGAAATAGTACTGCCTTTTTGCTTGATTGTTAGAAGCCTAAAACTTCACAAATGACATTGTGAATTTGCATTAATATTTAAGTTCATTTCTATTAATGCAATCCTTTCAGATATTTTTCGGGTTCAGTACTTGATACTGCTTTATGATGCAAATTGAAAGCACATTTTTTGCAAATGGCTAAATGAGATTGATTCTTAATTGAAGAACTTATATATCTCATACTCTTACCAATCTGTTAGTAATACATTCAGCCACAGAGAATCAATTTGTGCTTTATTTTTTTTTTCAAATTGCCATTAAAATTAGTTATCAGTAAAGTAAGTTTATTAAGCTTCTGTGAAAATAGTTAAATTTCATGCATTCATAAGAAAAATATATTTTGGAATAAAATTCTTATTTCGTTTTTTGAACCCCACACTGACGAATACTACTAGAGTTATTGATTTCCAATTTCAAACCATTGCAACCTGCAATATTATTTATAAAGTATGCTATATCAGTAGAGACCAGATTTTTATGCAGTAAAAACTGCCAAAATTTGCAGTTAAAAATGCTAAAATATTCTGTAAAACATGTCAAAATATGCATTTATATGCACTACAAATTGAAAATGAGAGGACTATTTGAAGGAGGATCATAGGAAAGGAACAAAATGATAAAGTCAACTATAGACATGTTTCAAATACAGATGCACATCTATTGCTTTTACATTGCACAGAATTCTCATTACAGTTCTATTAATAAACTACTAATAGATTAAAAAAGTCTTTTAAATCAATGGAATAATATATGCACACAAATTATATTGACATATTAAAAAAATTATATAAAAATATTTTAAAATACTATGGTTGTTATGGAAGTAGTTAAAACTTTATTGTACTTGCGAATAATTTAAGTTAATAAACAAGTATTTTTCTAAATTACCTACCGTAAAATTATGTCTACGGTCACTTAAAATTCTTTTATATGATGAAAAAGAGCGTTCCACATCCACAGACGCTATGGGGCGAATTTCAAGGAACTTAAAATTTACAGTCCCACATGTCATTTTATTTAGTTCGGTCCCTTCCTCGCCTTGAAGGATTTCATTAATAGTTGTCAATTTTGTCAACCAGAGATTTTTTTTTAACACATCATCTATCTTTTCTTTAAGTATGTTAACAGTTTTATTTGGAATTGAGAATCGATTTTCATTACCGCATCTTCAATGATTGAAAGGCTTTCATTTAATGTTAATCCTTTCTTCAAGTTTTAGGATCAAATCTACTAAAAAGGAGCAATGCGTTTTTACAAATGTCAATAATTTAACGAGGTTTGCATTTTCTATTAATATAGCTACTTTATCTAAACTTTGTGCGAAATCAGCATTATTATTATTTTTTAAATTTCGAATCCCTGCCGAATATTGGTTGCAATGCTCGGTGTAGAACAAAGCAGCAGACAGCCATGTGCCCCATCTTGTGAGCACAGGTGTCAGAGGTAACGAAACATTCATCAATTCCTTGTAAACTACCACGCGGAGGGTGCTTTTAGAATCGTTAACTTTTTCAGCAATAAGGTTAAGTGCATGGGCGATACATGTGACGTGGACTAGGTTTTTATAAAACGTTTGTAACAATTTTTCAGCATTAATCATATACGAAGCCGCATCTGTCGAAAGCAACAAAACTCGATTTTCTATTCCGCTATCATTGGGAAAGATTTTAAGGCTAGAATTAATAAAACGGCATATTGTGTCGTGATTAGTTTTTCGAGGATTTTGGAAGCCAAAAGAAATGGGTGGCCAGCTTCGTGGGAACTCAATTTTCCTATTAAAAGAAATTATTATTTAGCCACATAATTACCCTAATATCAGTGGTTTCATCGATGATAAGGTACACGTAATTCTCGCCTATGTGTTCACTAAGTTTTTATGTTTTTTGATAGTAAAGATCTAAGTAATTCTTTCGGAGAGTGCTCTCATCGAGGATATTTTGGTTCGTGTATTTCGTAAGGAATTCATTGAGGACTGAATTCTTCAGTTTAAAGAAAGGAATATCGGCCAAAAAAATAGATCTTTGCAAAAACTGTCTTCCTGCTTTGAGGTTGATTGGGATTGACTAAGCAAAACTTGACGCTTAGAAAATCTTTGTTCGGCGGAAGAATGTGCTCTTACAAAGAAAAAATTGAAATCAATGCACAAACTTAATCAAGCCTAAATTTGAATATAAATTTTAAAAGTACACTCTATAACAAAAAAAGTTGACGCACCAAGAAGGAGTTGTCCGATGGAGACAAAAATTGGTGGATAGGAAAATTATGTACAGAATAGAAAATGATTAAAATTTCAGAACAATTGAATGATTTATTTCAGAGTTACAGGAATGAGCTCAATAAGGTGTTGACCTGCCTCTAGCCTGTATGTGAGCTGCCACACGGCGTGGCATAGACCGATAAAGCTCTCGGATGGTCTCCTGAGGTATTTCTTGCCAAATTTGCTCCAATTGTCGGACTAAGTCATCAACATTCCATACTGGATGCAGTCGCCTTCCCATCATATCACAGACATGCTCGATGGGAGAGAGATCTGGTGATCTGGCTGGCCAAGGAAGTGTTTGACAAGCTTGAAGACAGTTCATAGCAACATGTGTTGTATGTGGTCTGGCATTGTCTTGCTGAAAAATAAGCCCAGGGTACTGCGAAAGGAACGGTAACAAAACAGGTCTCAGAATGTCGTCAACGTACCGCTGTGCAGTAAGTGTACCTCTAATGACGACCAAAGGGGTCAGGCTATCAAGGGAAATGGCACCCCAGACCATAACTCCTTGTTGAGAGCCCGTGAAAGCAGGATCGGCACGCTGCCCTGGGCCTCTCCAGACACGTCTTTGATGATCGTCAGGACACAGTTGGAAGCGGGATTCGTCGCTAAAGACTATACGTCCCCAGTCAGCATCATTGCAGCCTGATCGAGCCAAGCACCACTGTAATCTGGCTCGACAGTGTGCAGTCGTGAGTGGCAGGTGGTGTAACGGTCGTTACAAGCGTAGATTTCGCTCTCTCAGCCGTCTGAATGGTCATGGTGGACACTCGTGTGTGGCTTGCACAACTGATGGTTGATAGCGATGAATCAGGTGCTGTGACAGCTGATCTGACAATCACTCTATCCTTGCGATCTGTTGTGGCCCTACATCGACTGCTACCATCATGACGCTGAAATCTGCCATTGTCCACCCACTCTTGCCAGCATCTTCTAATCGCCGCATTGCTTCGACTCGCATGACGAGCGATTCTCCGATTTGCCCAACCTGCCTCTTTCAATCCAATGATACGACCTCTTTCAAACTCTTAAAGTTGCTCGTAATGAGCTCAAATCCTGCGGCGAGGCATTTTTTCAGTCATTGAAAGGTATCCTAAATCGCAATGCAGCAGAAATTTTTAACATCAGTTCAAGAACAACTCTTTATATACATCTGCTGGATGCGCAGTTCCGATGCGCTGGAGATCGCACTATTTATTCATTGGACACCAAATTTTAATCATTTGCATATTTGGTCAAAACATTTTTGCATAAAAAATTTCAAAGCAATCGGATGATTCCTTCTTGGTGCGTCGATTTTTTTGTTATATAGTGTATGTACACTTGGGCCTCCTATAACACTGGATTTACACGCCTGAGAAACACCTTGTAAAGAAAAACTTATATGATAATATGAGAAAGCTTTTGACTTGCTTTTATTTTATTTTTGAATGAACACATAATAGGTGTAGCCGTAATACTCAAGGGTCAAGTTTATTAGCACCTGCGTATTTGTTTGTACATGTGATTGATATTCTCAATTCACTTCTATTAAGACAATGAAAAGAAATAACTTTCCAATTTTAATATGTTCTAGTTGAGATTTCCTCACATGTTGATAGTTTTGCCACAAGGTTTTCAACATACTATATGACCGTCGTACATAAACATTGCTTTGTTATATATTTTATTTAAATCCTTCAGCCACCCTTTGACTTGGAACGAAAAAGATTGTGAAACTTTAGGCATGTTTCTGAACAGCAGGCAAAGCACTACTGAATTAAATTAAAAATGAATGGATTGCTGTTTTGTGATTTTACATCCTTTTTTTTTAATTCATAGAATAACTGTCTTTGCGGCCTATTCAGCTTTCGAACCTGAATATTTATCCCCATGTGTTAATTTTCTTTATTTTTTAAAATTTTTCCTCCAAAAGTAATTTAGATGTTTTCGCACACTGAGGCACCCTTATATATAGAACAGATTCTTTTTATAATTTATTGCTTGTTTAGTCTATGTGCCTGTGATTATACATCTTTATAAGAATCCAATGATTGATTATGTTGTTCTGCAATGTGCTTTTCTTTGCATTTTTATATTTCTGTGTTACGGAATTATAATTGCTCAGCCGGCGATGTGATCATTTGGTTTATTCCTATAATTCATTTTTGTGTGTGTGCAGTACTATTTTCAAATTCTATTCTACTTAAAATAAATGTGGTGTCTATATTTCATTGCAAAAAAAGTGATTAAATTTGAAATTGATATTTTGGGGGAAATATGCAATATAAAATTTCACCTATAGTATCCTTGAATCATGATTCTGATAGAAAATTGATCTCCTGACTCGTATGTGGTGTTAAACCAAATGTGCAATTGCATAGGAACCGGTCTCTAAATATCAGTAACTTCATAAGTGATGCTCGTCATCTGACCGTGGTTCAAACTTATGTGGTGGTGTCCTCGATCTTTCCCTTAGGGGAATGATCGCGGACCGTCGTCAATAGCCTGTTGTGTTGCTCTAGTACGACGTTAATTAAAATTACCATTACCATCATAAATGACTCTGGTTTATTATTGAAAAATACATTTGCAGAATAACTACTATTAAGTAAAAAATTAGGATGTATATATTATAAAGAAAAACAGGAACGATAAATTGAATAAACATTTAAATACTATGTATATTAAATAATAAAAACACTTGCTGTGTTTAATAAATGCAAGTAGTTCATGCAGGGAAGAGATGTTATAAATGTAGAGGGGGGGGTACAATAGCCCTGTTGATTGACTCGCAAATTAGCAACCAGAGGGTTGCAAGATCTAAACTTGTTCCAACCAAAACTTGTGTATGTGGAGTCTGGAGCATGTTAAACATGTCCTAGCTTTTGAATGTCCTCTTGTTGGCATGGTATGGAAGTTGGGGTATGAATATGGGAAGTATGAGAGTAGGATGCTAGTTCAGATGTTGAGCTAATCTGACTGGTTCAAAATTATAAGGTGTCCTCTGATCGTTCTCTTCAGTAATGATCCTTGACCTTTGCCAATAACCTGTTGTGTTCCAGTGTGACATAAATATAACTTCCCACAACTAAAAATATAATTATGACAAGGTACTATTTATATTAAAAATCCTGTGAAATCAAAAATGAAAAGATTATAAAAATTATATATTTCAATGAGATTTTTTAAATATATTGAATTTTTTTTTCTTGGAGAAAATTAGTATTTTAAAATAATAAAGTATTTAAAGACGAAAAGTTAACTTTGCACTCTGAATGCCTTCAAGCCATCTTTACTTCATAAATTTTTTTAAGTGAGGTGAAATCAAATCTAGTTCAGTCAGTAAACAGGTACCAAGAACTGTAATTATCAAGTTCATAATTATATACAACTTCATTATTTTCAATTGTTTTTGCAAAGAGTACATAACAAAAGAAGGAGTGTGATCCTGCAAAAAAAAAAAAAAATAGCAATCAATTCAAGCATTTCAATCTAACTGTCTGAGGTGGTGAAAAGTATGCGTCGGGTCAGTATACTACTGGTAGTCACATCAGTAGAAAAGCATGGGTTTGATTTTCATCCAATCTAACACAATATTGCTATTGCTACAATGTGTAACTTTAAGGTTAAATACAGCCTTAAAGCCAGTTAAAATGAAATTAAAATCTTGCATCTCAATTTTTATTACATGTATTTGTGTATTTCTGATATTTAAAATATTAAATGACAGTAAAATAATACAGTTAAGCACTTCAAAGATTTACTATCATTGTTTGAAATGGAGACATTTTATAATCTGTTTTATTTATGCTGATTTAATTATTCTGATTTCTATTAAATATGTAATTAATATTTATGTTTTTAAGAATGGAATGCCAGTATGTTGCAACTCAGAGAGGTGGCATTGCTCTTCTTTATGAAGGGCATCGTTACAACAAGGTTCGAGATGGAAAAGAAGGCACTGTTTATTGGAGGTGTGCTAGAGACAGGCAGTGTCCTGGTAGAGCTGTGACTGTTTATAGTCGTATTAAAAAAGCTAACAATAAGCATAACCATCCTCCAGATGCTTGGCGTAACAAAGTGGACCAAGTGGTTTCAGATTTAAAACTCCGTTCTCAAGAAGAAATAACTCCACTTCCTACTTTATTTACTGAGACTTTAAAGTATCTAGCTGTAAATCCTCAGATGGCTGCACTTGCTACTATGGTACCTTCTTTATCTGCCATTAAAGCAGTGGAACGCACACAAAATAGGGGAATGCCTGCTCTTGTTCCATTTAGAGAATTGAGTCCTGATGAAGATTGGTTATTATCAAATAGTAAGTTAACAATCTAAAAAATTATATGCAATTATATATTTTTTTATAAAGTTCAAATGTTTTATTTATTTTCAAAATGAATTATTATTTGCTTTATAGTTGCCAGTTTGCTTTTGTATATTCTTTTTAAATATTAAGCTCATATTTGCTTGATTTTATTTGTTGCATAGTATTGTAGTGTTATGAGGCAATTGGTTAATAGAGCATGCAGCTTGCTTTTTATTTCTTTTTGTGATTGTTGCTGAATTGTAGGAAATTTACATCTTCAGAAGTGGTTGCTTTGCATGCGTGTTTCCTTAGAATCCTGTGTACTGCAAGCTGGAACAGAAGATATTTGAAATGTGATTGCTTAAAAGTAAGTTTACTGCAAATCTCTAAAAACAGTAAAAAAGTAAAGAAAATTTTGTTTTAATTCTATATTTCTGAAATATTACCTTGTAATATTAAGCAAAATATGTACAAACCTTTCTAGGTGTATGTACCAGATTGACAATATTGCACAACTTGTTACTACTTATTTGTTCATAAGGCAACTATTTTCATTTTCTAATATGTGGTATGTTGGTTCTTCAAATACTTTTTGATATGGGTATGCTTAAAAGCACTTAGTATTCGGAAGTCAAAATTTAAAGCTACTATCTCCTAACTTCATGGTGCCATAAAAGCAGCTTAAATAAGTACCCTATTTTCATAATACTTGTATTAGTTAACCTTTTCATGAATATTCTTGTTACTTTTATTTCTATTTTCTACTTGCCTAGAATGAATTTCAAAACAACTTATCTTGTTATTTTTACATGAATAAGCAGAAACATTTAGCTGGATAAATTCATTTCATATTCAGCAGTGTTTTGTTTAATCAGTTTACGAGGTCTGATAAAGTATCTGGACTGATTGCATAACTTCAAAACCACAGGAAATGAATCCTTTTGGCAGATGCACTTGGGAACCTACCACCCATGAGCCACGTAACTCTTGCTTCTTTTCTTATTTTACAATAATGCTCTGTTGTATTAGTGAAGCTGCTCGTTGCATTTCTTATCTTGTAAAAAGCCAATTGACAAATTTGTGAAGCTTGCAAAGACATATATTTATAAAGTTTCACAAAGTAGATTAGTCTTTGTTTGTATTTGTTGTATACAAGTTTGTGAATGGTATAAACACTTTAAGATGATAGTAGAAAGGCTTGAAAATTAGAAGCAGTCTGAGAGGCTTGTAACAAGCAAGTGTCGAACAATATCGAACTTGTGTGCGTATTTGCACTGAAAGAAACATTTTATTCCCAAGTTAAGTTATAATAGTTATTCATAAGTTATCAGTAATATGTATTGACATTATTGTCAATAATTCATGTTATGTCTTAAAGATATAGGTCCCAGTCTAATTAGCCTTTTTGTAGCAAAAACAAAATTATCAGAGCGACAAATCAAATCTTAAGTTGCGTACTGACTTAAATGTAATTTTTAATTTTGTTCAGATGGTTCAAATCGATAATTTAAGTATGAAATGTCTTGTCCAAATTTATGCAGCTGGTTAAAAAATTATGAGATCACTATTATTTCTGCTCCTGGAGTCACATAAACAAAGAGTGTCATTAGACTTGGATTTAAAATAGTGTCTGCTATAAATAAATATGTATTTCATTTACATAAGGATCAATTTGTAATATCAAATTTTGTATGAACTAAATTCTTCTAAATTCAACTCAAACTTCCCCTACTTTTATTCCAGATTTTCATTGTATCAAAATATATGTGGGTCATTCCACTTGAAATGAGCAAAAATCAGGAAAAACCTGTGGCCGTATGGTAATGGATTTTCATGAAATTTGGTATAGGGGTTTAATTTATGTATAAATAACGATATCAAAAAGTTTTAGGTTCAATATTAAATATTTTCGAAGTTTGAGGCATTTTAAGGACTTATAACTTTGAAGTGCAGTTGTGAGATTGCTTAATATTGCATGTTTGAAGTTCTGTTTCTCAAAAACTACTTAACATAGACAAACATGTTTTGCATCGTTATAATCTACAAAATTGTCTTTTTTCACTTTAGCAACAACAATTTTAAACATCATATTTAATCTAAAATTTAGCTGCAAAAAATGAAAAATTGTCATTTTTGACAGAATTAAAAACATTTTTATGGGCTAAAGAAATTTTACAACATACTTTAAATTTATGCCAGTTACAGTGCTAGGTATGATAATATTACCGATAGAGTTTGGAAGTCGCATTTTAATTCTTTCATCTTCAAAATAGCCAACGAAAATAACAAAATGACAATTTTCTACTCTAAATAGGCATAAGAAATCAAATGAAGGACAGTTTTGATAAAACTGGCATTTCACAGGAATACAGTTTATTACTTGTAAAAAAAAATTCAGGATTGTAATCTGAGTCTTAAAGCAACAATAGTTAATTATTTTAATTTTATTAATTTTTTATACAAAGGAATAGAAACATAATCACTAAACTATACCAAACTTTTAGATAGAAGAATTACTTTGTTAAGAATAATTTTTGATACTGTTTTTCCTCATTGCTAAAGGTACTAGACCAATTTGTAGGTAGCACAGGTTTTATTCCTCCATGGGTGTATTTTTCTCTTCTGTATCAGTAAAACCTTCATTGTGTTTGTCCATTGCGTGATGTTGTCTGTGTTGGGTTTGGTGCAGCTTGGTCAAATTTGACGCTTGCACCATAAAACTCAATTCAACCAATACTACACACAGTTGATACAGAAAACAACTTTCAGCATCAAATATTTGTGTTTCTGTGGCTTTATCGTACACTGTTATAAAATTAAGTGCTTGTTTGTTGTGGTTTGTTAAAGTGTACACATCGTCCTGACGAATCTATGGCACTTATAATAATGGGATTTGGCACACAGGAAGTCCGATTTTTTTGCAATTTTTGTGCGAAGCATTTATTTTAAAATTCAATCTAGAACATTTAAAAATGAATTTAATGGAATTTAATTATTAGTGTTTTTCTTAGAATGGCAATACCATAAACATATGACTGATTCTCAATTTGTTTTTTCCATGTTTTCGTTTCATTTTGCGAGGAACGGTTTTTCAGCGGATGAAAAAAACAAATAAAGTCTTAACTGGAGTTATGTAGTTCTTTTTTCTATCTGCTAGATTGTTAAATGTGGAAGAGTAAAAATTTCAATGGATTTGAAATCTGCGGAAAATTTTATATTAGATCGATACCTAAAAATTTGATTTTCTGTAAATAAATTATTTATATATTTTTTCTTATATGAATTTGATCTTGATAGTGTTTGAGAAATCACAGATTCCATTTTCTGCGCTCAAATGATTCCAGTGAAGGAAAGCAAAACAAATAAAAAAATCTTTTGAATCATTGTTTAGTTTTCTTTTTGTAAATTCGGGATAGTTAAAGATAAATAAAAAATTGCAACAAATTTGAAATCTGCTGAAAATTTTACACCAGATAGGTACCTTATACATTTGATTTTCTTTAAAAAATAAATTTTCAATTAAATATTTATACTTTTGCAAGAGTTTGTGACTCACGCCGATTGGATCTCTTTGCAATTCGAATTTTGCCGCATTTCACAATGATGTGAAATATTCAATAGGCTACAAATTCCCATAGCAAACCAAATGGGAATTTGTAGCAATCACCGCTGGTTAGCGAGCAGCGGTCACACCTGACCCCATGATAAGAACTGTCATGGGCAGCGTCTTGCTGGCCATGCAGTGGCTAGTTGTACATACATCTAATCTTCACTTTATTTCATTTTAAACTTTTTAATATTTTAAAATGCAATAATATTAATGTAGTACACAATTTTTAGTTTTGTTCAGTTTAAAAAATCTCATCTTTTTAAAATGCCACAAGACTTGATTTTTCAGCTGTAGCTAAATGTTTACAAGTTCAATATACATGGTCGAGTCACATTATTATGACCTGCTAGTATAATAACCACCTTTTGCAGCATGGACAGCAGCCAGATGTGAAGAAAGTGAGTCAATAAGGTTGCAAAGCGGAAACAAAAAAAATTTCTGAGCGTTCGTGATGAAAAAAACTTGCCATCGTTCTAAGGATGAGAGGGTCACATGGGTAGAAAAAGTCATGATTGGGGTGTTTCTTCTTTGGAAGAAGCACTTTGAAAAACCGATGGAGAATAAAACTATTAAATTCAGTTAAAAATCTTCTAGATTGAATTTTAAAATTCACCGCAACCCAAAAAATTGCAAAATATTCAGACTTCCTGTGTGCCAAATCTCATTGCTGTAAGTGCTATAAAATCGTCAGGATTTTGCGGCAAGAAACAGACAGACTAACACTTCCTTTTATAATAGTAGAGAAGACAGCCTACATTTCTAACTTTTATACCCATCCTGCCGGCTAGCTCCACATGCTGCGCTTCATTGGTGTTGCGCTGTTGAGGTCTTAATAATGTGCCTCAACTGTGTATGTAGATGTATATAGTTAATTTTGTTTTATGTATATTATAACACATAGGATGTTGATTTGGATGACTAAATATCCTCATCTATTGATGTTTAATGATTTAATAACCAAATGTTTTGATTAAAAGAATTCCAGTAAAATTCACATTTTTTGAAGCCTGCAGAGAAAATTATAGGTTTCAGTGTGTATTTTTAACATTATCAATCTTATTCAACTTTAACCAAGTTAACTTAAAAGCAGTAGAATGACAATTAAAGCTAATTCATTTTTGCTCATTAATCTCACTTCTTTACTCTTCAGTAATTTGTTATTAACTATTTACTCTTTGGTATTTTTGTATTCGTTATTTTGATGAACATTTTAATCTTTTGTGACAGACTAGTAAAGGTTTAAAAAGAATTGCATGTTGTTTAAAAAAATACAGTAGAACCTAATTATAACAGACTAATAGAAGCTGAAGGTTGTCTGTTTTAGTGAAAGTTCGGTTTCTCTCTATATTAAAAAAAAGTTACCTCCACCGCAGTATTGAAAACTCGGGAAAACTTTTTTCGCTTGATTCTTTAACGGTTTCCAGAGAAAGTACGGATAAAGTTACAAAATTAACATGTTTTGTTCTAAATTGTATAGGGAACAAGATAAGGAGGTTTTTTATCCATGAGCTATTAGCATTAAGTGTCAAAGTCGGAAAAAAGCTGAATTTATACTGCGAGTGAGCAAAACACATACAAATTTTCAGTCTTCAGCCATGAGTTTTTTTGGAGTACCTCTAAACATGAATTTTTGCAGCTTGTTGAGTTTTTTTTAGAAATTTCAGAATATTGGGACATTTTTGTTACGTTTTGTTAAAACTGTTATATCTATAGCTTCATACTGTCATTTTTTTTTATTTGAAAACTTCACTGAAAATCTCAGAATGTACTCTTTTGTATGGTACAATTATTTTTAAATTGGTTAATAAATAAAGTTGTTACAATTAAAAGTTGGTCCTACAAATTTCATATTTTTTGATCATGGAGCGATAGGGTATTTTTTTCTCCACAGTAATGAAGGTTAAATTTCTAACCAACGGGTTGGTCAGATTTTAAATTTACCTTAGCAACAATTACCATAGCAAACTCACTGTGACGTCATTCTAAGATAGTTTCCTGTGAAATTACAGTTAAAAAAATTACAAGATTGACAAGGTAACGAAGAAAGTTTTTTTTTACTGGATGCGCTTATTAGTTTAGATTGCATTACGAGGTTAAAGTATTAAAAATAGGAAATCACTTGCGAATGGAGTCTTAATTTGCGAAGCAAACCAAATGGGATTGCGTAACAATCCCCAAGGGTTGACGAGCAGGGAGCCCCCTAGTATAGCAAATAATTCTTATATGGGTGTAATGTAACTGTGTGTTTTTCAAAGAAGGTACAATAGTTAGCGGAAGTGTTTGTGTCTGCCTGCTTTCAGACGATCTATCTACTTACAGTCCTAAAATTTGGCACATAGATTGTCCTAATTTTATGCTAATTTTGTGCAAAGCCAAAATTTTAGTTTAGAATGGCATCAGTGTAAAGAGATCACATATTCTAAATTTATTTTTCCTTTCGTTACTTGAGCACAAACAATTACAGCAAAGCAAAACAAATAAAGAGTTTTGACAGGCATTTATTTCTTTATTTTCTTTAGTCCTTATCTCTATCGTTAAAGATCGTCAATCGTTAAAAATGTTAGAATGAAACTTTTGACTAATTTGAAACCTGCGGAAAATTTTACACCAAATCAATACCTTACATGTGATTTTCTTTTTATAAATAATTTTTCAACTGTAACTTATATTTTCACAATACAAATTTGGCCACATTTGGTGATATTACGAACACATAAAGGACTATTTGAGATTTCCTATGCAATCGTTAAAAATCGAGTGAAAATTTCAATGAATTTGAAATCTGTAGAGAATTTTGCACCAGATCAATGCTACAGGTAGTCTGAATTGTCTTTTTAATGTTCTCTGTATCAGTAAGGACATGAAAAGAACTGTCACAGGCAATGCCGTGTTGGCCTGCTAGCTTCTTATATATCAAGTACAAAACAGCCTTTAACATAGGTTGATTTAATAAAGTGTATGTATACACTGCATTAATCTTTAGAACAAGAATGTTATTGATTGCTGATGATGTTGATTCATTGGTTTAAAAATTATTTTATTTGCTGGTTATTTATTCTGTTAATAACTGGACGGAGGTGCCTTAAGTGTTCATAATAGGCAAACGTTTTCATTTGCTTCGTTTTGTTTTCATGCTTACCGTATTCATACATTGTTCAACATATTAAATGACAAAGTTTAAATGGTCTTTCACTTTGCTTACTGTCCGCCATATGTGACGCCCATTATAATGAGGTTCTACTGTAATAAAAACTTAGTTGAAGCATACTTGTCAGATTCTAAATGTAGAAATTTGTCTCAGTTAACTATTTTTCAACTGTGCAAACAGCACCCGAAGTGAGGTACATACACTACCATACAATAATGGACTGGACGCCAGCGGATTTGCATAAAATCCGACTACTTGTTTGGGGGTGTTTTTCGTTGTATGGCCTGGGACCTTTGTATGTTGTTCCTGGTAAATTGAATGCTGCTCTGGTAATTTTATGGCATAGACAAATGTTACTTCCAGGATGACAACGCTCCATGTCATATTGCAGCCCCGGTCAAGCAGTGGTATCAAGATATGGATGGAAAACATCTTCCCTGGCCTGCTCAGTCCCGACCTAAACCCCATAGTTCATTTGTGGGATGAGTTAGAGCATGCTTACGGACCAGGGAACCCTGTCCACAAATCTGGCAACTCTGAGCTGGCAACATTCTTGCAGCAGGAATGGACACAAATACCCATAGCTGTGTATTAAAACCTTATTGAAAGTATGACCAGAAGGGTTGCTATATTAATGGCAGCACATGTGGGACCATCCCCCAATTAAAGCATATATTCTTTCCCTTATACCATTACATCTTGCTGTCTGGTCTATTATTGTAGGGTATTGCATATAGAATTGTCAGTGGTTGTCTCTTAATTCCTACTTTGTAGAAAAGGTTCTGTCAGTTATCACTCTTACAGAAGAGTTAACTGTGTAGGCTGCGTAATTCTTTTGATAGCATAATCCGTTGACTTACAGCAGAAACTCATTAATTTGAATTTTTCATATACTAAATGCTTATTTTCATTATAATGAGTTATAACATAATTATATTTTAATTTTTTGACTAAAACTCTTATTATTTATCTTTAAACAGCTGTATAGTAGGGAAATGTTTGTCAGTTGATAAATTTCTACTCTAAGCCAACTCTAGAACTCTAAAAAAATTGTGTATAGATAAAGTAACTGGAGACTCACTAGTCCCCCACTCCAATAATTTCTCCAAATTGACATCACTGACAATGTCTTATTTTTATTACAAATAAAAGGGTTATTAAGTGTCAGCTTATTAATTCTTAGCAATTTTTTGACAATCATATGCTGTTGTATCAGATGCTCTTTTATGGCAACCTGAAGTTGAGAACAGAAAAGCAATGCTGATAAAATATATCTGAAAGTAAAGAATTTTTAACATGCTTATCATATTTTCATGACCCATTTTGAGAAATGGAAGTATCACTCTTTTCTTAGCTGTTCTAATGAAAATTTCCATGAAAACTGTTATATAAATAAATTTACTGTAGTAAAATTTCAAAAATAGATTAATTGAAGGAGTGTATGTAAATTACTGTTTTTAATCACAAAACACCTAATCTTGTAGAATATTGTTTGAAGGCTTGTATATTAGAAAACATTTGAGTTAGACCTTGGATAATTTGCAAGTGTTTGCCATTAATGTTATTTTGGTTAGTAATAATACTGATGTGTTAAAAATATGAAAACATGCATTTTTTTTAGTTTAAAGTATCATTTCCTTTTCTGTGATTTAGGTCTTCATAAGTAAATAAATTTGCTATCAATTTTGGATTGTGAAACTTGACATTAACTAACTGTTAAAAACACAATCGTAAAAATATTTATAGGTTTTGGATTTTTAATTCTTTCTTATGCATATGCATTATAATAACCTATTTCTAAATGTTCGCATGTTTAAAAAAAATAAGTATGAAGGAAATTTTAATTTATTATTCTGTAGGCGCTTCCACCTCAGAACCTTTGGACATGGCTATGAAAAATACTGGCGTTTTGTTGAAAAGAATGAGAGCTCTGTTAAAAAATACTAATTATGTCCCTGATACACTACAAGCTTATATCATTCCATGTACTGATGCACATCAGGTATGTGTTTTCACACCTTTCATACTTACTTTTAAGATGCATTTAAGATTTTTTTTCATGTTCACATACTTTTTTAAGAGTTTAAATTTTTACTCTATGTTTAAATTTGTCATAGTTTTTCTTTTTTGGCTCAAAGATATTATATTTATATATATTACTGATTTCAAAACTAGACGATATTGTAAACGAAAAATAGTCTTTTGTTGACTAACTTTGAAAAATTGATAGAGTGCATTTCCCCCTATTAACTGAACTTCGCTTATAACACAGTGAAATATCACAATTGAAAAATTACTAGTTTTCTTTAATAGTATAGTTTCATATATCTAAAATGCATTTCAACTTAAAAGTGTGTAACATGTTCTTTCAGAGCGAATATCTTGCACCCTGTGACAGACGTCGAGCTTTTATCTCAGGATTTACTGGTACAACTGGTATGTAAATAAAATTTTTATATTTAGTTTCATCCTACAAATTTTGAGAATTGATTTCTCATAGTTCTCTTGATTTCACTGTGTGACTAACCCGGCATTGCCTATGCCAGTTGCTTTTGTGGGGTTATTGATTTGCTTTGCAATCAAAATGGGAATTCATAGCCTATTGGATAACAGCCATAACAGAGTTGCTTCACAAACCAAATGGGCGTTGCCTGTGACAGTTCTTTCTGCCATGCCCATGGTGTTCATTGCCCATGGTGTTGGTTTGCTTAGCAAACCAAAAAATATAAATATTTAATTGAAAAATTATTCATTAAAAGAAAATTATACTTATAAGGTATCTATGGTGTAAAATTTACCACAGATTACAAATCTGTTAAAATTTTTATTTTATCTTTGACAATTGCTGAGAAAAAGCACTGAAGAACACCAGTGATAACTTTAATAATTTCTTTTGCTTCACTCGAATCCGTTTCTCAGGAAATCAAAATGAATTAATCTTGAAAGAAACAAAGGTAATTCGAATCTGTTTGCTACCATTCCCATTTAATTGCAAATAGAGGGAAGATGAAAAAAAACCTGTAATGGTTGGAAAGGCTGACGTCAATAGTGATGTCACGTCAGAGGGGGAAATGCTTCTTCGTTGAGGTTCGGGTGACGTCACATTCCGGAGGAAGAAAGAACGGTGAAAAAACTAATAAATTCATTTAAAAATGTTCTAGATTGAATTTTAAAATTATGTCAAATGCTTCTGTAAAAGCTGTTTTGAAGAGAACCTATAAATTAAGCAGAAGCTATTAAGCATAAACCAATGACCTACTGTGAAAAAAATGGATTTCAAAGTTAAACTTGCAAAAAAAAAAAAAAAAAAAACTTCTGGTATGTACATACACCTTAAACATTCAGTTTATCTTGTATTTCTAGAAAACATGAAAAATTATGTCAACCAAGGAAAAATTCAGTTCTTTAAAATTTGTCTCATCCAAAACCTTTTTTGGCTGAACCTAAGAGCAAATTTACTGATCACAATATATAAAGCATTTCATAAAAAAAAAATAATTGTGACATTTCAAAACTATTAATCCTTGAGATGCTATTTCCTGTTTACAGAAATTTAATTTCACTAGTAGGGAAGCTGATCTTAATGTTAAATTAAGAATAAATTATCTATACCACTGCTTTTAGAGTAAGTATTTAAAAGTTATAGCTAAAGTAGATAATTAAATTTGAATTATACTATAGATTGTATATAAATATAGATAGCTAGTTTTAAAATGAAATTTTTACAAAAATTTGTTAACATTTACCTTTGTTTTAAAACTAAAAAACCCTATCTTCCATTTTCAATTGGTATGATTCTAGTCTAAAAATTGGCACCATTGAGAAAGCAGTATCGGTATCCCACAGCTAGATGTGATCAACAGTGACCACAAAAGCGCCCTTTTCTTTGAAGGCCTGAACAAGGGGAAAGAAGTGCTAAATGGATCCCGTCGTCTCGTTGGGGATCCAACAACATTCTTTTTCTCTGTCCCCTGTAAGGAAAGGAAATAGATTATTGGGCGCTTTCAGGCACTTTCGTATGCAGAGGGTTAAGCAAATATTTTGTTTTTTATTATCAAAACTTCAGTTTTTTTTATCAAGTTTGCACTAATGTCATGTTTTTTAATTAGTGCATTTTGTGAATTTCCTGTTAATTTTGTATCTGAGCTACTAAAATAAGGTTAAGAAGACTTTTTGCTGCAATTTTTATTGAATTTTGCTATTAATGTAAAATTTTACATATGCTTTGGTTTGTTCACCAGTTTAGTAAATGCTGTAGATACGTGAAGGTTGCTATAAATTTTACCATGCTTGTTGCATATTTAATTTATTTACAAATACTGTTTACAATTTAAGGCCTCATTCACATGAGGCATGTAAAACCCGCATTTGGCGAGCCTATCAGGGTACAACTCTTAAAGGTCGCAAAGATAGATACATGAATTAGAGGAATAAATAAACATAATTTAATGGCGGGACCTCGCTAGCCTCGCCATACCTGCGTTGAAATGCCTCATGTAAATGTGATCTAAAGGATCACAATGTTTGACAAACTCTAGCTGTCAACATTTGATATTTTTACATCTGAATCAGAACAAGAACTTGACATCTTAACCCAAAAGAGGTATAAGCAGAAGCATCCTTTGAATCCATCTACATTCCTTTCAACGTTTAATGCTCTGGCTCCCATAATATTCACACTCCACTGAACATACCTTTCCTTCATTTTGTGACCAAAATCTTGAAAACACTTGAAAATGTAATATAACCTATATCTGCATAATGTGTATAACACTTGATGGAATCTTATATTGTGCAAAAATAGGTTGTAATTTATGAAGTATCTTAGAATTGAATTCAGAACCACATAGGATCTAAAATGCTCCGATATGAAATATAGTTGATAATATCAGCAATAATATATTCCTTAGAGCTCCATGATTGAAACCATTTCATGGTTTCCAGGGGTACATTTGATTGTGTCATTAACATTCTGGTCGAAGTTGTTTGATAAGTTTAAGTTGTGCTGATTTGATAGGAAAATTAATATATATTGGCACATATCCTTTGAATATATAGCTCTTATCTCTCTTTACTTAGTTCATTATTGTTCATTACGATAAATATGACTTATTGTGCTCCTCTAAAAATATTACACATTTTTCTACTAAATTTATCCTTTTCCACTAATTTAGTTCACTGCTTTTGTTTTTATAGTATGGTATAATCATGTGTTTACTGCACTTTTAATTTTAGGAACTGCTGTGATAACTGAAAACCATGCCAGTTTATGGACAGAAAGAAGGTACTTCCAGCAGGCTGATAAGCAACTTGATAACAACTGGACTTTATTAAAAGAGGGTAAAATCTGCTTGTTCTGCAATATTGTCTAGTGTTAAAATCAGATTGAAGAAAAAACTTGTATAATTTCCACTCAATTGACCTACAAATTTTGACTGCTTAAGTAATATATGTGCTCTGAAATGGACACTTGTCTTGACATGGATATTTTAATGCTAATTGTTATTTATAGAAACTTAATACTGAATTTAAAAAAAAAGAAATGCGAGACTTTTTCAGTTGTGCATGCAAAAGTACATAAATAAATTTGAAATTACTGATGTTATTTAATTTCAAAATTAATATTTGTTTTGGTATACATTACATTGATTCATTAATAATTTGTTCATTATTTTAAGGTTTGCCTGGTACTCCAGCTATTCACGAGTGGCTGTCTAGGGTAAGAAAATACATTTTATATTTGAATATATTTTCAACATGATTTGCATACTCTAGTTCTGAATTGCTATCAATCCATAGAATGGCATTATTTTGTACAAAACTAATGACATTTTGTACAAAACTAAACCATGGTCATTTGTTAAAACTGACAGAAAACAGTTAAAATTCACAATTGTAAAATTCTCTGTTTTGAGTTGGAGTAAAACCATCACTAATTCAAAGATTTTCTCAAAAAAAGAGTAATGGTGTATTTATTTCCCTGCAACTTGTTTGCATATAAACACAAAGTATAAAGTTGATAAAAAACATGTATTTTTAAACATAAGTTATATAAAAGTAGCTATCTTTATTTCAATTCAAAATTTTTATGTATGTATTCAAAGTGCATAAATTATGAGAAGAAAAATGTTTTAACTATCCCAATAAATATGAATTGATTCCTTATGTTATGTTATAGACAGGTTAAAAAAATATATAAAGGTTCATGTAATAAAAACGTCCGCACATGCCACTCTTTTCAATTATAATTTAAACCCCCCAAATTCCTCCTTGGTAACCAATCATAATTTTGTCTATTGTCTTCCATCCACCTGATATTTTACCAGATATAACCTTTTTAGGTATGAGCTATTTATAATTTTAAGTGAAAACATTTCTGTTTTTGTGACATGATGAAATGAAAATTCCAATTCAAAGTTCATCTCGTCTGTTTGCTTTAACAATGATGTTTAATATAACAGGATATCCACTTTTTGCCTCTTATTCTGACTTAGAGAATCTATTGTAGCCCTTGAAGCAAATATATTTATTGTCTTCTGATTTTAATAAAATTCAATTTCTCCATAGGTGCTTCCAGTTGGCAGTAAAGTTGGAATTGATCCTCTGCTTATATCTTATGGTATAAATGCAAATTATTATGTCATGTTTTTTTTAAAAATAATTTTTTGTTTCACGGTCACTTTTCTAATTTGCAAGATAGTTTGAAATGAGATTGAAAGTTCAATATTTTCTACACTATTAGATACTGTTTATTGTCTCATATTCCCTCTTGAATTGGTTGAGCTAATATGTACATTAAAAAGCACTTTTGTATGCAAAAGTAGAAAATGCTTCTAAAAGATAAAGGAAAAGGTCTAAGAATTTATATTGCTTTTTTGCTATGACAGAAGACTTCGTACTTATGTTTCTCGATAAACATTAGAAGATAGATTTATTTGTACATTATTAGAGTGATAAGTTAGATGAAGTTCAATCTGTTTTGTGATTTGATTTATCTTGAAAAAGAATATGAGGATTAGAATACAAATCGATTCAGAATTTTCATCATTGCAATAATTTGTAAGCACATCTAGAAAAACTAAAAATACAAAATAATATTTGTTTCAAAAGATGCTGTAGAATTTTTCACTTTTTGTAGAATTTTACAACTATGATTGTTTTTTGTGGAACTACTGAATATTTATTTATTGGGTTGGCATTTTTGTGTGAACCCTGTCTCACAGGGTTCCCACTTGTTTTAGAAAGTGCTTATTTTGACCTTCCATTTCTAAAAGCCCTTAGAAGTACATATTTTTCGTCAATAGTCCTTTGTAAGTGCTTGTTTTCCTTTGAAAACAAATTTCAGTTTTCAAATGACGAAATTTTATTATTAATAGGGGGCTCCGCCCCTGCTCGCCAACCCTTGGAAATTGCTACACAATCCCATTTGGTTTGCTTTGCAAACCAACACTGCTTTCGCAAGCGTCTTTCTGGGCCATGATGTCACAGCGAGTTTTACAAGGTCAGCTAGAACGATCCAGCGTTTCATTTCCACAATGAAAAATTTCTAGACTTGCGAAATTATATTTTTCATCGCATCACATTTATTTATGAACCAATTAAAAAAAATAATTATACCTTAAAGAAAGAGCGCATTCTAAGCTTTCTCGTGATATTTTCAATTTTTAGAACAAATAGTATCAAGCTATAGATAAAAAAGTTTTAGTTTTGTATCGAAAATTACGATAAAAAAATTCAAAAATTTGTATGATCAACTTTTAATTGCATTGAATTTATTTATTAACTAATTTCAAAAATAACTGTGCCATAAAAAAAGAGTACATCCTAAGATTTCCTATTATGACAGAAGCTATAGATATGACAGCTTTAACTAAAAAAGAAGAAAATGTTCTGAATTTCAAAAAAATATAACCAGGAACCAAATTGAAGTTTCTAAAAAATCTCGGCGAGGTGCAAAAATACACGTTTAAAGGTACTCTTAAAGAAATCTCATGGCTGAAGACTGAAAATTTTTATGTGTTTTGCTCACTCGCATTAGAAATTTCGCTTTTTTCGACTTTGACACATAACACACCCTAAACTAATAGTAGTATCTGAAAAAAGATCTTCTCCATCTAGTTCCCTGTAGAATTATATATATATATATATATATATATATATATGTCTTTTTAGCACCCAAACAGCAATAAAACTGCTTATTAGAAGAAGAATGTGATTTCTTATTGTTTCAGTAAAGAGTTTTTAGAAAAAAGTCTCAAAGTACTCGGCATCATTCAAAAACTTTGATCCAAATTTGACAGAATAGACAGTTTAATAAGTGATTTTGTACTTAAAGATGCAGCAAATGCAAAATTAAGGAGAATTATGAAAATTTTTATGATTTTATCTCATGGACAAGCTACAGTAGAATGTGGGTTCAGTGTAAATAAATCATTAGAGGTTGAAAACTTAAAGGAAGAATCTTACGTTACTCAGGCTTATTTATGAGAATGTAATTAATTCTAATGATATTCACACTACAAATATAACAAATAAGATACATAAGTTTGTCTCTTTTTCAAGGAAAAAATATTTCTGTCATTTGGAAGAACAATGCAAAATTAAAAATAGAAAAAGTTTAGACAACAGTAAAAAAAGGAAAATAGAACTAAACTATTTAAAATCTAAATAGCTTTTCAAGCTGATATTACAGGTATAGAAAATTCAGAACTGTCTACTAAGGTAGGATCCTCTAAAAGTATTTCCCTTTTTATAAAAGCAAATGCACTGCGAAGAGATATGAAAGAAAAGGATCAAATTAAAAAAAGTATTTTTAATAATTTAATAATGTTTTTAATATTTGTAATTTAAAATTTTTTAATGTATTTTGTTTGTTACTATCAATAAAGTTACATGAGTTCAATCATTAGAATTTTAATTTTACTCTCCACTACTCTGTTTCTTTTAAATAATTTAATTTTTAGGATTTTTTAAGCAAATAATTTTTAAAAGTAACTTTTTAAACGTTGAAGATTGTGGTAAGTTTAAAAGTTTTTATTTCTTGTGGTTCCCCATCCTATTCTTACATATTACTGATATGTGTACATGTAAGTATCTATATATTAACTGCTAACATTTGTAAAAATCAGACTTAGCTTATTTTGAAAAATCTCATTTTTGTGTGGTATTATTTCGTGTAGAATTTTTTGAAAATAGACTTGAATATTACATTTTTTACATACTACTATACTTAAAGATTAACTAATCTGTAAGAGCATCCCACTTGGTCGAAAGTCGCATATTAAATTGTATAATATGGTTTCTACAATGTTTTATTTAAGTCCTTTTAAAGTCCTTATTTTATTCTTAGAAAGCTCCTATTTTTAGTTAGAAGATAGAGTGGGAAACCTGTCTCACAGAAATTACCAAAAATTTAGGAAGTGAGAAAAAGGTCATAAACTGTATCCTGTTAGTTTTTTAGAAATTTAAGGTTTTTGTACACAGTTCCCTGTGTTCCTTCCTCAAATAATTAGCTAAAAAATGTCACTTTAAAAATAGCCAAATCAGCTATAAAAACTCAGTAAAGGTACAAAATTAGTATTTTGTATTTGTGGGTGCTTAAAAAATGTATGTTGTACATTTCAGGGGGTCTACACATAATAATATCACTTAATTCTTAAGATATTGTAACTTGCTGGCAGGTATTTGTTTATATCTTGTGATGAGTCTTATTTTATATAATTTACTGTTTTATTTTTCCAGAGGATTGGATTGAGTTGTCTTCCAAATTAGAAGTGTCAGGACATTCTTTACATGCAGTGTCTCAGAATCTGGTTGATTTGATATGGGATGATAGACCTTCACCCCCTACTAATATTGTTGAGCCAATGTCATTAGTATATACTGGTAAATATAGGCAGGATCCGTTTAATAATTCCTATTTTTGTAAAAGTGTAATAAAAGCCAACAAATCATATAAGTTTTAAGGATAGTTTCTATGCAAATTTTAAATCTTGTCTGCAGTCATTGTTTCAATGTCTTATTGAAAAAGCGGGGATTTGGGTAAACTTTCTATTTTTCTCTAAACTGGACTAGAATTGTTGCTTTTATTACTTTTTCTTATTTTCCCACTTTTTAAACCCATCTGATTATGTAACCAAAGGTCCCAGTCTAATTTGCCCTAGTGGTGCAGACACGATGAGGGGGTTATGGGTTAAAGCTCCCCCCTTTCCAAACACAAATTTCATTGTTTATAGTTGACGTAATAGAGCTTATAATAATCAAAGCTAAATAATAGGCAAAAATACATGCTTGTCATAAACACATATTCTGTACTATTGGCGCAGCCATGGGAGGGTATGGGTTAACCTCCTTACTTGCAAGGACAAATTTTATTGTTATTAGTGGACTTTATAGGGCTTTATCAGACTAAATTTGCCTCCCCCCCGTCAGAAAAAAATTATGGCTGCACCACTGTTCTGTACACACATTAGTACACAAATATACTATTCTTATTCAGCTATTTTTGTAGTTCAAAATAACACTATATTTTCCTCTTTTTTTTTACATTTTGACTGTTTTCACCCTGATTAATGAGTTACTAAAAGAGTTATTTTGATGTTGATGGCTTCATAAAATCTAAAAAATTCCTCTGAAGACACACTTCCTTTTTTTTCCACACAGAATTTCTTCGTTGCCAGCTAATAATTTTTTATTCCTTGCTTTGAATCTATAACATGTTCTTCGTTTGAGTCTATGTTTTCTAAAATTTTTATGCCCCTTTCAATTAAGCCGAGACCTGTCATCTGCCCGCGCCGCGCAGATGGTCTTCGACAGCCGTCTCAGTGTTTTTGAGTGCAGATGATTTTTAACTCATTCCCTGAAAAATCTGTTGACACGAAGGGATCTGGGATTAAATTCTATTGTATAAAGTGTATATACAGTCGAGCCCGCATATATCGAAGTTGCATGAAACACTGACTTACCCGCATGTTCTATAGCAAACGAATTTTCACACGAAGGCTTAAATTTTATTTCATATAATACGTGGAAAAGTCTAAAACTTTCTTTTGAACAGTTGAATTTACAATGCAGTTGCATAATTCTTTTTCCAGTGCACTAAAATTATCACAACAGTCAATGTTATGCAATTTGAAGTACGCACTCAAATTTTTGATGTCACTAACTGTCTATTTACTTCAATTTCAATGTCTTCCTCTTCGAAGTCATCAGAAGTATTTTGTAACACTGCTGCAATGATGTCATCGCCTGTTTGTTGTGCTTCAATTTCTACGTTGCAATCGCTAGCAACATAATGAACAAAAGTAACATCACCACATCCAAAATTCTTTTTTCCAGTAAATTTTTCCTCAAGCAAAACCTTTTCTCCCACGTTTCTCGGAAATATTTCCATTGCGTTTTTTCCCTCTCGTTTTTGTTGTCCACAATTGGAAAAAAAAAAGGGGGGGGGTTTCTTGCCAGAACCAGAAACTTCCCAGTATCCGATATTCACGCTCCTATACTTCGCTATAAGCGATCTTTTTAACACTATTTAATATTGCAGTTCCAAGGGGACAGAAAAAAAGTCGTTATTACCGATATTTCACTGTATCTGAGCTCGCAACAAGTTAGCTCAACTGTATATAGTTTTTTTTTGTAAAATAAATGCAAATAAATTTCAAATTAGGCTGTTTCGTTGTGTTGACAGGCACACCACTCAGCATACTAATTAAAAAAAGCAATTGTCAATTGTTCGGCAGTTTTGCTCAAGACAGCAGACATGACAGATGCATAAAGCCTCATGAGAAACAATTGTCTGGTAATGGTGATTATTTAAACAAAAAGTATTGCTTTGCAAAAATGGTTAATGTGTTAAAGCAATACAAATCAAATTATACTGAGGGAAAATTAAAACAGAAAATTAACATTCTGCGTATGATTCAGTATCTCATAGAAAGTAGAGTAAATGCTAGTGAGTAAAGTGGCTTCTCAGTTTATATCACTCTTTGGACCAGCGTCTTTTTCTCATAGTTTCTTTCTTCTGATTGCAGACAGCCAAAGTCAAAGCAAGAAAACCTGAGTCTGAATTAAAGACCATTTTGAAACTCAAAAATGAAACACGTCACGTTCTTTCGGAAAACATTAACCGTATGATATTGATGGGTTGATTGAAGCTATATTAAAACACTTATCAATCGAAACCGTCAATCACATTGACAATAATATTGATTGTCGAGGGAGCCCTTAAGTTGTATTCAAGGCACAGCTATATTACTTTAGCAAGGCTTGCAACTTTGCCAGTAAGTACTTCATGATGGAGTTGGGTTACACTGCCTTATGACTTAGTAAGTTCACTACAATGCTCCCACTTCAGAATTTAGTGACTAAATTTGATTGAGCTGTACCGTTTTTTGACTAATTACCAATTGTGTGACAACACGAGACTTCTATTAATGTATGGGTTTACGTAGTCATGCAATGATTGATTGTGACTTTGGCCCTATATTGCTTTTAGCAGCTGAGTGTGAGGTACTATCTGAAGAGAAGGTTGAGTGGTAATGAAGAGTGAAGCATTGATAGCAATTAACTATTTGCTGTAGAACATGTGTTTTTTAATATGTGAGTAGTCTAAGGGTTAATGAAAGTATGATGAGAATACACAGAAGTTTAAATATGTTCTTTTGGAGAGGTTTGATTTTGTTCCTCTGAAAAGTGAAGCAATATTTCTGCACTGAGATATATGTTCTAAAAGAAACTAATAGGATTTACAAAAATTGGGAAATAATAGTTAAGATACACTAAACACACGGAAGCACATCAAAAGTACTAAGAACTGTGAGAATGTGGCTCATTGGGACAAATTCAAAACTACTGTTAAATAGCATAACTCAAAGTATTCCAACCCAAGACTAACAGAAAAGTATAAAACCTCTTGTTTTAAATAATTTTTTATTGATTTCATAGCATTTTATATTGATTTTTGCATTTTCCCACATTTTCTTTTTCAATTATTAAATCAAGAAGGTAGGTTATTTTACCATGTCATTTGTTAATTTTCATATTTATTCTCTCATTTTATATCACTTATATATTGCATTTTATGATGCTTATGTTTTGCTTTTCATATTAAGATTAAATTTTAAAACCTGGAAAAACATTTATCATATCAGTTTAATAAGTGAAGAATTGTTAATTTTGGAACTAATATAACAATTAGTCTAATACACACACAGCATTTCTTAAATATTTCTCTGGGAGAATTTTGTATTTCTAAACAAATAAGAAGAAACAAATTATTTCTTGAAAGCTGTTTCTTTCCTTTGGTTCAAGTGGGCTGTGGTAGTCTGGTTGGAAGATGAATGGATTAGAAACTGGACAATTGCAAGTTTGAATCCAACCAAACATGGTCGTGTGTGAAGGGTCTGGTGCATGTTAAATCTTCTGTGGCCTTAAATGTCTTCATGTTGACATGGGGTGGAAGTTTGGAGACTGGGGTACCAACTTAGGTCCTCTGATTGGGGTTCAAAATTACACGATGTTGTCCTTTGATCTTTCCCTTCAGGTTTATCCTGGACCATTGCCAATAGCCTGTTGCGTTGTTCCAGTTCGATGTTAATTAAAAATACCTACCTACCTTTGGTTCAAGATTTTATAGCGGTAATACATTTTTTACTGGATAGTTTCATTTGGTTGCAAAATATTAATGAATGTTAAGAAGGATTATTCTATCATCAAA
The DNA here is from genome assembly GCA_947359465.1 of Metellina segmentata. Classification (NCBI taxonomy): domain Eukaryota; kingdom Metazoa; phylum Arthropoda; class Arachnida; order Araneae; family Tetragnathidae; genus Metellina; species Metellina segmentata. The sequence continues at coordinate 52,556,975 of OX375884.1, read as the reverse complement.
AAATATTTACTCAACTAACAAAATTCCCTATATCCAATCGACAAAAATGAAACATTGGAATTTCTATTATTTCTAGTTCCACTAGACATTTTCTACTTCCACAAACGTTTAAAAAATTGAAAAATAATTATATGCATTTAATTTCAGGGAGATCATGGCAAGAAAAAGTTGTAGATGTTCGGCTAATCATGAAACAAAAAGGCGCCACTGCTTTGATTATCACCGCATTAGATGAAGTAGCCTGTAAGTGCTTTCTTTAAACATTTTTGAAATTACCAATTCCATTATGATCTGCAATACTACGATATCAAAGTGTAAGTGAAAGGAAGATAGTAAAAGTTGTCATTTGATAAAGCACTATATAGCCTCACACTGCATATTTTTCAAATATTGCTTTTAAAAGTAGAGTTCAAACTTTTCACTATAACTTCCTAATAAATATTTGTCGCTTCTTTTTTTATATACCGGGTTGGGTACCAATGGATTGGAAGTTGGCCAACATAACTCCAATTTTCAAAAAGGGAATACATAGTGCTATGGAGCCTTTGCAGGGGGTATAATTAAAGAATGCAAATTTAACAGGGAAGAAATAGTACATCAGTTGAAAATAATTAAGCCATCTAAAGCACCAGGACCAGATGATATTTATCCCAGAGTACTAGTGGAATGCGCAGAAGAAGTGGGGGACGAAATTCACATATTTAATTTAACATATATAGCACGGGTTGGGTACCAATGGATTGGAAGTTGGCCAACATAACTCCAATTTTCAAAAAGGGAATACAAAGTGATCCGGGCAATTATAGACCAGTAAGTCTAACACCAGTAATTTGCAAAATATTTGAATCTCTGTTAAAAAAAGCACATAATGTTATACTTGGAGGAGGAGGGACTGTTATCAGATAATCAGTATGGGTTTAGGAAGGGCAGATCCTGCTCTACAAACCTTTTGAAGCTTTTTGATGCTGGATAATAAAAGCAGTGTAGATATCCTGTACATAGATTTTCAAAAGGCTTTTGATAAAGTACCTCATGAGGCATTACTGTTCAAATTGGAAAGGCTGGGGATTCAGGAAAAACATTGATATGGATAAAGAATTGGTTATTTGGTAGAAAGCAGAGAGTGCAGGTAAAAGGAAATTATTCACAGTGGACAGAAGTTATACGTGGGGTGCTTCAGGGATCAGTTTTTGGAACCAATTTTATTTATAATTTTCATAGATGATATAGATCAAGGGATTAAGAATAGAATCAGTATATTTGCAGATGACTTAAAAATATGGGGGACAGTGGATACCAAGTTACAGATAGAAAATTTACAAGGGGATTTTGATAAGATATCCGAATGGGCTGTAAAATGGGGTATGTCATTTAATGTATGGAAATGCCAAGTTCTGCATATGGGTTACAGAAACAGTGGAGTAGAGTACTGTCTGCAGGGAGTAAAGGTAAAGGAGGGAGAAACAGTCAAGGATCTTGGGGTGATAATTCACAGGGATTTTAAAATGGGTCACCAATGTTCAGTTGCAGGTATAAAGGCTTATAGGTTATTGGGGTGTATTAAAAAGACTAACTTTTAAGGGATAAGAATATAATCTTGCCGTTATATAAGGGCTTAGTAAGACCACATCTAGAATATATTCCATATATGAGAAAGGGTATAGAATCAATTGAAAGGGTTCAGCACAGAGCTACAAAAATAATAAAGGGGATAGCAAATCTCGACTCTAATGAACATTGAAGTAAGCTAAACATGTATACACTGGAAAGAAGGAGGAGGGATTTGATTCAGCTTTTCAAGTTGGTAAAACAAGAGGAAACAGAGGGCTAAAATTTCAATAGGGATAACAGAACAAGGGGCCATGGGTATAAATTGAATAAGACACATTTTAATCAGGATTTAAGGAAAAACTACTACGTTAATAGGGTAATAGACAATTGGAACTAGGTTATAGGTTATTATTGTCTTATAGGTTATTGGGGTATATTAAAAAGACTGTAACTTTAAGGGATAAGAATATAATCTTGCCGTTATATAAGGGCTTAGTAAGACCACATCTAGAATATATTCCATATATGAGAAAGGGTATAGAATCAATTGAAAGGGTTCAGCACAGAGCTACTAAAATAATAAAGGGGATAGCAAATCTCGACTCTAATGAACATTGAAGTAAGCTAAACATGTATACACTGGAAAGAAGAAGAAGGAGGAGGGATTTGATTCAGCTTTTCAAGTTGGTAAAACAAGAGGAAACAGAGGGCTAAAATTTCAATAGGGATAACAGAACAAGGGGCCATGGGTATAAATTGAATAAGACACATTTTAATCAGGATTTAAGGAAAAACTACTACGTTAATAGGGTAATAGACAATTGGAACGCATTGCCAAAAAATATAGTTAATTCAAAGGGAGTGTACGAATTTAAGATACAATTGAATAGTCAGTGGAATTGGGGAATTAGTAAACAAAAGACCAGTGTTGTTGGGCTTGAGCCTGTAGCTGGTCGTCAATATTTGTATTTGTATAACTTCTAGTGAATTAAGTTTATTCCATCTATTAGATTTATAGCATGCACTTTACTCGCAATCCATATCTTTCAATTGATCTTAAATTATCTAATAGTTGAAAAATCTTTGACTCTTGACAGCTACTGTGAGATATCAATAGTTCTATGGTTTTGAATATTTGATAATGGAACTCAGGAAAACATTACTGATTTGAAAAATTTCTTTGTTCTGTAAAAAACTAGGGGGTTCAGCCCCCTACTCGCTTATGCTCACCAACCCCTATAAATAAAAGAAAAACTACATCAATACACTGATCCTTTATGAAGTGTTTTAAGGATGAAGATTTATATTTTACTATAAGTTCAAAACTTATAATACATTTTGCCACTTTTTCAGATGTTTAAGTTCTTAAATTCTACTTGGTAAGAACAATTTTTTGTGTGTAATTAAAAAAAAATTCATTTTTTCCTCTAAAAAACATCAAACATAAAATAAATTTGAAAAATTGGAAATTTTTTGTGCTTGTGTATTTTTTCTTCATGTAAAAAAGGGCAAAAAAATGAGATTTTTAAAAAAATGCATAAAATTTTTTTTTAGTATTTTTATTTGCCCCCATTGATGATGGCAGGATTCCCATGATCTTTGAAAAGTTCTTGGAATTTTTTTTCCAAACTCGAAGGCCTTTGAAAGTCTTTGAAAATTACGAAACTTGGTGTGAAAGAGGGAATTATTAACTGGTTTGAGATAACTGTCTGATCGACAAGGTAAAATCGTTTGCTAACACTTAAAAGACATTTTATATGAGATCTGGAACGGCAGATATTTTATTTGACAAGATTTTGCAAGCTCCGTGTGAGTTATCCATTCCACAATCTCAACTGCTCATGATTGGCTCAGATGGGCCCGATGTCAGAGTCAGTTTTTAAAAAGATTAATGACTCATTACTTTCTACTAAAAAAGAAAAACTAATTAACATTGGGACACATTTAACACTCAATTAACATTGTAATATTCACACAATACATAATACTTTTCTTAAAGGTCTAAAAGAGCTTGGAGAAGTTGTGTCTGAGCTAGTTTTTTTCTATTCACATATTTTTTAATCAATGGCCTAAGCATTGGTCAATATACAAACAAATTCAAGGAGACTTGAAACTTCCCACTCACTATTTTATCAAGCATTGTTCACGTTTGTGGCTAAGCCTTAATCCAGCTGTTGAAAGGTTGCTTGAACAATGGATTGCAGTGTGAAAGTATTTCTTTGACTACATTCCAATAAAGGTGCCAATCATGATACTAAGACCTGGCTACTAAACATGGTCATTACTTAGAAGAGAAAAAATATGATTTCTTTAAATAAATAATCTGCGAAGAATGATTTTCGCTTAATTTGAGATTAATTCATTTTGATTTCCTGAGAAACGGATTCAAGCAAAGCAAAATAAATAATTAAAGTTATGACTGGCATTCTTCAGTGCTTTTTTCTATCTCAGCGATCGTTAAATATAGAATAAAAATTGAAACGGATTTGAAATCTGCGGAAAATTTTACATTAGATCAATACCTAATACATTTGATTTTCTTAAAAAAAAAAAAACTTTTCAATTGAATATTTTTTATGTTTTTGAAAGAGATTGTGACGTCACGCCTATTGAATCTCTTCGCAGTTAATTGGTTATGCATAGCAATCACCGGGGTTGGTGAGCTTTAGCGAGCAGTGGTCACACCTGACCCCATGAAAAGAACTGTCACAGGCAAGGAAAATTTTACATTAGATCGATACCTTATTTGGTTTTCTTTTAATAATTATTTTTTTAAATTTTATATTTATATTTTCACAAGGGTGGGGGAGTGTGACGTCACGCCGATTGGATCTCTTCTGAATTCGAATTTTACAGCATTTGACAATGACGAGGCTACCACGAGCAATGCTGTGATGGCTTTTATGTAATAGGCTACGAGTTCCCATTTGGTTTGCTAAACAAACCAACACCACGGGCAACGCCTTGATGGCTGTTATCTAATAGGCTATGAATTCCATGGTCACACCTAACCCCATGAAAAGAACTGTGCTGGCCATGCATTGGCTAGTTACTTTGAAGAAAAACTATGAAGACTGAGGTGATATTTGTCGTATCAAGTGCAAATATATTTAATTGTGTGACCGTATTTCTTGAAAAGAAAGGAACCCCTAATACATAACGTTCATTCAACTGTTGATAAAAACAATTTTGGGTTGGATCTACAAAGAGGAATTTATACAGGATTTGAAGATGATGTAACGGAAGATATATGACCTCAAAAACTCTTAAATCTGGCTGATATTGTGGTTGGGGGTCAAATTTCTAAAGCGCTATACAGAATGTGAAAGAGAAGGGAGGGAATTTCTTTTTTCCAAGGGCTCAGAAGTATTACATTGCTAATGTTAAATATCTTTTGAAGAAGTCCTTCAGTTCACCTCTCCTTAAAAATTTATCCTGTCCTGATCTTCTTGAGGTACTTGGTGGTGAAAGTGTACAAGTATGAGAAGTTGCAAGAGCAATGTAGTATGTCTCTGAGGTCCAAACAGACATACTACTGGATGAGTGGAAATTACTGCTTAAAGAATTTGAGGAAGGATCTAGAATGAAGCCTATTGATGTTTACTGGAACTAGTTCTTCAGACTGTGAGACATTAGTGGTGTGGATCCTAAATACCCAACTGTGTCAAAGCTAGTGAAGACTGCTCTGTCACTTTCTCATGGTAGTGCTGACATTGAACTTGGCTTCTCAGCATCAGGAAGAGCTTTAACAGGATACAGAGCATCAATGTCAGAACCCACACTCAATGCATTGATGACGGTCAAAAGTAGCTTGGCAAATTTTCATTATCAACCTTATTTGGTGTCAATCACATCAAAGCTAATGAATAAGGGAAGGGTTGCATATAAAGCCTACAATGCTTATTAGAAGATATAAAATGATTTTTTATTTGTCAGAGAAAGCCCAAAGACTTTGCAAAGGCAGGCAAGAAAAGGCAAGGTTAACAGTCGTTCAGCGAGAACAGGGGGCACCACATGTAGGCGACTGTCATCATCTCCCTAAGGATTGGTGTGGCTACCTCCCTCATCTGTCCGCTTTGTTGCGATCTTATGAACACACAACACCTTGCAGAGTGCTCTAATTTACAGTACATTGACATCAGGGATACTTCTTCCCAAGGACTTTCTTCACTATATTGGACGGCAAGACAGTGTATGGCCGAAAAGACTTGATATGGGCGTAGGATAAAATTTTTATTATTTTTTTTAAAAAGATTTTTTTATTTATGGACGATAATGCTTGTCCACATCGAGTAAACCTCGTTGACGAATTCGTTGAAAATGAAGCCATTAGCGAATAAATACCATGGCCAGCAAATCTCTTGATCTGAACCTGATAGAGAACTCATAGGACTACCTTGGAAAAGCAGTTGCATGGAGACATCCTCCTCCTAGAGATATAAATGCCCTGAAGACCGCATTGCTTGTGGAGTGGTTTTATGGTTTCATACTTCTGTTTTATATCATATGCAGTGTTCTTAAATTTTTTCCTTTGTATTTATGTAATATGATGTTATGTCTCATTCCAGTCAAATTTATAAAATTATAGTTCACAGTTTCTGAGAAATCCATGATTCTATGCTTGTAAAGATAATTTTGGACAACTGTATATTATATGATTTTGATATGAAACTTTTGCACATTTTTCATTAATTCCATAAATTTTAGTCTTCGCTATTAGTTAACTCTAGTTACCAATGTGGATGTAGACTCTGAAATTGAAGATTTTAGTTTATAGTCAGACCCCTTAATAAATGCTGTTAGTTTCTACTTCAGTTGTCCGGTGACTTGTCAGTACAGTGTATCTTGTATGAAGGGAATGTATATGTATCTGGTTGAGTAAAAAATTTTCCCCCAAGGGGAGATACCTCTGTGCCAACAGCTGTCATTTCTGCCTTTCCACAAACAGGTTTTTGCATTCAAAAGCTGAAAATTGGATCTACGCGACTGTAATTTGTTTGTAGAAATGTATTATCTTGTGCGTCAGAAAAGTGTTTCAAGTAGAGCTATTATGTCAACAGATCAGAATGATTACGTACTATGAGTTCCATAACAAACTCAGTGCGACTGAATGCCACCAAAAAATGTGAAAGTTTAGGCATCAATATGTATCGGGAACTGTATCGGAACTGTTCGTAATTAAACAGTCAAAGTTAGGTTTCGGACGTTTAAAGCTGGAAATTTCTCGACATTGAAAATGAACCACGCTCTGGCCACCCTATTGAAGTCGATTGTTAGCAGTTAAAGCAAATCATTGATCAAGACAGAAATGTTTCAATATGAACATGCGTTAAAGCTTGACGTTTGCCAAAAAATAATAATTAATATTCTTAAACCCATAAATCTAACATTTAAGTTCAACCTCTGGTTGCATCATGTATTGACTGCTGGAGACAAGCGCAAGAGAAAAGCGGCCTATTTGGCTCTGCTCAGAGATCAAAGGAAAGAAAATTCTGGACAGAATTGTGACCTGGGATGATGAAAAATGGGTGTACTACAACAATACAAGCAGTAAAGGAGGGTGGTCAGCACCTGGGGAATCAGCAGGCTTGGTTGCAAGATGAGCCCAAACTAACCAGAAGGTGCTTCTCTGTATCTGGTGGGATTGTCGCAGAATTATCTACAAGGAGTACCTGAAAAGCGGACGGACTATCAACAGTGCAATATACAGCAACATGCTAAGAAAGGTTCGTGATGCCATTCGCGAAAAATGAGTTCAGAAGGAAGGTGTTTTTTTTTTCATCCTGGTAACGCCTGGCCACATGTTATACAAGTTGGAGTGGGATTTGATGCAAGATCCACCATACAGCCCAGACATGGCCCCTTCTGATTTCTATCTGTTTTCACATCTGCAGCTGCATCTTGATGGCACAATCTTCAATTCAAATGAGGTCATAAATGATGTTGATCTCTTTCTGGACTAGCGCACACCACAGTTCTTCACAGAAGGGATTCAAAAGTTGCCAAAACATTGGCAGACGATTGTAGATTTTAACAAAGATTCCTATCCTCATTAGCTTTGCTGTTTTCGTTTGTATTTATCATTTTAAAATAAAATATTTTTTTGGCGGATAAACTTTTTACTCAACCTGATATTTTTTAATTTAATATTTATGTGTAACATACTTGACATTTTTTTCCTGTGCATATCTATTGTAGTCATTAAAATTTTTTTTAGGGCTTTTTAATTTGCGTGGAAGTGATTTTGATTATAATCCTGTGTTTCTGGCATTTGGTGTTGTTACATTAGAAACTGTTTAGTAAGTATTTTTACTTATTTTTATTTAGTTACTCTGTTTAATCCTTGAAAGCTAACCGTATATAAACTTTACTATAGTACTGGTACATTTCAATGTTCCTCTGAAGTTATGTTTAGCCTTCTAGGGCTAACAGAGCCGACCAACCGGTCTAGTGGTTAAGGTGTTGGCCTCTGGATCAAAAGGTTCTTGGTTCGAATCTGGGGTCGGCATGAATATAAATTGTACTGTTCTTTGTTAGGGGTAATGATGGTTGCCCATTGGGTGCTCCTTCACAAGTGGCCATCACTTCTGGCCTTGTAGTGGCAAAATGATTACAAATCAACAATGCCTGCCATTGGATAAAAAAATAGGGCTAACAGAAAACTAAAAAGCATAGGGAAGTTTCTATAAAAATATTTTATGAAAACTTTCCTGAGATAACTTTATTTCCAACACCAATAATTCATTTTGGTTTTACAGTAAGTTAAAGTATGTAATGTCCAAACTAATCTTAAGTATTGATCCCTAATTTTAATTCTACAATATGCAAATGTTACCTTAAAGGAACTAGTTTGCTCCACAATAGTACATATTTCCCTACACAACCTGTTGTCACAAACAATGATGCTAACTAATTAGCTCACTTTCCTCTTTCCCTAGGAAGCTTTTCCTACTATCTGTAGAAGCAAACTGGTCAGTTGCTTGACCTTGAACTTAACAGATCTGTGTTCATATATTTATCACAACACTGTCTGAACTTTGAATGCGTCCAAATAAGTATAATTTGTATGTCAAGCTGACTTCAAGCTTCATATGAATAATATGCCTTCAGTTATGCTGAGACTGTTAACTCCTGCCAATAAGTATTTGAACACCTGTGATAGAAAAGAAAAACAAAATTTATTCATATTTAATAGCTGGTAAAACCTCCACGAGAGACAATTACAGCCTCAACCTTCCGGGGCATGCTTTCCACAAATCCTTGATGATGGCTAGTGGTATTTTCTTCCACTCGGTTTGGAGAACATGCAAGTTCATTCACCGATTTTGAACGGTTGTTGCACCCCTTAATTTGGTGATTCAGTTTGTCCCAGAGGTTCTTCATGATGGACCTCGATGATGGACCATCGCAACATGACAGTTGGCGTTGTCGTCCTGGAAGTAACATGGGTCCAACCTGTGAAACTGCCACAACTTAGGAAGCACACTCTCATCCAAAATAGTACAGTTGGTCTCGGCTTTGAGCTTATCATGAATTTGGACCAAGGTCCCAGTCCATACCAGGAGAAACACCCCCAGATCATAATTCCACCTCTGCCCCGAACTTTACTGTGGGCTCTGTATTTTGGCAGGAGGCGTTCTCCAGGCAGACGTCAGACCCTGCAATCCAAACTGTAGAAGGTGAAGCTTGATTCGTCGCTCCAGAGAGCAGGTTTCCATTGATCTACCTTCCACTTTCGACATGCTTTGTACCACATTAACCGAGCAGCACAGTTGGACTTTGTGATCAAAGGCTTATGGGAGTCAGCAGGACCATGAAAACTAAGCAAATGTGCTTCCTTACAGATGGTATTCATTGGATTAACACTCCCGGATGCCTGTTGAAACTCTTGGAGTATGTGGGCCATCGGTTGGGTGCGGTTCTTCCGAATTTCTCTGGACAGATACCTGATGATTTCACCTTTATGGAATCAGATAACTGCACTTTGTGGCATCTTGCATTCAACTAATGCCAATGTTGTTTTCTACACGATATTTAACGACATAGGGCCTGATTTATATCAGAACAGCAGATATTGTCATTTGCATGGGCGTCTAAATACTTATTGTGAGATAGTATATATGTTACCACTAAAGGTCGAAAGCCGTTAAAGTGCACATTACATAGCTAATCTTCAGATTAACTGATTTGTTCTGTTAACTTGCGGAATCAAGTGTTTTCCGCATTTAATCTAGGTAATGTGCACATTAACGGCTTCCGTATTGTTAAACTTCAAAAATTTTGTTTCCCTTTCCCTACACCTTCCCTCTCGAAAAAAAAATAAATAACATGTTAATTTCCTTAATTGTAATAATATTTTAAACCGTTTGATTCTTTCTACTATAGTTTTTTAATTGATTGATGATTGATGACCTAGGTAGTTTGAAAAATGAAACAATTTTCAGCACTTTAACGTGTCACCCTAGTTAATCTGCACATTACCTAGATAATCTGCAGAATAACTGATTACTACACTTTAGCGGCAACATATATATAATTCATATTTGTACTTGAGGAAACATTTTTGCTCAGATTAGGACTGTTTCAAAAATATATTTATTTTATTTAATTAAATTACAAAATGAATCAGAAGCACAACCTAAAGAAGTATTAGAAGTTAAATTGTTATGGTTCAATCTGAATATCAACATACTTCCCAAAAATCATAACCCTTACATTTTTCTATGGCGATTTGTAGTTTTTTGGTCAACTATTGTATGCCAAATTAAAACAAACCTGGATATCTTCAAGCTAGACCCAGCAGTTACCCACTGTTATATTTTAGTGGATTATAATATTAAAACAGGAAGTTATTCTTTAATTTACAATATAAAGAGATACAAATTATGCACAATCATCAGAGTTGACGGCCAAGTGGAAACCCTTTTGTGTAATGCCGACCTTAGATCAAGAAGTACTTATTTTAATCGTTCTTCTAAATCATAATTCTAATTTCTGTTAAAGAATCCCACGACATCCCCATCTTTGACATTGCCAGTAGCCTGTTGTGTCCACTGCTACATTAATTGACTACCCTCCCCAAACCCACTGTAGTTACAGTGTGCTTTCGTTTATATAGCAAATAAAATTGAACAGAAATATGAAAATATCCACAAATGTTATAAATTAATTTCATTTTTAATTGTTTAACTTTCTATCTAATGAAATATTTTATTAGTCTCTTTGTAGATGAATGTAAGATAACAGCCCAAGTGAAAAGACATTTTCAGGAAGATTGTTTTGATAAGATCAGAGTTGAAATTCGTCCTTATCAATTAATTAAAGAATTTTTAAGTTGGCTTGTCAACCAGCAACATGACAAAATATGGGTAGGTTTATGATTATTTTATAGCCTTTTCTTTTTAAATAATGTTTTGTGAAAAACATTCTCTTCCTGTCGTTTACAGTAATTGCACTAGTATCATTTCTCATTCACATTCTGTATAGGTCACTTTATTTAAATGGCTTATATTTATTTGCCTGCAATGAGTTATGATATACTTTCTAAACTAGATATTATCAAAGTCCTACACATCCTAATAACTGTCAAAGAGTTAAGAAAAGTTAAATTTATAATAGAGAATAGTATTTAATATGAATCCCAATTTGTACATGCTCTTTTTAGGGTTATAAAAGCTGATGAGAATATAATAGGTAATTTCCTCCATAATTTTTTTTTGTCTTGCGTTCTGCATATTCATTGACTTTTCATTCACAAATAAAATCTAGCTACAGTGTATTAAATTGAAGTTTTAGAAAGCCAGTTCCAAAGAGAAATTAATTGCTCAAAGACATTTTTTTCTTTGGAATAGATTTTAGGATTATTTCAGAAAGGCAATTGAATTAAATATTGACTTGCTTGGTCCTTATCCATGCAAAAACTTCAACCATTATGGATTTTCCGAAATTGTTACAAATTTTTACCTTTTTTCAAAACAAATGCTAGTAGATTTCTATACAAACTAGTGATATTAATTTTTAGTAAGTGTACACTTCATTTATGTGTCATGAATATATGTGCTTGTTTTTAAAGCTTTCCAATGAATGCTTTAAATATTGAATCAGCCATATAATCCACTTAAATTTGAATATTCTGAAAACAAATTTTGCATTTGTATTACATTTTATAGAAAATTAAATTAAGAGACAAAGCAATTATTTTTTAAATATTTTTTCTTGCAAATTTTTTAAAAATAATTCTAAATTGTGTTACAGATTAGTCGAAAATCAAGCTATGCATTATTGAGGTTGATACCGGAAGTAAGTTATTTACAAATTTTTGGTAGTTAAAAGTAATCTCATTTATATTTTTATTTCAAGTGTTTAGTCTTTAACGTAAGGTTATTCTGGATTAGTTTTTACGTTGAAACGTTGCTCAAATAAATTTTAAAAACTTAAGTACTGATATATTTTTTTTTAGGATTGTCGCATTGAGAGTGTAAATCCTGTTTTGCTAATGAAAGCTGTAAAACATGATGTAGAAATAGAATGCATGCGCCGTGCCCATGTAAGTAATTAACAAATTATCATAATCAATTTTTATTTCTTGTATATGATTAATATATCTTTTACTTTAATTCCATGTTTTCTTTTTTTTAATTATAAGCATAGAACTGCAATTTAGAAGGGTTATCTATATATGGAGGGTACAGAAGGCAATCAATATAAGTCAATAAACATTAAACAGGGTGGTAACAGAACCGGGAAATCAGGTTATTCACGGTGAACTTTTTAATTTGGAAAAATAATGGAAATCTCAGGCAAAATTTCACAAAAATCAGCGAATTTTTAAAATTTGGATACCTTAATTGCAACTATTATCGTTTGTTCTTTTTTGAGAATCTAATCAATCGCATTTGCCGAAATTGTAATTCGAATAAAGTACATTTGCGTCGTAATTTTTGAACACAGTGAAAAACACCGGTTTTTTTTCCCACAGCCACAACAGCGTCTTGTCGCTGTCAGGCCGGCGATACAACTTGTGGTGTAAAATTTGAAATTTGTGTAACTAATGATGTTTTTTTGTTCATTAAATAATATTTTTTGCTTGCAATTGCGTTTTTGCAGAATTTATTTGGTACAACTTCAGTCTACGGTGGAAACGGCCTTGGCACTTTTTTTGGTGCATTTCAAAAGTTGGCAAAAAAAATATTTCAAATGAACCAATGAAATCAAACAGCAGTTTAACGGATTTTGAAAGAACTTTCTAGAATAATCAAAATGAAAATTTGAAAGATTTGGTTTGCCGAGGTTGCCTTGAAAACCACAATAGTCGTAATAGATGGGTTGCCTTAACCTGCCATAACTCGCTACTAGAAATACATCAAAAGAAAAAAACGTCAAGATCGTTGCCACCGCTATAAACGTAGACTGAAGCTGTACCAATTTTTTGTGAAAATTTGTATTTGATTTTGATGTATAGTAGAATAATGTAGGGCCAGTTATAAAAAGTTCATAATCAAAGTATTTGTATTTTTCTTTAGTTTTTTCAATTGCTATCATAAGAGTTCCATTAAAGGTTCCAACCTTTACAGTAACAGTTAAAATATGTACAGGGTTCCCACAGGTGCTTAGAAAGTGCTTATAAGTGCTTATTTTGACATTGCATTTCTAAGGGCCCTTAGAAGTGCTTATTTTGCATCAATAGTCCTTAGAAAGTGCTTATTTTCCTTTGAAAACAAAATTCAGTTTTCAAATGATATTTTGTCATGATATTTCCGTTATCGTTTTAGCGGCTGATCGTCGATAAAACTGCTTACAAGTACGGTTTTTGTGATGATTTAGAAACTGGCTTGCTTGAATGGAAACCCTTGACACGCGATATACAAATATTCCATCAGACTCTTGATGGGCACATAATACACTTTTAAAACTTGAAAACCCATGATAATCGGTCTGTTTTTGACTTGTGAGTGGCTCTCGCAATACACAAAATAGTTGCCCTGATAGAGGAAACTAGAATACAATCATCAATTATTATTTAATTTTGTTTTATTCAGTTATCCACGTGTGCAATGTTTTAAAAATTTATTATAATTATGGGGAAGTGTATTTTTAAGTTTTTAGGTGAATCGAAAACAATATAAAGATAATTTATTTTAATTACTACTGCTATCTGAGTGGCAATCCGATGTGTTGCAATTTTTTTTAAATCTAGCTTTTTTTTATGCTTCTAATTCTTTGTAAAAACTATCCCCCTCCCCCACCCCCCCACCCCCCAAAAAAAGAAAATATTTGAAGATTTTCAGGGGGTAGAAATATAAAATAAAATAGTCAAATATTGTTCAAATTTCTCCGAAAATTTGAAGCAATCGGTTACGAGTTCCAAAAAAAAAAGCCTGTTCGATTAAAAAAAGCATTAGAGAAAAAGATCACAAAAACGTAAACCAGAGTGCTGGAGAACCAAGAATAGTCTGAAAATTTCATGAATCGTGAAAAGTCATTTGAAAACTGGAAATTTCGAACTCTCATCATATTTGGCTGCTGACTGAAAGCGAAAGTAATTTTTCTATGCTTTATATATTTTTTCTCTTTGTATCCGGGTGACAAACACTCAATGGCCGACTGCTTGAATTTCACTTTGCTTTTGTTGTGCCATGCGCAATCTGTTTCCATCACCAGCTGAGATGATTATTTTCAAATTAATTTTGTTTCACTAAAATGATGTCTGTAAGAGTATAGTGTAGCTGCTGCTGCTACACCTTAAATCTGTCATGGCTGAAAGTCCTCACTTTGGGTTGTTGTGGAAGTTTGAAGAGTGGGGAGCCAGCTCATATGTCTTGTCATCTAACCATGGATCAAAATTATGTGGCAATACACTGAATGGCTTAGGCTGGGATGGTGCCAACTAGTTGAATATCTATTCAATAAAATTGCCTTTTTTTACAACTTATTTTATAAATTTATCAAAGTTTTTGTTCAACTCCTAGGATTTATTTTGGTTCACAGGAAAATATTTTCTTCAAAACTCATTCGGTCTCTGATCCAGTCAAATTTGACTCTGACGTATGCAACTTGCAATCCTTTTAGTAAATTAATAGTTTGCCACTAATTTTATTTTATTGAAACCTCCGATGTGCCAATAAATTAATTTACTTCTTATTTTCACTATGAACTGGACTGAGTAATTTCCATTTCATAATCAGGCTGAAGTTGCAGACACAACAAGGTAAGCACTGTAATTTCTAAAAACAAAAATCAGTGAAAGTAAAAAAATTAGGAAATTTTCGAAAATGAAAGTGTTGGTGGATCAGATAACAACCTGACCCAGACAACACAAAATGGTGTTTCCCACCCATGAGCAGCAATATGCTAAAAATTTGCTCATACACTGCCCTAAAGACCATTAAAAAGTAAAAACAAAACAATATGAAAAGAATACGAAAACAAAATCAAACTTGCAACAGCAGCTTTGAGACCGACAACACCAAATCCGGTCCTCTTCAGACTTAACTCTTTCTTTCCCTTTTTATAAAAGCAAATGCACTGCAAAGAGATAAAAGAAAAATATCCAAAGTTTTTTTCTTGCTGTCTCTATTCTATAATTTGTTTATGTACTTTCACATATTACTAATACTTGTGAACGTAAATGCCCATATATTAACTGCTGAATTTTGTAAAAATCAGACGGCTTATTTTGAAAAATCTCATTTTTGTGTTGCATTATTTGTGTATAATTGTTAGAAAATAGACTTGAATATTAAATTTTTTATGTACTACTGTTCTTATAAGATTAACTAATCTGTAAGAACATCCCCGTTTGGTCGAAAGTCGGGTATTTTATTGTATAATACGGTTTCTTCAATGCTTTATTTAAGTCCTTATTTTGTCCTAGAAAGTGCTTAAAAAGTTCTTATTTTTAGTTAGAAAAAAAGAGTGGAAACCCTGATATAAAGAGAAAAATAAAAAATATTTGTGTAAAATGATCCTTTTAACCCCACCTGATCCTAAATATTTAAACTTATAGTCGTGTGGATACTGTTTCTTAAAGGTATTGTATAATCAGGGAAATTTTTGCAAGACTTTCAGGGATATCCTGGAAATATCAGGGAAATTTTTTTCGAGGATTTTGTTGCCACCCTGTTAAAAATGAGATAAAAAGATCTTTTAAAAATGGGGTAAAAAATTCTAATTTTTTTAACGATACAAAATAATATTTTTATTAACAAGTAAAAATACAAAGAACTTATATATAGCTAAAATAGAACTAAATAACTAAAGTTTTTCAATGGGTCTAAGTCAATCTATGTATTATTTCGAATCATCACTTTCACTGTCATTCCTTGTCTTTTGAATTGAGGTTCGTGTTTTCTCGTTTACTCTTTTGACAAACACTTATCGAATGAGTGGTAATGTTTTGGAAAAGCTAGAGGTTTTTCTAAATCGACTATAAAAACAGGTATTTTCTCCAGCTGATAGCTTGTATCTGTTCAATGTAGTTCTAGCTTGTTCTACCTTACGAAGGTCAATTCCCTTATCGACTCTTGCTTTGCTTTTCCATATATTCGTATCCACTATCAAAAAAGGTTCATTTTCACAAGGCATATTTTCTTTTATATTTCTCATTGTGTAGCTATAAGTAATTATACATTTAAGCAACAAAATAACGACTATAAACCTCACATGGCTCACAGTTGACTTATACTGATTGACATCTGAATATTTTCCCCTTTTTATTCCATGGTCAGTATAAGTAGTGCCATCTGCTGTTACAATATAAAGATATCGACTTGATTGCTTTGGTATCTGAAAATTTTAACAATGATTAGGCACTTGCAATACGCAAGTCATTTTCAGAAAAAATTGACTTACACTGATTGGCTTCTGACTTACTATCTGGAAAAAAACTACTGGGGGGGGGGTGAGACAATTTGCAACGTTTAACAATTTGTTTCAAGTACAACTTGTAACTTTATTGAACTTGAATCCAACCTCGGGGCTTTTCCTGTCTAATAAATAAATACCTCTGCAATGCTGAGTAATCAGCTAGTCTATCTAAAATCAATACTAAAATCTCGTCTGACTAAAGTCAATACTAAAATCTCATCAGACTAAAGTCAATACTAAAATCTCAGTTGTTTCTAAATAAAACCTTGTGTAAAATGCTATCTATTTTTTACAAAAATGTTGCTCCTTAAAAATTAATAAAACTTAATTGTTTTTAAAAAGTTAAAAGATTAAGGGGTTTTTTAAATAATTATAAGGTAATTGAAATAGTTTGGTTGAAAGTGATTTTCATTGTCTAGAATTTACATCTTTATGACAGTTGGGTTTAGTTCTAACTGGATATTTTATTCTTATTTCGTCTGTTATGTTAATGTAATGTTTAATGTTTTTCCAAACGAAAAGCACATAACCATCTCCAAAAAGAGTTTTGTTTAAGTTAAAGTTTATACTCTCTTACTCTTACATACTCTTCCTGATTTCTATTTTGTCTTGGTTTGCTTTTCGGGATTCCTGGTAATTTTATTTACAACAAGCTTGATATATTACACGTGGAACAACATCTTTGAGCATCAACAACATTCTCAAATGTTAAATATATTGTTCAATGATGCTTTGGATTTACAGTCACAAGAAGGAAACCTAAACCACCTCCTTTATTTCAAGCATTATTCATACTAGAGCAAATTCAAAAGTTCCATTCAATAGGGAATAATGTCTTCTACAAATTCAAATTAATTGTGTATGGGGACGTCTTCATATCAATTTTTGTACAAACAACAAAATTTCTAATGGAAACACTATGTTTTGATGCCATAATCAGTTTCTGCATCGTTAAATTAGTTTAAATACGAAATTTCATGACTTTATACTTTTATATCCAGAGATATTCAATCCTGGAGTTTATGAATTTCAGGGATCATCTCGAAATAGAAAGGACTATTTGTAGATTGAGATTAATTGTAGTTATAGCTACCTGAATTTCAAATTTGTAAACTCTTTCAAACGTATTTTTCAGCGATCTGAGATTTATTATGCAACTGCAAACGATTTGATTATTACATTATTATATTTACTATGTATGTGCAAATTATCCAAGAATTACTTTCCAAGGTTTGTCAAACATCTTTTAACTTTTGGTTGTCCCCTAAAATCGCAATAATATTTACTCTAGTGCAAACCTTATTGGCATGAGCTAAAAGTTTGTATGGCCATATGCATACTAGAAGTTCTTCTGAATCGATTTCCCTCAAAACAGTGTTCCCTATTCATAATTTTTTCAAACATTAATTTAATTATTATACTAAAAACTATTTAAAAAAATAAATATTAGGTGAATTTTTTTTATTGTTTAACAGCAACATGGTACAAAATATCAGCGCTAAAGAAATATTATTTAGGAAGATATGCATAGAAGTGTATGACACTGATTTAACATTCGAAGCTCCAATCTTTTCATACTCATAACTTCAAAACTGTAAGACCTAATGACATGAAATTTGTTTCTGAAGTTAAATTTTGATACAGATTTGAAATTGTATGTCGAAATAGGGGGTTCCCATTGAAAATTATGAAGTTGGTGCTCCATTTAAGAGTTTGAATTTATTGAAGTTAGGGGGGATAAACGCCATCTTTGAATTTTTTTCTACTATAAAATTAATTGCTCAAATGAAGAGGGGTGGTTCGTTTTTTTTCTGCGACTGCACATTTGGATTTTCATAGTGTTGATTGTTCTTAAGGATGAATATCAATAATTTGTTAACATACGATGGAGAATTAGTTATTATTTATTCTAAAAAGGGCTGATATTAATTCCAGCTATTCTAATGGCTTTTGCATTACATTCGTTAATTAAACAAAAAGCTACTCTATGTTGATATAAATCTGTTTTGATTTTTCTAAATGAGTATTATTTAAAAAAAAATTATATATTTAAATAACTATTAACAATAAATGTTATTTAGAAAAAAAGTCTATTTAAAGATGTGATGAACCATAAAATTAATTTTTAAAATTTACTTATATGAAAGCTATAACACCTTTCATTTTTCAATTTTATTAATTTTAGTAAAGGGAAGTACTCCTTTCTTTGGTCTTATCTTTGGTTGGACAAGGTAGGGGAGAGTGCGTTGTCTGCTAAAATATGTGTTTTAATGAACAGCAAAATATAGTCTCCAAATTAAATCAAATCAAATTTATTCTGACATTAAAGAAAATAAATAACACATAAAAATACAAATAACCTAGAGGATATAAAATCCTGTGTAGGTATAAAAAGATACAAATACATTCATAATAAATAAATAGAATATAAAAAACAAAAATATAGTGAATATACATATAATAATAAAAAAAATGAGACAATTTTAAAAATTAGAGTTAAAAAAATTAAACCTTATATGTGAAACACATTATGAAACTGGCAGGACGGTGTCGGGTTAATTAGTAGTAAATTATTATTTTTATGAATAATTTAAAATAGTATACAAGAAAGTGTACAGAAGAAACCAATCTCTTTCATGAATATTAGTTACAATGAGAAAACTATATTTACGTTATACTTATTCATTACATGCATATATACATCATCAATTTATATAAAAAATAACAAACATCATAACAAATCTATTTACATTACAATATACTTATTCATCACATGCATTTACACATCATCATCACTTAACATTTCCGAATCTCTATCAGACTCACTATTAAAAGAAATTACCAAGTTCTTACTTTCCCAAATATCGTCCACAAGTCCATCTACTTCCCCCATGTCTTTCTCTTTTTCAGTAACATGGTTTATGCAGTTTTTCCAATTTTGTACAGAGATCTTTTCAGTCCCTTGGATGACTAAATCCTTCACATCGTTCAGTTTAAAAGTCTTGTTTTCCCTGGCAACATGCCCTTTTACTTGACTCCATATCATTTCAATGGGATTAAGTTCACAGTGATACAGGGGAAGTCTCAAAACCTTATGCCCAAATGCTCAATGCTCAACCTTATGCTCAATGATAGCCATTCTTGAATTGCACTTTATTTTCCAAGATGTCAGAATATTTTCTTTCTTCACTGATTGATAAGGGGCATTGTCCATCACTACAAAGCTGTTTGGTTTCAATTTAGGCATTACATCTTCAAACCACTTCTCAAAATGGTTACCATCCATTTCTTCGTGGTAGTCCCCAGATTTTTTTCCTATAAAAATGTCAACCGCATCAGGTACAAATCCTTCATCACTTCCGATATGGGTAATGATGAGTCTTCTTCCTTTTCCTTTTGGCGCAGCCAAGCCTGTTGTCAAACTTGAAGAGGAAGCTTCATTGGTGCTTTTGATGTTTTTGTCTTGCCATACTCGACTTTTTGCGAGTGTCCTTCATTCACCCATGTTTCATCCAAATAATAGATTGAGGCATTTTCAGTCTTCAGTTCTCTAATTTTTCGTAAATAATTTCTTCGCCATAAAATTATGTCATGTTTTTCTAAAAGCATAGCCTGCCCTTTTTGCTTTTCAATGGAAAATCCCAAATCTTTCAGTATCCTGTACAGTGTACTTTGGCTAATGTTTGTAAAAAATATCCTTATTGTTGTTAATTTCATTTTGAACTTTGTCCAATGTAGGAATTTCATTTCGAAGGAAACAATCATTAATTTTTCATCGGATGCATGATAAAGTAAAATTGTCATATTTCATCATTCTTGTTCTTTTTCCAACGGCAGAAGGTCGTTTTTTTCCTGGAGTACTAAAAGGACTTGATGTCTTCTTTTCTTTTTTCGAAACGAAAAACAGTTATTTTGGAAACACCAGTTAGTTGGGACACCTTTTCGACGATTTGGTTAATGGAATCACTAGGGTTTTCTTTTTTAAAGTCGAGAATAAACATTCAATATGTTCCTTCGAGATCCACAACCAATTGAATTTCCTTGCTTTGATGGCGTATACAGCTTGGTTGGTGACGTTCCTTTTTTAGCCATGTTCAGAGTATCAAACACACTCCAATAAAATAGCACAAGAGAGAAACAAGAGATATGAACGTAGGTACGCACGCTAGCAAAGACGCAGAGCGAAATGGTGCAGACTTGGTGAGAAAGCATATTTAGCTCTCCAGAAATGTTACCTTGGAAACCGGTTTCAACCGAACTAGAATTCCGTTTCAGATATATTCATTCGCTTTGGTCAAAAAAATAAATGCCTTTTACGAATAAATAACCGATTATAAATGTTCAAAAATCACTCCTTCTTCATAGTAGGATAACTTTTACAGGTTTATATGCATTTTCTTTATTTTAAATTCCAAATCAAGTTGGAACTATTTTTCATGCGGATGAACATCGTTTCTGCCTTTTCCAATGCTGCCAAGTTAAGGTGAAACAGAGTATAGTTGTGTTGCTTTCTTAAAATTTTATATAAATGAGAACTAATTAATATTTTATGACAGTGGCAATAAATTCATCAATTAGCAGGGTGGCGACAGAACCGGGAATTCAGGGAAATCAGGGATTTCTCAGGGAAGAATCATTTTCTGGAAAAATCCGGGAAAACTCAGGGAAGTTTCGTTTAACTCAGGGAAAAAGTTGGAATTTCGTTTTGCAAATGGCACCCATTTGGTACTTTTCCGTTAGCCATGCGGGCGCCACTTTGAACCAAAATCAAAATGTCGCCAATTTTGTTTTCATTCCGAAAATGAGAAGTGTATTTTTTACGTAAACATCCAGAAAAAAGAGTTGTATACATTGTATACTGTTTTATTAAACCTGTAACGGCCGGAAATCTTGTAACCGAAGTCTACTGCTGTGCCACGTTCCCTAATGTCAATAATAGGAACGTAGTGCCTTGCGGCTTTAAAAAATACTAAAGGCCGGAAAAACCTGCAAAAGAAACATCCGGTTCCAATTTAATCAACATTAAAAAAAATATTTTTTTTTTCTAAAATACCTAGATTGGCGATTTTCCAAAATTGCGCCCGGCTAACGAAAAAGTAGTCATTTAGATTATGCATATGTTTTTTATTACATATGTGTTAGAAGTTATTAATTTTTTTCGAAATTTTTTGAACTCTGAGGTTTTTTTTGTTGTTGAAAAGTTTGCGTTCCCGTTACAGTTCTTTTCGTGATGGATTCGTCATTGTCAAATGCGGCCAAAATCGTTTGCGAAGAGATCCAATCGGCGTGACGTCACAATCTCCTATGAAAATATAAATATTTAATTGAAAAATTATTTATTAAAAGAAAATCAAACGTATAAGGTATCTATCTGGTGTAAAATTTTCCGCAGCTTTGAAATCCGTTGATGTTTTCATTTTATTTTAAACAATCGCTGATTTAGAAAAAAGCACTGAAGAACGCCAGTCATAACTTTAATTATTTCTTTTGCTTCACCCGAATTCGTTACTTTTCAAAATGAATGAATCTCGAATCAAACGAAGGTCATTCTTCTCGGCGGCGAAATTCGTATTGGAAAAAATATAAAAGTTACAATTTAAAAATTATTTATTTAAAGAAAATCATATTTTTAGGTATCGATCTGTTGTGAAATTTTCCGCAGATTTCAAATCCGTTGAAACTTTTATTCTATCTTTAACGATCGCTGAGATAGAAAAACGCAACAAAGAACGCCAGTTCGAACCAGAACGAACGAACTCGAATCCGTTGCTCAGGAAATCAAAATGAATTAATCTGATCTTTTAAACCACGAAGGTAGAATTCTTCACGGCGCCGGCGGCCAAATTCGTATTGGAAAAAATATAGAAGTTACAATTTAAAAATTATTTATTTAAAGAAAATCATGTTTTTAGATATCGATCTGATGTAAAATTTTCCGCAGATTTGAAATCCGTTGAAATTTTTCTTCTATCTTTAACGATCTAGGAGATAGAAAAAAGAACTACATAACTCCAGTTAAAACTTTATTTTTGTTCGTCCGCTAAAATCGTTGCTGATACTAAAATCGTTGTCTTTATACCGTATGCCATTCTAAGGAAAATAATAATAATTAAATTCCAATTAATTAATTTTTAAATGTTTTAGATTAAATTTTAAAATTCGGGGGCGATAGAAAAATTGCAAAAAATTCGGACCACATGTGTGCTAAATTTCACTATTGTAAGTGCCATCTATTCGTCAGGACACTGCGTACAGGACAGACAGACAAACACTTCCTTTTATAATAGTAGAGATGTACCGAGCGCTGGCGCCATTGACGGATTCAGGGGCTGATGGCTGGTTTTGCAAACACATCAAAATAGTTAAAAATGTAAAATTAAATTTTCTATCTATAACTTTATAATATTTCGTCTATTATGGAATACAATTAAAAATATTTTTTACTTATCTTATTTTTATTCATCTATCAGTCTATAGTTTTTTAGTTCATCAAGTGTCAAAGTTTATCATAATTACGGAAGAGTTGTTCTGCGAACGGATGGAGAAACTCAGGGAAGTTCATGAAAAATACTCTGGAAATCAGGGAAAACTCAGGGAACTTTTTACTTCAATTTTTGTAGCCACCCTGATTAGTCATCAGGTTTATTTAGACTTCTGTGTTTTGCTATTTCATAAAATCCTATTTCGATATGAATTTTTCTGTTTGTCAACATTAAATATATATATATATATATAAAGGCTAGAAATGCTTCTGATAATTCCAAGTGTTAGAAATTCAAATTTCTTATTAAGAAAATATTTTGTGCAAAATTGGAATTTAAATTTTTTGTCGGGTTCTTCAACATCTGCTTTATACTTAATTAAGAACATTTTGTGTTTTTGCTAATTCATTTGAGCTACTGAGATTCCTACTAAAACAAGGTTTAGGTGGTGACTATATTTGCAACAATTTTTTGAAGAATTTATGCTTATAAAAATGCTGATTTGCAAGTACTTTGGATGCGTAAGCCCTGGGGTCTGAAAGGAAATTATTAGTTGGTGAATTATCACTTAACAATATCCTGGTTATCATTAAGAGATCCGCCCAAAGTGTTCTCAAATACTACTTTCATTTGAAGAAGGTTCTTGCTTTTAGGATATCATTCAATGCGCTATAAAGTTTTAGACCAAGGTTAAACTATCTGTTAATACTAATATACTAAAACACTACTTGTACTATACATATGAAATTTTGTTGCATGAGCCATCTTCTATATCACAAAAATACCTTTTAAAGTGCAATTTTAATTAAGTTTTTCAGCCAAACGTAATTTTTTTTTAATGTTAACAGTTCTTATTGTAAAGGAAAAAGCTTTGTGAAGTGGGAATATTGAGTTAAAAAAATAAGAAAGGTATGCACCACAGAGAACATACACTATCTTCTTATGGAAAATATTTGCTTAAACTATGTACTACAATTTTAAAATAAAGTTTTATTTGCCACCTTTATGCAAATAAGTTTTTCCTATTTCACATTGTTGATTCCTGAAACATCAAATCAGAGGTTAGCATGTTTGATTTGTATGGTTTGGATATTGATTATGGTCACAAGCAAGAAAGCTTACTGAAGTATGGATGATTGAAATTATTGTATTTTGTCAATGTAAATATAATTAATATTACTGAATTCACTGATTTTCTTGAATGAATACAGTGATTTTTTTTAATCATTCATCTATTTCAATGTTTGTTAAGGCTCAACTAACTTTATTTGAGCGTTATTGCTGAAAATGAAAATCAACCATCTTATTTCTGACAATCGGACAAAGGTCATATCTGAAATTTCGACCAGAATCATAACTAAATTGTCTGATTTGTCCTTACTTGAATGGTTTTATTTCCAAGATGTTTCTGTTTTTAATCATGATCTTTATTCAGGTAGTATTTTTATTTCATTTTTATAAATTGGCAAATTTTAATCTAAAAAAGTCTGTTTCCTTTATTGTTAGATTTTTTATTTCATTCTTTAAGTACTACTGCATAACTGATTGAAATATTCTATTGAAGAAAAGCCAATCATTTATACTGAATTGTGTTGGATTAAATTTTCAGAAGTCTATTCAATCTATATTCAATTTAGGTGAAGGATGCTGTTGCAATGTGTGAATTTTTTGCTTGGTTAGAAGATGAAGTGTCTTCTGGAGAAGTTACTGAGTATTTAGCTGCTCTTAAAATTGAAGATTTCAGAAGGTAAAAATAGATCATTCCGACTATATTTTATACTAGAGGTATTTAATGAGTTGATTAAAAATTAACTTGAGTAAAAAATAATTTTAAATTATATCTAAAGGCACATTATTTTTAATTATGTGTCAATATTAGATTTTTTTTCTCCTGTTATTTTATTTCATTGTCTTTCATCATTTAAAAATATGACTGTAATCTTACACTGGGGATCGGGAACCTTTTGGAAACAAAGAGCCATTTCAACAAAAAACAGTCATCTGACTGTGGTTCAAAATTATGTGGTGTTGTCCTTGCTTTCCCTTAAGGGATTGATCCCGGAATGTCGTCAATGGCCTGTTGTGTTGCTCTGGTACAACGTTAATTAAAAATTACCAAAGATAAAAAATATGTATATATACAAAAATAAAATTTAGGAAGCTGTAATTTTAATTCACCTTATTTTTAAATGTTTTCAGTATTTACAAACACACTATACAAACGCAAGTTTCAAACTTCTCATATTTATTTATAACTGGCAGGCCAGCACAGCATTACCCATGACAGTTCTCTTTGTGTCCTTACTGATACTGAAAACATTAAAAAGAAAATTTGGAGTACCTGAGGTTTCAATCTGGTGTACAATTTTCTGGAAATTTCAAATCTGTTGAAATTTTTACTCTCTTTGACGATTGTGAAAAATAAAAAAGAAATAAATGACAGACAAAAGTTTTTATTTGTTTTGCTTTGCAGGAATTGCTTGTCCTCATGAGAAATGAAAGGACAAAAAATAAATTTTGAATATGTAATCTCTTTACATTGCCATTCTAAAAAAAAATAATAATAAATAAATGCCAGTAAATAAATTACAAAATATTGTAGATTAAATTTTAAAATTAGTGCTTTGCACAAAATGCAAAAACAATTAGGACTACCTTTGCCAAATTCCATTGCTGTAAGTCCTATTGATTTGTCTGGACACTACATACATTATTGCTGACAGACACTTCATTTTATAATAGTAGAGATAGTTATTGCTTTTTGTGAATGCAATAAATAAAACGAAATGTTATGTAAATTTTTAATTTATTCAAATAAATATAGGCAAAAAGGAACATCCAATTTGTTTAAGTACAAACAAATTTTAAATTCATGGGTTAACTGGAATCCTTCATGTTTTTATCCCTCAAGATTATAGCCATAAAACCAGAGAACCCCAATTCATTTCAATGACTATTTCTATCCTAATGTTACTCCATAAAATGTTCTATGCTCTTAATAGGTATGTCTGTTTTGACATTATGCCACAATGCCTCTAAATGGTTAGTATCTATCCTCTTCAAATACTATGTAAATTTTATTTAACTTTTATGTTTTCTATTATGGGTTTACTCCTTTCAATTGTAGCTTAGCTGTTCATTGATGTCAAAAGATTCAGAATTTCGGATTTAAATTATTCAGATTTCCATAAAGGCTTTTTGGCACATATGCTTGAAAATGTGCGAAATATTTCCTAAAAATATTGCAGGATATGTTATTTTCCCAAATGCTGCTGTTACTCTCCCAAGTATGACTTTAATGGATAGATTTATCTACAAATGTGAATACAATGTTCAATTTTTCGTTTAAAAAAATGCTTTAAAGTTACAAACATTATGAATGTGTTTGAAGTGTGATTATTTTATGCAAGTGTTTATAACACTAAAAGTATTCTTCGCATGTCAGTGTGTTTAAACACAATCTTTGTTTTCATAGACAACAGGAAGATTATGTTGGACCAAGTTTCGAAATAATATCAGCATCTGGACCAAATGCAGCTCTTATTCATTACCACCCATCTGAAGAAACAACTCGAATAATATCTACCGATGAATTTTATTTATGTGACTCTGGTGGCCAATACATGTTTGTTTCTTTCTTTTTTTATAGACAGGTATTTAAAAATTTTCTCTCTGTTTAAATATGAATACAAATGGTAATTGATTTTTTAGTGATGGAACAACAGATGTGGCCAGAACATACTTCTTTGGTACTCCTTCCCAGTATGAAAAGGTGTGTTGTCTAGCTGCCAAAAGGTCTATTCATCTTAGTTATTTATGTCAATTTCATAGCAAGATTAGAACTATATGAATAAATATTTTCAGGAGTGCTTTACTCGAGTTATGAAAGGACATATTGCCATATCATCGGCTGTATTCCCACGACATATCAAAGGTATTTAAATATTGCTTTAACATTCAATGCAATTAATCTGTTTCAACCTTTAACTGCTGCCATACAGTCTGGGAGCATGACTTTTATAAAAAACTGCTTATTATTATAAAAATTATTGTTATTAGAAACTTCATATGATATATGTCACATAATTTTCAGAAGTGTATAAAAATTCATTTATTGGATTCTATCAACTTAAATACTTAATTAGTCTAATACAGCTAGCAGACCAGTATCCACATGTAACAATTTTTATGACGGCAGTTAAAGGTTAACATATATGGAAATCTATCTTTATCAGCATATTTTCTTTTTTTATAGGTCAAATGCTTGATACATTAGCTAGAAAATCATTATGGGAGGTTGGGCTTAATTATATGCACAAAACAGGTCATGGAGTAGGAGCATACCTTACAGTTCATGAAGGTTAGTTACCATTTTAATTTATTAAGTGTTATTGATAAAGTTTTGGGAGATTCATATCTATTGTCATGTGCAAATGCATAAAAATACTCAAGATATTAAATAATTAATATAAATAAATATAAAATATTGTGAATGGTATTTTGTAGGAATGGGCTTTAAATCAATGTAAAACAAAATATATATTTATGTGACTCTGGATCATGATTTCTCTGATTTCCAGACTCTGGATCTGGATTTATGTGACTCTAACATCAGTGAAAAGATTTATCTATTTAACCTACTGTGTAGTGCTTTTGTGGGGTTATTGGTTTTCTTTGCCTTTGAAACCATGCCAAGTTTTTTCACCTTCCACTCTCAATTCAATGGGAATGTGTAGTCTCCGCTCAAACAATTCCACAGCGAACGTTTTGACTGGCATTGTTTAGCTATTTTTTGTAAAATTGGGATCGTTAAAGATAGATTCAAAATTTCGACAGATTTGAAATCTGTGGAAAATTTTACTATATATAGATATTTCGATTTTCTTTTAATAAATAATTTTGTAATTACAGATTTATATATTTTTGCAAGAGATTGTTATGTTACACCGATTGGATCTCTTCTCAATTCGAATTTTGCCGAATTTGACAATGACAAGACCATTACTGCGTTGCCTGTGGTGTTGGTTTGTGAAGCAAACTATAGTTCATAATATTCATAACTTGGTTTGCAAAGCAAACCAATTGGGAATCTGTAATGGCTGTTATCCATTAGGCTACGAATTTCCATTTGGTTTGCTTCGCATACCAGTAACTCCACAAAAGCAATTGAGGGCTAGTCACACAGTGGCTAGTTTATAATATTGGATAAGAAATTGTGTGTACAGGAAGGGGGATTCCATCTTTTTTTCTACATACCTTTCAAAATATTTGGAGAAAAAAAATTGGTATACTATCTAGTACAGGGGGCTGCATGAAAACCGTTTTAGTCGTTATCGATTAATAAATGGGTTCCATATTCTAAAGGTAAAATTGTTGTTAAATCAATTTTTATCACCAAATCGTGATATTAGATGGATGTTAAATCAACTTAAGAAATTTCTACATCGCCCAGGCTTAGTGTTTTGCGTGTTTTTTGATATTCGGTTTAAAATGTAAAAAGGGTTGGGAGATGAACAGTATTCATAAATCTGGTAAATCAGTTAAATAAATATATTTTGTTTTAGTGCTTTTAAATATGATTAAAAATAATTTAAAGATTTTTAAACATGTTGAATTTTTATGTAATGTACACTCATTGCCATAAAAATTTGCGCACCAAGAAATAATTGTGGGATCGTAACAAAACTTGGCATGAAGTTACATGTCGGCCAGATATGCCTGATTGCGTAATGCCACTAGAGGGCGTTGAACTTTGTTCTCCTTGGAGTATAAAACAGGTAAGCAGAACTTGTTTGAGTGTACTTAATCTTTTGCAAAGGAAACGTTGAGGTAGACATGCCGTTACGCCACCATCAAAGACAATATGAGCAGCTGTCAGAGTTCGAGAGGGGAAAAATCATAGCGATGATGTAAGCTGGGTGGTCAGGTCGGCGAGTAGCTCGTCAAGTAGGCCGTTCTGATTTTATTGTTAGGAGGTGTTGTGACCAGTGGACAGAAGAGACATCATTTACATGGCGACCATGCTCATGACGCCCTTGACAGACCAGTCGTTGAGAAGACCGTCACATCATACGAAACGCACGCGTAGAGCCAACTGCCTCATTGGCCACTATCCAGACACAGGCAGCACCTTCACTACGGGCCCATGCGTCTTCCCGAACCATCGCAAGACGTCTGGCTGAAGGACATCTGGTATCGCGGCGCCCATTCCGTCTGCTGCCAATGACACCCACCCACCGACGCCTCCGTTTGGAGTGGTGTCGCGCACGACGGGATTGGACTGCATCGGAATGGAACCAGATCGTCTTCAGCGACGAATCTAGATTCAATTTGAGCAGTGATGACAATCGTGTTCGTGTGTGGAGGCCCCGTTGTGAACGCCTCAATCCTGCCTTCGCTTTACAGCGACACACCGCTCCCACAGCTAGTGTGATGGTATGGGGTGGGTGCCATTGCTTACGATACTCGGTCACCCCTAATATTGATCCATGGCACAATGACAGCCCAGCGGTACGTCCATGACATCCTTCAGCCACATGTGATGCCACTCATGGCAGGGCTCCCAGGAGCCATTTTTCAACAAGACAATGCTCGGCCACACACAGCAAGGATGTCACAAGACTGCCTCCGCCACATTACCACCCTTCCCTGGCCTGCTCGACCCCCAGATTTGTCACCAATCGAACAAATCTGGGATCATTTGGGATGGCAAGTTGGACACCCTACGAGTTTGGTCGAACTAGAGGCGCGTTTGCAGTAACTGTGGAATGAGATGTCTCAGGACATCATACGGAACTTGTATGCCTCAATGCCCGCTCATATCGCATCATGCATTCGCACTTGAGGGGGGGTCCAACAGAGTACTAAAACTTCCATTCATTTGTACTTTTTTCTGCAATAAAAATGATCCTTTTTCTTTGATTTTCTAATCACTTACTTATGTCAAAGTAGTACGTACATGTGTAAAATTTCGTTTCATTTTCACGACTTTTTCTTGGTGCGCAAATTTTTATGGCAATGAGTGTATTATGTATGTTTACTATTAATCAATTTTTCAAGAATGTTGATTTTTATCAAATATATTTATTAACCTATTTTTTAATGATAGGACCAACTGAAATTGATTGGAAGACGAATCCAGATGATCCTGGATTGCAAGAAGGAATGATTTTATCAAATGGTACATTATTTAGTTCTCATCTTAAAATAGTATTAGAATAAATATCATCAAGGTACAGGTAGATTTAAAAATCTATAAAAATGACATAAATAGATTTAATTTTATTTGATATACTTAATAAAAAATTTAATAGCCTCAAAATTTTTGTTTCCAAGTGGGCGTAACAAAACGAGTTCAATTGTAGATTCACTTTAAACCTTGGGGACTTCTCAACCCAGTTGGAAGATAAACGTATTACTTACAAGAGGGTTGCAAGTTTGAAACTCAGTGTAGCTAAATACACATGTACATGGAGGCTGGTTTTTGTTAAATCTATCATGGCCTCAAATGTCCTCTCATGGCAGTGATGTGGAAGTTTGAAGAGTGGTATTACATTTAAGATGTTGACCTTGTCATCTGTCCATATTTCTGAATTGCAGGATGCCCTTGGATCGTTTCCTTAGGGATTGTTCGCAAGACCTTTGCCAATAGCCCTTTGTGTTGCCCCAGTGTAACTGTAATTAAATGCCAACCTACCTTAAACCTTGGTACCCATTGTAATAGACACATACACTACCCTACAATAATGGACAGGACAGCAAGATGTGATGGTATAAGGGAAATAATACATGCTTTAATTGGAGAATGGTCTCCCAAGTGCTGCCATTACCCTAGCAACCCTTCTGGGCATACTTTCAACAAGGTTTTGATACACAGCTATGGGTATTTTTGTCCATTCCTGCTGCAAGAATGTCGCCAGCTCAGCTGTAGATTTCGGACGGGGTTCCCTGGTCCATAAGCGTCACTCTAACTCGTCCCACAAATGTTCTAGGGGGTTTAGGTCGGGACTCTGAGCAGGCCAGGGAATATGTTTTCCATCCATATCTTGATACCACTGCTTGACAGAGGCTGCAACATGACATGGAGCATTGTCGTCCTGAAAGTAAGATTCATCCATTCCATAAAATTGTCTGAGCATAGGAAGAACCTGATTGTACAAAATGTTCATGTGGGCGTCAGCGTTCAATTTACCAGGAACAACATGCAAAGATTCCAAGCCATATCACGAAAAACACCCCCAAACAAGTAGTCAGATTTTATGCAAATCCACTGGCATCTGGTCCATTATTATAGGCTAGTGTATATTGTAAAACTATTGCATATATTTCTAACATTTTTGGTGGAGTAAGTGTTTGCGAATATGGGTTCCTGCTTTGCAGATCGTAGATTCAGAAACCATTGGTTTGATGACGTATGGAAAAATCTGACTCAAATTATGGACTCAAAACACCAAAAGTAAAAAGCAATCTCTTGTTTTTCTGCCAATTCTAAAAACAACTTGCTCTCTAGCTTTTTCCAGTGTTAATGATTCACTTGCTAATATAAAAGTGGAGAAAGGTGCTTTGTAAAAGAGTAAGTCTAATGTTTTAGCTCTGAAGCTCACAGAATAAAGTAACTTGGTACTCTCTTACTTGACACCGATTACTCCCCTAGATTGTGCCTCCTCGCAAAGTTATCTTCTAGGTATTTACAAATTGAAAAATTTCAAATGTTATATCTTAGTAAAATAGTATTGTTATTAAATAAATTGTGTGAAAATTTAGAAATGAGATTATTTTGGAGTTGAAAGTTTTTTGTTGTAAAATGTAAAGAAAGATATCCTTTTTTTTCCCTGTATAGAGCCTGGGTATTACGAAAGTGGACGCTTTGGAATTAGAATAGAAAACTTAGTGCTAGTGAAAAAGGCTGATACTAAAGTATGCTATGAGATTCAATTATAAAACGTATTTAAATTCTTAAGGTTCCTGTGAAATGTGTAACTTTTATTCTCTTTTAATATTCAGTATAATTTTCAAGACTGTGGATTTTTAACATTTGAACCACTTACTCTAATCCCCTTTCAAACGAAGCTGTTGGATACTAGTCTTTTAACTGTTGAAGAGGTAAGACTGATATTTTATCCTACTTTTATTTTCCTGATATATATACTTTATTAGTTTTAGTTTTTCTATTATGCATAGTAAAACATGACATTTTTTTACCCATTGTGTCTGATACTGTTGAGAGAAATGGTGCTAAGCACAAGACACAGGGTTCATACTGAAAATACTCTGAAAAACTTGTTCAGGGTTCCCACGGGTGCTTAGAAAGTGCTTATTTTGACCTTCCATTTGTAAGGGCCCTTAGATGTGCTTATTTTGCATCAATAGTCCTTAGAAATTGCTTATTTTCCTTTGAAAACAAAATTCAGTTTTCAAATGACGATATTTTTTCATAATATTTCCGACCTCTTTTTAGCGGCTGATCATCGATAAAACTGCTTACAAGTACGGTTTGGGTGATGATTCGGGAACTGGTTTGCTTGAATGGCAACCCTTGATCCGCGATATAAAAATCCTCGATCGACTCTTGATGAGCACATATCTTGATGAGCTTATAATACACTTTAAAAACTTGAAAACCCATGAAAATCGGTCTGTTTTCGACCTGTGAATGGCTCTCGCAGTGCACAAAATAGTTGCCATGATAGAGGAAACTAGAATACAATCATCAAATGTTAATTAATTTTGTTTTATTCAGTTACCTGCGAGTGCAATGTTTTAAAAATTTATTATAATTATGGGGAAATGTATTTTTAAGTTTGTAGGTGAATCGAAAACAATATGAAAAAAATTCATTTTAATTAATACTGCTATCTGAGTGGTAACCCGATGTGTTTCAATTTTTTTTAAATCTAACTTTTTTTATGCTTCTAATTCTTTGTAACTACTATCCCAGAAAAAAAAAGAAAAATTTTGAAGATTTTCGGGAGTGATTCTGCTTTGCAAATTTGAAGCATTCAGTTATCAGTTCCAAAAGAAAACCAACCCGCTCGTTTAAAAAATACATAGGAGGAAAAGATCGCAAAATAGTAAACCACAGTTCTGGAGAACCGAGAATAGTCGGGGAATTTCAATAATCGGGAAAAGTCGTTTGAAAACTGGAAATTTCGGACTCTTATCGTATTTGGCTGCTGACCGAAAACGAAAGTAATTTTTCTATGCTTTATAGTTGTTTTCTCTTTGTGTCCGGGTGACAAACACTCAATGGCCGACTGCTTGAATTTCACTTTGTTTTTGTTGTGCCATGCGCAATCTGTTTCCATTGTCAGCTAAGATGATTATTTTCAAATTAATTTTGTTTCATTAAAATGATGTTTCTAAGCATATCGTGTAGAAGCGGCTGGTGCATCGTAAATCTGGCTGAAAGTCCTCACATTGGGTTGGTGTTTAAGTTTGGAGAGTAAGGCACAAGCTCAGGTGTCTCGTTATCTGACCGTAGTTCAAAATTATGTGGCAATACACTGAATTGCTTTGGCTGGGACTGAGATTACTAGTTGAATATCTATTCAATAAAGTTGCATTTTATTTTTTTAACCTTTTTTTAAATTTATCAAAGTTTTTTGCATAACCCTTATGATCTGTTTTGGTTCACGGGAAAATATTTTCTTAGAAACTCGTTTGGTTCCTTTTACATACTTTTAATAAATTAATAGTTTGCCACTAATTATATTTTATTGAAACCTCTGATATGCCAATAAATGAATTTACTTCTTATTTTCATTATGAATTTATGAAAGTGTATTATAAAATAATTACTGGGGTGGGTAATTTCTATTTCATAATCAGGCTGAAGCTGCAGACACAACAAAGTAAGCACTGTAATTTCAAAACCAAAAAAAGTTAGGAAATTTTTGAAAATGAAAGTGTTGGTGGATCAGGGAGGTGGCCCTAAAGACCATTAAAAAATAAAAACAAAACAATATGAAAATAATAGTAAAAATTAATCAAACTTGCAACAGCAGCTTTGAGATCGACAACACCAAGTCCGGCCCTCCTTTTTATAAAAGCAAATGCACTGTGAAGAGATAAAAGAACAACATCCAAAGTTTTTTTTTTGCGGTCTCCATTCTATAGTTTGTATATGTACTTACACATATACTAACTACTAGCCACTGCGTGGCTAGCCTGGCATTGTCCGTGCCCGTGTAACACCACAGGCAACGCCTTGATGTTTGGTTGTTATCTGGTGTTAAATTTTCCGCCAATTTCAAATCTGGTAAAATTTTCATTCAACCTTTAACAATCGCTGAGATAGAAAAAAGCACTGAAGAACACCAGTGATAACTTTAGTAATTAGTGGGTATTGAATGTATTTTTAAAGAAACACAATGTACCCAGTCCTTTTATTTTAAAGGTCAACACATTTATTAACCAATCAACACAAAAGATGGTCTTCGATCGACGACGCTTACGGCCTTGTCAGCGCTTGGTTGTTGACAGTTGACTTGCAAGGGTGCAATGAACCCAAAAAGGGTAGAAAATACAAGCACACGACAGAGACGCTACACCAGAAATGGCGTGGGAGTTGCTTACAACGACGGTTATGCAAAACTCCCGCCTTGAAATTAGTAAATTTTAAAAACATTAAACAATTATGTGAATAATAATGAACAACAAGAATTGATATAACATTTGAAAATACACATTAAGCATATTAAAACACATGTGAAAAATAATAAAAAAAAAAAAAACACAATGACAAGGTAAAACATTTATACCGGGCGCAGTTAATTATCTAGTGGAAGTAAACACACTTGAGTGATACCTCTTTTGAATGTGCCACATTGGCAGTTTTGACTAAAACTACTCTTACTCTACCATCTGAACTGAAATACACTTTTGAATTCTGCCCATTTTCCATTGATAAAAGGGGGCAAGTTAATGTCTTTTAACAATACCAAAGAATTGATTGTTGCATTTTCCTTGGCGAACTGCCACCTATTTCTCCGATTCAAGTGATTTAAATAGTCTACCCCACTGTTTCCAAATTTTCTGAACTAATTTGGTTGTTTTCTGCCATCGAGACAAGTAATTGTCTGCTTTATCAGAAACATTATGTTCAGGGAATGAATTTATTGAACTGCCAATGAGAAAGTGTCCAGGGGTAAGGACATTGAAGTCACTTGGATCGCATGACAATGGTACAAGTGGTCTGCTGTTCAATATGCCTTTGATTTGAGTTGTAATGGTAATGAATTCTTCCAAGGTTAACCTATATGAGCCTACAGCTCTTTTTAGATGATGTTTAAAAGATTTGACACCTGATTCCCAAATTCCGCCAAAATTGGGAGATTTTTGGGGAATCAAGTTCCACTGAATACCCTCAGCTGACAAATAGTTTGCAACATTTTCTGGTGGATTACTTATAAGTTTATGCAATTTTTTAATTTCTTTGCTTACACCAACAAAATTCTTAGCATTATCTGTAAGAATGTATGAGCTTTTTCCCCTAAGGGCGAAAAATCTCTTGAGTGTAGCAATAATGGTTTCAGACGTAAGATCACTGACTACCTCTAAGTGAATAGTCTTTGTGACCAAGCAAATAAAAATTGCAACATAGATCTTTTGATATATTCCCTTGCGTTGATTTTTATATTTGATGAGGAAGTGACCGCAAAAGTCAATTCCTCAATTATTGAACGGGGGACTGGGATTAACCCTTTCAGATGGTAAATTACCTAACAGTTGATCAGTTAGTTTGGGCTTGGTTTTGAAACATGTTATGCAGTCATTTACAATTTTCCTTGCCAAATTCCTCCCGCCAATGGGCCAGAATTCTTGGCAAACGCAATGCAACAAGGTCTTTGGACCAATGTGCAGGTTCCTTTTGTGAAAAGCTTCCATGATTAATTTGGTGAAAGTATGTTTGGCAGGGAGAAGCTTTGGATGTTTTTGGTCAATTGTTAAATTTGCATTTTGCAAGCGACCACCTACACGAGGAATTCCATCTTTGTCCATGAAGGGAAATAAGGATCTTACCCTAGTGGTCTTCAAATTTTTACCTTCATTTAACCTCTTGATTTCGTCTGGAAATTCAGAGGCTTGAACCAGCCTTACTAGAACATAAGTGGCATTATCAAGTTCTTTAGATGTTAAAGGGCCAGCAAGTGATTCTTTGGAATGTCGTGAATTATGCAGTAACCTAAGGATAAAACACACAATGCGACAAAGCCTACAAAAACATTTGGTTTGATTCAAAAGGATACTGATAAAGTCCTTTTGGGAGTTGATGGAAAGCGTTTGTCCGATTGGAACTTTCAGCTCTCGTTTATAGCTATCATCTTCAGGGCCCAAAAGTCCATCTGAGGTGGGAATGTCCGAAGCAAGGAACTCAGGACCCATCCACCACAAGGCATTTGATAGGAGCTCAGAAGCTCCCACACCTCTTGAGGTGAGATCGGCAGGATTATCATTTGATGATACATGCCTCCACTCGCAGTTTGTACACAACGCATTGATTTCTTGAACTCGGTTGAAAACGAACTTCTTCAACTTTTCATGGGGAGTTTGAATCCATGCTAGTGTGATGGTTGAATCTATCCACAAGTAGATGGGATCGAGTTGAAGTTGAAGGATAGGGACCAGCCTTGAAACTAGTCGTGCCAAGAGTAGTACTCCTGACAATTGTGCTCCTGAGACGAGGAATTGTCAATACCTATAGCGAGGCCACTCTGGATTTGCCACAGAGCAATGTCGTCTGGACTTGTCCGAGGGTGTTTGTTGATCGCAGGTAGACAGCAGCGCCAAAGGCCTTTTCTGAGGCATAGGAAAAGCCATGTAGCTCTATTTTGACTGCTTGGACGATGAGCATGTGTCTAGGAATCTTCAAACTGTTGACTTCAAGAAGTTGTTTCAAAAACCTCGTCCATTCGCTTTGCTCCTTCTGTGGAATAGGATCTGACCAGTCCAATTTTAGTGCCCAAAGTCCTTGAAAGACTACCTCTGGTTCCCTATTCTCAATAATTTCTCGCATATGACCTTGTTCCTTATATTCGTTTAGTTTAGAAATTCCCTATACATAGCCAAAAATTGGGGTTCTTTTTCTAGCCTCTTCCACAGAGAGTTTAATCGCTTTTCTGCAATAATTCTTGACTCGCCTAATACTATGGGGTCATCTTTCAAGGCCATTTTTACAACATATCTTCCTGTTTCGTCTCGTGTGTGGGTTTCGGAAAAAGGATCCTCGCAAATTTTGGCTTCCTTTGTTTTTGCGTCAAGCTCTGATTGCTTATTAAAGTCAGCCAGAAATGATTCCAATTCAAAAAATCTCTGAACAGTATTTTCCAGATTATCACATTCGGAAATTAATCCTGAAAATGTATTAGAGCTTGCATTTTTCAAACTGCCTGTGACTAAATAGTCAAAAACGGTGTTTTGTAGCATTAATTTGTCCTCGGTAGTTGATTTGTATTTTTCTGCTTTCATTAAATCAAAGAAGAATTCAGCTCTGATTAAAATGTGAATTTTGCCTGGGACAAAAAATGTAGGATCAGCTAATTTGATTCCAGCTGGAAAAGTTAATCTCGAAACATCCAACTTTTGTGCGGGTGTAAAATCGGTAATTTTTGGTAACACCAAGAATGTTTGTTTCAGAATAGTCGCCATTACCATTTGAAATTGTGGTTGTTATCTTGTTTTTAATTGAATGCTCACAGCCATTTATTCCAGCGATTGTGACATTCGCCTGTTCTTTTTAAGGTAAAAGCATCAACAACCTCATTACTGATACAATTGACAGACGATCCCGAGTCTAAAATTCCACGTACAGAAATTTTCTCACCATTTGAATCCTGTATGTTTACTAGAACGGTGCAAAGCAGCCCGAACTTTTGTTCAGAAGCCGAGTGTTTATTTTCTTTTTCGAAAGGCGAGAGCGCCGAGGCTGGGTATTGGGGTGCATCCGTTTCTCATTACAGTGGGAGAAACACGAATGACTCATTATTTCTTGCTTCGCGAGGGGGGATGTGATCAGCTGTTTCTAATGTGCTCAAGTGAAGCAATGTGTTATGTTATTTATGGCATACTCTGCATGAGTATGGTGAATTACACACAGAATTATGAGATTTTAGACAATTTTTGCAAAGTTTTAATTCTTTTGCTTTTTTAATCCGTTCTTCAGTATTAATGTTAAGAAATTGCAGGCACTTGTAAATGATATGCTGATCATTGCACAAAGGGCATGGTTTGAACGTATTTTTCGCATTTTTATTCGTATTGACGAACAAGCATTTTTGTTTATTTTGTGCCGAATTCTGAAATCCTCTAGCAAATTTATTGTCGAATTTGTTTGGTGCCGTGTTTTTATCGACTTGTTCAAGAACGAGTGCACGGTTTACAAGGAATTCCAATAATTTATCAAGAGAGGGGATTTCCTTTGAAATTAATTGCAGTTCAAAGGTTTTTCTTGTTTCTTTGTCTAGTTTTTGTAGAATCACAGAAACTAGTATTGCATTTGAAAGTTTGTTACTTTCGAGTTTTAAAACCTTTAATGCACGAAGATTTTTCTTGACAGTGTCTGCCAGTTGTCTCAAATGCCTGGACGATTCAAATTGTATTTTTTCGAAACAAAATTAGCTTGAATGTGTGTGTCGACAGTTGATCTTTTGTTTTCGAAACGCTGTTTCAGAGCGGAAAACAGAGAATCGCAATTTTCATCAGTATTTTCTATTTGTTTTGCGATGCCACACAACGAAGCACGTAGATAATACAATTTTTGATTGTTACTTAATGACTTGGCCTATCAGTTCATTGAATTGGGTCTTAAAATTCGACATATCTTCAAATTTCCCCCAAAATTGAGGAATAGGTATTTTTGGTAAGCGGAACTCCATTGCTTTTGATACTGAATGAATGTGTTCATTTTCGATTTTACTATTTTGAATTTTGCTAAAATTAAGTAGGAAGGTTTTAATACTAACCTCTATAGCTTCTAATTGATCCTGGAGTTGTAACAAGTTGATGAGGATGTCTTCGAAATTTACTTCTTACGGGAGTTCACTATATTCCATTATTAAATCTTCAATCTTGGTTTTGATACTGTCCACATTTTCGATTTTTGCATCGCATTGAACTTTTATGTTTGTGGAATCTTCGATACTTTCTTCAAAACTGTCCACAAATGTTTGCAGTATGGTGATACGACCTTTAACATAGGCCATTCGTCGTTTTAGAGTCGTAAATTTATCCAGTGTAGCTGCTTCTTCTCCGACTCGACGGAACCAAATTGGTGGGTATTGAATGTATTTTTAAAGAAACACAATGTACCCAGTCCTTTTATTTTAAAGGACAACACATTTATTAACCAATCAACACAAAAAATGGTCGTTGATAGACGATGCTTGCGGAATTGTCAGCTCTTGGTTGTTGACAGTTGACTTGCAAGGGTGCAATGTACTTAAAAAGGGTAGAAAATACAAGCGCACGACAGAGGGCGCTACACCAGAAACGGCATGGGAGTTGCTCACAACAGGGGTTACGCAATCTTTTGCTTTACTCAAATCCATTTCGCAGGAAATCCAAATGAATGAATCTTGAAAGAAACGAAGGTCATTCGAATTTGTTCTCTCCTCGGAGATGAAAAAAACTTGGCATGGTTCAAAAGGCTGACGTCAAGGGGACATGTGAGAGCGAAAAGTCTAAATTTTGATGTTTGTTTATTCCTCTGATTTACCGCAGTAGAATGAAGAATGGTGAAAAAAACTATTAAATTCATTATAAAATGTTCTAGATTGAATTTTAAATTTCGCCTCGACCCTAAAATTAAAATAAATTTGGACATTTGTGTGCCAAATCTCATTACTGTAAGTGCCGTAGATTCGTCAGGACTTTGCGGGCAAGAAAGAAACAAACAAACAGATAGACAAACACTTCCTTTTATAATAGTAGAGATACATGTACACGTAAATGCCCACATATTAACTGCTGAATTTTGTAAAAATCAGACTGCTTATTTTGAAAATTTTCTTTTTTGTGTGGCATTATTTGTGTATAATTTTTAGAAAATGACTTGAATATTAAATTTTTTACATACCACTGTTCTTATAAGATTAACTAATCTGTAAGAGCGTCCCCATTTGGTCGAAAGTCAGGTATTACATTGCATATTACGGTTTCTATAATGTAAGTCCTTATTAATGTAAGTCCTTATTTTGTCCTAGAAAGTGCTTACAAAGTCCTTATTTTTGGTTAGAAAAAAGAGTGGGAACCCTGTTGTGTAATTCATGGAATATGATACTACTGTATATATTCTACTCTAAATTTGTAAAATAATAATGACTACAATGTTGAGTTCTGCAGATTGCATGGCCTTTGTGTCATGTACTTCAATGTTACACTAAAAGGTTCATTACTACCTTTTCAGAAATATTATACATGAAATAGCAAAACTAATCTTTAAAATGTATTAAAATGATGAAAGTTCTCTCATACCTGACGTACTAAAGTGCATGGATACAATGAATGAATTTAATGAAGTATGACTTGGATATGTTGCACATTTATTTAGAATAATTTAATTAATAAATATCAATTTCATTACTTAAGTTTGAAGTACGATTCATGTGCATGATGCCTTTTCTACTGACAAAACTATTATAATCATTTGTTAAATTTGATTTCTTATGTTTTTAGATGGATTGGTTAGATAATTACCATCAAATCTGCCGAGATGTAGTTGGAAAAGCCCTTCGGGAACAGGGCAGACTTAGTGCCTTCCAGTGGTTGATGAGGGAAACACAACCTCTTGGTTAATATGATTTTAAAAACAATTGATAAATCCAATATGGTTTTGTGCCAAAGTTACACAAAATAGTATCCAACATCAAAAGGTGTTACTTTGTCTTAAAAATGGGCAATAGAAGTTAGGCTAAAAGCCAAACAATTATTTTGTCAATCATGTCTGTTAGTTTTCACTTCTTTAAAGGAAGTAAAATAATGCAAGTATGCATTGCTGTATTTGTGATGTATATTTGATGTTTGACATAAGTTGTGATACATATGAATAAATATATAAATTTATTATATATATACACACTAATATTCCACCGTGATTGTTTCAAACAGTTTGTAATCTATATCATTACGCATTTAGTGATAAATTATGTGTTATAAAGTTACTGAGCATCGTTTAGAATATGGTTTTTTGTACAAAACATTGTAGTCATTAATTTTTATTTTTAACAAATATAAAATTTATATCTTTTTTCACACTTGCACTTTTGACATGATCACTTATTTTACCATCTCTGCCTTAACACTTAAATTTTATGAACATTTCGTTTTGAGTTTCATATTCATTATTTGCATTTCTGATATTGATTACATACTGATTTATTGAAATGGTTTAGGTCAAACCTAAACCAGTGCATATGCAGTGTGATTATTGTGTAGGATGAATGTGTTAGTAAATAGATTAGTGCCGTCTTCCAGTGATTAGTGATAAAATGTCTGTAGGGCCAATTCTGATTATGCAAAGCATATCATGGCAGACTTTAATATTAGCAATACACAAACCTCAAGAGATAGCTATGTCTGACATGTTGTCTTTTAAGTGATAATTGTCTTCTCAATGTCTTTATGCACACAGAAGCCAAGCTTTTACACTTTAGTTTCAACAAAGTTTATGTAAGAAAATACTTGAATTGTTTCTGTTTTAAAGATAATATGTATAAATTGTATCTATCAACTGATTTGAGCTTATTTTCTTATAAGAGTGCACTGTTTTCAAAATTAAAGGCTTTTCTAATTCACTTAAATATATGAAGGCAAAGTGAGTTTATGAAAACTAAAGTTTTGTATTAGATCATAATATTTCAGGAAGTTTGGAAGAGTAAAAGGATTTTTTTTTACTATTTTTCTTGAGATTTTCTCTCAACAGAAACATAATGCACTCGTATGTATGAGACACGAAAATGAAAGATTAATCTGCATTGCAACTTGTTTAAATCAATTTAATTTAAATAAAAATTTTGTCAACAAAAGCAACATAAATATATTTTATACTTAATGAGCTAATTTGAAACAATTCTGCATATTATTGTCAGATTGTCAGTGGTTTTTGTTCTGTAATTTCTATCTATTTGTTTTGGAATCACCTACTTCTTTTCCATATTTTTATTCTGAACAGTTGCGTTTTTAAATTAAGCTTTGAAAAGTTGTAATTTCCTTGATTTACAAATTTCAGGAAAAGTTTATTTTTCTGACAGTTTTTTAATCTGGCATTCTATTATAATGTTTAGATCAGTGGTTCCCTTAACATTTCTGTTTGGCAATATTTTAAAATAAATTATAGTATTCTGAGCAGGTTCTTAAAGTTTTTTTACCATTACAGCTGACAATTATACTGCAGTCCTTAAAACATGATGTCTACATACTTAGAAATCAGAGGCTAGGGAGAAATCAAAAGTATGATTAGGAAGCTTGAAAAAAAAATTATCCTTGCTATATAAAAATGTTACCTGTTGTATTTTAGATTATGATGTGGTTATTAAGAATTTAAAATTACTTTCTGCACGGTTCTGAAAGCTACTAAATTCTTTAATGTTGCATGAGTTATAAAATATTTGCTATTTATAAATTTTTCTTTGAGATGAAAAAAAGTTTTTATAATAAATATTTAAACTTTTAATTTTTTAATAGTTTCCTAATGTGTTTTACTAAGTTTATTTAAAGTTAAAATTTAGCTGACTACATTCCTAATTTCTTCAGTTTATAGTGAGCTTTGTTCTCAGATTTATAAGCTAAGAAATAGTTGTAGTAAATATGGGCTATGTGGCACGTTTCAGTATTTCCTTAGCTCGAAGAAGAATGTACTTTGATAATGACCTTCAGATTTCATTGCATTAATTTTTGTAATGATTTTTGTATTAGTTTGAATTAATTATTTGACTAAAAGAGGATTTAAAAAAAAATTATAATCTCAATATTCACCTGCCATTTTTTTTAAAAGTATGTTGCAAGTCTAATAAGATATTTCTTTATGCAGTCCATATTTGCTCTTGTGAAAATATACTTTTAGTTTATAACAGTTTTGATTACTCTTATTCTAGATGTGCAACAATATAGAATGTTATTTCAAGAGTAAAAACTAGAATGTTTTTCCGTTTCATGAATTTCATTTAAAATTTGAGTAAAGATAATCCTTAATGAAA
Source organism: Metellina segmentata (assembly GCA_947359465.1). NCBI lineage: Eukaryota > Metazoa > Arthropoda > Arachnida > Araneae > Tetragnathidae > Metellina > Metellina segmentata. The sequence goes on along the minus strand of OX375884.1, from coordinate 52,513,888 downwards.
ACAACGAAAGAAAGTAAACATATCTGTGGACATCATGTTAAAAATGTATTGTAGCAATGAGCTTTTTACTGTACAATTATAAATAAATGACCTTGTTCAACATTTTTACACTTAATTTTTTTAAAGCAATTTACTATTTAATTTCTACATCAATGGAAGGAGAGTCTGAAATTGTAAATTTTTCCTTTTTGTCTTTTGATAGTTGATTATGAGATTTTTCTCATAGTGCGGATGTATTTCACCATTAAGCTGCTAATGTGACTTTGAAAAATGTAAGTGTAATGTAGAAAGATGCAATATAAAATATCTTCAAGCATTGTATATAGCATGTAAAAATATTCAGAGTTTTAATTTAAACATTGAATATGAGTGAAATGATTTATCAAAATAAGTGTGTACTTTTTGTAAAAAGCATGGCAAGACCATGTCGGAAAAGCAATAAACATAATCAATTGTGCTGTTAGAACGAAAAGCTTCATGTTGTTAGACAAACCATACTTAAGTACTTGTGTGGCTGTAAAGATATCTGTATTACTTTAGATGCCAAAGAATTTGGCTTTATGGAATTGACAGATTCTTTCAGATATAGTTTTTATATAACTTTTTAATGAACAATTGTTGTAATATATGTCATTTTGGGGTAATGTTTTTGACATGTTATGAAACGCTGCAATATTTAATAAAATTTTCTAAGGTTGTGGGCAGTTAATCTAGTTAAAGGTACTGGAAATATTGCACTATCTTCCTAAACAAACCAAATATGCATAAACATAATATTCAATCATGGCAATAAATTTTTATAGTCATACTACTTTGAAGATAAATTCAGTTACCAATTATGCCTCAAAGGATTTACTACAATGTATACTGTAAGATGTTTGTATGTGCTGTGTCTTGTCCAAGGTGTGTTCGAATATGTGTAATTACTTGACTGTTTGTGTCAGAGGACCAATTGGTCAAATATACCACTAAAGCAATAAACATTGTTTAACTAATTTTTAGAAATTGTTTGGACTAATTGATTGTGCTTAACATTTTGGAATTATGTAATAATTACAATATATTTTTATGAAACCTGAAATGAAAGGGTAATTAATATTATGCTTGTTTAAAATGATACTCTGCTGTTAAAGTTAAATCCTAAAACTGTAAAAAAAATGCTTCTGTAATATTTATATAAAATCAAGTTTTTGTGCTAAGGTATGTATTTTTTATAATTTTATCTGACAGATTTTTAAAAGTGAGTTAGTTTCATATTTGCATTTCATTTTGAATTTTTATGGCACTGTAAAGAACTCACATTTTTGAATGAAGAGGTGTTAAATGAATTTCCTTATGTTTGATTGATTTATCGTAGCCTTTATGTGAAATAACCTTTGTTAATGTATTTGACTCATGTAATAAGATTTATGCTCTTGATTATTTTAAAAGGTAAAAAAAAATTCAAGTATGTAAAATAGTTTTTTGAGCCTTCAGTTATTTGTAAATAAGATTTCAATATTTTAACATATCCCCTAATTCTTCAGGCATAATATCAATTATAAGTATGAAAAAGTCCAGGCATTAATATCAATTATAATTATAAAATAGTGCAATTCACAGATAATCCCCATTATACTTTCAATTAAACTAGTATCTTAGTCATTTTACAGTATTTCATCTAGGTTAAATCCTCATAAATATCTAAAAGATATCTAAAATGTTCTAATAAAATTAAGTTTTCTAAAAGTATCTGGGGAAGTATGTACTACCCATAAAGCTGAATACTTATGCTTATTTTGCAAAAATATATTCTACCTTAGAACTTTTAACACTTAGCTGCTATAAAAATTTGTTTTGTAGTTTGAGATTGTCTTCACATATTTTAGAGTTTTAATACAAATTCTACATTGCATGAATTTTTGTTTCACTTTCAAAAACTGTTTCTCGCTAATGCTTAGAAAACAGGAAAATATGAAATTTTAACATACAGTAATGTAATAAAATAAGAAGTAGCAAAAACAAAATAATTAACATAGAAAAAATTAAACACAGAAATATTTATGAAAATTTATTTGCTACTTATATTAATCAAATTGATCTAGTATTAAATATAAATATTTCTAACCTCCAGATATACTTCACACATAAATTTCTGAACTTTCTGGAATGTGATTTCCAAGCTAATGCATGAAGCTGTACTGCTTCCTATTGGTTATTTTGCACAAGTTGCTTCATATTACTGAATATATGTTACGTTTGGGGAACCTTTGGTATATTAGCAATATATGACTTGTGAAATTGCAATGTTGTGCTAAATCAAAAATTTGAGCCATTGTTTTCAGCTAAACATTTTTTTTTCTTTTGCACCATATATTATAATTTTACTAGCAGTGTTCATTGGTTTGCATTGCATTTCTTTTATCATTCCATGTGCAACCTATACTTAACATATACATATAAAAATTCAAGAATTTGATATGTTGTTCGTTAGGTCCCAAATTTCCTTATTTAGAAAATTTTGTTTTTCTTTTATCATCATTCAAAAAGACAGCATTAGTCAATAAATTAAACAAATTGATAAGTACAAATCTGGTTACCCAACACTGCATGACAATAGAAAAATAAAGTTAACAAGTATTTTAATTTTGATTCTCATTTAAGTAATTCATATTCAGTTTTGAAAGTTTCTTGAGCTTTATGCATTCATTATTCCACATGGTAACTTTAACTTTTCTAACTCTTATCCAGAATTTATCCTTGGCTCATCGCAAATTTCCTAACTTCTTTCAACAAATAGATGAAGCTATTTAGTTAAAGGGTTGTATAAAAAAAACAGAACAGAAAATTTTTTTCTTAAAATCTTATATTGTTAAGAGGTTTAAAAATGATTTATTATCTGAAAAAAATATTAATCATGACAAGAGTAGCAATTTTAAAAACTATTTACAATTTAGTTACCTGTCTGTGTTGAATCTTTGAAATAAATTACAGATTGTTTTGTAAAGCAAATGTATATTGAGTTTTAATTGTTTAAAAATAGTTTTAGAATAGCAAACTAATATGCATCTGTTGCAAGATAGCATAGATCAATTTAAGAGTATGAACATGTTGGGTTATTTCAGTTTTGTGAACTTGCTTACAATATTTAGAGGCATATGATATTACAATGAAAGTGAAGTGCTAAAAATCTTTTGAAGTATTAAATCATTCCAATTCTTCCAATGTTATGCAATGTTAGTAATGCCTGGTGGAAAAACAATTACAAAAAATTTGTTGAAATAATTCTTATGCCTAAAATATTACTCTTCAAATACAAAATTTCAAGGAAGATTACAAAGGATTAGGATTAAAAGAAACATCAGGAAAGGTAAACAAAGAACTACTAGGGAAAACTTCTCTCATAAAGGTTTTAGATTAAACATTTCGTTATTTAGAATTTCTCTAAAATGATAAAATTGTTCATTATTTCCTTAATTATAATTCATAATGTTTCAAAGAAGGTAAAAGTTTTGCTTATCGGCTATTCAAACTCGTGTATTTTTATAAAAATTCTTTACATTTAATTTTGAATAAATTAATGTGTTTTCAACTCATTTTTAGCATCATTTATAGAAAAAAGTATGGATAGAATTTTTTTTTCTTTAAATCTTGAAATATGAAATGTAATGAAAATAAAAATACTAAATTAAAGATTTTTCATTTCATGCTTTTGTTTGATGACAAATCATTTGTCCTGATTAGCTTAATGTATTTACTGTCACTAAACCAGGGAACGGTATTGCTAAATTCATTGTGTAAAAAACAAGAGTTTTCACTATGTTTGTGTTTTTCATATGTGAGAGATATTCTGTATTCTATAAAAATGAAATTGATACAGCAAGAAATATACTCTATTTTATAAATGAGAGAAATGTGCCTTTAAAGCTAACTGCTTTTATGTATTTTGTTTTTTTATCAAATGAATGATTTTTATGTATAACCTAACTCTAGATCTTTCAATTGATACTTTTGTTTGTAATTTATTATCTGATCTCATCGTTATTTTCAGACCTAAAGACATGTTATAAGCTTAATATTTTAATGAAATGCTTAATTTCCACACCTTTATCAAATGAAAGAGAAATATTTTTCATACTCTTAGAATACAAGCTACCTCAGAACATGTTATACTATTTATAAATATCAGCTTTTAGTTTCATTTAAAAGAAATTAAAGTAATGCATTTGTGAGGATTTCAGAAGTATAAATCTGATTTTTGATCTTAATTCTGTTATTTTAATTTTAGCTACAATATTACATTGCTCCAGATTATATTTAAAATAGGAGGTATGCAATTCATGTAACTTAACTGTTTCTAGTGGCATCTTGTGTGCTTTTTGATTAAAATATATTACTTTTTTCATGCATTTAAGAATTGATGGATGTTTAACTCTGAGATTTTGTAGTTTTTTGGTCATGTTTTATTAACTTCTAAAATCAGTACTGATATGTTTCTTGCACACACACACACACATTCAGTCTGATAATATTTTAAAACAAGTAGATTTTAAGAATTTTTAACTTATAATGTACCTATATTTCATTGAATGCTATAATTTTAATTTTACATTATTATATTAATATTTTTACTGTATGTTTTGTTTCATTAATCAATATAAATCTTATGAAATTACAATATTATATAATTAGCAGTTCTTTTAAATTTTTTCAATCGTAATCGTGTGAATTGCTAAGAATTTAAAATGTACCTATGCAATAAAATTCTACAACAGTAAAATGATAAGTATGAATTTTATTTTTTTTCACACAGCAATATTAAGTAAAACTTTTTTTCAAAATAAAAAATATGCAGTCAAATCTAATGTCAGATGTTCAACTTATTTGGAACAAAATATGTGTCCTGTTTTGATGTATAAAATGTTATCACACAATTTAGGCTAAAAACAAGAATTTCAAACAATTTGGCCTCAAACAGTAGATTGAAATTTCACAAATCCAATGCAGCGGATATATAACAATATAAGACTACTGGAATGGGTACCAAGTGTCTGCATTCATTTAGAATTTTTTTTTTAATAATGAAACAAACTGTTTATATTGTTAATATTCATATCGTTCTTGTCAGAAAATGTTGATTGTAGTATTTCACACCTGATAAATTTTTTTGTGACTAGAATAACTTCAAACTAAACATGCATATATCTTAATACCCTGTTAAGTATAGAATTTATTAAATTGTAATGGAGTATAACCATGAAAATGAGTTTATAAACCTTAAATATATAAACATTCTGCTTTCTAATACCTTATTCATTTTTAGTTTTCTGCTTTTTGATATTACCTTTGTGAATGAATATTGATAGTGGTTAAAAATTCACTTAAAGATATAGGTCTAATTAACCTCATGTAGCAGGAAATGGTTAGAGCTACAAACCCAAACCACTCTTTAATGTTGTATTATGTACAAAATCTGAGAAGTATGTTTTGTTAATGTTCAACACGAAATATTTCTACATAAAATTTAAAGCAGTTAGCAGAAATCTGCTTTTGTATATTGCAGTGCATGTAAAATTTTACTCTACTGTGGTGTACCAGATACGAAACTTAACATACTTTATAATATTGATAAGTACTGCATTGAAAATAACCGAACCGACTGCATTAAAGTTGCAGCTGTTTTTAATATCACACCATAGTATGTGACATTTTAACTTGCTGAACTTTTAACTAAATTTTAGTATACTATTTGCTTTAGGTGTAACAGAATTTTTCCTGCTGGTATTTAAGTTAAGATGTAAGCCATGAGATTCTTTGTATAAAAAGTATCTCAACACTTAGAAGCTGTTTATGTATTGTAGCTCTTCCTTTATGCCAGTCAGGCTTCTGTTTCCTGTAAAATACATCAAGGTTTGCAAGATAGCAAAACGCAAAGTGAGATTTATTCACTTTTCTATAAAAGGAAGAACAGTGGCTTATTTGCTTCTAAACTGGATGAGTTATTTGCTTCATAGTTTGAGATGTGTTCAGAAAAGGTATATTCTCAGAATTTGCTTTTTTGCAAGAGCCATATAATTTATAGACTGTTTTAAAATGCTATTTTGTTACATACCTTTTAATGAACAAAATAATATCACTGCAATATTACATTTGTTAAAAATTCAATTGAAACACCATCGTTCTATCATCACATTTTTCTTCAACCGAGATTTAAGACATCAACCAGTCAAGTCTAAAGTTACTGCAGCATCTTTATGTGAATGTTTTGATAAAGATTGTTCTGCAGTTACTAAGTCTAAATAAACATGTTTTATTTCGGATATAATAATCACCCCAGTTTAGAGCAATAAATAATATGGACAGCTTAAAATAGTGTTCAAAATCTTTACAACTGCTATGCAATGTCCTAATATTTGATAGTTTGAGGCCCAAGTTCATAAACGTTTGTGTTGTTTTTCATTTTAAATTCCAAATTTTCATATCACTAAACATTAAAAATGACCATTCAAGGTAGGATAGAAAGTGTTTTGTGCTAACTGACTGCTAACACGGGTATAGTAAGTAGATGTTTAATGTTCATAGATATTTATTTAGATCTGTATTCCTCCTATTTTAGACTGATTAGCTAATATTTTATTAGGATGTTTGTGATGTAGTTTTACAAAATTATATTTATTCTTCACATAACTTAGAAATGTATTTTATACTGCCATAAAGTACTTTTGTTTACATACTTTTCCAACTACTGTTAATATATCCTTTTTTAACAAACTCAGTTTTTTGTCTTGGAAACCTTGGATTTGGCGTACGACTCTTAATATCTAGTAGTGCATTAACTTTTTAATGGTTAACAATGTTATCATTTGTGCACGAATTAAATTATATTGAATATATAAAACTATTACCATTCAAGAATTACCACTATTATGTTATGTTGTACAAACATGTTAAATTAAAAGCGGCATCACTTTGCATTGTCATTAGGTAGTTTTGGGTTTGTTCTTTAAACTTCATTTAAATTTGCTGTATTTTAAAAATATTGAAGATAACAAAACTGGGAATAGAACGAGAGATTTTATGGAATTATTTATTTAATAAGTAATTTTAATATTGGCTTTTATTAGTTTTTTCCCTTTTTTAAATTAGTTAAAAAATAACATCAAGTTACTATTAAGTCAAAATACTTTTAAGTATTGTGTTGCAAAGTTGATGCACTACATACCAAATTTTTGTGATTGAAATATGAAGTATTTTCATTTAGAAATTGGCTAAAAATCAAACCATGGGTCTCGTAATAAACACATTTTATAAAATGGACCATTCTGTACCGAGATGAAAATGTTACTGTGAAATAAGTGATTATATGTCTTCCTACAATATATTTTCCTTTTAAAATTTGCATCTAAATGTCAAAAGTATCAATCACAAGATTGACTATAGGTTAGTTATTTTTTTTATAACTTATCACAATATTATCTTTCAAATGAAGTACCTAAGGCAAATGTTACATAGGCATATTATCAAAATTATGTACCTGTTTAACTGAATTGAATACCTTTAATTCTGGAGTATGAAGAAATAATTACATGGACTCATAATCGAAAGAATCTATAATCAGAATTAATTCAGTAATTTTCATCTTAAATGAAGATAAAAATTTACAAATGGACTTGGAGTCCAAAGTCGTTTAAACTGATGAAAAAGAAATTTGTATTCCAGTCAAATAATGTTTGAATATACTATCTCATGCCTCAAATAATTTTAGATCAATATATAAAAACATGGTATTACATATTTATATCGTATGGGAAGCATGCTTGTGCCCTACCATGGGATTGAAGTTTCTAAAAAATTATGGAGTTGGATTAATAAATGTTAAAGGTAAAATTCAAATCTTATATTCATGAGTCTGTTTTCAAGAAATTGAGGTAGACTCCAAATTCAAACAAAGCACTTAATTCAAAAGCATTTACCTTTTTAAAATTTTACTCTGCTCAAATGTCCCGACTTTCATGAGAAATTGAAACAAATCATTTACTTGAACTGAATTTACTTTAATTCCATTATATTGAAAATTTAATTTGAATTTTATTACTGTTACTGAGCTTTTTCTCTATACAAATAAAGCATGAAGCAAGTGATTATCTCAATATGTGTATTTGACTTTTATAGAAACTGATTCAATTAATTTAGTTATTTCTCTGAATCAATCGGTTTTATTTTTAAAGGAAAACATTTATGCTTCATTGTGTCAACTGTTATAACTTGCTGCATGCATATTTAAAGGTACTATTTGTAGAATTTAGATACCAATGATCATCGAAATTGAATAACAAATTTCTTATAGCAATAATGAACTATCTGTTGTATAGTGTGACTGAGATTAGTTTTTGTTTGAGTTCAAGTTTAAATTCTTTTTTGTTGCTACCTTTATTTTAGATTAAGTATTGACAAAAAATGATTTCTAATGTGTAATTAAAGTTAAAATGCTCATGTATTTTTAGTCAAAATGTAGAAATATTGTTTTTGAATTGGAACATAATTCTACATTTTGACTTAAAATACTTTTGCATGAATTATCACATTAAAATTGCAAACTACCACAACATTGACAACACTGAAGAACTATGTGCCAAATATTTTCCATTCTTAGATTGTAAAATATTGAAAATTTTAAAAAACGAAATGTGTGTAGTAAAAGAAATATAAATTTTAATTTTGTATTACACATTTCAACATTTTTGAGTTTTATGATAATATTATTCATATTTTGTTTGTACCTGCTATGCAGATTGTGTGGTAAAACCACATATTTTATAAACACTTTCAAAATGTCTAACAAAGTTCAAGAACACTGTTCACAATTATGAGAACAGTTATAAAGCAATACATTAATGTTTCTCAAAGAGAATGTAGCATATTTGTATATGCCATCAGTATTGTATTGTAGTTCCTGTGATTTTATGCATTTTTGTTGTAAGTGGTTTAAATGAAGCTACCACTGGAAGAAGCATTTATAAATTGTGGGTCCATTGTATTTTGTAGCAGTGTTTTATATGTGAAGAGAACATTGAAATGACTCTTTTCTTAATCAAAACATGAGTTTTCTCATGTTTAGTTGTGACCTCAAGAAAGTGGCTTGCAATATATGGTTTTGTAGTACTGTTGAATTTTATATGTCTGCAAAAGTTAATGTAAAAGTGTTGTTGAATAAAAATGTGTAGGACCTTAATGTTTGAATTATTTACAATTTTTTGTGTGTGACATGATACATTTTTTGAACAGAACATTGAATATTTTGTAAACACAAGCATTGAAGAAAACTTTATTTAAATATCAGCATAAAAAAATATATTTCTTTAAAAAAAAATCAAGCAGTCATCCATTACACTGACCAATTTTGTAGGTGTTCATAATATCAGCAATAAATTCAAATCTTTCCAATCTATTTTGAAGACGCTGGTGAGCATTCTAAAAAGATTAAAATACTACATTAGTAAAATTAACAGGTTTATACCATGCAAAAATGTTTGTCAATACTTTACATAATCCACATTAATTCAAAGTCAGGAACTTCCTTTACCAGATCTCCATCTTTGTTAAAAGTCAAGATTAAGCTTTATTCAATCACTAGCAGGCCAGCACGGTGTTGCCCGTGGTAGAATTCGGGCTTCGCATAAAATTCGGACAACCTAAGGTATCCATCTGATGTAAAATTTTCCGCAGATTTCAAATCCGTTGAAATGTTTACTATTTTTAACGATCGCAAAGATAGAAACTTGGATTACAGAATAAAGAGAAAAAAAAGCAAGAAACAAATATAGATTCCGAAAATGAAAGGAAAAAATAACACCCGATCACGTGACTCAAATCAAACAGAACAATCCGTTAAAAGTATGTCTTTGGAAACATGGCACGCGTCCAAAGAAATGAAAGGACGGGAAAAAACGCTCCGCAAATTATGCAAGTTTTATAAAAACTATTTAAAGAAATGTTGTAAGATGAGGGGTAAATAACTATAAACAAATTTCGAATAAACTTTAAAAAAATTCAAACTATGTGTTGGGATTTGTAAAATATTTACATGGAGCACTGAAATACTCATTCTAGTTTTAATATTTAGTCTCGGGGGGAACAGCTTTTTTCTTTCAAAAAGTATATTAAGTCCAATAACAATAATGCCAGGAACAATGGGTACACTTTGTTGGAAATAAGTGCAGCCAAATAATTACAAAACAATCCTTAAGAGTTTCTAGATGTGTGCATTTTAATGATAATGGAGGAAAAGTAAATCCCTAAATTTCAATATGCTTTTTAAAAGGAATTGTTAGGCAATTTAATTCGAACTTAATGACTAAGAAAACTAAAGAATTATCAGCATTAATTTAATACTTGCCTCAATGAGTTTTAATTGAAATATAAGCAGTCAAAAGGCTGCTACACCAGGGTTCCCACTCTTTTCTTCTAACTAAATATAAGGACATTCTAAACACTTTCTAGGACAAAATAAGGACAAATAAAATATTGGAAGAAACCGTATTATACAATGTAATACCTGACTTTCGACCAAGTGGGGATGCTCTTACAAATGAGTTAATCTTGAAAAGTAGTATGTTTTTTATTTTTATTTCCAATGGCAAGGCAGTACAATTGCTAAGACCAATACAATACAAAGTACAGAGTTGACCGAGGTCATTTTAGCCTTATACAAGGCCAGAAGTGATAGTCACTTGTGAAGGGGCACCCAGTGGGTGGACCATCATTGTTTCTAACAAAGGACAGCACAATTTACATCCATGCCCTAACTCCGGATTCGAACCAGGAACCTTCCGATCCAGAGGCAAACACCTTGACCACTAGACCTGTTGGTCGGCAAAGTAGTATGTAAAAAATTTAATATTTAAGTCTATTTTCTAAAATATATACAAAAAATAATGCCACATAAAAATGAGATTTTTCATAATAAGCCGTCTGATTTTTACAAAATTCAGCAGTTATGGGCATTTACGTGTACACATATCAGGTAAGTACATAAACATATTATAGAATGGAGACCGCAAGAAAAAAATCTGTTATCTCTTCGCAGTGCATTTTTTTTATAAAAAAAAGGAAAGAAACAGTTAAGTTTGATGAGGACAGGGTTTGGTGTTGCCGGTCTCCCAGCTGCTGTTGGAGTTTGATTTCGTTTTCTTTTCATATTGTTTCGTTTTGTATTTGCTTTTTAATGGTTTTTGGGGGAGTGTATGAAATTTTTTTTAGCACATTGCTGCTCCTGCGTAGGAAGCAACACTTTCATTTTCGAACATTTCTAAATGCTTTTTATTTTAAATTCCTTTTTTTTTTAAATGATATTGCTTACCTTGTTATGTCTGCAGCTTCAGCCCGCTTATGAAATGGAAATTACTCACCCCACTAATTACTTTATAATACACTTTCATAAATTCATAATGAAATAAGAAGTAAATTAATTTATTGGCACATAGGAGGTTTCAACAAAATAAAGTTAGTGGCAAACTATTCATCTACTAAAGGGATGGAAAAGGATTGCAAGTTGAATACGTCAGAGTCAAATTTGACCGGATCGGAGAAGACTATCAGAGTAACCGAGCGATGTCTAATTTGATAGACAATGTGTGTAGTAGTGGCCAAGAACATAGGGACTATTCTGCATCTTAAATAGGACACGCACATTTATTTTTACAATATATTACGAAGTTTCAGATATACACGCCGCACTGCCCGGTGCAAAAACACGTCTCTCTTCCGAGAGTCTACAACAAATCTCACCTTATTCACGTTCTTTCAGCACAGCACACATTTCGTATTCTTGATCGTATCAGAACACGGGCACTGTCATACATCGATGTTCGTCTACTAGAACAGTAGCAACCAGAACATATATATAAGAATAACTCTTCCTATAATTTATCCGTGGTCGCTATCATCTGTCGGCAGATCGTTAAAGAAACCACTGTGTGGCTAGCCCGGCGTAGCCCGTGGAGCAAACCAACACCACATTCAACGCAGTGATGTAAGGTATTAATCTGGTGTAAAATTTTCGACAGATTTCAAATCCAGTGAAGATATATTCAATTTAAAAATTATTTATTTACAGAAAATCATATTTTTAGGTATCAATCTAAAGTGAAATTTTCCGCAGATTTCAAATCCGTTGAAATTTTTAATCTATCTTTAGTTATTCCGATTTTTCGAAATAAAACTTAACAATCCCAGTCAATAAGTTTTTTTATTTCTAGCTCTCATTCGCGGAAATGGGACAGGAAATGTAATCTTTTTTTTTTTTTGTAACGCGAACGGCACGGAATGCAATTTGTTTATTTTTGGAAAGGGAAAGTTACGGTGACGTCACAATCGTGCGAAAATATAAAATATATATTCAATTTAAAAGTTATTTATCTATAAAAAAAATCATATTTTTAGGTATGAATATAATGTGAAATTTTCCGCAGATTTCAAATCCGCTGAAATTTTTACTTTGTCTTTAACGGTCTAGAAGATAGAAAAATAACTAATTGACTCCAGTTATAGATTGTTTTTTTTTAATCGTCTGGCTGAAAAATTATTCCTCCGATCAAAATCAAAACGGAAATGAAAGCAATAAATTAAGAATATGTGATCTCTTCTATGCTGTAGCATTCAATAATGATTAAATTTCATTAAATTTATTTTAAAATGTTCTAGATTGAATTTTAAAATTCGCCGTGACCCAAAAATTACAAAATATTCGGACTACCTGTGTGCCAAATCTCACTGCTGCAAGTGCCATAGAATCGTAAGGATTTTGGGCAAGAAACAGACAGACAAACACTTCCTTTTATAATAGTAGAAATAGAAAATTACTTTTGTTTTCCGTCAGCGGCCAAATACGATGCCAGTCCGAAATTTTCAGTTTCAAACGACTTTTCTCGATTTGTGAAATTCTTGTCCACTTGTCGTCTAGCACTCTGATTTACGCTTCTGCGATCTTTTCATTCAATGTTTTTTTTTTTTTTTTCAATCGATCGAATTGGTTTTTTCTCCCCGGAACTGATAACCGACTTATTCCAACTTTTCGTATCAAAATCGCCCCCGTAAATCTTCAAAAATTTTCTTTATTCGACTTTACAGGGATAATTTTTACAAAGAATTATAAAAATAAAAAAGTCAGATTAAAAAAATTACAATACATCGGGTTGCCAACCAACTAGCAGTATTAATTAAAATAAATTATCTTTATATTGTTTTTGATTCACCTACAAACTTAAAAATTCCCTCCGTCACAATTATAAGAACTTTTTAAAACATTGCACTTGCGGGTAGCTGAATAAAACAAAATAATTAACATTTGATGATCGTATTCTAGTGATTCTAGTTCGTCTAGTAGGGCAACTATTTTGTGAATGGCTCTCGCAACTCAAGTCGAAAACAGACCGATTTTCATGGGTGTTCAAGTTTTTAAAGTGTATTACGTGCTCATCAAGAGTCGATCGAGGATTTGTATATCGCGTATCAAGGGTTGCCATTCAAGACTAGCGCGTCTTTCTAGTAATGGCTCTTCGTTACGTGGACGATTCTATTTAGGACCGTGGGGAGGACAGGTGCCTCAATCCCATGATAGTACTTTCGCAAGTCCAACTTGATCGGCTAATCGGATCACATGACCTAGATACGTATGTCATCAAGGTTTATAGTTGTTGGCGATTTATCTCTTCCTTTCTGCTTTCTTCTTTTCTTTTCAGATCCATGGCTATGGGTGGGTAGAGGTGGGAGCCGAAAATTGTATCCTTTTATTATATAAGTTAATAATTATATAAGTTAGTGTTTTATGTATGATTTTTGTTACATCAGAATGGTCCTAAGCCAGCGGTGGATACGACACCATCATCCTAAAGCAAAGGGGACGGCAGAGGGGCGGAAAAATATCAGCTGGTAGTGAGTTCAGGAGTGGTTCTTAGATTATTTATGTAAAATCAACGGAAGCTTGGAAAAATATGAAAAGTTTATTAAAAATTAGGAAAAGTAAATTTGAATGAAAAGGAATTAAATTGGAATTTTTTTAAAATAATTTGGAGGATCTAAAAATTTTTCCGCCAGCTGGGTTCGAACTCGGGAAGTCATCCTCCGCTGGCGACGCTAATCTGAAGGTGGGTGACTTTAGCCATTAGGCCATCGTTGCTTCACGAAAATAAGCTCTTTAAAGTATAAGTACCCTTCCATCAATCATACATTCCATCAATCTGCTTCAAAAAATCATAGAAGACACACAAAAAAAGACTACCAGACAAGTAAATAATCATAGCTCACTGTAGATCAAATGATCAAAACAAGTTACGAAAGAATCAAACTGAATAATCGTTTCACTTATCACGAGTTTAATATCTACCGACCTCCCTACGGTCCTAAATAGAATCGTCCACGTAACGAAGAGCCATTACTAAAAAGACGCGCTAGTGCCATTCAAGCGGGCCACTTCCCGAATCATTGCGAATGACGTACACGTAAGCAGTTTTATCGCCTATCGGTCGCTAAAAAGAGTCATATCGTCATTTGAAAACTGAGTTTTGTTTTCAAAGGAAAATAAGCACTTTCTAAGGACTATTGATGAAAAATAAGTACTTCTAAGGGCTCTTAGAAATAGAAGGTCAAAATTAGCACTTTCTAAGACCCGTGGGAACCCTGTAAACAAAGAATAGAATACAGCAATTGATGTTCATGGAGGGGCCTTAATATCCGGTACTGATGGTGAGGGTCTTGAGACAATTGATGCTTTCAGGTTAAATGGGAAATCAGTACAGTGGCTAGAGATTAAGTGACCGCTGAAGCTTTTGAGAGAACGCGAGATTAGAAAGATCATGAGCCCTTCCGACGTGGCCCGTCCTTGGTGAATTTATCCGCTCAAGTGCCGCCCACACGGGAAGGGTGTTAATTAATAGCATAGATCGGTTAGTCCGTTCTCTACAGATTTAGAAAAGTTAGATTAATAGGGGGGGGGGATTTGGATAAATAATGAAGAGTGGATGCATTTGGATAGTACTTAATTGTTAAGTAGTAAAGTGGCTTTTGGTCTACTTTTATTCTGGGGAAGGGTTGGATCGTAAATGTCGATTTCTTGGATGATTGGGTTGGAATTTTCAGCCATGTTCTTGGTAGAATTGTTTATCTAAGTTACTGATGAACTTTTTAATTGAATGGAATTTAGTAGCAATTTGAATGTCGGTATTATGGTAGAACCATCTGGCCCGGACTATTGTACAGAGAGTGGTATTTTGCAGTGTCGCGATTTTGCTGAGATTTGTCTTGGCCGCGGCACACCAGATGGGAGCAGTATTGGTCAGAACTGGGCGTAAGTAATACGTGTAAATTAGGAGTTTGTTTTGAATTGTAAGTGTAGAGCTACGAGCAATAAGTGAGTAAAGAGCTCATCTGGCGTTATTAAATTTAGTTTGAACAGAAGTGATGTGGTAGGACCAATTTAGGCGATTATCAAGGATAATACCAAGGTATGTGGTTTGAGTAACCCAATTAATAGGTTGTCCATAGACTTTAACTTTTTGCATGGGTGGGGGTTTAGCAAAAATAATAGCAGCTGTCTTCTCGACATTTAATTTAATTCTCCATTGAATTAGCCAGATTTCGATTTTTTGGATGTGTTTGTTGAGTAGGAAGACTATCGTGTTTATGTTTTTTCGTTGGACGAGGATGGCAGTGTCATCTGCGAACATGCTGAGCATTGACGAACCTGACTGGGGGATATCATTCATATATAAGTTGAATAGGAATGATCCTAGTATTGAACCTTGAGGAACTACTGAGAGTAATTTAGATTTGAAGTTATTAATCTTGACAACGAAGTGTCTGTAAGATAGGAGGTTATAAGGATGATAATGCAGTAGGGGAAGTTAAGTTTGATTAGCTTGTAAATTAACCCTTTTATCTAAACTTTATCAAATGCTTTAGCTATGTTGAAGAATATTGCACCAGTTTTTTGTTTGCCCTTGTTTATGTATTCCGTGACTCTGAGAAGTTGGAGTGTAGTTGAGAGTTTAGGTGTGAAGCTGTATTGTTGGGGAATCATAATATTGTTTTGGTTAATGTGGTATTTGTATCGACCAAGGATATTGGCTACAGTGATTTTACTAAGTGTGGGAAGAAGTGAAATAGGTCTGTAACTGGTGGGATCAGAAGGGTTTTTGTGAGGATTCAGAATGGGGATAATGTTAGCAGTTTTCCAGGGTGTTGGGAAATGTTTTAATTTAAGTATAGTGTTGATAATGTAGGTAATAATAAGAATGGCTTTAAAGGGGAGTTTAATACTCATTTTATTTGTGATTCCTTCAATGCCAGGAGCTTTATGAATTTTGAGTCTGTGGAAGTGTATAATAATTTCGGAAGGGGGAATTTGAATGTGTTGTGTTTGGGTCATTGTCAGCAAGAGCTGTTGTTTGTGTAATTTGTAAAGGTGTTTTTTTTTTCTTTATAGTTTTTGTTTTATTCCATAGTGATTTGTTGGCAGTATTAAGAAAGTGATGTGATTTTTCCAGGTGTGTTGCGTGTGGGTTTTAATTTCTTTAGTGAGTGTTTTTTTAAATTTTTGTTGAGTTGATTCATGTTAGGGTCTTTGTTGCGTTGCCATTGTTTTTTTTTGTTTTGTTACGATTTTTTATAATATTTCTTATGTGTGGGGGAGAGTGAAGTGGTTGGTTTGTTTAATTTTTTTTGGAAGAGTGTTGATGGAATATATAGTTCCATGTATTTTATACCAAATCAATCCAATACATTTTGGGGAAAAAGAATCATGAAAGCTTGTCAAGTGATAAAACGTTTTTCTCAGAACCATGAGCAAATTTAAATTTCAGACTATTCTCTTCACACACTAGTTAATATATATTCTGTACCATATGGTACTTGCCGACCCTTTTCCCTAACACGTGGACGCTGGAATGTTTCGGAATGCGAAAACAACTTTATTCTGCACGTGCGGTTCCCCGGTCTCTTATCTGGGATCACGTTTTAGCGGTGGGATGAGAGACGGTTTTCGCAGCTGTGTGGGGGTGTTTCTGTTCGGCAGAGAACATAAACATCTCTAGAGGGCTCGGAATTCACCCCCCTCTCGTTGTCAGCGGCGGTTCTGCGAAGCGAACGTGGTTTTTGAGGAGAATTCGGACTCGAGATTCAACGAGAGACAGACGTCTCTGTTTTGCCAATTGTGTTACTTTGGCTTCAGGCAGGGTTCGATTGTCGATGGCTGTGCCCATAATTATCTTGTAAATATTTATGTAAATAAATAGTTTAATTTTAAATCAGCTGTCCGTCAAATTCTTACATGACGGTACAGCTTATTATATTGGTGGCAGCGGGGTTGATAGATTAAAACAGCCTCGACAAGTAAATCGAACCTGCCGTTTTGCCTGAAAGAGAAGGCCGATAGAACTTCGAAACCAGAAGTTCGGATTGTCATTTCGCTGTCGGATTGTCACTTTCGCTGAAACCATAGAACTTCGAAACCAGAAGTTCGGATTTTCGCTGGAGACCGTTCCCTAGTCTTAGAGAAAGCGAGAAGGAGGTACCGGAGTCACCGACCCCATCCATCACCGAAACTCGTCGCAAGAAGTTCTGGTTTTGGTTTCGAGTTGCCTGCCCTTTTCAATGGAGCGTGAGCGGAATCGACGGAAAGCTCGACAAGTCCTGTTCATCAGGGGAATAGATTCCCCACCGGTTCGTCCAGAGATCATCTTGATCGGCTATTATAGGTTCATCGCGAACCGTTTTTTCGTCAGTGGCGCAGTGCTATTTGTGCGCGTTGTGGAAGAGGTCGAGACGACCTACACCAGTGGGCTTTCAGCCGAAGAGTGTGTTTGTGGGCTTTTTAGCCGAAGATAGTGCAGTGCAGTGCAGTGTTTCCACCCGTGGTCCAGCCTGTGGACAGTGGTGCCAAGTGATCCAAGTCAGCAGATACAGGTTAGTGCCATTTCCCTATTTTGTCACTGTGACTAAGTTTCAAGAATTGTGTAAGAGCTAAAATTTTGTTAATCTCAATTAGTGTGGTCACTCCAAAGGGAATTGATTTAGCTTAAGTATTTTTTTTTTTGAATCTGTATTGTG
Organism: Metellina segmentata; assembly: GCA_947359465.1. NCBI lineage: Eukaryota > Metazoa > Arthropoda > Arachnida > Araneae > Tetragnathidae > Metellina > Metellina segmentata. The sequence goes on along the minus strand of OX375884.1, from coordinate 52,495,807 downwards.
CATTTTAGAATTGCTAAATTATTGTATGTTGTGAGATTACGGTATGTCGTAAAAAGTATTGAATTGGGTGTTGTGCAAAAGAATTGAATTTTTTGGTTTTTTGGCAATTTTGAATTTTCGAAATGGCGTACTTGGGCAAAGGTAGGAAACAAGATCTAGAGGAACTAGCGGAATTTTTGGAAAGAATGGTTACTCCGGGATTAATGACATCCCAACTTAAGGAGTTAATCCTCTCGCACGATTCCTACGATGAGGAATACACAAAAGTGGCGTTAGAAAGGATTATACAGGAAAGACGGGAGAGGGAGAGGCAGGAAAAAGAACAAGCCAGTAAGGATAGGGATAGGGAACAAGCAAGTAAGGATAGGGAACAAGAAAGACAGTATAACTTTGAGCTTGAAAAACTACGGATTGAGGCATCCCGACGAGAACCCCGCGATCACGTCGACTCGTTAAGTTCCCAAGGAAAACCACGAATAGATATTTTAAAACTGGTTCCCAAATTCGATTCAGACCAGACCGACATTAGTCTGTACCTGATAATGTTTGAGCGTCAGGCTAAGAGGGCTAACATTGAGAAAAAAGACTGGGTGTCTTGCTTACAACCGGTATTGCCTCTGGATATCGTGCAGATCATCGCACGCGAACCAGATGAAGTAGCAGAAAACTATGACCACGTCAAAGAGCTTCTGCTAAAGCGGTATAAGTTGAGTCCCGAAATTTTTCGCCAAAAATTCCTCCACCATAGCCGAAAACCCGATAGCACTTGGAAGGATTTTATTTTCGAAACCCGAAATTATCTGGAAGAGTGGATTCGAGGGTTGGAGGTTATGGACTATGAATCTTTAAAAGATTTAATGATAACGGACCAAGTCAAAAGACGTGTCCCGTTGGAGGTGAGGGACCATTTCCTCGATGATTGGGCTAAGATTAAAAACCCCGGCAAATTAGCCGAACTGCTAGATTCCTACGAAGACATTCGGAAACCCAAAAGAAAGCCTTTCGAAAAACCCAAAGGAAGTACGCCCCTCCCAGGGGAAGTCAGAGAGGGGAAATACCATCCTGCTCCCGCTCGAGGGAAGAAAGATTTTTTCCCGCCTAGTTCCCAGGGAAGGAAATTCGACACTTTTGACCGGAGACGCACGCCGCGGTGTTTTGAGTGCAACGCGAGCGACCACCTAAGGCCAAATTGTCCGAGGTTGGGGAATAGGGTGACAGTTGAATCGGTAAATAGACTCAGACGGGAAGCCGAACATGAATTATTGATGCCGTATGTACAAAAGGGATCTGTAAACGCTAAAGAAATAAACATCCTTCGAGATTCGGGTTCGACCTTGGATTTAGTACACCGGAATTACGTGGACCCCAAATCCTACACGGGAGAGACCGTGTGGATTCAGCAACCGCTAGACTCCTATCAAATTTCGCTACCCTTAGCGGAAGTGAAAGTAGAAGGAGGTTTTGGGTCAATCACTACCAAGGCAGCTGTCTTTGCAAACACCGCCGATGTGCGACGATACATCTTAGGTAACCGAACAGCTCAGATGATTCGCGAATTAACGGGATATGAGTTCTCGGAAACTGAGCAAATTAATGCCGTTCAAACGCGTTTACAGAAACGGCAGTCAGAAGCGAATGTTTTGGGGGAGGGGGAAAACCCCCAAGTAGTTTCGATTTCGCCCTCGCCGGGGATAGACAAGACAGCTACAGAATTGAGGTTGGACGAACCGCTTGTTATTCCCGTGGCGGAGGCAAGCGGCACGGAATTGGAGCTTCTGGAAGTAAAGAGAGAGGAATTTAAGAAGGCGCAGGAAAATTGCCCTAGTTTGAAAGAGGCGTTAGAGATGGCGTCCGACCCAAAACAAAATCAGAGGGATAAACCATATTCATTTGAGAAGGGAATACTTGTAAAAGGTCGAGAAGACCGAATGGGTCTGGCACAGAAATTATTAGTAGTGCCAAAGGCGTTAAGGCAAAAGGTTTTGGCGTTGTGTCACGAAGGGACATCGGCGCACATGGGGGGTACGAAATCAAAGGATAAGCTTGCGCGGTATTTTTATTGGCCCGGGTGTTTTCGGGAGATGGAAGATTATGTGCGGTCATGTGATCCTTGTCAAAGGGCGGGAAAGCCGAATGACAGGAAAAAGGCCCCGTTGGCGATAAATAAGACCGACGTGGAGTTGAGATCGGGCGAGCCTATTAGTCTTCCTATGACAGAGGCTAACGACCAAAAAAAAGAACTAAAGGGGCAGAGAGACGACGATGTTTCTGGAGGGGAGAAAGTAAGTCCCCAAGTAGCCAAGTTATGCTCTCCGAGGGTGGTAATCCAGACCGCTATCGCAAAGGTGCGATCGAAAGAACCGTTGGTTCTTCCAGTGGGGGTAGCAAGTGAAACGACGGGAATGATTTTCCTGGAAATACCGAATAGCAGTAAGGGAAAGATAACGGAAGGTGGCCCAGGGTTAGAAGAAGAATTAGAGGTTTCCGTTTCCGTTCAGGAGGAAACTTTTGAAATAGGTCACGTGGGCAAAAAAGGGGAAAAGAAAAGAGTTGCTAGTGAGTGAAGGGGTGAAGCCAAGACCTTTAGAGTTAGGTTCCGGAGCCGGATCAGATTGGGACCCACAACTTACACCGTTAGTGTTTTCCACGGTACACGTGAGCAGCGTTTACGCCCCGGCAGAATTGGTGCACGGGAAGAGTATAAAAACCCCAGACACCTTGCGGTATGAGAAATGGCTAGGACCCCAGATAAAATTGTCACGAGATTGGCAGGAATGTGAAATCGGGAGGGTATTAATGATTTTGGCAATGCATCGACCAAAAAAATTGGAAATTCCGCGATCAAACACCGATCTGGGAAAGGAAAAAAAGGGAAACACTTGAACGCCGACAGTCTGAGTCGCGCTTTTCGCGAAAATTCAAAGAGCTAAATAAAATGTAATTGAGGAAGATTTGTGTTGTATAGTGTAATATTATTGCGAATCATGTTTTGAGTTGAGTGAAATGGAGATGTTTGTAGTTATGGCATTTCACTTAAATGTTTCTTTTTCTTTCTGGAGATTTTAAGTGCTAAAATTGTGAATCATGTTTGCTCGGAGTGAAATTGGTAGCCTTGTAATTATGAAATATTCATTCAATGATATCAGTATCTTTTGCTGAGGATTTTAAATGTTAAAAGTTGTAAATTATGTTTTGCGTATGGTGGAATTGATTTCTTGTATCTATGTTCTTCACTCGAGTACTTTTCGCTGAAAGCTACGTGCAAATTTAAATTATGTTTTGTGTAGAGTGGAAATTAATTTTGTGTTTAGGATGTTTTCACTCTGTCATTTTAAACCACTGTCGAAGATTTGTAGTTTTAAAATTGCAACTCATGACGTGTGTTGAGTGAAACTTAGGAATTTGGTTTTCGCTTAACAAGATTGATATTTTATATATGTTTTGGTGTATTTTGGTTGGTTTAATGAAAGTATTATTATATAGTTCGTATTGTGTATTGAAATTTTGGGTTTCGCTTAACGAAATTCTTATATGTGATGTGGTTAATGTGATTTGGTTTTAGTTTTAACGAATTTGGTATAAGTCTTAATGTTTGGTGTTTATTTTGTTTATATTTTAATTTGGTATTTGAGCCTTGAGTGACCATACTGTAAGGGAGTAGAAAGTTACTCCGGTATATGAATTTTAAATTGATTGGATTTAACTTGCCTTACACATATTCTTGAGTCACGGTTTCAGGATATGGTGGTGGTAAGTGATCTGTTATTCTGAATTGCCAGTGGGTGATTATCCGTGCGTCTGTGGATGCGTACGTTGAAAACTTTTCACCTTTGGGAAAAGTTTTTTCAGTAGTGGGGGCGGTTGTACCATATGGTACTTGCCGACCCTTTTCCCTAACACGTGGACGCTGGAATGTTTCGGAATGCGAAAACAACTTTATTCTGCACGTGCGGTTCCCCGGTCTCTTATCTGGGATCACGTTTTAGCGGTGGGATGAGAGACGGTTTTCGCAGCTGTGTGGGGGTGTTTCTGTTCGGCAGAGAACATAAACATCTCTAGAGGGCTCGGAATTCACCCCCCTCTCGTTGTCAGCGGCGGTTCTGCGAAGCGAACGTGGTTTTTGAGGAGAATTCGGACTCGAGATTCAACGAGAGACAGACGTCTCTGTTTTGCCAATTGTGTTACTTTGCCTTCAGGCAGGGTTCGATTGTCGATGGCTGTGCCCATAATTATCTTGTAAATATTTATGTAAATAAATAGTTTAATTTTAAATCAGCTGTCCGTCAAATTCTTACATGACGGTACAATTCATTTCCCCAAAATTACATTTTATGACAATCTAGTACTTCAATGAAATAACTAAAAATGTGCAAATAAAGTATTGTATTGGATTTTAAGGCACAAGGTCCTAAAAAGGACAAGCTGTGTCAAACATATTGGGTTGGCAAATAAGTCCATTCGGTTTTTTTGAGTTACATAAAATACAATTCTTTTCTATGACTTCTTGCTATTTCTCTAAGAACTTCATAATGCCACGTTCATAAAACGCATGAGTATTACTGGCAAAAAAAGATTCATATGTTTTTTTACAGCCCCATCATTAGCCAACTTTATACCGTTCAAAGAATTTTGTAGTGAGCGGAATAGGTGATAATCTGAGGGCGCATGATCCGGAGAATAGGCAGTGTAAGGCACAATATATATATGTCCCAGCAAAGTCTTTACAATTCCTGCCGTGTTCTTAATGAAGTATGGGGTATGGCATTATCATGGTGAAAGGCGACTCCTTTACGATTTGCCAATTCTGGATTCTTTGAACGTATGGCTTGATCTAATTTTTTTAACTGGGAGCAGTATACGTCTGAGTTCATTGTCTTGCCTTATGGCAAGAGCTCATAATAAATGATACCCTTATAATCCCACCAAACTGAGAGCATAATTTTCCTCTGGTGCAATCCTGTCTTCGATGTTGATTGTGGTGGATAGCTACTCTTTCCCAGTGATCTTTTACGAATGACGTTGTCAAATACAATCCACTTTTCATCACCCATAATCAGCTGCTTCAAAAATGGATCTTTTCCCTGGCATTTAAGGAGTGTGTCGCATATGGAAATGCGAGCAGTTAGGTTGTGTTCAGTCAATTCAAACAGCAAGCAAACATTATGGCAAGAAACGCATCCCAACTGGTGCAAATGATCTTCTACACTTGTGTGGCATATATATTGAGCTCCGTAGCAATCTCCAGTACAATTTGGGATAAATTTTTACCGAAGGTAGCCTTTATTATGGCTCGGTCAATCACCGTAAAGCGACCTTAGCGGGGTCACGTCACTGAGTTTAAAATCCCTGGAATGTAACTTGGTGAATTACTTTTGACACATATGTTCTGTTAAGGCATCATATCCATACACATTGCAAATTTTTTTTATGCACTTCAGCAGCTTTTTTACCTTTTTAAAAATAAAATAGTAAAATGTGGTGAAAACGGACGTTCCTTTATTTCCATGTTTACAAGCACGCAGCTTGCACAATAATCTAAGTAACCCAGCGTGCATATATAAATTACATAATATTGACGTTCCCTGTCACGTGAGCTAGTTAGTTGTGTATTTGCGCTGTGCAATAGAGATTGTGGATAGAAGATATTCTGCTCCACAGAAAAATCGAATTAGGTGAATTGCCCACTCAATAGTATTGTTTCCATCTTTTGTGTTTAAATAAGCAAATTAAGTTAAAACTGTAATTTGGGTTTTGAAACAAAAATACACTGGACACATTACTTGGTCTCACCAATATTAACTCGCATTTAAAAATAAAAGCTATTCTGAAACATTTGATTACATAGTAAAAATGGTGTCAAGAAATTTTTTACAATCAAAATCAACCCCTTCTAATAATCAAAACAAATTGATGATAAACGTATCTATAAATAAAATTATAGAAGAGCATTTTGATATAAATTAATACATATAATCATTATGCTGGTTTCCATAAATTAAGTAACAAATGAAAAATCAGCCGATTTGACAGAAATTTTGTGAAAATCTTAACCATATCTTTGCATCAAACAAAAATGAAGGATATATAATTCATCCATTTATCTGAGACACAAAGAATAAGAAATATACATAAAGATATACCTCACAGCAATGTTTAAACGATACTGTTGTTAAAGGTGATCTGTGTGGTCAATTTTCTGAATAAATGTATCGCTCGTTGCACCTGCATGCCGATGAACAATGAAGTCATGTAACACATCTCTAGTGGTGAGCATTTATGGTTCCTTAGAGGAGTACATAGAGGTCCACTTAAATGATGCCACCCCAAATAAACACACTACTACTGTCATATGTGTTCCTTTTGGATAGAGAGGGTAATGTTCCAATTCATAATTTGAAAAAAAAAAAAAAAAAGTGGATTTTGGTTATTAAGTGGATTTTGTTTGGGTTGTTTAACAGTAACATGGTACAATAGTATCAGTGCTATAGAAATATTAGAAAGATATGCATAAAGAACTGAAGTGTAAGAAACTGATTAAACATTAGGATTACCAATCTTTCTGTACTCATAACTATGAAATGGTAAAACCTAATGACATGAAATTTGGTATATGATTCCTGTTTGAAATTATGAAGTTGGTGCTTAATATAGTATAAAAACGACTCCTTATGCAAATTTTATGAATTTGAATTGACATTAATTCCTGTTAAATGCCATCTTTGAATTTTCTCTGTTATTAAAATTGTTTGAATGAAGAGGGGTGCTTTTTCTAAAATTGTACCTCTTATAAGTACGATAATTAAAGTCATTTTGGTCAGATTCCGAAGAGATAATGCACAACATCAGCCGAAGAGAAGGATTCTAAAGGGCATGTAGGAATTTAAGGGACTGTTAGAAATTGCAATTAAATTATTCTGAAGCGTATCCTCAGTACTGTTTATTTCACTGAATAGTTTATTAAATTTTAATAGGATTTTGTGTTAAGATAATCTCTTTTCAGATAATCTTTGCTTCCAGTTGGCAGCCTTAATATTTAAGATAGATACATCTTTGAGTGATTCTCTTTTGATTCCCTGACTATTCAAGTGCATGCTACCAGAAAAAAACTAAGATTTTCACAGTTCAAGATTTTAGATAAACACTTTTGGAAGTTCACAACATCCTTGAGTTTTTCCAATCATTTAGTATAAGTACAAAAGAGAACTTAACATAAACACATAGCATAAGAAAATGAAATGAAATACACTTATAATGAGATTATTCTTTGGCACATGAAGCCTGGTAAAGTTTGATAGGGCTTTTTGCTAAGCATATAACTTTATACCATAATAATGTAATGAAAATATAAACTATAACAACCTGAAGGAATTCAATTGCGTAAGTGGAAATCTTGTGTGGTAAATGCAAGACCCATGTATCCGGAAGAACAGTAAATGTGTAGCTGAAAATATAAAGCACAATCAATTACATAAATTACACCTGGGTTTTTTAGTATCCACTATCTATTAATTTAATTATTCTCACTTTGATATCATTTCAGCTTTGATTTCACTTACCTAAAACTTAAATATTTTATTCAAAACTTGAGAATACATTCATTGATATTTGTAAAGAAATCAAGTTGTAGATAATAAAGAAAATAATAATTAAAAATAATCAGGCTTTTACTTCAACACTAAATAAAATTACTTTTTCTTGAAATAACACTTTTGTATCTTTCTATATCATTACTTGTGTATTTCATAATATTAATAAAATAATTATAGTGAAAAATTATGCTTAGATCAGATGAACATTCAGATAAAAGTATTGCTTGCAAAAATTCTCTGAGACGACATGCTTTTAAAATACAGGTCAACAAATATAAAAATTTTTTGTTTTCTAAAAATAACAATTTTAAGTTATGTGCATTTTGTAGTCAATTTCGTACACAAAATATTCTGTGTATATTTTGCAACAAAGGTTACACACAGCTTAGGTTAATTGAACACAGTTCAACTAATAATTCACTGACAGTGTCTAGTCAAAGGCATCATTTGCTTCAAAAATTAAAAATTCATGACATCTTATTAAGTAAAAAAATATGCTTAGAATTAAATGTGCTAATAAGTATAAAAAGCATTTAAAGATATCCAAAATTATTAGTTTTAAACATATCTCAAAACTATTTACTCTTAAGATACCAATCAGTTAAGTAAATGAGTATATATAACTAGCCCAACGTTGACCGTGCCCATGATGTAAGTTAATAATCTGGTGTAAAATTTTCCGCAGACTTCAAATCCGTTGAAATTTTTAAACTATCTTTAGCGATTTCGATTTTACGAAAAAGAATTAACAATCCCAGTCAAAATGTTTTTTTATTTTTTGCTCTCCTTCCCTGAAATGGAATAGGTCAGGAAATGTAATCTGTTTATTTTTTTTGAACGCAAAGGGCAGAAGATGCAATCTTTCACGTGACGTCACAATCTCTTGCGAAAATATAAGATAAATTCAATTTAAAAATTATTTATTTAAAGAAAATCATATTTTTAGGTATCGATATAAAGTAAAATTTTCCGCAGATTTCAAATCCATTGAAATTTTTACTCTATCTTTAACGGTCTAGGAGATAGAAAAAAGCGAGTCCAGTTTTAAGATTTATCGTCTGGCTGGAAATCATTCCTCCGCGCAAAATCAAAGCGGAAACGAAAAAAAAAAATTCATGGTTCCAAAGGCTGATTGCAAAGTCACGTGGGAAGAAAAAGTTCAGATTCGGGTGTTTCTTCTTCCGGAAGAAACGCGTTGTTAAACCGATGGAGAATAAAACTATTAAATTCATTTAAAAATCTTCTAGATTGAATTTTCAAATTCGCCGAGACCCAAAAATTGCAAAAAATTCGGACTACCTGTGTGCCAAATCTCATTGCTGTAAGTGCTATACAATCGTCAGGATTTTGCGGCAAGAAACAGACAAAAACTTTCTTTCATAATAATAGTAGAGAAGGGCGCTTGTGTTTTGGTAACGTGTATCATAACTTGGTAAGCCAGTCAAATAAATTTCAGCATATTGCTTAAATGTTAAAAATGTATGCCAAACGTGTCAAAATTCTGATAACAAATTAGTTTGAATTAGAAGTAATATTACTTTTCTGGTAGTGTATGTTCAGTGAAAAGCCTTTGATGAAAAAACAGAAAGTTTAAAAAAAATTGTCACTATGAATATCTTTAAGAAACTAATGTCTTAATATAATAAAGTAGAAATATTTTCAAAATAAATTCTAAGTTTAAAAATTAAACCAGCAAAGTCAAGCTTTATGAATGCATTTATACTAGAAAAACGATCTGTCACTATTTTGTACTTTGCTTCACTCTAGTAGCACTACAGATTTGACGATATCAAACCAGAAATGAAGAAAAATGTAGGGAAATGTTAAAAATGTACATTTTATTTAGGAAGGACTTTTATATGAATTGTGGTATCAGAAGCAGGAGACTTCGGTCATAGCTTTAAAATAGAAAAGAAGTGAATACCTTATCAATTAGAAAAAGTTAAGGATCTGGCAATTGCTTTCTATAATATACACTACCCTACAATAATGGAACGGACAGCAAGATGTGATGGTACAAGGGAAATAATACATGCTTTAATAGGGGGTGGTCCCCCACATGCTGCAATTACACTAGCAACCCTTCTGGGCATACTTTCAACAAAGATTTGATACACAGCTAAGGGTATTTGTGTCCATTCCTACTGCATGAATGTCGCCAGCTCAGCTGTAGATTTCGGACGTGGTTCCCTGGTCCGTAAGTGTCGCTCTAACTCGTCCCACAAATGTTCTAGGGGGTTTGGGTCGGGACTTGTGAGTACGCCATGGAAGGCGTTTTAAATCCATATTTTGATACCTCTGCATGGCATAGGCTGAAACAAGACATGGAGCGTTGTCGTCCTGAAAGTAACCATTCGTCCATTCCACAAAATTGCCAGAGCGTAGGAAGAACCTGATTGTCCAAAATGTTCATGTCGGCGTTCAATTTACCTTGAACAACATGCAAAGATCCCTGGCCATACCACGAAAAACACCCCAAACAAGTAGTCGGATTTTATGGAAATCCGCTGGCGTGCGGTCCATTATTGCAGGGCAGTGTATACTAGCAGTACCGGCACGGCATTACCTGTGACAAAGTTTATGCTTTAAAATAAAGTCAACATCACCGATTCCGTCAAAACCAAGTTAAACAGTAATAAACAAAAACAAAATTGCGTAATTGATAAAAATTAAGTATCGCTACTTTCAAAAAGTCTTAATGCTATAGAAAAAAGCAGGAAAGTTATGTTTTAAAAAAGTTATGTTAAACTCTAAACCAAACTAAACAGTAATAAGTTCTGCTTTTAAAAAAGCAAGAAACAATACAAGAAGAGTGACTGTACACTGGACCGTGACTCAAATGAAACAACGGTAATTCTTACAACTTTTACAATCTGTTACGAGAGGAAAAAAAAATAAGAGAAGTAATAAATTTAATGAGAGAGAGAGAGAGAATGTTAATAATGTAAAAAAAAATGTTAAATTAAAAAAATTTCTAGATTAAATTTTAAAATTAGAGCTTCAAGGTCTATTCAGTCATCCTTAGGGCTACTTGTGTGTCAAATTTCATTAATGTAAGTGATATGGATGCATCTGGACACCTCCATATGAGTAACACAGATTTCTTTTCGTATACCCACCCACAACATTTTGCAATATACAGAAATTCACAAGTTAATAAATGAAAGTCATATATCTCTCTCTCTCTCTCTTCACAAATAAAGTTTTTATAAAAACTAAGAAATTACTAATTTATTTTGTGCATAACTTCGACACCTGATCAAACACAGAATTAATCAAATTCTAAAGTATAATGTCATGTCTATTGCCTCATTCATTCATAACAGATAGTACAAGTTCAATTTCTCTATAGAAGTGCTTATTTTTTGCAAACACTATGGTTCACAACCCTCTAGAGGTTTTTCATTTGGTTTAGATGTGGACTCCTTAAATATATTTTAGATGAATTAGATGCATGACAGTATGGTTGGTTGGTTTTATGGGCCACATTTGGCCATGCTGCGCCAGAGACAAGACGTGCAGCGCCAGACACAAGACATGCATGACAGAAATAATTATTCTGTTCGGTTTCACCAAAGAAACAATCAAACGATATTAGATGTTCATAAAATTCTTAATGGTCATAAAAATATTTCATTCAGTAATGTGCTGCAGATTGTATTTTCTTGCATATGAATAAGCAACATGACAGAGCCTTCAATCATTTATCTACAAAAGCAATTTAGTTATTCCCTTAAATCAAATCAGTGATAATTTTAGCCTTCTTGTCATTCAATGAGATCTTTTTCAAAAATTAATGTTTTCAATCTTTATTCCAGAACTTGACATTATTGGCCCTTTGAAAACTTTCCTCTCTGTGTTGCTTTAGCCTATTATTTCATACCAGGGTGATTATAATTTAAGTTCAACTTAAAAAGCTGAGAAAAAAAAAACACTGCTCAGAATGACATGAAATTTGAACTGAATACTCAAAGAAGGGGAAAATGGTATGACACAAGAAAAAAAATCCAAATTTTAGCAATAGACAGCGTTTTAAGCGTCATAATATGCAAAATAAAAGACGTGTCATGCGTACGACACATTGCATTTCTTATAAAAATGCGGGGTACATGCCGTTTTCCTCATATTTCGTCTGAGAAGCTCGTCATGACTCTTGCTCTGCTTGAAAAGATCTTTTACAAGAACGGTGACAATGCGCCAGTAGCTCTAAAGAAATTCCGGACAGTAAAGGACTGTGGTTCGATGTCTGCCAAGGGTCTGGAGAAAATTATTAAGACAATCAAAGAGACAGGTTCTTTTGAAGTGAAATCTGGCAGAGGGAGGACCAATTGCTTTGACGTCAGTACAGGGTGTCTACTAAATTTCTGTAGGTCCATCTAGGGACTTTTAAAATAAATGCATGATCTGATTTTACATGATTATGTGGGTCAGTTAGATGCAATTATACTTCAAAATCACACTTTTTTTTAAAATTCTTTACGGTCTAATCTAGAGAAAAAACGACTCTAGTATCAAATTTCAGCTTTAATAAGCTGTTTTCTAAATTAAATTTTAAAAATAAAGACAAACCATAAATCATGTCAAAGTAGATGAACATTAAATAAATACTCTATATTATCTTCATTATTTCTGTTTTCTGAATACTTGAAATTTTTATAAGAACTGAAGAAAAAAAAATCCACAATCACTTTAAAAACATTTTGTAACGTAATTTTTTTATTTTTATGTTTTATGGCATTAAATGAAATTGGTAAAAAAATTATGTATCAATTTGTGTTTAAAAAAACTGGCTCCGAATGTGGTTGGATTGGGAGAGTTACACCATTTTCATTTTCTTTTCAGTTTGCATAATTTCTTTGTCTAATTGTTCAATTTCATCATTTGCAGTATGAAATTTCCTTTTTCATTTGTTTAAGTTAAGATGCAGCCGTTTGTTTACGCCTTAATTTTTTTTTCTTCCATCCATAATTGAACTTTTTTCTAGTAATAAAGAGGAGATAAATTTTCGGGACAAAATTTATGATTTCGGGACTTTTTCGGATTACAGTAGACACCCTGCAGTAGAAGATGTGACCACAGCATTCCACGAAGAGACAAGCGTTGGTGTGCAAATGTGCACTGCACGGGGAATTGCACACCACAGCATTCCACGCAGATACAAGCGGTGGTGTGCAAATGTGCACTGCACGGGGAATTGCACGAACTTTGGAGATACCTGTGAGCATGGTGCACAAAAATTGTACGAAACATCCTGCATTGCTATCCATACAAAATTACCCATGTTCAGGAGTTGCTTCCTGCTGACCTGCCAGTAAGACAAACGTTTGCTCGCATGGAAGTGGGCAATGAATGGCCATGGAACAATTTGTGTACAGACAAAGCGCATTTCCATCTCCAAGTACATGTCAATAGTCAGAATTGCAGAATATGGGCAACGGAAAATCTGTTCGCATATGAACCAGTACCTCTTCATTCTGCAAAGGTAACTGTGTGGTGCGGGTTGACGTCATCGTTTATTTATCGTAGGACCATTTTTTTCGTAGAGATGGATCGTGCGGGTTCTGTTACTTAGACCGTCAATGATAAACACCATGAGTCTTTAGAGAAACCACGTCATTCCAACACTTCAACAGCGTGCTCTTGTGGGTAGCATCATTTTTATGCAAGATGGCGCACTTCCGCACATTGCAAAGCCAGTGAAGCAGCTGCTCAAGAGGCATTTAGGAAATTATTGTTATCAGCAGTAATTTTCAAACAGACTGGCCGTTAAAATTGCCTAGGATCTTCTGGACTACTGGCTGTGGGGTTATATGAAAAATGTTGTGTTCAGTGGTCCGATTGCAAACTTAGCTAAATTGAAGACACGCATTGCGCAACACAATCTTGATGTTACCCCTGAGACACTCCGATCTATTGTGGAACATGCTGTTCCTAGGTTTCAACTTGTGGCAGAAAACAGTAGACAGCATATTGAACATGTCTTGCTCAAGTATGGCGATAGTTAACAACCGATTTCATTGTTGCTTTTTATGCAGATTTTGGCTTCATGACAATTAAAAACCGATTTCATTGTTGCTTTTCATGCGGTTTTCGGCCTCAGGACAATTAAAAGCCAATTTTCCCATACCGAGTTTAAATTTCAGGTCATTCTGAGCAGTTTTTCAGCTTTTTGAAAGTTGAATTTTGATTATGATCACAAATGATATGTACTTCATTTTCACTTTGAAATTCATAATTTATTTCCAATTTGAAATTAATCATTTTGAGACTGTTACACATAAGGTACTCTAGCTTATTCAATTTGATATTTTATGAGTTGTGACATATCATTCAAACACAATGAATCTAACTGTAATTAAAAATCACAACTTTAATTTTACACAAACACGAACACATAAAACATTAACATTTTGAGACCGTTTTTGTACTACTTCTCACAAACAATACAGTTTTCCTTTCTAATCTTTGAGGAAGTGAAATTTCTGAAAATTGAAGGAGGTGAAATGTTCGCCAAATGTTATTTAGTTCAGCGTCATATCACTCATCAACATGGTTGATGCAATAACTCTCCTGATGGTGCTACAGAGTTGAAATTCTTATCCTTTGCGAGTCTAAATATTTGTCCTTTAATGCATAACAACTTTTCTACTATTTGATTGTTTCCCTTTTTGTCACAACTTTAATCATTCTTTATTAAGTAAAATATAATAAACAACTGATTTAGAAAGTTCAATTGTTTTATCATGTTTTCTTTTAGATTCATTAGCACCTCTGTATTAGAGAACTTTGGTTGCTTCGTATTCAGAATTCTTAGCCTCCTGACATTGCAAAGTTACAAATTAAAATAAATATTCGAAATTGTAATGTCTCTTACAGTAATCTGCAACTATATTTACATTCTGTGTTCATGGTATAAAAGATCCAAAACAAGAAAATTTTCTGAATGCTCTTATATTTTCTGAATTTTAAGAATAGTAAGAAATATAATTATTCCTCAAATTGATTTAATACCTTTAATTAAAATACAAGTAGTAATATTTGCATATCATTTTGCTTTAGAGAACAATTAAAATTTTAAGTAGCGTGATACAACTTCTAATTCGCACGGTTCTTAAAGGAATTTCAAAAGGTTCTCTTACCTGTCAGACGAGAAAGACAATCTAGGCTTTATCCTTTTTAACCTTTATTTGACACAAACACAACATCACAAACAACACAAAGAAACACGGAATACTAATCAAGCGTCACATTTCTGACACAAGACAGTACTAACTGAAGCTTCAACATCTATCTCACGTCAGAGTGCATGCAGCGCCCTCTGTTCAACATTTGAGTTTCAACATAGTGTTTTATACTTTCTGAACATACTTAGACTAGACTTAAGTTATTTCTTAAATACTAAGCAATGTATCATCATATACAGACAGCATTTGCTTCGACTGATTTTTTGTTTTGACACTAAGAATCCTAAAACAGTTTTAATACATAGTTCTCTTTCACATAGCATGAGATCAACATAAAATTTTTTATTCTACTTACGTGCAAACTACTGAATAATTTATTAAATGATCAACTATCAACAACTCATCGAATTTTCATCACAACTTTTGATTTTGTGCAGATTATCTATAAGACTGTTTTAGAGAAGTATGGAGCAGATAATAAGGTATAAAAGAGATAGTTAATGTCATACTGGATCGACATAACCAGGCTATTGGTGACAGTCTTAGATCAATCCCGAAGGGAAAGATTAAGGACAATTCATAATTTTGAACCTCGGTCAGATAAGGTCAATACACGAGCTGGCACAGCAGTCTTTAAACCTCCACAACTTGAGTGCATTTGAGGCCACGAAAGACTTAACCTGGGAAAGATTAGTGGTACCATATGGTACCAGAAATAAGGGTTTAAAATATTAGAATTTTATTCGTTATAATGAAAATTTTTTTTTTGTTTGTCAGTAGATGGCACCACACAAGAGAGAGAAAAATCCTTTCTAGGTAATAATTTCAGTCAACAACACATCAGCGTTTTACTTTGAGCGGCAGAAACAAGAACATTTTTGGGCTATGACAAAAGACCCATCAAAAAAGTAAGTACAACCGTTCTCTCTTATCTAATATACATAGAAATGAAAGCTTGATACAATATTTATCGCTTGACTAGATATCACGTACAGTGTTTCAAAAAAAAAATATATATAATAATATTATGTAAATTTTTTTCTATTGGAATGTTACTGGTACCACTAGACTTTTACATTATGTTTTTGTCACTGCTTTGATTTTTATTGATTTTTTGCTCCGGAAAATACAGAAAGGGTTTAAAAGTGTATATTTAAATTATTTATGATAGAATAGTAACAAAAATTAAAGTGTATAAAATAATAATACGAAAATTTTGCATAAAAACAAAACAAATAAACCAGCATTTCTATTGCTATTTGATAAAAATAACAAAGCCAAAAGTATAATGGTGTTTGGTTGCATGGTCCTCAATAAACATGACGTGATTGGAGCAGAATATATTATATTTTTTATTTACATATTATATATATTTATTTCTTACATCAGAATATATTTCTTATACATTTTTTTTCCTCATTGACTAACTTTTTTCATACTATATCTTTCTTATGTACTTCTATGACAAAATTAATAAAATAATTATGACCAAAAAAATTACTTAGATCAGCAGCAATCTAATAATCAGAATATTGAGAAGTATGAGTTATCAAAGTATAGCTATAAAAAACACTCTTAACAGAATTTTAAAATATAACTGACCAACACATGTGAAAAACTTATTGCTAAAAATTAGGTTCAATAACTATAAAAAAATTGTGTTTGCAGATTGCATTAGTAGTTACAGCAACTTACTTAGCAGCAAAAAGTTCTGTTATGTGGGTTACTTTGTTCATACCATAACCAGAAAATCTTTCATCATAAAAGGGAACTGAGTTCGTTTTGCTAAAAAGAAAGCAATGTAAAAGACTTATTTGTGTAGTATTAGTTGAATAGTATAATAGATAAACAATACAGATTTGTTTGTACAACAAATAGAAAAAATATTACTAGTATTACTTAATCCTTTTGATCTGAAGTCCAATAAAAGTCGTACTTAACAAAATTTGAATCTAAGTCACCTAAAACTTCACAAACTGTACTAGCACAGCAGACGAACACAGTGAGCCAAGATAACTCCACCAAACGTTTGGATGTTTTCTATTATTTTTTTGGGATAAATTTAGTTGAATATTTTTGGATACAATTTGACACGTTTTCTTTCTATTAAAATATATTTAACGGTATGTGCAGATAAATTAAACCAATTTAGACACTTTAATAAAATATTTAGATGCACATTTGTTTTGTTAAAATTTGAAAACACGATAGGCAACTAAAAAAATTTAAATTCTTAATATCAAATACAACTGCTGAATTTTAAATCAGAATGCTAGTCCATCAAGAATAGGGCAAACAGATGCAAAAATAAAAAAGTGAACAATCGAATATGAAATAAACTGAAGTGGAGGATATTTCAAAACGACATTATTTAAGCATACACGTTTCATGAAATGAAAGCTCAACACTAAATTAAAAACTTTTCTTTAAAATAGGAATGTATGACATATTTGGTTAAGGGTTTTAGTAACTCTCTATATTAAAAAAGCGTTGCCGCCACAGTCGCAGGATTGAAAACTCGCTTTTTTCGCTCAGTTCTTAGACGGTTTTTCGAGAAAGTACAGATCCGAAAAATTCAAAATTTACATGGTTTGTTCAAAATTGTACAGGGAACAAGATGAAGAAGATTTATTTCCGATGGGGCTATTAGTTTACGGTGCATTAAGTGTCAAAGTCGAAAAGAGCGAAAATTCTACCGCGAGTGAGCAAAACACATACAAATTTTCAGTCTTCAGCCATGATTTTTTTTTTACAGTACTTCTAAACGTGAATTTTTGCAGATCGTCGAGTTTTTTTATAAATTTATATTTGGTTCCTAATAATATTTTTCTTGAAATTCTGAAAAAAAAAAATCGAGACATTTTTATTATTTTTTGTTAAAATTATCATATTTATAGCTTAAGACTATAAGTTTCTAAATTTGAAAACATCACAGGAAACCTTAGAATGTACTCATTCTAATGGTACAATTATTATTGAAATTGGTTTATAAATAAATTCGATGCGATTTAAAAGTTGGTGATACAAATTTCATATATTTTAGATCGTAATTTCCAACACAAAACTAAAACTGTCAAATCTACAGCTTAATACTATTATTTCTTAAATTTGAAAATACCACATGCAAGCTTAGAACGCACTCTTTCGTATGGTATAATTATTTATAAAATTGGTTCACAAATAAATTTTTGATGCAATGAAAAGTATAATTTTGCGATAGCGTACAACTTGTTTATAACGAAACCCACATTCTGAAAGGTTACATTTTCAACTAACAGGTTTGCCAGATAAAACACTTATCGTAGCAACAATAAACATAGCAACGATTTTTTTTATTTGGCCGTTGCAACCATTTTGTGACGTCATGGAGCTGAAGTCCAGAATGGATCGCTTTTTTCGTGTTATCATCAGACGGTTGCACGAGAAAGTACAGATCAGATAATTACGAGATAAACATGATTTATTAAAAATTATACAGGGAACAAGATGGAGAAGGCTTTATACTGATGCAGCTATTAGTTTAAGGTGCATTATGTGTTAATGTCAGGGCTCCTAACGGGTTTAAAGATCTAAAAAGGTGAAAAAGTGACTAATCGAGCAGAAAAAAAGTGACTAATTGAGCAAAAAAAAAGGGGATAAATAACAATAACGCTAAATATATTCAAATATAAAGATAGAAAAAAAAAAGATCCTTCCCTATCCTTTCTTTCGAAGGATATTTTTATTTTCTTCATTTAAAAAGTACATAATTTTAAAATATTATGTAAAAATAAAAAAAAATCGCAATGATTATTTTTTAATTTGTTCATTTTTGATACAGCTTGAAGAATTTCTTCCTTTTCTTTGAAATGTTATGTCTAATTTTTTCTTTCTATATTAAAAAAAAAGTTACCGCCGTTGCAGGATTGAAAACTGTGTTGTTAAGCTCGATTCTTAGATGGTTCACCTAGAAAGTTCGGATCACTTAAATATGAAATTAACATAGTTTGTTCTTCATTGTGTTATCTGAACAGTTGTAAAGATCTTTCTTTCTTTTTTTTTATGTGTTTATTAATTTAGGGTTCATTAAGTGTCAAAGTTGAAAAAGTGAAATTTCTTCTGAGAGTGAGCAAAACACATACAAATTTTCAGACTTAAGCAGTGTGTTTTTTTTAAAGAGTACCTATCAACGTAAATTTTTGCAGCTCATCAAGTTTTCTTAGAAATTTCAATTTGGTTCTTGTTATAATTTTTTTGAAATTTGGGGACAATCGGGACATATTTGTTATTTTTTTTAAACTGTCATATCTATATCTCATTATTATTAGTTTTTAATTTTGAAAATATAGAAGTATACCTCAGAATGTACTCTTTCTTACGGTACAAGTATTTTTTTAAAAATTGGTTAATAAATAAATTTGATGCAATCAAAAGTTGGTCACACAAATTTTGTATTTTTTAGTTCGCATGACAGGTTCTTCTTGCAGACGAGGGTTGTATTTTTTATTATCGGGTTTGCCATATATAAATATTTATCACAGCAACAATTGCCATAAAAACGATTTTCTTTTTATTTGGCGAGGAAAAAGGATAGCTTTTTTCACTGTTCTCAGACGGTTTACCGAGAAAGTACAAAGTACAGATCGAAAAGTTATCTAATTTGTGTTCATTACGGAACACATTTCTGAGGAACACAACAAACTTACTCACAGCCACTTGATTCATACCAATCTATGCTGTTATACATATTGTTATAAAACTAACACTTAAATTATTTTTCAGAGATGAGGTTTTGAATTATGACCCCTTTTAAATAAAATCAATTTCAAATATAGACACATAATAGTTTTTTTGGGGAATGCATAAGTGCAGAAGTATGAACAAAACATAAATTTAAAGGGGTGGGAGGATATACAATCCATCAATATCAATGAAAAAATAACATGTCTTTTAAAATATTGTGTGGTACCCAAGTATAAAATTAGTAAAGGATAGACTTTATTAAGAAATTTTAAAAATATGAGTGGTATTTAAATTATAAAATGTTTAGTAATTTAATCAGAACAATTATAATTACATTTAAATATTAAAAATGTACTCACCGTAAAACAATATAAGGCTCATATTTATCACAAAATGTATGAAGAGAATATGGTTTGTCTGCTCTATACCATTTCCAGTAATCAGTGATTCTGTGAGATTCACTTGATTCCGATATTCCTGAATTAGTTTAGGCAAACAATGTAAATTGTATGAGCAAATACATACAACCTTTAACACGAGCTTATAATGAAACATTGTTTTTATAATGTGAAACAAAATAAATCTACGAGTGGCTAGCATCACAGAGCAATGTTAGGAGGTACATTAAAGCAGTTTGAAAATTTTATAAAAACGAATAAGCACACAATACAATTTAAATCGATTGTTATCTCGGATTTGCATTCATTACTCACATTGTCAAGTAAAGCATTTACTGATACAAAAGAGAAATACATACAGTATAACTAACAGGTACAGTATGCAGATTGCTAGTGTAAAGGACAATCAAACCAAGCTCATTGAAAATAAACCAGAAGCTAATACAAAAGTAAAAATGTGACTACATTTTTTATTTTAGTAGCTAAATATTAAAAAAAAAAAGCATATCCCAGCATGAATATGTGTTTAAAAACGGTGAGAGAATAGCAGGTAAAATAAATGAAATCTTAATTTAATAAAAGCTGTTTAATAAAAGGATACTAAATGGTAAAATAAATGGTTCTTCTCTGTGAAGTAATTGTAACAATTCTTCTTTTGTTTGAGGAGCATTATCACTTCTCTGACAAAACAGAAAGAACAATAAAATAAAATTGTAAACATACACATGTATTTTGTTAACATTAACATACAATAAAATACACATGAGGCATATGTACAGTGAATGTAAATTACATTTAAGAGGGAGCGATTAACAGGAGGCTTGAGACAATTATGAGGGAAGTAAGAAACACTAAGCAGTAAATACCCTTTTCTTATCTATTTATTATGGAGTTAGAATATCAATTGATTAAATAAATCATTATCTATTATCTTAAATCTATTACTCATTCAATCCCTTTTTATAAATTTAAGTAAAATTCCATGAATTTTTTAACTTTTAATATAGCAGAGGCATCATACATCTAGGATTATCTTTGATAATATTAAGCTCATTAAGTAGCTCACCTAGTAGCTTGATTGTTGACCTCTGCTTTAAATTGATGGCCATTTCTCTCATGCCAAACACTCAAGCATCTTTAGTAATAACATTTACTTTGAAAGAAACAATTATTTTTGAAAACCATGCAAGCTATTCTTCAGTACTCATTAAGTTTAAATATTGAAGTTCAAGATCACCAAAGTAAATACTAGTAAATTTATGGTACAGCCGTCAAAAAAGAAATGACTCACATGATTACACAATTTACATCGCAGACCAAACGGAAGGTAACAATCGATAGGGATGAATGTTTTCTACAAATAATCAATATTTAAAATTTGTCTATGTCTTCTTGTTAAATTGGGTGTTTGCTCCGATACTTTCAATACGAACTCTCATCTTTTATCACAAATTTTGATTCTACACACAATTTCAGGTGGAAATAAAAAAAAGAGTTGATCCATTTTATTGGATTTTTCACCGATTTGTAAGTGTTTCAAAATTGGATCTCGTAATGTTAAATTGATGTTTCACGTTTTCGTTATATTTGCAAAAAACATATATCTTCCTTGGAAATTGTTTTTTTATCCTTTGCTACTCAAAAACCCAAACATAATCTATAAACATTTTAACTATCAAACTAAATTTTACTATTTATTATTAATTATGAAATTAATATTCATAAAAATTATGAAGAGAAACATGGGTAAATTTTGACTACATGCGATTCAATTGTTACTGAAACATCAGAATTCCAAATTTCATCTCATTACATGCATAATTAGTAGCGTGGTGAGACTTAGCAAAATTTGATGATTATTGTTATTGGAGATCGTTCACAAAGCGATAATAGAAAATTTTCGGAAATGTAAATCCACTGTAAATTTGCATATTGTTGACTGTGTGGAAATGTTGTCAACAAACTATCAGCCTCCTGTAAGAAACAGTAAAATCATATAAGAATTATCGAAAATATATTCCTTCAATGTATCATATTAATTGGTAAAGCAATGAATGCTAATATCAGAGTTTCTGCAAATTATTAGTGCAGTGGTTTTGTTAGAAACAGATCGTATGTATAAAATGTGGGTGATTTTCTGTGTCAGTTAACAATTGCTTCTTACTTGAGGGAATCGTTGAAAGGCAGGAAGTTGGGTCTGTACGAAACAGACCGAAGCCAACGGGAAATCGCAAGAACGTCAGTTCATCAACTGTGAATAGATGAATAAATAGGGGAGTGATTTTCTGTGAGAGTGAATGTGTGTTACTGAATTGCGACGTTAAAAATGTGTTGTTATTGAAATATGTCTATTATTATAAATTTACAGAATGTAAACAGGAAGAATGGACAGACAAATCGGTAGTGGTCATCTCCAGGAACTGAATACTAACCAAGAGTAGACTATTGTTGTGATCGCAGCAATGCATGGAAGACTAAATGCCAGGCAAATCTGTGGCGACCTGCGAGTCAATGTAAATGTTTTAATAGATTACCTTTTCCCAGAATACAAGGAAATGATTTTAGACATTAACCTGCCTTGTAAAAGTCGTACTACTACGGCTTTTTCAATCTGTTCTTCATACACCCACCTCATTTAAGGATTTGTTATATAGATGCAAGCCCAGATGGAATAGTCGAAGGAATGTAAGGAAATGGATGCAATCGTGCAAACACTATAACAACAGCAACACCATAAAAGAAATGATTTTAACCATACATGTTTGCACAATTATTCTCTTTACACTCGTAGATGAATTCCGAACCACTACAAACACACAGCTATGTTTGCCTCCTCCCGTAGCATTTGAGAATCTAACTTGCCACGGGAATGTCTTTACAGATACTACTTATTGGTATTGTTACATGGGCTATATTGGGACTTGCGGATCTCACTTCACCATCAGATAATCGCAAACATAAACACTTTCGTAATTCAAAATGACTGATCCCCAATTTTCAGATAAACCTTAAGCTCATGAATCATGAAGTTATTGGTGTCTTTTTTGACTGGTAACTACTCAATCAGTGCCAAACACTGCATGATGCAGGTCTGCGTAGCCGTGTGGTGGCCCCCAAACCTGCTTTGAATTCTGATCAATGCAGACAACGACTGAGCTTCACCCAATCCCATCTACACTGGACAATGGCCAAATGGGCCTCGTTGCCATTTTCAGACGAGATCTGTGTCCAGTTGTACAACGCAGCTGCAATTAAGAGTACATGGCAGAGGTAGATCAAGTCAAGTGGTTAAACCCCAAGGGGTAAAATTTTCAGGTCCCTCAAACTCAAGTTAGAAAAAAAGTATCAAGAAACCTCTCATTAAGTTATTAACAAAAAGAAAAGTAGTAAAAAATGTCAAACCATAACACACAAAATAAATTTATAAAAAAACATTTGTACATGAATTTTCGTCATTTTTTATTTTTTGCAAATTTAATTATTCAGGCAGTGTCAATTCGGTTTCAAATTTTTGCTCTACATACAGAATGGCCATATTAATTAAACTTTCTTCACTCATAGTACTCTTTAAATATTTTTTATATGCTTTAAACCAGAAAATGAGCTTTCTCCTGATGCAATTGATAAGGGGATTGTTAAAAAAAATTTCATTAATACTTCAACATTAGGAAATGTGCAAGACATTTCTTTGGTGGCTCGATAGATGCTTGGTGGGGGTTTTATGGTGTCCTCGTTCTCTTTTAGAAATATTAAAAAATGACCACATTCATCTTCAAAAGTACAAACATCAATGTCATTTTTGTTAACATCTTTCACCTTTCTCAACATGTTCTTTTTTCTTCTATTGATAAATCCCAATAAAAAAAATTTTCAAAAAGGATCCACAACTTCATACATCTGAGTTTCTTGAGATAATTTTGCCTTGGTGATATCACCTGACATAAAATGCATTGACTATGAAATTTTCTCTTATTGTAAATTCATGTGCCTGACTTCTTTGTTTCCATAAAAAAACATTTTTTTTCTTTTGTTGTCTGTGAGTTTGTCCATCTTCCACATTAAATAATAGGTTTGATAAATCAGTTGCCTCTTTTTCAACTTCTCTGAAATTATTGATAAAATTTTATAATTTCAGTATGATAGATCCTTTCAATAATTTCCATTCCACTGATTGCAGTGATTTACTAGTAGCATTTATTCTTTGTAAAATAGTATTCCAATTAACTATCATTAGGATGGTTTCCTATATTTGTCCATTTCTTCAGAAGTCGCCTCCACTATGTTAATTTTTTTTCTTATGAATTAAAAATTTTAGTTAAATCCTCATTTATATGTGTGAAACCAAGTTTTATAGCTAAAACAGCATCTACTCTTGCTGACCATCTTGTATTAGAAACTCTTTTCACTGCACTTAAAGGCATACATTGTAAAGACGCTGTCACAACTTTCCCTGAAGCCTAATGAAAAGACATTTTAAGACCTTGGAGCCCATTTGGTATTCCGATCACCTACGTGGCCGTTTAGTCTGCTTAATCCACCTCTGGTATATTGACCCGTCGGCTATTGGTTTAACCAGGTGTATACTAAACCCATTCACTGCAGCGTAAGAACGTCTCTTTCAGTGTGGGGCTGTATGTCTAGTCAAGTCATTGGAGCCCTTCACCGGGTTAATGGTCGATTGAATGCAAGCTTGTATTGCAAAAAGTAATACACATGAGTTTGTTTTATAATTTAGCCACCCATTTACCAATTATTTACCCATTTGGCATTGATCACATGCAGTGTTTCCCAATTTGCGCGACACGAAAACCTAGAGTGTCCAGCCACATGTCTACAATTTGATTGCATTTTTATTTAGGGGGCTGGGATAAACAACCCCATACACATTGGCAACTAGTGCTTTCACCTTTATGTTTACATTCCTCTCACATATGATTTGTTTTTCCTACAGGACAACAGCCCAATCCACACTTGTCATGCAGTTAAAAGGTGGTTCAAGGCGCAGGATATCCGGATGTTGGACTGACCCAGTAATGTAGCAGATCTTATTCCCATAGAAAATGTATGGTCTAGGTGAAAATCTGGCATAGATTTTGACTGCATTTCGACAGTTGCTCCTCTATGGGCGTCAGCCAACATATCCTGTAATTCAATCAGAATGGATTCTGACTTTTTTGCCAGCTTAATGGACTCCATGCCACAGTGCCTGCAACAGGTCATTGACTGTGACGGCCACTACACATATTAATATTTATAATGTGATTGTATAATATTATTAAATGATTTATTATAAAGCTTTTGTATGAAAGGCATTTTATCATGCTTTGCTAGGCATAAGTTAACTTCATAATTGAGATATTTCTGAAACATAATTCACAACTTACTTATACTACTGTCGATTAGGATTGTAACAATCCACTTATTGGACACAATGACACTATCTATGAGGCACACTCAAACCTTCCACAAACAGTCATTGAAAGAGTTGAATACTTGTGGAATCAGACTATCTGATCAGATTCCGCCCTTTCTACTGCGGAGTTGAATTTTAACACGCTCCCTCAATGGTTTTTAAGAATTTTCTTGGACAATTCATATAACTCAGTTTTTTCATTATTTTTTCATCAAATCCGCCTGAAATTGTGGATAAAATTAAATTTGTGATAAAAGATGGGGGGGGGGGAGGGTTTGTATTGAAATTATCAAAGCAAATATCCAATTTAATATGAAAACGGTCCCTTACACAAATTTTAAAAATTAATATTTGTAAAAAACATTCATTCCTATCGATTGCTACCTTCCCTTTTGTTTTGCGATGTAAATTGTGCAATTGCCATTGGGCGAGTCGTTTTTTTACAGCTGTTCATTACAACCTTCAGCCTTTTTAATATTAATAAGCCTCTAGAAAACAAAACAGAGAAAATAAGATATTTTATAAGATTTCACGACTTTGACTTTACAGAGATCAATTTTAAACTTACACTTTTTTATTTTCAATAACGGCTAACAAAGGCAGGTTGCCAAAATAATTTCTTGATTTCTCAGAAATCTGAGAATCTTCAAGAAATTCAAATTATTTAATTTTACCTCAAATGCATTGGAATACGTCCTCATTCAATAACAAGAGTTAAAAGGAATAATTTGGGTTCATAACCTATTAAATTTACTAAAATAATGAAAAATTTTTTTTCACAATTCACACATTTTTAGCAAAATAACAAACTTCATGCAGAAAAAACATCCAGTATTATGGTAATATTGTCATTCAATAAAACAAAGAAATTATATCAATCTGATTAAATTCACTTGTAATATACAGTAAAATAAAAAATATATTACACAAACCATTTAAAAATAACCCTTACTTATGGGACTAATCATCGTTCTATTTGTATTTTAAGTTCAAATAAAATAATACATAAACCCTTATAAAATACTTGTGGCAGCTCCATGTATTCAAAGGCTGGTACTACAAATACAGTCTTTAAATTGGGATTCAAATGTTTCACACAAGCAGCAAATTTCTGTTGAAAATCAGGTGAAGGCTGAAAGTCAGCATCCAGGAGAAACATATAGTTAGACTTAACTTGCCTAAAATATAAATACACTAAATTTCAGTATTGGAGCAACTTAAAATTTATTAAAAAAAATTCTTATAAATGTTTAAAGATGCAACCTTTTGCTTGGAAAAAAGATTTCATTGTTCAAAATAGATTAACCAAAATTTGAAATTACTTTCAGAATATTTGAAAGCTATCAATTTTATTTCTAAATATAAGCTACATTATTTTATACATAGTACAAAATAGCTCTTCAGCACTTAAAGCAAATGTATTTACTTCATATGCTAAGCATATTATGAAAATAAAACAATTTGAAAATAACTTATGACTGGAAACACAAACAGTTATAACTGCATCTGCATGAGTTAATAGTTGAAGATTACATGTGAATTAAACCAAACTTCAGTAGAACTTTCAGTATCACTATGTTTCAGTAATGTTGTGGGGCATGAAAAACTCCATATTAAAAAAGCGTTGCCGCCGCCACAGGATTGAAAACTCGCGTTTTTTGCTCAATTCTTAGACGGTTTTCCGACAAAGTATGGATCAGAAAATTACGAAATTAACATGGTTGTTCAAAATTGTACAGGGATTTTGATGAAGATTATTTCTGAGGCGGCTATTAGTTTAGGGTTAATTAAGTGTCAAAGTAGAAAACGCGAAATTTTTACCGCCCACATCCTGATTTAGCTTAACACTCATTACACATTCACAGAATGGATGAATTCATCAGTGTAGAGATCCCTAATACACAAGAAGACCCAGAACTATTTGCCATAGTAACGAAGCAGATGGGGCATGGCCCCTGCAGATGCATAAATCCACGCTCTCTGAGCATGAAGGATGGAATTAGCACAAAGCGATTGCCATGCCGTTTTTTTAAAGAGACGCAAACCGGACAAGAAGGATATTCACTTTATCGTCATAGGTCACTGTAAGACAGGGGAGTTACTGCAAAGGTCTTTTTAAGGGGATCAGAAGTGTCTATTGATAATATGTGGATTGTATCCTATTGCCCTTTACTAACGACAGAGTTAATGCTACATAAATCAAAGTGAAAATAGCTTGGAAAATAGGTGACAATTTGTTCCCAGGCAACTTAAAAAATAAAGAAATTGAAACTAAACAATAAAGACCAGTAAAGCAGTTTCTCACAACACAAAACAGTTTTTTTTGTCTATTCATCTGCAATTTTTATGCTTTCAATAGTCAATTATCAGAAAACAAAGAAGTTATCATGAAGCTCTCTTGACACAGTACACTTGTACTTTGTACACTTTTTAATCGTAATTTGTGTGAACCTCTCAAGTAAAACATCAGGAAATAAAACAGAAAATATCATTTCTTAAGAATAAAGGCTACAGAAAAGGATTCTAGGAGCACATATCCATCACATAGGATTCCACTCCAGTCACTACTTCAGTTTTGATATAATGTTATCCTTTAGAATATGCAGTCTACCAAAGTTCAGCTCAAACATATGCAGGGCTTTTGTTAATAAGTTTTCAACGAGAGGAAAAAAACAGCTTTCTACAAATTTGAAATGCCAGCAAGTTTGATTATATTTTTAAAAATTCAAAGACAAACTAATTTTAGTTTTTTTTAACTTCTAGGGCCTTATGAGAGAAATAAAATTTGAACACTAACTATGAACTTTCAAAGATCATGGGAATCTCTATACTATTATAAAAGAAAGTCTGTGTCTCTCTCTGTTATATGGATATCTAAACCACTTACATGATAGAAGTTTGGCAAACAGGTAGTTCTAAAGGTGAGTGAATAGACCTTGAACCCAAATTTTAAAATTTAATCTAGAACAATTTTTAATTAATTTATTAGCTTTTATCCCCAAGCGGTTCTTCAATTGCGGAGCGGTTTTTCCCGTCCTTTCTTGATTTCTTTGAACATGTACCAGATTTCCAATGACATCACTGAC
Source organism: Metellina segmentata (assembly GCA_947359465.1). NCBI lineage: Eukaryota > Metazoa > Arthropoda > Arachnida > Araneae > Tetragnathidae > Metellina > Metellina segmentata. Next base: position 52,467,415 of record OX375884.1, on the reverse strand, counting down.
TGCTTACAGATTTTCATTTTGATTTGAGTCACATGGTCAAATGATATTTTTTCCTTTTACAAAAGTATTTGTTTCTTGCTTTTTTCTTTTTATTCTTTAGTTTAGTTTATTCTTAGTTATTTTTTGCGATCGTTAAAAGATAGAGTGAAAATTTCAACTGATAGGAAATCTGCGAAGTTTTACACCAAAGCAATACCTTAAATGTGATTTTCTTTAAATAAATAATTTTTGAACTGAACTTTTATATTTTCACAATACGTATTTGGTCGCATTAGACAAAGATATTCATTTCTAACACAAAAAGGATTATTTGAGGTTTTATATATTCGTGATCGTTAAAGGTAGAATGAAAATGTTAAGGGATTTGAAATCTGCGGAAAATTTTACACAAAATTGATATCTCAGGTAGTCCAAATTTTATGCAAAGCCCGAATTCTGTCACGGGCAACACTGTGCTGGCATGCTAGTTCCTTATATTGCGGTAATGACCCTGACATCTGAAAAATTTATAGTTTAATTCTTACATTAAATTGTATGATCAAGGATTAAGTAGAAGAAAATTTAAATGAACCCTGATAGTTTTTGTGTCAATGTAACTGCAAATAAAAAACATGTTTAAATTTTGGCCACATCACAAATATTTTAAGAGATTTATTTTGAAATACCTGACTGCAAGGTTCCTCAAAGCATTGATAGGATATTCTCCATTTTTTGAACTTCCAAATGCCAAAGAAACATGACTAGAAGGTGATAGTTTAATGTTTTTCAGTTTCTTTTGAATGTACAGCCTAAAATACAAATTTTATGCAATATTCAATAGGTTACAAGAAAATTCCTAAACCTTTCTATACAAAATTATACAAGAAAACAATTTGAGTCAGATGATTTTACATGAAATGGTTGAAAGTAAATTAATATGCATAAAACACTATTCTATATAAAATACAATATTAAATAAAGTTATACCTTTTTGAAATGTTTAATAATTGAGGAAGGATACTAAGTCATAACATGAACCTGATTGTTCATGACTCAAATTTTTTTTTTTCATGAACTTACAAGTAAAATTTGCATTTTACTTAATTATGATACAAAGTTACTCTATAGATTTTTATAAAAATTCTCTTATTATTGCAACTACTACTAAAATACCTCAGCAAATTTTCCATTGAAATAATTTTCTGTCATTGAAATTAAGTAAAGAACACATATTTTACAAATTCACAGCTTTCAATTAGGAATCAAATAATAATTAATTTTTTTAAACATCTAAACTTGTCATAACATTCCATTTCCACAGTATTTTATTTTTTTTTCTACTTTCACTCACTATATTTCTTTTTCAAAATGAATTCGTCTTTTAATTAATTGCTTGTAAGTCTAGATAATCCACATTATGTTAAAGTGAAATTTTGAAAGTAACAACATGGTTACAAACACATTGAAACTCTAAATTTTGTTCTCGAAAACTTAACACTATTGTCGTAATTCTTATCTACCATACTGAAGCAAAGTGCAGAACACATACCATACTGACTGTATCCTTCAATGCATTCAGTACAGTAGGTAATACGCAAAACAAGTCTTGATAACTCAAGAAAATAAAATGAGAGGGAAGATTCGTATGGTTTCACATGTTCAAATTGGTCTAGCTATTACTGTCTCTGAAAGCATCATGGAAATGCCAACCTTTGACCGAGTCAGTAATAAGATGATTGATTTTTAGTAATGTTTCTGTAATGATAACATTTAAATGAAGTTAATAAGTAATTGAGCCTTGACAGATATTTTGGGAGACAAAAGGATGACAAAATATTACACTCATTCAAGAAAGTATGCAATCAGTCTTTGTGTGACTTATTACATTACAAACAAGAGATTCAGTGTATACATGATTAATCACTGAAATAAACACACAATAGTTTATATCACCCCATGGTTATGTAAGGTACCTTTCTCTTAAACCTATCTACTATTATAAAATATATGTCTGCATGTCTCTATGTAATGTCCTGATGAATCTATGGCAATTACGGTAATGGGATTCGGCACACTGGTAGTCTGAATTTTTTGTAATTTTCGTATGAAGCCTGAATTTTAAAATTCAATCTAGAACATTTTTAAATGAATTTAATGACATATTTAATTATTATTGTTTTCCTTAGAATTGCAACCGCATAAAAGATTAAAGATTCTAAATTTATTTTTTTCCGTTTCATTTTGCAGAGGAAGGATTTTTTAATGGACGATAAAAAACAAATAAAGTTTAAACTAGAGTAATATACTTCCTTTTTCTATCTACTAGACCATTAAAGACAGAGTAAAAATTTCAACGGATTTGAAATCTGCGGAAAATTTTACACCAGATACATTTGATTTTCTATTAATAAATAATGTTTTAAATAAATATTCATATTTTAGCAAGAGATTGCGATGTCACGCCGATTGGATCTCTTCACAATTCGAATTTCGCTGCATTTGACAGTGAACGTTGCCCATAGTGGATGTTATCCAGTTGCAATCACAGGGGGTTAGCGAGCAGTGGTCTCACCTGACCCCATGAAAAGAACTGTCACAGGGAAAGCTAATGCAGTGTCTAGTAATATATAAAAAACACAATGTAGATGTCAATCTCTGATTTGTAGTTTCATGAATCTTTAATGTGACTTTTGGGAACGTTTTATTGATTAAATTTCGGTGAATCATTGATTATTTCCAACAGAACTTATAATTTGCTACATATTTTCTGAAAACTGCTTTTTGGAGTATCTTTCAATTGGAAGCAGTAAATATTTAGCACAGAATTAACCCCACTGGAAATGAATTTCATTGTAGCTTCAAACATTTAGGCTAGTATAAAAAAAAAGTGAAAAATTGCCTAGACTGGCTGCTTTGACTGCAAACATTAATGCCAACTGATAAATACGATGAGTAACAAAACTGATAAAGATTTGTAATTCAGAAGTAAAACTTAAGGAGACAGTGTAAGTAGTACTCTAGTAAAGAAATACAGTAACTGCAAAAATACTCATTTGTTTAAAGGATGCAAAGGTTGTTTAGTTCAGGTTTAATGGTACAAGGTCCAAAAATGGACAAGCTAAAGGATGCAGGAATGTAAATGAAAGATTTTCATGTTAAAATTGTAACAGTTCCATAGCACTAATTGTTCCAGTGTATTTTCTTTCTGAACAGTTTGAGACATTGGTGAGGAAATTATCCATTTCCTAGTTAATGTTCTTCGTAAGTTAATTCTAAGTTTGCAGGGTGTACACTCCAACTCCAAAAACCTTTAAAACATCAACAGCTGACAATTTGTGTCCGACCCCCCTCAAAGGAATTGCTGAAGAACCAACAGATTTTTTAAGGAATGTAACCAAGAGAAGGCCTTGTGATGATTTGCTTGAGAAAAATAGTTTATCTGGTAATTAATTCTCACGTTTGAATTACCCAGTTCTATTAGCCTGCCTTCGGGGGGGGGGGTCATTTTTTGAAATTACATTTTTACTTCGAACTTAAATTTTATGACTAAACACAGTATAAAATTAGAAACAGCATATAAAATATAAGCATCTAATAATTTGTTCATTTTTTAGATAGAAAAACAAGGTAAAAATTGCAATAAAATATGCCAATATGCACAGAAGAATATAACTCCAAAAGAAATCATTATACCTCTGTTTTGTAAATTTGATAATGTTTATAATGAACGTTTTCAGGGAATAGACTACTATGCTGGTGATCATACATATATCTATGAAGTTATGGGAACTCGATTACAATATTTTGAAAACTTCACTAAACTTAGAACAAGTCATGAATTAAAAGACTAAATCAGAAAATAATTAATATTTAACCATATCTGTAGTCTATGTCCTGTATATATATATATATATATATATATATATATATTATATATATATATATATATATATGTGCACAACATGCCTTCAAAATTGCAAAACATATGAACTTTAACTTTTTGAGTTATGCTAAGTTGCGAAAAGCAAAAACATGTAAACATCATTTTTGAGAAAAATGGAAAAATAATTTTATGTACCTGAAAAACTGCAATAAAACTATTATGATGCATTAAAATGCAACTGGATCATAATAATCATTTTTTTCTGTTTGAAAGTGATTTTTTTCTTTCTTAGCGCTTTCAATCTTTTCCTATACTTTTGTTTAGAAGTAGAAGAATGCCGCTTTGAATCACGAACTCTAGTACTATCTAAATGTTTACATGCTTTCAAAGTAAAAGAGCCAGGATTAATGTTCATATTTTCAATTATTTGCGTGCAACCTAGGAAGCCATGAATGAAATGAACAATAGCATCATACACCCCTAACTTCATGGTTTTGAGGCCAACACATAACTCTTCTGGAAAACTTTGCCATATAATTAATGTGACCATTTATTTTTTTCCCTCAAAATGGAACATCTACAAATTTTAGGTAATAGTATGAGTATTCAAGAAAACACATATTTCTTAAATTTTTTTATTTATCAGTGAAAAGAACAGGAATGTGTGTGAGAACTTGTGAAAATAAATAATTTATGTTCTCCTTTTCGCATAACATTGAGAGAGTAAGCAATATCATCTTGTTTTCTGTCAAAACAAAAGAAAGAAATTCGATCTTGCCCAATAAAAAATTGTTGATCGCAAAAACGATGGAAATAACTTTTTTGCTTCAGAATTTTATTTTTTACTTAATTTTTTTTTGCTTCTGGAATTATCTACAATAAGTACTTACAAAAAGATGAGGTGTGAACAGAATCTGGGCCCTGTGTGTCTACCACGAAAACTCCTGCCATAAAGGTGGTGGCTGCTATAGGAACACAGCTCGTATGTCTCACGTTGAATGTGAGAACAGTAGTGGTGAAGAACAATTTAAAGAACAGTTTTTTTGGAAAGAACAGGAACGGTAAGAAAACTTCTAAAATAACAATATTACTTCTGACCGACTTGTGAGACCTATTGCACATGCCGTCATCGCTGCGCTACTATGTGCTACCGTGGGATTTTTTTATTTTCGATCCTCTTTTTCAAATTGTTACAGTGGGTTGATCACTTTCTGAAAACGGGACATTTTGGCATCCCGAATCTGTGCTTGGGGACAATGGGAAAAAATACCTTAAAACGGGATGTATGGTCACATTACATATACTACCATTGAGGCATTCTGTGTTTTACCATGTAGACACTTACTAAATTCTTTCTAAATTATATATATATATATATATATATATATATATATATTATATATATATATATATATATATGTGCACAACATGCCTTCAAAATTGCAAAACATATGAACTTTAACTTTTTGAGTTATGCTAAGTTGCGAAAAGCAAAAACATGTAAACATCATTTTTGAGAAAAATGGAAAAATAATTTTATGTACCTGAAAAACTGCAATAAAACTATTATGATGCATTAAAATGCAACTGGATCATAATAATCATTTTTTTCTGTTTGAAAGTGATTTTTTTCTTTCTTAGCGCTTTCAATCTTTTCCTATACTTTTGTTTAGAAGTAGAAGAATGCCGCTTTGAATCACGAACTCTAGTACTATCTAAATGTTTACATGCTTTCAAAGTAAAAGAGCCAGGATTAATGTTCATATTTTCAATTATTTGCGTGCAACCTAGGAAATATTACTTCTGACCGACTTGTGAGACCTATTGCACATGCCGTCATCGCTGCGCTACTATGTGCTACCGTGGGATTTTTTTATTTTCGATCCTCTTTTTCAAATTGTTACAGTGGGTTGATCACTTTCTGAAAACGGGACATTTTGGCATCCCGAATCTGTGCTTGGGGACAATGGGAAAAAATACCTTAAAACGGGATGTATGGTCACATTACATATACTACCATTGAGGCATTCTGTGTTTTACCATGTAGACACTTACTAAATTCTTTAGAGTACAGTTCAAGATATGTGGGTTTGATTTTGTAAGAATTTGATTTGGCAGCCCACTATACTTTCTTTGGAAGCAGCCCCAGAATCAACTGCTCTTTGGTAATAACACCAACTGCCATAAAATTGGCTTTTTCGTTTTGTTTGGATACTTTTACCCTTTTTGTCTTGAAAAAGACAGTTGTTTTAAAGGATTAGCTATTTACCAAGACTTTATAATATCAGAGAAGCAGTGAAACAAGAATATGTAGTGAAGTCTCTGTGTGAAGTTTCTGTGGTGAAATCTCTGCTGTGAAGTGATACTTAATATGTAAAAACGCAACTGTGAACTGAACTGAAGCAGTGGTTCACCGAAATGAATATAAAACCAACGGTGACAAGAACAGAATATCAATACCAGGCATTAAGGAATGTAAAGTGTCAGAACGGATTACCAATAAATAATTTGAATGTTTTAGTCGTTGTATTAATTCATGTGGAATTAAATATACCATAATGGTGACCTTGAGAACTTGCATGCATATTTTGAAAAGCGCTAAAAAGTGGAGCCACTCTGGATAATTCTGCACCTGTGTTCGAGTGATTACAGATAAGTACTTCCGGATCACTTTAGTTTTCTATTTCAATTTTTAATCTTTTGCTATAAAGTGTGGTGTTTCGTTTTGGGGGCCTTGCACTATGTCTGAGGTTCATGCCGTACAAATTCCTGCTTATAATCATTCCGATCTTGCTTTATGGTTGGTTATGTGTGAAAGCACATTCGCTCTCGCCACCCCTAAAGCAATTACTGAATCGTTAACTAAATATAACTACATTGTTTCTCATATTCTGCCTGATATTGCATCACTAGTTCGCGATGTGCTTATGAAACCTGATCCCGATGACCCCTTTACGCATCTAAAAACAGAACTTATAAATACTTTGGGAGAATCATTCCAGCAGGAAATACGGCAACTTTTGTCGGGTGAAGAATTGGGCACTCGCAAACCCTCTGAATTATTATATAATATGAAACGCCGCGCCGAAACCCTCAACGTTCCAGAAAACTTGATGATGGAATTATTTCTACAACGCTTGCCAGCTTCTGTTCAGTCAATTTTGGCTGCCGTTTCTGACTTAACATTGGGTAAGGCAGCTGAAATTTCTGATAAAATTTTAGAAGTCACCCCTTCCCCAATGGAAAATTTCGCAGTTTCTAAAACTCGTGAACAGTCCCTGGAGGAAAAATTATTTGAAGCAATTGATCAGTTAAATAAACTAGTTGATCGTCTTTCATCTTCTCATGGTCGATCAACTTTCCGCTGCGCAAGGAATAAGTCTAGTAATAGAACCAATTCTAGAAATCAGAATTATTCTGCATGCTGGTATCATCAGCATTATGGAAAAAATTGTCGGGAGGATAAATATGTTAAACCTTGTTCATGGCAGGGAAACGGGACCAGCGAAGAATAGAGGCGACTTATTCTTTGCCTCAAATTTCACGTCGCCTGTTCATTAGGGACGGGAGAACAAATGTAGCATTTCTGGTCGATACGGGATCTGACGTGTGAATACTTCCCCAAATAATTATCAAAAACGGAATCCACCCCAACAAACCCTTTTTGCCACAAATTCTTCTTCTATAAACGTTTTGGGTCAAAAAACTCTTACTTTAGACTTTAATTTAAGACAACAATTTATGTGGACATTTCTAGTTGCCAACATTACCACACCCATTCTTGGAGCAGATTTTCTCCATAACTTTGAATTGGTTCCAGATCTTCGCTATAAATGTCTCCGTGACTTAAAAACGAAATTTCAAATAATTGGCCAAGTGAAACATTCCAATCTTCATTCAGTGAAAACTATTTCTAGCGATACAATTTACCACGATATTTTAAAGCAATTTCCCTCTATTACAAAACTTCCAAATCCAAATCAGCCTGTAAAACATAATACTATGCATTACATCACAACAAACGGTCCTCCTGTGGTGGCGAAACCTCGACTGTTAGCTCCAGATCGCTTACAAATTGCCAAATCTGAGTTTCAGATTATGATGCAGCTGAGGCATTTGAGACCTTCAAAAAGCAACTATGCATCACCACTTCACATGGTCCCGAAAAAGGGAACTTTGGAATGGAGACCTGTGGGTGATTATCGCTCATTAAACGCCCAAACCATAAAGGATAAATATCCAATTCCTTGCATAGCTGGTTTTAATGCTGTACTACATGGTACAAAAATTTTCAGTCATATCGATCTCATCAAAGCTTACCATCAAATTCCCATCCACACTACTGATATTCATAAAACCACAATATGTACACTGTTTGGCTTATATGAAAGTATGCGTATGCAATTCTGGTTGTGCAACGCATCGGCAACTTTCCAGCGATTCATCGATGAAGTCACTCGCGATTTACAAGGCATTTACGCCTTCGTCGATGATATTCTAATCGCATCTAAAAACCCTGATGAGCATTTCAAACACTTAAAGGCTCTGTTTTCAAAATTACAAGAATACGGTCTCTGCATAAATATTGGGAAATGCACTTTTGGTACAGCTACTATTGATTTTCCTAAACCTAATACTTTAACCCAACTTCGTAGATTTTTAGGAATGTTTAACTTTTATAGATGCTTTATACCTAAAGCTGCGCATATTCTAGCCCCTGTAGTAAAGTTCTTAGAAGGGCACAAAAACAATAAGAAACCTCGTTCTAGTGTTTGCAATTCGTCTGAACAACTTGAGTGGAATGAGTATGCCGAACAAGCTTTCATTGCTGCCAAAAATGCGATTGCTCAGGTAACCCTTTTGAGACACCCAATTCCGGGAGCTCAGCTGAGTATATGAGTAGATGCTTCCGATGTCGCTAGTGGCGGCAGTCTGATGCAGTTTTCTCAGCAAAAATGGGAACCGTTAGCTTTTTTCGCCATGAAACTCAATAGTAGTCAACGAAAATGGTCGACATATGACAGGGAATTATTTTCTATTTTTTCGTCGATAAAGAAATTCTGGCATATGTTAGATGGTAAAACTTTTCAAATTTTCACAGATCAAAAACCGCTAATTTACGCCTTTAAGCAAAACCCCCATAAATGTTCGCCAAGGCAATTACGCCAATTAGATTTCATTTCCCAGTATTCCACTGACATTAGACATGTGCAGAGTTCCAAAAACATAGTCGCTGATACACTTTCGAGGATCGAAATTGATTCCATTACGGAATCGCCACTATTAAATTTTCAAGAATTTGCTGAAACTCAGAAAAATGATCCGGAGGTACAAACCTTTTTTCAGAATAATACCTCTTCTATCAAATTGGAACTTAAACCTTGACAGATTTCTGACCACAATTTGCTATGTGACATCTCTACTTGCATTCCTTGTTCCGAATTCTTTTCGCAAGCTTCTATTTGATCATCTGCACAAGCTCTCGCATCCCGGCATAGCAGCTACAACAAAACTCATTTGTTCCAGATATGTATGGCCAGACATGAAACGTCAAATAAAGATCTGGGTACGAGCATGTGTGCCATGTCAACGATCCAAGACACAGAGGCATACCAAAGCACCTCTAGGCACATTCTCTCTTCTAGATGCACGTTTTGCACAAATTCACATTGACATCGTAGGTCCCTTGGCTCCTTCTAACGGGAATATTTATCTTTTAACAATCATCGACCATTTCTCGAGATGGCCCGAAGCCATACCACTTCCGGATATGCGAACAAAAACAATCTGCAGTAACATATTTGCTACATGGATCTCTCGTTTTGGTTGTCCCTCGGTCATAACCAAGGATCAAGGCTCACAAATGCGATCATCTATGTTCGCTGAATTTACACACATGCTGGGTACTCAGAAAATTAAGACTACTGCATACCATCCTATATCTAACGGACTTGTTGAGCATTTTCATTGCCATTTAAAGTCATCACTCAAGGCTCATGAAAACAATAGGTGGTCTGAGATAATCCCAGTGGTTCTTCTAGTCATCCGTGCAGCAGTCAAGCACACTTCTGCTTGAACAAGCCTCTTGTGCTTGAACAACTTTAAAACTTCCAAGTGACTTGTTAGAGATTTCAGTAATCCCACCTTGCGTTGAGGATTTTATCACTAATCTTCGCAACAAGATGCGACAATTGAACCCTATTGCAACGTCTGCTCATTGCATTGACAAGTATTATGTCAACCCTTCTTTGAAAAGTTGTTCACACATCTTTCTAAGAGTGGATCGGGTGAAGCCACCACTGTGCCAACCCTATACTGGCTCCCATAAAGTCATACGCAGCACAGACAAAACCGTCACCATTGAATTCAATAGCCGAAAAACAACCGTTTCTCTTGACCGTGTAAAACCAGCTTATTTGCTACCTGAAACTGCCTTACTCGAACCAAAGAACACCAAAACTTTGTAAACAGTTAAAAACGATGATAAATCGGCCAATGAACGGATTTCTGCAAAAACAGTGACGAGATCAAGCAGACATGTTGGTTTTCCACAAAAATTAGCAACTTAAATTAAGTTTTTTTACCTTTCTTTAAATGTATCCTTGTGCATATGTATAATGTTTACTTTTCTTTCAATTGTGTAATTAAACTCGTATAAACATTATACACATTCTAACTGCATATGTGTCTTAACCGTTCTATATACTTCCTACCATTCCTTTAGATAACCCTTCAGTCACTGGGGGGATACTCTGTAGTGTGAAGTCTCTGTGTGAAGTTTCTGTGGTGAAATCTCTGCTGTGAAGTGATACTTAATATGTAAAAACGCAACTGTGAACTGAACTGAAGCAGTGGTTCACCGAAATGAATATAAAACCAACGGTGACAAGAACAGAATATCAATACCAGGCATTAAGGAATGTAAAGTGTCAGAACGGATTACCAATAAATAATTTGAATGTTTTAGTCGTTGTATTAATTCATGTGGAATTAAATATACCATAAATGTAAACACAACGCTCATAACAAATTAATTGCAGTCAGTTTTAGAATTATATGAGCATTAAAATCAAGTTGCCAGATATAACTCAAAAGTTTTAAATTTGAAATATATAGTATTTATATATGTTTAGTGAGGTACAATGTCAAATTTCATATCAAAATTGAAAGAAACAATCACGTAAACAAACAATTAAGCAAACTTCCGGTTTCAAAAATCAGCTGTGTAGTAAAACAAAAACACCTATAACTCCATTTATAAATTACTTAAAAACAAAATTTTGACAGAATTTGAAAGAAAAAGTTTAGACTACACTAGAACAAAATTAAAAAATCGATATTTTGACCAAAATTCATGTTTTAAAGGCAAGCAGATACCAGCTTTTCTGTAATATACACTACCCAACAATAATTGACCTGACGACAGTGGATTTGCATAAAATCTAGTGCTTACACGTGGCCTGTTAAGGTGAAATACGATACACAAAGTTGTAACGTTGTTAGTTCTGTGTGAAATTGTGACAATATGTAGAAACGAAAGGAGCTTAAGTGACTTTGAAAGAGGTATTGTAGTTGGTTGTCACATTAGTGGCAAGTCTATTCGCAAAATTGTGGTAGAATTATCACAGCCACAGTCAACTGTTGGTGATGTTGTGAAGAAGTGGAAGACTACAGGAGTTGCGACACGAACTGCACACGATGGTTGTGCCCGTAAACTGACTGAGCGGGATCGGCATGTCCTGAAGTGTGAGGTTCATAAGAACCGCAAAAAAAACACTCCAAATCACCAACAGACCAACAGTGAGTTTCAACAGGGAGCAGGGGTTATGATGCACCCCAATACTTTGCAGAAAGAACTACACACCCTCAATATCCATGGATTTTCAAATCTAATTGTCATCGAGGAGAGAGCTACTTGCAGCTCTTTTCTACTACTTAATGGGCTCGATATTTGGATTTCATTGCAGCTAATGTAGAAAATCCAGTTGGGCATAAATATGATGTTACAAATGGTAGCAGGTACTTGTATTGCTATGCTTGACAAAGTATTATATTCTTTACTTCAATTGAACCAAAATTGAACTAAGCGTTCACTCTGAAATTTTTGTTTCAATGAAGTATCACATAAAAATTCTATGAATTTTTCCTTTTCAATAGTTGTTAAACCAAATCCATCATATTGTTCATCTATGTATGGATTTCGTATCCTCCTGAACTTTGTAAAATCAAGAATTTCGAAATAATATGAAAAGTGCATTAGCATACCATCCAAGTGTTCAATAAATAGATTATCAATAAAAGTACCTTTGCCATTCATAAGAAGACTTTTCAGTATGTTTTGTAGTGACATATATAACTAAAGACACAGGACCTTCCCACACTTGAAGACTTCGTTCAAGAGCTGATAACCTATCCATGGAAACTTGAGTTACCAGAGTGACAAGATGACGCTGATCTTTGACACTAAAAGAAAATAGTACAAAAACATATACTATTGAAGATTTACACGTTGTTATTAAAATATATCTGAAGTGAATTAAAAAATTACAAAGACTTAGACTTGAAACTCATCAAAGTAGACCTAGTAGTAGTTAAAGGCATATAGTCAACAGAGCTGTTTCAACTATTTTAAACGTTTATTGAAACTAGTATTTGAAATTGTAAATAGTTGCCTTGCTCTATTCAGTTGGATGGTCTTAATGTTTTAAAATATTGTCATTTCAGGTGACAATTTTTGCAAGGAGTTACATCTATTGAATATAGTGGTTGTATAAGCAGTGTTAAGCAAAAAACTACCTTCCAAGTTCTGAAAGTGGAATTGCCACTGGCTATTCAATTCAAGTTATTTGCCAATGAGCTGCATCCCTCAAACACATAACTAGTTGGTACCTGCAAAACTACCTGGCTTGCTTGGGTTGAGTTGGTTAAATGTTGATTGAAAAGTGATCAGACCAATCAATTTGTTTCCATAGAAAAAACGTAAACTTCATTTTGAGCATATGAAAAATAATCTTTTGATATCGTTTAAACTTTTTCCATAGCTTATACAATTTACTTTGAAAGCAAATATATTTACATGATACATCTATTTTACATTCATTGTCCTTCTACTGTAAAACAAACTACAAAATTTTATACTAATGCAACTACTACGGAATTCGATTTAGAGTTTCGGAGTGATTGCAAATACCCCGTAAGTTCATTTTCCATAAAATTAATGAACATCAGGCATATAATTTTGCACTCAGGTGTCATATCAATATTTTCTGACTTGTGGCACTCTTGTACTAGGGATGTGATGCTTTCGAATTTCATTATCATTATGAGAGGATGGCAAATAAGAATTTTACGGCATTCTTGATTAATTTATTTTGAAGCAAACACATTTATTTCTTGAAAATCCCTTTCAGCAGTACTTAAATAATGAATCTTGTTTTAAAAATAAATTCATCGATGTGGAAAAAGCTAAAAAAGCAAAACACAGGTCAGTTTACAGCTTGTTTAAAAAGAAAATCACTGCTTTCAACGAATGTTTTGCAGCAATCTAAGTTGTATAAGAACAGCTTCAACTTGCAAATTAAACAATCGCAACCTTCTGCCACAAAAGCCAATTTAATTTTTTCAAAAGTCCTTGTTCAAATACTTTCTAACTGTGATCAAAAGATAAGCAGTCTTATTTAAAATTCGCTTTAATCCAATAGACATTCGATTTTAAATAGAATATTTATGGCACCCTTTTCAATTTAGATATTTAGTCTAATCTTAAAATGGAAACCACATACCTATTTAGAATGAGATATAGTTACTTGACTATGGTACAGCTTTCAATAATACCCATGAAACAGAAAACAAACGAAATGTAAATGTAATTGATATTAATTGCCTCATAACGAAAATCTATGTCAAAATGCAGATACATATTTTAACTATGTTTCACTACCTGTTTTAATTTTCATATCTTATTATAAAATGATTTTATTTTAACTTTATACTGGTCATTTTCAAATACGAAGTTACACACCTTGTTTAAAAAGGTTTTTTATTTGTATATTTTATTTATTTTTATGAAACAGAAATCTTTACACATATTCATATTACCATAATATATTCAACCAGACTTAAGGAAAGTTGGTCGAAATATCACCAAGAAATTACCCATGTCTAGTGATATTATGCTGAAAATAAAAATAATTCATTAATATCTAACTCTTAAATAATATATTTACAATATCCAGAACATTGGAACACATAAATAAAACAGAAGATAAATTCTGATCATTGAAAAAATGTAGAATTTTGAAAATATGTAAAAAATTGGAACACATAAATACAAAACTCTGAAATGAAACCGAAAGTACTTTTAAAAAATTGAAATCAAAAGTGTCTTATTTTTCAATTCTTATATAGTGACAAAAGTACTCATATTGCATTTATGTTTGCGATTATTTTATTTAGTGAAAAATATGCTGTCTAAATCGAAGTAGAACTTTTATTTTTCGAATTGCTAGCAATGAAAGTGGAATTTAGATACGATTGTTTTGAAATAAAGTTATCGATCGATTTTATTTAAAGTGTTATTTCTTGACATGCTGTTCAGAATTATTTTTTATAAATGTGTCTTTAATTCATGAACACATTTGAAAAAGAAAAAAAAAACAATTATGAAAGTTTAGAGTTTCAGGTGTAAAGATTTTCAAGAAATTTTGGTATGATTACACACTTGCTAATTTTTCTAGAAGAGTAATTGATTTAAGTAATTTCAGTATATATTATTTGTGTAAACTCTTTTGTATAAAATACATTAATTTTGTGAAACAATTGCAAAATTCGAATATTCCAAAAGTGGCATTCTTTGCCAAAGCGAAGAAGGAAGATTTGAGGATTTTGTCTGAAGAAATGGGTTTGGTCTTGGGCCAGGGTCTTAGAATTCTACAAATCACCGAGCAGATATAGAAGTCGCCTCAGTATAAAGAAGTCAGGGTGAAATCCTTGTTGTCCAACATTGTCTATGACAGAAAGACAAGAGAAGAGGAAGAAAAGAGAGCCATAGAACAGGCAGAACTGGATAAAGAAAGAAAATTTGAACTGGAGAAGTTGAGATTGAATCTTGAAGCTCAGAAGAATTGCATCGAAAACGGAATTTCACATACGACGGATGATGACATCCCGAAATATGAACTGAAGAAACATACCAAGTTTTGATCTCAAAGATGGGGATATTGAATTACATCTGAATCTTTCCAAAAGGCAGTTAAAGTTCCTGAAATTGTCAGAGACTAAGTGGGTTGCCTACCTGATTGGAGTATTACCCGCAGAAGGGGCTAAGATAATAGCCAGAGAATCGTAGGAAGAATCGAAGAATTATCAGCACGTTAAACCAAGCTACTGAAATGCTATAAGTTGAGTGCTTGGAAATTCCGCCAATTGTTCGCTACGCACAGAAAGTCCCTTGAAGGGACATATAGATATTTACTTCGAGCTACAAGACTATTTTGAAGGATGGTAGGAGACGTTAAACGACAAGACATTTGAAGACTTGAAAGCCCTCATTATAGCAGATCAAATTAAGAAGAAAACACAGGACTTCAAGAATCTTCATCGACGAATCGACAGAGTGGAATTCACCCGAAGAATTAGCAGATAAGCTGGATGCTTATGAGAATTTGAGAACTGCGTTGAAACGTGACATGCTATCAGTCAAGAAAAAGGGTTTTAATTCAAAGGTGAAACTTCC
Source organism: Metellina segmentata (assembly GCA_947359465.1). Taxonomy (NCBI): domain Eukaryota; kingdom Metazoa; phylum Arthropoda; class Arachnida; order Araneae; family Tetragnathidae; genus Metellina; species Metellina segmentata. Next base: position 52,451,819 of record OX375884.1, on the reverse strand, counting down.
AGACCTCCACCTTTTACAAAGAAGAGTAGTTTTTATCCCAGAAATAATAAACCCAGTTCTGATGTCCAAGAGAGCAGATCTGCTTGTATCTGCTATGGATGTGGTGAACCTGGTGTAATTAAATCTTGTTGTCCAAAATGCAGTCCATCTAGTCCGAACTCTTCCCCACGAGTTGGAAATGTCCTCTTCTATTCCTGTTTAACCAAGTCATTTCAACAACAATTTTAAAATTATTTATAAAAAGAATATCATAGTTTTAGGTATCGATCTAATGTGAAATTTTCCGCATATTTCAAAACCATTGAAAATTTTACTCTATCTTAAATGATCTAGGACAATGGTTCCAAACTGGTGGTCCGCGAATTATAATTGGGAAATTAATTTCTTGCTTATATTAGCCTCCTAGGAAAATAAACACCTATCAATGTTACAATAAACATTATTGTTTTATTAAAAATATTTACCAAGCGGTTGCTTGTTGTAAGAATCACTTTACAGACGCAGTCAGCATTTCCTCTACAGACACTAGCCGCATTATTATTAACTACTTAAGATAATGTAGTTTCACCGATTTGCGCTAAGGGCACGCGATTGTCAGTTTGTAGCTGACAAGCCGCAGCCATACCCATTTTGTTCGCATCAGTGGCAGTGCTATCAAATACCAGGTTATTTACATATGTGTTTTGTTAGATAAGGTGTTAAAAATAGTTACGGGTATGGAAAATGGATTGTTGGTTAAAAAGTGGATCCTTAAAATGAGATAAGCCTACAGATCAAGAGGAAAAAGAATCAGATGTTCCAGTTAAAGTTCAGATGAAGTCGTGTGAACCTAACCCATCTATAAGTAGTGTTAGGCCTACTATGAAAATTAGGAAGTACAACTGTGATTATTTGGAGATTGGTATTACATATACTGGACCTGAATATGAGCCAAAACCTCAATGTGTCATTTGCTTCGACAGCCTCTCCAATGAGTGTATGACGCCTACGAAAATTCGTCGGCATCTTCAAACCAAGCAACCGGAGCACAAAAGTAAGTCATTATCGACACATTATCACTTTTTAAAACTTAAATTGGGAGAGCTGAAAAAAACCTGAACAGTGATAACAAAATATTCTGTACTAGTAAGTACTGTCCTGCTCTCCAACAATACTGTATAAAGGAGAGTTACTGATATGGTCAGTAATATTAGACTTTGTTGATCAGGCTTTGCATGTGTGATATGTTTGCTTTGCAATTGGATGAGAGCACAGACATAATAAAAAGCAATAATAGCAGTTTTTGTACATTATTTATGGGAAGAACAGTTATTTGAAGATTTTCTTTTTTCTTGTGAACTACTTCACACAACAGCAGATGATATTTTCACTGCATGAAATGATTTTTTAAATAAATATGACATTACCTGGAGAAAATGTGCAGGTGTATCTACAGATGGAGCAAAATCCTTGTCTGGGTACAAAACAGGACTTCGAGCATGTATTCAAATAGCAGCTCCTAACATGAAATGGACGCACTGTTGCATTCACCGAGAGGCTAGAGTACCCAAAAGATTGCCTGACATGATGCGAAAAAACACTCAATGAAGGCGTACAAGTTATAAACTACATAAAAACTTGACCTCTCCAATCCAGATTGTTTTCCTTGTTGTGCAAAGAGATGAGCAGTGAACATGAACAGATTTTTATTCATGTCAAAGTGTGATGGCTCTCTCGAGGTAGAATCTTGACAAGGTTTTTTAAGCTTAGAGTTGAGGTTTGAATCTTCCTTCTTGACACCAAGTACGTGAATTTTCTCACTGACTTTTCTTGGCTTTGCATGACCTCCTACCTAGCTGATTTGTTTGAACAATTAAATGTTTTAAATTTAAGTCTACAAGGAAACTACATAGACATGTTCCAAGCTGAAGACAAGGTCAGAGCTATGGTAAAAAAAAGTGACAGATCTGGCCAGCAAGGATCAATAAAGAGTCTTTACGAACTTCCCCACTTTAAAACAGCTCTTGGAATCAACTGATGCGAGTTTGCCTCATCAGATAATGGCCGACCACCTACGAAGATTAGCAACCACCCCCGTTTAAAGAATATTTTCCAGAGCCCAATCACTCTTGGATTCGTAATCCATTTAGCTGACCGAAATCGACAAGATTAGTACAAGAAGGGAACAAGATCAACCTGCGGACTCATCAAGCAGTAGCGCCTTGAACAGTGTTTATAGCGATGAAACAACAGTTGACATTTGGTTAACAGCTCATAAGGACTACAGATAACTTGGCGAGAAGGTACTGAAACAACTCCTTCCTTTCCCAACCACATATCGGTGTGAACAAGCATTCTCAACCATGTGTTTTATGAAAAACAAGTACAGAAATCGGCTTGACATGCAGTCTGATTTCAAAGTAATAAGTGTCAAATATCGAACCTAACATTTTAGAAATAATGAATTCAAAGAACAGATTCAACTTATTGCATTAGAAATTGAAGCTGTTAGACTGTTGAATGCACAAAACTTAAGTATGTTCCAAGTGTATTGTAAGACATACTTTAAATTACTAGTTTAAATACAATACATATACAATAATAAACATGATGACTTGCATTGTTTGCTTGTATGTCTATTTAATTTTGTGACGCCCAACACCATACAGTATACCAGATGATTTTTAGATTTAGGATTAAGGGGGTCCCGACATATCGACATTAGGATGAAAGGATCCTCCAAAAACTTTTGTTGGGAATCACTGATCTAGGAAAAAGAAAAAAGTACTTCATAACTCAAGTTAAAACTTTACTTGTTTTTTTCGTACACTAAAAATCATTTCTCACAAAATGAAATGGAAAAAAAATTAGAATCGGTCATATCTTTATGGTGTTGCCATTATAGCAAAAACAATCATAATTAAATTCATTTTAAAATTTTCCAGATTGAAATTTAACATTCGTGGCAACCTAAAAATTGCAAAAAATTTGTTTTACCTGTGTGTCAAATTTATTGTAAGTGTCATATATTCGTCAGGACTTGATCACAGAGAGCGAAAACAGACAAACACTTCCTTTTATAATAGCAGGGGTTATAACAGGTATTAAGGTGTAAAATAGTGACAATAAGTGACAAATAACAATAATGCCAACTATATTCAAATATAAAGACAGAAAAGAAAAAGATCCTCCCCAGTCAACCCTATCTTTTTCATTTCTTGCTTTGGAAGGATATTTATTTTCTTCATTTATAAAGCATATTATATTGAAATGATATTAACAAAAAAGATTTTGTACCGTGATTTTTAAATATATTGTTAATTTTTGACATAGCCTGAAGAATTTCTTCCTTTTCTTTGAAAGATTATGTCTGATTTTTTTTACTGTTGAAAAAGTCTGAAATTAATTTTGTCTTTTCTTCTTAAGAAAAGAATGTACATTTTAAAAGTCTGTCTTTGCTGACCAGCATCATCTGAGACTTTTGCCGCCCTTTCAATCATTGCCTCAGCAAGGGCTAATTCCTCAAAATCTTTATTTTTTATCACCTTCTTGAGACTATCATTGACTTCCTTTAAGAATTTTAAAGCACTGTTCAATGCCTCATCCTCTTCCTTATGCATAATTTTAAGTTTTCTTTCTTCTTCCATTACTTTTCTTTTCTTTGCCAAATTTTTTTTTCTGCTTCCAGTCTTTTTTTTTTTTTACTGTCCTTCTCTAACTTTTCTTGTGACTTCCATTTTAATCTTCTAAATAGGCATTGTAGGCTTTATATGCAACCCTTCCTATATCCATTAGCTTTGATGTGATTGGCACCAAATTGTTGTCAAAATTTGCCAAGCTACTTTTGACTGTCATCAATGATTTGAGTGTGCATTCTGACATTGATGCTCTATCTCCTGTCAAAGCTCTTCTTGAGGCTGAGAAGCCACGTTCAATGTCAGCACTACCATGAGAAAGTGACAGCAGCCTTCATTAGCTTTGACACAACCGAGTATTTAGGATCCACACCACTAATGCATCACAGTCTGAAGTACTGGTTCAAGTAAACATCAACAAGCTTCATTCTAGATCCTTCTTGCTCAAATTATCTTTGAAGTAATTTCCACTCATCCAGTAGTATGTCTGTTGGGACCTTCCATGACATTGCTCTTACATACACTCTCACCACTGAGTCTCTCAAGAGGACCAAGACAGGATAAACTTTTAAGGAGAGATGAACTTATACTAGAGATGTAATGCTTCTGAGCTCTTAGGAAAAAAAATTCCTTTAATTCTCTTTCACTTTCTGTAGAACTTTAGAAATTTGATCTCCAATCACAATATCAGCCAGAGGCAACATTTTCTCAGGACATATATATTCCATTTCATCCATCTTCAAATCTAGAATAAATTCCTCTTTGTAGATCCTACCAAAATTATTCTTATCAACAATTCAAGTTGAAAATGAAGGTTATGTATTAGGGGTTCCTTTTTTTTAAGCAATTCGGTCACACAATTTAATATACTTGCACTTGATACAACAAATATCATTTTTTTAAAAGATTACTTTTTCAAAAATGATTAGTAAAGTTGAATATAATGATGACTTTCTCTATAAATGTCTGAAAGCATCTGCAATCAGCTTAAAAGCACTTCTGTTATTCTACATAATGAAGTAGGCAATTGGTCTTCTAGAGAAAAGACACTTGGACTGTATTTTTGCCTATTAATAGTAAGTGTTTGGGAAGAATGCTGGAGACAATTTTTTTGCTTAAAAGCACTTCTGTTATTCTACATAATGAAGTAGGCAATTGGTCTTCTAGAGAAAAGACACTTGGACTGTATTTTTGCCTATTAATAGTAAGTGTTTGGGAAGAATGCTGGAGACAATTTTTTTGCATGCAGGATATTTTAAAACTCCCATGTGCATGTCTTAGTGAAATATAACTATGAAACAAAAGTTACATCGATGGTCACAACAATTGTCTTGGAAAAAGGAATAAAAGAAAATGCTTTGCATAAATTGTACTTTATCAATGGAAGGAAGACAAAATATTTTGCATGAGATCACATTGACAGCTAACATTAACAGTATAGAGATAAAATGTTGTTCTGAAGTAATATTATAGATGCAAAATGTTATATACTAGCAAAATGCTAAAATTGTTTCAGAAGGACAAGCCAAGTGACGTAATGTTCGGAATAAGTAGAGGAAACAATTTCCACTGTTGAAACACTACCACCACTTGCACTTAACTTGATAGAAAAAGCCTCCCACATGTAAAAGTTTCTCCATTTTTTATTATAACATTAAAAAGATAGGTATTTTTAATTAATGTTGAACTGGAGCAACACAATGGGCTATTGGTGACAGTCCTGGATCAAACCCAAACATTAACAAGGGCTATATATATAAAGCTAATGGTATATTTGACCTTGCTTTTGTGAAACTAATGCATAGATTCCATTCACACATACAACAAAATGACCATTTTTTTACAGGTAAGAACATGTAATTTTGAAGTTGTGAACCAGAGAATAAAGGTATATACATCTAATATGCAAATACAATGAATAAATTTTAGGATATTACCAGATTATTTGAAATCTTTAATCCATACATGATTGTATGTGAATTCATCTTCATATATCCCAAATAAAGTTCACTTAAGAAGAACAGCATAAATTGCCCATTTATTTTAAATAAAATAGCCTGACTGTTGATTCTTCCACACACACACACAAAACCAATACAATACTATAATTTGAGAGCATATTTAGCTATTTGTCAGTTCATGGATGTGACTACAGATATTAAACTTGTAAATAGATGCAGCATTCAAGGAGAACACTCAAACATGTCCAAAGGAAAGGTACTCCATTAGCTGAAATGTTGACATTTTAAAACAAAGTGGATCACAAACGGATGCAAGTCATCACACAATGTTGTCTGCTTACCTTATTTTTCTACTTCATTAACTTTTTATTATTTATTTTAAATTCTTTTGCAATTTATTTCACAAAAGTATATCCGATGTTCAAGGTGAAGATACTCAAAGTTAAAATTAGGATGGTGAGGTGAGTAGCAGAGAGAGAGAGAGAGATCCTAAACTCTACCAACTTTGTCTACAAGACATTTCTTCACAAAACGTGGAAGACATCCCATCGTTAAGACCACCCAACAAAAGGGCACAACATAATGATAAAATCTCGGAATTCTCTGCAATCTGAGAGAGAAACCTTACTCAAAACACTGACTGAAGAGAAAGGTGATGATGTTGATTAATTTTTAAAAGGTATCACCAGCAGTGTTAAAAAACTGAGTCCCAATTTGATAACGAAGCCAAAATGAGATCTATGCCGATGGTTATCAATTTGGAAAATCGCAACTCATTCGCTTGTAACTTTCATTTATGTCCTTCATCACCGAGTATTTACTCACACTCAACAACACCATCAAGTAGATAACACAACTATTGACCAATGTGATTACTAGAGCTTGGATTTTGCACATCTTTTTAAAGCCCCTAATGTTGATAGAAATATGAATTGAGTGTTTAATTAGCAACAAAAAAAAACCACATTTATTTCGCATGGTTTTGCATCTTTGGAGTTTTTGCATATTTGGACGATTTTTTTTCTATTTTCAAACAATTTTACCAAAAAATTCTAATTTTTTTCCAAAGAACTTTTACTACAGAGATATCTTAGTCAGACAAAGTCCACAAGCTACTATCTGAGCACATATTTGGTTGCCGGGTGATACATCAAACTCACACAAGAGGAAGGATATCTCCCATGCGGTCACCTGCCATTCCAACCACTCGGGCACCAGGAAATTACAGTTCGTTTCTGTAGCTAGTGTGCTTGTGGTGTAAACTTCGATCATGGCAGAAAGCAAAAATGATTTTTAGCTTGTTCATAAAGTGGATAAGGAGTGACCTGATGTTCACTACAGTTGGAAAAAAAAAATTTCTGTCAAGTTTGAGGAAAAGAGGTAAGTGTTCCTATTTCAGATATTTCTATTCCTTTCGTTGTTTTTTTTTGTTTCAAACATCTCAAATTTGAATGACATTGGAAACATTGAAGAAAATGCCTCTTTTTGTTTTCCTTTACAGTCACTTGCAAAAATTGGTATTTAAGTAGGTTCTTGAACAAAAAATTCATTTATAGGTTCCAAGATCTATCTTTTTAGCAAGATGCTATAACACAGAACATATTTTTAAAGTATAGATATATATATAAATAAAAACAAGATTTTTCTTTCAGTTTTTAGTTGTTTTGGGTGGTATTAACTTATTTCTACTGAAACCGCAATGTTGTCCCCCTTGAAATCATCAGCCTCTATTTTCTCTTATTTTGCTGTACAATTTACCTACCTACTAGTCTACCATTATCAAAAAATGCATAACTCATTTTCGATTTTATGGTACATTAATTTTTAATTACCTAAATTAAACCAGAAAAATTTATCAGAATTTCTTTTAGCTTGATATCAGGTACTAGCGCGTCTTTCTAGGAATGGCTCTTCGTTACGTGGACGATTCTATTCAGGACCGTAGGTTGGTCGGTAGATATTAATTCGTGATAGGTGAATCGATTCTTCAGTTTGATTCTTTCGTAACTTGTTTTGATCCACAGTGAGCTATGATTGATTATTTACTTGTTAAAATATTACCAGGACCGGACTGAGGGAAACCTCAATAGTTTTTGTGCATCTCCCGTCTTAGCTCTGTTGGTTATTCTTGTACTGCTGTCACCACGCAACGCTTAAAATTTTTTCTTCAAGTTTGTATTTCGACGATTTTTAACAGTATCTTCAAATATTTCACACTTAATATTCATTTTCCTCTTTTAGAAGTAAAAATCTCTCATCTTCAATTGATTGAGTCCATATATATCTGCATGTATTAGTTCACTAACTGTTAAGGCTCTACTTTCCACGAGTTTAATTTCTACCGACCTGCCTACATTCCAAAATAGAATCGTCCACGCAACGAAGAGCCATTCCTAGAAAGACGCGCTAGTGATATCAGGTCAGCTGAAAAAAGTTTCAGTTTGACCAACACAAATCAACTACAACTCAAACAAAAAGTGGAAAAGTTAAGAATCTTCAACAGACTTTCATTGTGTCAAATTTTGAGTAAGTGTCTAAATCTTTGGAGAAGAACGAGATGTACCAAGATCTCTGCAAAGCAATGTTGAAATCCAATATTGCTCTTTATAAGTTGGATAATGAACATTTTAGAGCCTTCTTGACACAGGTAGAGAAATTCCTCATGAATCCACTCATAAAGAACTACATTACGCCAGTGTACGAGAAGGTGAGACAAGAAATACAAAATGAGATGGGTGATTCCGCCATCTGGATGTTTATTGATGAAACGACTGACCCCTGAGGGCGATATGTAGCCCATGTAATAGTTGGGAAACTCAATTCAGAGGAAGCTGGACGTGGCCACCTAATTATATGTAAAGAGTTGGAAAAAAATAATTCATTCCACAATCTCAAAAACAGTGGGTGAAGCGATTAATATTTTGTGGGGGTTTCACGCGCAAGCAGTATGGGGAGGAACGATTGTTGGCTTTTATTATGGATAATGCAGTTTAAATGCTCAAGACTGGAGCAAGTCTAAAAGTTCTTTACCCCAAAATAATTCACCTAACGTGCATGGCCCATGGGTCCATCATGTTGCAGAAGAGTTGAGGAATAATCTACCAGATTTGAATAAATTAATATCTTTGACAAAAGAGGTATTTGTTAAAGCACCTAGCAGAGTAAGGGCTTTTAAAAATGTATATCCTAATTTTTTCCTTTACCACCTGAACCAATAATCACAAGATAGGGTATGTGGGTTTCTGCTGCTAATTATTTTGCTGAACATCACCAAAAGTTGAAAGAAGTGATTGGAAGTTTTGATGATACTGGGAACCAAGCTATTGTGAAAGCAATAGCTACACTTAACAACTCTTCTGTGGGCCAACAACTGGCTTAAGTCAATTCCAATTTTGGCAATTTGTCTGATTTATAATTAGCACTCTGGAAAGTAGAGGAATGAATCTGTGTAATTCAGTGGCTCTGAACGATGACTTGATTACAAAAAATAAAGATTGGAACAAGCCCATCAGTGAAAGCATGAGGAAGAAGTTGGATGCAGTACTGAAAAGAAATCCTGGATTGAAGACTCCTCAGGCTATGTCAAAGAATTTGAATGGAGAGGTTGTACCAGAAAGTGAGTTGACGAAGCCCCAAGAATTATTAGCTTACTGATTCATACCCAGCGTCTCATGTGACATGGTAAGGTCTTTCTTCTAATTGAAGAATGTTTTAAGTGACAAAAGACGAAGTTTCAAGATTGAAAAAACTTTGATTATTCAACGTAATTTCAATTAGTTGGAGGACGTTTAGGGTTGTAACTAGACTAGTTTCTGCCCGGGGCAAGAACTCGCCTTAGCACCCCCCACCAACCAAGCAAACCAAAACCCTCCCCAACAATATCTGTAATCACAACCACACATTAATTCCACTATTCCAAATTTTTCTCTAAAAGCTAACTGAGTTCAGGTTTGTTTGCAGTCGCAAAGTATCAAAGTCACTTGGGAGAGAGGAAACTTCCCTGAGACATGAGCCCATTATTCTAAACACTCGGGCGATACGACGTTACATCTCCTTCTTTACTCACATCAAAATCATGCAACACTTCACACATTCTGCATTTAGCTCCTTTTATAGTTTTTCACTTTTGTAGTCAAATAATAAGTTTTCTTCTTCATTTTTTATCATGCATAATATAAGTACTAGTAAAAAAAATACTCGGCTTGTTTAGCGCCCCTTCCCAATCGGCGCCCGGGGACATAGCCCCATTTACCCCTAGTTACGTCCCTGAGGACAGTTTAAATGCTTTCATTTTAATCTACAGTTTTCAATTACATAATATTTGTTAGTTGCATATTTGTTACTTTGTATATTTTTTACTTATCTTTAGCTGCACTGTAAAAATAAAATTGTGAATTAATTGAATGAAAGTGTGGCTCAATTTTACTTTATCCTCCACACTACCCTTTTTGTAAGAACGAAATTTTTTTTTTCAACTTCGCATATTTTGGGATTTTGAAATGCATATTTCAGGTTACATTTTTGCATATCGATCCAAGCTCTAGTGATTACACTCAGTTCCCAATTTGCATATGATTTGAACTGTGTTCAGTTTACATTTGATATTTGACAAGATCCAGAACACAGTTGAAATTTGCTATGTTCAGCATGAACCACTCCCGAAATCTCTTCTTATCTTTTAACAAGTACTGATTGATGAGTTCAGAACAACCTTCCTCAATCCTTATTTGGAATCGATCCTTCCTGTGTTCCAGCATTTCCATGGCATAGTTGCAGTATAATTTCTTCATCTTACATTAAATAAAGCAATAAATCACCCTCACTCATCTTTCCAGTATTGGGACTGGAGACTGATGCTCCTTAAGGAAACACCAACTATGCATCAGATGTTCTATAGAAATTGCACCTTAAGGAATTGATTTTTGTCAAGAGCTAAAATGTTGTTTATTTCAAAATCTGATAAAATGTCCACTAGGAAAATGTTTTAGATGGCTTAGAAAGTAGTCACTAATCCAGATATCTTTCTAATACCAAAAATTTATTTGTATGGTTACTTAACTTTGAAACATTTCTGTAAAAATTTTAATGTTCAACTTGAGATGTAATCATCTGGAAGATTAGTAACTGCACTTGAATAACCAACGAAAGAGAATACCACATTCAATGGTGAGTTTTACAATACTTAAATTTAGTTGAAGAGGTGAATATTTTATTTTAAAAATTGAAACATTTAGTGCCTCAAAATTAAATCTTATGGGCAGTAAAAATTTACAGGAAAAGTTAAATTTTCAACTCTACTATTATAAAAGGAAGTGTTTGTACCTATGTCTGCGTGTCTCTACGTACTGTCCTGACGAATCTATGTCACTTACAATACTAAACATTGGCACACAGGTAGAATGCCAAATTTTTTCCTAATTTTGTGCGAAGCCTGAATTTTAAAATTAAATCTACAACATTATAAATGAATTTAATGGAATTTAATTATTATTATTTTCTTTAGAATGCAAAAAACATAGAAGATCACATATTCAAAATTTATTTTTCCGTTTTCCCGCTTAATTTTGCGGAAGAATGATTTTTCAGTGGGCGATAAAAAGCAAAGTTTTAACTGGAGTTATATAGTTCTTTTTTCTATTTCCTAGACTGTTAAAGATAGAGTAAACGTTTCAACGGATTTGAAATTTACGGAAAATTTCACATTACATCGATACCTAAAAATATGATTTTCTTTAAATTGTAACTTTTATATTTTTCCCCATATGAATTTGACCTCGATTGTGTTTGAGAAATCACAGATTCTATTTCCTGCACTTAACAAGGAACGATTTGTCAGCAGACGAAAAAAACTAATAAAGTTTAAACTGGAATTATGTAGTTCTATTTTCTACCACCTAGATTGTTAAAGATAAAGTAAAAATTTCAGCGGATTTGAAATTTGCAGAAAATTTTACATTAGATCAATACCTAAAACATGATTTTTTTAAATAAATAATTTTTAAATTGTTACTTTTATATTTTTTCTAATACGAATCTCGATTCCTTCGATATCGAGATCACATATTCCATTTCCTGCTTTTTAAATTGTAACTTTCTTAGTTTGGCAATACGAATATGGACACATTAGACAAGGATGTCAAGTTTGTTTTTGGTAGGTATTTAATTAACGTCGCAGTGGACCAACAAAATGAGCCATTGTGATTGTTTTGGGAACTGCGTAGCAATCAACAGGGTTTGGCGAGCATTATCGTTTTTTCTTTTTTATTTCAGCGATGGTCACACCAATCAGATCTCTTCAAAATTCGAATTTGGCAATGCCGTGATGGCTGTTATCCAATAGACTATGAATTCCTATTTGGTTTGCAAAGCAAACCAACACCACTGGCAACGTCGTTAATGGTCACACCTGACCCTACGAAAAGAACTACCACTGGTCATGCAGTGGCTAGTGATGAATAAAATATAAATATAAGATACCATTCCAACTTTTGATCTTGATATATCTTTTTGAAATTAAAGATAAAACAATAAAGCTAAATAATGAAAGTCTTATTCTAATTATAATATTAGAATTGTATCATTTGAATAGCAAAAGAAACATTTCTAGAATACAATAACATTCTTGCATAATTATTTGTCAAGTTCTTAAAATTACTCAAAACAAATAATAAAAATATACTTACAGCTCTACAGTTCTCCACATTTTAAAATCAGAATATTCAATTTTTATAAAATGGTTTGGTTAAGAGGAAATTAGGAGGATTTTACTGCAAGTTTGAGATTAAACAGAAATTACATTTATAAAGAATGAACATTTTAAACATTTTTTTTTAAACTGATGATAATCAAACTTAATTCAACATTGAACTGAACCTTTGCATGCCTTGTATTAAGGTTATTGTGCAAGGCTGTGTCTACACTTATTTCTAAAATTTATTCAAACAGGGGAATGGGAGACAAACCTCTGTTGCCCGAGGAGTGAAGCGTGTACAACTGTGTAATAGCAACTTTGCATCACAAGGAAATGCAACAACATGGGTCAGGGGACTCAAAATCCCAGATTAGACTGAACAATAGATATAACTTTCACAGTTAGACTCAGAAAGCCTTAATGATGCAATGACAGTCACACTATTTCATGTTTACTAACTGGATACCAAGAGCCAGAAACAGAGTAACCAATGAAGTTTACACCACACAGGGCACAAAAAACAGTAAAGATTCCCACATCATCATGTTTTGGTCACAAGGATTACTGAAGATTAATGTATTTAGGAAATAAAAAGGATCATACATAGATTAAAAATATCAAATTAAAAATATTATTATACCTTTTATTATTTGCTTTAAATATTTCTTCTATTTTTCCAATAGGAACAGAGATTGACGGTTTAACAGACATCACAGGACAAACTTCAACTACATTTCTACTAGAGTCATAAGAAGAAACTGAAACAAAACAATGTGATTTCATTGCATAAATTGTTGGTGTAAAAAAAAACTTTTAAATAAAGTGTATAAACATACTAATTTACCGAAAATCACAGAAACTTTTAATTCCAATTAAGTTTTACCTTTTTTCTTATTGAATGAAGCATTTTGCAAGCAAAATAATTGTATGATTCAATCACGGTTGTTTGGTAATCTTTTGGTGTAAAGAGAGTCAGCATAACTTGCCTTAAGATAATGTAAGGACTATTTGATTTCATCCTAAGCCACAATGTATGTTGGCAGGTACCATTGTTATGTGGGGCTTTTGTATACTATATATAATCTATAGATTTTCCCTATCAAGGCAAAAGGGGTTAAGTCTGAATTTTGACAAGTTCACAGGAGTCAAATGCATCATTAATTTTAAAAATAACATAATCTATTCCTGAATAATTGTGAGATATATATGTAATATATCTAAATATAGTATATATATATATATATGTAATATATCTAAATATAGTATATATATATATATGTAATATATCTAAATATAGTATATATATATATATATATATATATATATATATATATATATATATATATATATATATATATATATATATATATATGTAATATATCTAAATATAGTATATATATATGTAATATATCTACATTTTAATTAATAAGATGAACATCAAAAACTACTCATTTTGTCTTATTAGCGACATAAAAGAACAAATTGAAAACAGAGTAACTAAAATTTACTGTGAGGTCTTGAATTATCATTCAAAATAAGCATTATTAAGCCCCTGATCATCCTTATCTTGGAGTGTAGTTTAAAATTGAACATACCTTTCTTTCTATGTAATTATTTCACTTACACATTGTTATGCGAGTGTCCAAATCTCATTCATTGTTATTGAAACCAATAACTGATGACAAGAGGAAATTGCAAAATGTTAGGAAATACAAACCACAGTTAAATGGTTTGATTATGATTAAAGAAACTAAAAACTGTTTAATTTTAAGTAAAGTGAAGTTGTAAAAAATACATGGAAATAAAACAGTAATCAGCATTACTTTTTGGCATTCGGTTAATGATGTAATTACGATTAGTAGAGAACATATTTGTGGTCTGTTTCCCTCTGAACAACACACATCAAGTAGGTTTGTCCCACTTGGATCATAACTAATCAGATGTTTTGAACAAAGTTCACACACCTTTAAGAAAAGTAAATTACAGGAATTTTCAAATGTTTTTCCAGAATCCTCAATCAAAACTTCATTTATTGCTATGCAATTACTACTGTATTATTACTATTAATACAGTAGTAAGTACAGCAGTAATTATTAATACTGTATGAAAACTGTCCATTTATTACAAGCTTATACTTATCAGTAAAAAATCAAGCGGTGTTGGTAAATATACATTTTTTCTGAACTGAAATTTTGTATTTGCTCTCATGATTTAGTTTTTATACATCTTGAATGTGTTATCTGTTAGAAATTTAATATTCATTAGTGCGAAAAATCTAAAAAGCTCAATATGGATAAATAGTTGTCAAGTATATTGTATATTGTTCTCTTTTAATTATTTATAGGATGGATAAGCAGGTAACATTTCAAGATATCATTCATATATTTATGAGAACTGTTTTGGTCATTTAGAAGGAATATTTTGAAGAATTTTCCTTTAATGTTAAAAGTCAGTATTGTTAATAGATGTAAGACTCAATATGGAAAATAAAATAAATTTCTTTCATTATAACTAATCAAAATCAATAAATAAAAAAGGCTACAAGGAATATACTAGCAGGCCATAGGCTATGCACTTTTGATTTAGACTAAGTGCTTACTGTAACATTTAAGAACTACGTAATGTAATACTGTATTTCATCAGGTCCACCAGCACATAGAAGATTGTTGATACTGGAACAGAAGGGGATGTGGGAAATACGGCATTTTATATTATAATGTGCAATGTGTGTTTCCTGTTTAAAATGCTATCAATTTTATTATTGTGTTTTAAGGGTAGAAGTGAAGAAATAATAGGAAAAGAACATGTATATAATGAGGAAGTTAATCATCAATTACTCAGAATACATATTTGCATTTCATGTGGCCTGCCTTCTAATACAGTACTAGGGCTCACTAAACTTGGTAATAAGGCCTAGAGTACGGATCAGGTGACTTATGTCCATGGCCATACACATAAACATCACAGCTACAAATGCATATAACTATTAAGAACAATTACTTAAGCAATCTCACCATGAGGAATAAGCACTGGATCAGTGAAGTGAATGCTACCAGTATAACCATAACACATTAGCATTACAATAACACTAGAAATGGATTGTTTTCCAGAAGAAAAGCTAACACTCCGCATAGTAAGTGGATCAATATTTGAAGGAAATTGTATCCTGCAAACACAAATAGTTCCAAATTAAAATTTAATAAATATTATCAACATATAAAATAAACATAAAAGGGCTGGCAATTTTTAATAAAAGGCTAAACAGACACTACAACTTATAAAATAAAACTCAATCCAAAAGGAAAAGTATGCATATTTATAAAGAAATTCTATTTTCATCTGAATGCAGTTTTTATTTTAATTGTGTATTGCTTTAAAGTTATCCTTGTTAGTTTTTAAAGCAATACACAATTAAAATTAAAACTAACAAGGAAAATGTTTACATTTATTCCGTGTGTTTCAAACTTCCAAATGTCTTTAAATCATTCCTATAATTTAATCCATTTTCATTAATCCTAAATAGTTTTAGAGTAAATCGATTCATTCTTCTAAGCACTTATTTTTTTTTCAACTGGAAATACCTGAAAAATCTGATTCACAGATTAATTCAACTACAGAAAAATAGACAAAAATCAGGTGGCAGTTCAATATTGTTGTTTGATACAAAACAATTTTCAAGGAATAAACCTTAATCTCTCCACATATTGTGAAAATACCAATATCACAAGCAATAGCAAATGGAAAATCAAAATGCTTTCAAGACGTCCATTCACCAAACTCTTGTGCTTGGAGAAAGGTGCACTCCTCAGTGGATTCTTCAACATGTGGACATAAAAGGAAATGAAGTTGCAGACCAATTGGCAAAGTAAGCCAGAGAATTAAATACTGAACAAACCCCAATAACTCTTACTGGTGCTAATGCTTTGGTAAAATTCAAACTCATATCACAAAAAAATGAAAATAAAACAAATTTGTGAAATTAACACTGATAGCAAAAATAACATCACAATATCTTGTCTGAGAATAGGACATTTTAAAGGCATGAAAATTAACTGCGACAGGGACCAGAACATAGATAACTGTCTGGGCATTGAACTCACCCCTCATATATTCATCTGTCTTGCAATAGTAGCTACCTTCAAACCATCGATAACAATCCTGATAAACTGCTTAAATCTCAATAACAATCCTGCTAGAAAATAATCGCCATCGCCAAAGCTGTGCAAAATGCATACAGATGACATCTAACTCAGAAATGAATACGGCAACATACTAATATCACTTATTGAACATAAACTCTTGTCATTGTTATAGCAAGCTATGAATTTATATTAAAATCATAATACTAAAGGAAAAACATGCACAAGAAATTTTTTTAAGCATGTATACCACAGAAAATTTAAAATTTGTTGCAAATTCAGTTTTTCATCTACATTATTGTATGCTTACATTTAAACTGTAAAAAAATCCCACTTACTGTATAGTTTCATATTTTCCATCATTTAGCTTAACAAGAGCTAAAGCTCCAAATGAAGCACCTATTACCTGAAACAAATGCAAATATAAGCAAGCTCCAGCTTATCCTTGTAAGTTGAGTTAAAATCGTTCATATCAGATATATGCTATCATGTTAGAAGAATTGGAATTATTAAACTTGTAAATCAAAAATCAGCTTCAGTATAAATTTACACACAGAAAACCTTTCTCGGTGTTCTTTTAAAAAAGGGACATTTCGTAACAAATATTGTATTATATGAGGTATATTGTATTATATATGTTCAAGATTGGTCCAACCTTAACATTTTTCTTGGAGGCCATCTGGATTCAAGGTGAAACTCATAACTTACCAAGGGAATGAAGCAATCATAATTTATTTTAAATAAAAAAACGGATTTATTTGATTTAAATCAGATTCTTTTATCTAAATAAGATTTTAATTAATTCCTTGCTACTATGCTTAAAGTAATTGGAATCCAAGTAGTGAATGGAATGATCCTGCAAATCAGGGTTGCCTGATTTGATATCAGTCTTGCTTATAAAAATAATTTAATTATGTCAAATAATAAAAAGAAAGACTGTAAAAATAGAAAACATAGCAAGACAAATTTTTGAAAGATTAAAACAATTAAAATTATTCTTGGATCCTTGAAGTTACTGTTATTCTTTCACTTAAATTCAATTTCATGATACAAATACATAAAATTTTAAAAGTTTTATCCCCCTTTGTAAAAATTTTAAGTTTTATACATCTAATTTAATTTTTATTTTTCAGCTTTTTGTTAAACTTGTTTCAAGCATAAAAACTGCAAGTTAAGTTAAAATTTGCTGTTGAAAATATTTTTTCTTAAAGTAGCCATGGCGATAAGATGGCTTTATGAATGTCTTTTGTCTCCTACAAACACTGAAATCGAAATGAATTTTTCGCATTCCTGGGATACGTTTCCACAATGAGGAAATAAAAAAAACCTATGTTTTTACAAACACTGAAATCGAAATGAGTTTTTCCCATTCCTGGGATACGTTTCCACAATGAGGAAGTCAAAAAACCAAAATGGTTTGACTTCAATTTGCATAATTGTGTGCATGGAACTAGATGAATATTTTGCTTTTGCAAATATTCACAGCTTCTTTCTGTTCAATCTCGGTTGACTTTCTTCAAGAGGGTTTATTAAATGCGCTAAGTAAGGGGAGTGCTGATTCCTTTATCAGATGCAGTGAACTCTCTCTTAAAGGACATTAGTTCAGGTAGATCCAATCTTTCCATGGGAAACATCAGAATTAACCGAAAACACTTTGTGCAATGTATAGACTGGCAGCATATTCATAAATTTCAGCCTCTGTTGATCAAAAGATTTGTAAAAGACATCTGTTTTCAGTGAGTGAAAAGATAAGTGTTTGTTGGTCAGTTGTTATTGTCATTCCAACATGGGTGCAAAACTACTAGGGACCTGAACTCTTTTTTCCTCCAAAATTGGAAAGGTAAATATTTCTAATGAGAAACCAAATAAGTTGTTTAAAAAACACCTATACTAACCATGGACTAGGATCCTGAATGACTTAAAAATTTTGTGCTAGGGCTCAGAACAACCAAACATTATAATTGAGATGAGTAAGTAAATAAGTTGTGATTCTATCTGTTACTAGGCCAATTTATATTAAGGGGTGCATAGTTCAAGGAACCTGAACTTGGGTCCTAATATTTTTATAGTTGGGATCCTAAACCTCCTGAAACATACATTATAAATATACTGATAATGATCTATGTAAAGAAAATAAAGAGTAATGAGATATTGAGGTGTAATTTTAAAAGTAAAATTTAATCATGGAAAATTATTTCAGCTGGAAAGCTAGTAATGACATTGGGATTAACAATAGTTATTCTGGAATAATTTTTTCCCCAAACTTATTGTTATTAATCATTGGCCACTACAAGGTCAGAAAGGATGGCTACTTGTGAAGGAGCACCCAGTGGGCGATTATTATTACCCCTAACAAAGGACAGCACAATTTTACAACCATGACTTAACCAAGATTCAAACACAGACCCCTCAGCATGGCAGATGAATGCGCTAACCACTTTACTGAATTACTGACTGCTGGAATAAATTTAAATATAATTTTAAAATTTCAGCTTAATTTGCATTCTGTAAACAGATATAGCTCTCCTTTGAGATTATACAGGATATGTTGGAGTGGTCTAATGGTAATCCTACCTTAACATTAGAAAGGTAGGCAGTTTTTTATGTTGAAAATGGTGGTTAATGAAAAATGGTGGGAACATTGTTGTCTCTTATTTTTATGAAGTGACAGACCAAATTAGATTATTTTAGGTAACAAATAATAACTAGTCAAACTTCATTACTACAAACTCGCTTAAGATAAATTATCGTGAGCATGACTAAATTCATAAATCCTGACCTAAAGGTTTTTAAATAATGTTAAATAATTTGTTTAAGATCAATTTGGATAGTGCAAATTTCCGTTTCAGACAAACAAATTTTCACTGCAAGATGTACGACCATTCAAGAATTCTTTCCATTTGTTCGAGGGATGGAACCAAAGAGAGAAATCTGTTCCATTGTTCAGAAGACCAGGAGATCACTATGGACTTTCAGCTTCTTTTGTGATTAACTTTTGAAAGACAGCATAATCATGTATTTCAACAGCAGTGTGCAATCTACTACCCTTGAAAACCAAATTTTGCCATTTCTGCTCGCTAGGTAAAATTACTCTGTGTGGGAAGATCAATTTCATTTGATTACTAAGCCCAGTAGCGTACGCATCAACTTCTAGAAAAACAAAATGGCAGAAAAACACAAAAGACCTCTAAGTTTAGAAGAAAAATTGTCAATTTTGAATTACATTGATAATGAAATTCAGAAAAAATCCGAAATCGCTGAGAAATATGGCATTCCAAGAAGCACATTGTCAACCATTTAAAAAACTGTGACAAAATCGAAGCTGCCTGTGCTACAAATCAATTTGAGCTAAAGAGAAAAAGAATAGGATTTACAAAGAATGAAGAAGTGGAAATTGCTCTAATGAGATGGATAAATGAGAAGCATGGACTAAAAATGTGACTTTAACTGAAGGAATACTACAAGAAAAGGCAAATTTTTTTGCAGATGCCTTGAGCGTAAAATGTTTCCAAGCATAATCTGGATGGTTACAAAGATTTAAAGATTGCCATGGAATTAATTGAACATAAGAAATGTCTGCACACCTACTGTCACTGCTACAGAATCGAATGTCCAAAAGTCCATCTTGGAACTTTTCTCGTACAAATTTGTATCGAACATCAATATGTTTTGTTCGATTGTGGAATTCAGGATTTTTAATCAGTCTTATAGCACTTTCATTGTCCACCTGAAGTACAGGAACACTGATGGAAGAAATATCCAGGAACAGTCTGTGTAACCAAATAGCTTCTTTCGATGCCTGACTGGCAGCAACAAACTCAGCTTCTGTTGTAGACAATGCCACACATTTCTGTCGTCGGCTGGCCCAGGTAATCGCTCCTCCACTAAACTTGAAAACCATTCCTGAGGTGGATTTTCTGGTAGTGGGATCGCCAGCGTAATCAGAATCACTGAAGGCTTCTAATAGTGATGAGCTTTTGATATTTGACTGATACAAAATACCCCATCTAGTGGTTCCTCGCAAATACTTCAAGACTTTCTTGATTAAACACCAATGTCTTTTTAATGGCTTGTCCAAGACTTGAGATAACACACTAATTGCATAAGCAATATCTGGTCTTGTGACAGTAGCCAGGTACATGAGGCTACCAACGGCTTGTCTGTAGGGTGTTCCACTGTCAAGTTTTTCAGATGATTCTACTGATAATATATCCTTATCAATAGGAACACAGACAGGATTGGCAGTAGACATGTTGAAACAGTCCAAGACTTTCTTACAATAACTTTCTTGATGAATGAAAATGGACCCATCCTCTAAATATTGGATTTGCATGCCTAGAAAATAATTTGCAGATTCAACCTTGATAGTAAACTCTTCTGCGAGTTTTCCAAAAAACATATCGAGCAATTTTTTATCTCTGGCAGCAACAATTCCATCATCAACATAGAGAACTAAGAACAAAGATTTATCGTTGTTCACAAACAAACAAGGATCACTATCCATCTGCTCAAGTTTACAGTTTTGAAGAAAGCTCTTGAACCTTTGGTTCCAACATCTGGGAGCTTGCTTCAATCCATACAGGCTTTTTAATAATTTGCAGACCCGTCCAGAACCATCTTCATATCCTTGAGGTTGCTTCATATAGATTTCTTCACTGATTTCTCCATATAGGAATGCACTCCTTACATCAAACTGTGCTAACTTTAAATTATTTCTTGCAGCAACACTTAAAACAGTTCTGATGGTATCCCAACGAACAACTGGACTGAAGGTTTCTTGATAATCAATTCCGTGCTTCTGTGAAAAACCTTTCACCACGAGTCTGGCTTTTAAACGCTCTACTTCACCATCAGCATTTCGCTTTATCTTGTAAACCCAGAGATTGTCGATGGCTTTTCTACCATCCGGTAGGTCCACTAACTTCCAAGTGTTATTTTCATTCAGTGAACTCAATTCCTCTTGCATTGCACTTTTCCACCCACTTGTGTTAGCTGAATGAATGGCTTCTTGAAACGTTGCTGGCTCATCATTTTCAGCAAGCATAACAAAATCATCAAATCTTGATGGTTTCTGCATTCGAGCTTTGTTTCGTAGATTAATTTGGTTTTCATCATCTTTAATGAAATCTACATTCTGAATTTCAGCAGCTTCCCCATTTCTGGTACTATCTGTTTCACACAAGTTTTCTGTAGAATGCATAGGAATCTGATTCACTAACATTTTCTGTGAAGTAACCTCACTTTTAAAAACAATGTCCCGAGATAAAATAATTTCATTTTTATCTGGAATCCACACTCTATATCCTTCATTTCCACAGTATCCCACAAGATGTCCCTTCAAAGCCTTTTTGTCGAATTTTTTCCTTTTCTGTTTAGGGATATGCACAAAGCACTCTGTACCAAAGATTTTCAAATGATCAATTGCTGGGGTTTTACCAAACCACAGTTCATATGGTGATTTACCCTCTTCTGGAGAAGGACCTGTGCGATTAATCACATATGCAGCTGAATTAACAGCCTCACCCCACAGTCTTTCTCGTAAATCCTTAGCATGCAGCATGGATCTTGCAGCTTCAACTAAAATTCTATTCTCCCTTTCAATTACTCCGTTTTGTTCAGGAGTATAAGGCATGGATGTTCGATGATTGAGCCCAGCTTTCTGTACAATATCATGCACTTCAGAGTTGTTGAACTCTCCACCTCCATCAGTAAATAATTCTTTCAATGTATAACCAGCAGTCTTAACTTCTCTCAAAAACCTAGACAACATGATTTTAACCTCAGACTTTTCTTTTATCGTATAAACAGTCCTGTATTTGGAATAATCATCTTTAAATGCCACAAAGTATCTATTTCCACCTAGTGACTTTTCAGGCATTGGTCCACACACATCAGCATGAATAAGCTGACCAGGTTTTGTAGGACGTTCTTGGCGTGAGCCAAAGCTAAGCCTATGCATTTTGCCATACATACAGGCATCACAAAATTCACTGTCGAGCTTTACATCAATACCTTTAAGTTTTAGAAACTTTTGAACATGGCGCTTATTTTGATGTCCCATTCGCTCATGCCATAACTGAAGACTATCATTGTCGACAGCCACACAAGCAGATTCTGGAACTAAAACACGTAAAAGAAGTCTGTAAACACTATTGTGTCTTATGCCAACAGCTACAGTTTCACCACTTTTGTTTTTGAACTGTCGTACTTTGTTATTAGCATATTCACAAAGTCCATTGTCTAATGCAGAACCAGATGAGAAGAGATTTTGATCACAGTCGGGAACATACCAAACTTTAGTGAGTTTACCAGGTTTCCATTCACCACTAACAAGCATTTCAATTTGTATCTCACCAATACCTTTGGCAAACATAGATCTTCCATCGCCTAATCGTAATGGTTTTGGGATATCAAATTGTTCATAACAGCAAAACCAATTTAACTTGGCTGATATGTGATGGGATGCACCTGAGTCTATAAGCCAGTAATCTTGACTTTTCAGCTCAGCGATTGTCATAAAGGCTTGACCAGACTTTGATTCGTCTTTACCAGACTTTGATTCGTCTTTACCAGCATTATTGCCACCTTTTAGTGAATAGCAATTTTTTTTCAAATGTCCAGGACAGCCACAGGCATAACACTTCATTTTCTTCTTCCAATCTTTTTGACTAGTCGCTACTTTTTCAGGGAACTTTCTACCATAACTGCTATTTGGCTTCACTACAAAAGCCACATTTTTGCTTTCAACAGGAGGTTTCACTTCTTCCAAACGTTGCTCATGTAGGCGTAACCTTTCAGTAAGACTTGAAAGAGTTCTTTCACTGTTTGGAACAGATTCCCAGGCATTTTTGAACTCAAGGTATTCATTGGGTAATGTATTTAAAATTCTGTTGAGCAACATAGATTTTGGTAGCTGCACATTTTCATTCTTGAGTTCTTCCTGCAGTTCCTGCCAAATTCTTTGCAATTTAGACACATGGGTAGCAATATTGTCCAAAGGATCTTTCGTGTAGTTGAAAAGTTGGGAGTACAGCAAATCCAACCTTCGCTAGTTTTTCTGCTCGTACACAGAATGAAGAGAATCCCACATTTCTTTACCAGTTTTACAAGTTAAAATGTGCTGCTTAGGCTCAGGCCTAACACTTGAACCAATTACAAATCGAGCAATGGCATCTGCTTCTTGACAAGCTTTCAAGCTTGCAGCATGGGCTTTTCTTTCATCTTCTGTAGTAAATACTGTGGTCGATTCAGGCCTAGTCATTTCACCCAGTACTATGGGCATGGCTTTCTGAACAGTGAGCTGCAGTTCAATATCAAATTTCCAGCTCACCCAGTTCCTTTCACCTTCTAATTTCTCAATGAAATTAAATTTCTCCATGTTAGAGTTCATTGACAAAAAACTGTACAGAGCGCACGTACCTTTGACGATCAGGAACTTAAGCCTATCGACTTGCCGGTCACGATATTTACCTCTTTCAAAGACTATTATTCAACGATGCGCAAATCAGCATATCTGGGCCCATAACCACTTAAACATATTACCAAAAATGTAATAAGTAAAACAGTTAAATAATAGTTTATTGAAGATATCGTAAGGACAAGAACAGCAATAAAAAAAAACCAGCATAATAAAAAGACTTGACTAACTGTAGTGAAAGTTGTAGTTACTTTGTTACAGTTACCGAGGTATATTTAACAGGTATTAATTTATAATTTAACACAAAGAAGCCCTGATGTTTCAAGAATATGAAGACCATACCACTTTCATATGGCTGTAAACAAAACCGCCTGGATGACGGAATTAAATTTTATGCAATGACTGAAAAAATTGGATAAAATTATGAAAAAAAAAGAAAAGTTGCATGATTCTAGATAACTATTCAGGGTTCCCACTCTTCTTTTCTAACTAAAAATAAGGACTTTCTAAGCACTTTCTAGGACAAAATAAGGACTTAAATAAAACATTGAAGAAACCGAATTATACAATGTAATACCTGACTTTCTACCAATTGGGGATGCTTTTACAGATTAGTTAATCTTATAAGAACAGTAGTATGTAAAAAATTTAATATTGAAGTCTATTTTCTAAAAATTACACACAAATAATGCCACACAAAAATGAGATTTTTCAAAACAAGCCGTCTGATTTTTACAAGATTCAGCAGTTAATATATGGGCATTTACGTGTACACATATTAGTAATATGTGTAAATACATAAACACATTATAGAATGGAGACCGCAAGAAAAAAACTTTGGATGTTTTTCTTTTATCTCTTTGCAGTGCATTTGCTTTTATAAAAAGGGAAAGAAAGAGTTAAGTTTGAAGAGGACCGGACTTGGTGTTGTCGGTCTCAAAGCTGCTGTTTTAAGTTTGATTTCGTTTTCGTATTCTTTTCATATTGTTTTGTTTTTACTTTTTAATGGTCTCTGGGGGAGTGTATGAGCAAATTTTTAGCATATTGCTGCTCATGGGTTGGAAACACCATTTTGTGTTGCCTGGGTCAGGCTGTTATCTGATCCACCAACACTTTCATTTTCAAAAAATTCCTAATTTTTTTTATTTTAATTTTTTTTGTTTTTGAAATTATAGTGCTTATTTTGTTATATATGCAGCTTCAGCCTGCTTATGAAATGGAAATTACTCACCCCAGTTATTATTTTATAGTACACTTTCCTAAATTCATAATGAAATTAAGAAGTAAATTCATTTGTTGGTACATCAGAGGTTTGAATAAAATAAAATTAGTGGCAAACTATTCATTTACTAAAAGGATACGTCAACAAGTTGCATACGTCAATGCAAATTTGACTAAATCGAAAACCAAACGAGTTATGAAGAAAATATTTTCCTGTGAACCAAAACGAATCAAACAGTTATGCAAAAACTATGATAAATTTATAAAAAGGTTAAAAAAATATAATGCAATTTTATTGAATAGATATTCAACTAGTTGCCACCGTCCAAGCCTAAGCCATTTGGTATAGTGCCACATAATTTTGAATCCCGATCAGATGACGAGAGATTTGAGCTGGCGCCCCCCTCTCCAAACTTCCACACCAACCCAACGCGAGGACTTCCGGCCACGACAGATTTAAGGTGCACCAGCCACCTATACACCATACACTTAAAAACATCATTTTAATGAAATAAAATTGATTTGAAAATAATCATCTAAGATGACAATGGAAACAGATTGTGCATGGTATAACAAAAGCAAAGTGAAATTCAAGCACAGTCGGTCTTTGAGTATTTGTCACCCAGACACAAAGAGAGAAAAATTATAAATCACTAGCCACTGCATGACTAGCCCGACGTTGCCCATGCCCGTGATGTAAGGTATTAATCTGGGGAAAACTTTTCCGCAGATTCCAAATTGTTAAAATTTTTTATCTATCTTTAGCGATTCCGATTTTACAAAAAAAGCTTAACATTCCCAGTCAATATGTTTTTTATTTCTTGCTCTCATTCCCGGAAATTGGAAAGGGACAGGAAATGTAATCTGTTTCTTTTTTTTTAACGCGAAGGGCAGAAGATGCAATCTGTCTTTTTTTTGGGAAAGAGAAAGTTCACTATTTAAAAATTATTTGTTTGAAGAAAATCATATTTTTAGGTAACGCTCTAAAGTGAAACTTCCGCAAATTCAAATCTGTTGAAATTTTTACTCTATCTTTAACGGTTTAGGAGATTGAAAAAAGAACTATATAACTAAAATTAAAACTTTTTTTTATCCTCTGCTAGAAAATAATTCCTCTGAGCAAAACGAAAATAAAAAAAATTAATTTAGAATCTGTTATATCTTTATGCGGTTGCGATTCCAAAGAAAATAATAATAATTAAATTTCATTAAATTCAGTTTAAAATGTTCTAGATTGAATTTTAAAATTCGCTGCGACCCAAAAATTGCAAAAAATTCGGACTACCTGTGTGCCAAATCTCATTGCTGCAAGTGCCATAGAATCGTCAGGAATCTGCGGCCACGAAAAAAACAGACAAAACAAGGACCTTTTATAATAGTATAGATAGAAAAATTACTTTCGCGTTCAGTCAGCGACCAAATACGATGAGAGTCCGAAATTTCCAGTTTTCAAACGACTTTTCCCAATTCATGAAATTCCTCGACTATTATCTGTTCTCCAGAACTCTGGTTTATGTTTTTGCGATCTTTTCCTCCAATGTTTTTTCCAATCGAGCGTTTTTTTTTTTGTAACTGATAACCGATTGCTTAAAATTTTCAAAGCAGAATCACCCCCGAAAATCTTCAAAATTTTTCTTTATATATCTTTACTGGGATAGTTTTTACAAAGAATTAGAAGCATAAAAAAAGCTAGATTTAAAAAAAAATTGCAACACATTGGGTTGCCACTCAGATAGCAGTATTAATTAAAATAAATTATCTTTATACTGTTTTCGATTCACCTACAAACTTAAAAATACACTTCCCAATAGTTATAATAAATTTTTTAAACATTGAACTCACGGGTAACTACATAAAATAAATTAATTTACATTTGATGCTTGCATTCTAGTTTCCTCCATCAGGGCAACTATTTTGTGCATTGCAAGAGCCACTCACAAGCCCACAAACAGAGCGATTTTCAAGTTTTTAAAGTGTATTATGTGCTTATCAAGATACGTGCTCTTCAAGATCGCCGATCAGCCGCTAGAGGTCGAAAATATTGTGAAAAAATATCGTCATTTGAAAAATGAGTATGGTTTTCAAAGGAAAATAAGCACTTTCTAAGGACTATTGATGCAAAATAAGCACTTCTAAGGGCTCTTAGAAATGGAAGGTCAAAATAAGCACTTTCTAAGCACCCGTGGGAACCCTGCTGTTCTTCCCATCGTGATGGGTCTGATTTAAAGGCGATTAAATTAGTCTTTCTACCTCCAAAAACAACATCAAAGCTGCAGCCTTGTGATCAAGGCATCATTTCTTGCATTAAGCTACATTATTGAAAAGATGTGATTAAGAGAGTGACCACTTCATTCGATAAAAACATTCCTTTTGAAATGAATGTGTTTTATGCTCTAACAATTCTAAGGAGTGCATGGAGAACAGTTAGGCCTGTCATGATTAAAAACTGCCTTTAGACATTCTCATTTCATAGTTCTAGAAAATGATGATGAAACTTTACTTAATTCAGTTGAAAGCAATGAATTTTGTGTGGATTTTAAAGAGGGTCAAATAAGGACTAGTCCCCCAAAATGTGACTTATGAAGAGGATGTGAATATGGATGACAACACTTTGACAGCAGAAAAATTGAGTGAGTCTACTATCAATGAATCAATAACAAAAAAATAAAATTATAACGCCGACATAAACGAAAACGACTCAGGATTTGATGATGACAGAAGTAGTACTAGAAACCCCCTCTTTGTTCGAAGCAACAGCTGCTTTAGATACTGTTAATCGTTTTTTACTTTGACATGAAAATTCATCTGCTTACTTAAATTGTGTCGATGATCTGCAGCAGTATTTTCAAATATTTTGTGACAAAAACACTAAGCAAATGTCTATAATGGATATTTGTTAAAAAAAAAGAGTTTTCATTAAAAAATTTCACATTTATTGTTATGCGTGTTCATTTTTCAAATATCATTCCAATTTTTTTCTTTATTTCTAATACACACTACTGTTAAAACGAGCGAATTTTGATGTAGTAGGTTTGACTATAGTAAACATAAGATTGCAATTCAAATTTAAAATTTTTATCACACTGATCTGTTTTTGCATAATTTCATTTTGTATTCATTGTAACATTTAGTACGTCTTACTACTTTTGTATCAAATTTATACCACACTGCTTTTTTGCAATTCAAGCAGCTATTTTTGAATGTTTTCCACAAAATCTTCATACCCTGCATTTGGACTTTTTCTTAGTGGTCTCTTTTTATACTAGCCTGCATTAGCTGAATTTTAATTCTAATTAGCCCACATGATGGAGTATAAAGCTCTTTACGTAGCTGGTGGGTGGAATTTCTTGTATCTATGCCCTTAAGATTAATTTTAGATGCAGTAAGCTATAGATTTGTTTTGGAATAACCACCATTAAAATTGTTAGCTTCATTGGAAATTACACTATATTAGGTGATTTATGGAGGTTTTTGACTCTGATTCATGACTATATGGGTTATACATATATGAGAGGCTGTTAGAAGAGCTAGTTTTTGCTTCATTGGAACTGTTAGTACTTTTTCTTCATAAGAAAGAAAATATTCTTCATTTCAGAACTGCTACTTTCACTATTTTCACATAGTATATTTCATACAACTAAACTCTTCATTAGTAAGACAGCATCCTTGAGCAGCCATCTCCTCTATTCTGTATCAGAATAACCATAACCATGATCATATGTTCACATTCAATGTGTCAGTTGAGCAAGGCATTCGACATTCAAAACATAAAAATACTAGTTAGCCAAGAGTTTGTCACCCAAACCTCATTTATAGCTGAGGAAAGGGAATATAACATTTGTAAACAGGATGCAATGTGGAAATGAGGTCAAACTTCTTTGATAATCCCCCAAACAGGCAGAATTTTGCATTAACATTGCAAAATACCAAAAGGGCCCCTCCCATTCTGTAAGGTTCGCCATCTCTCATCTTACAAGAAGTGAAACGCCAAGTTGGCAACCCTACATAGAAAACGCCAAGCTGGCAACCTAAGAACAAAGCTTTTTCAATTAAAAGAAACGTCCACAAGATTTCAAGCCGAGGAAGTGCGGCAAAAGCCAATTAAAAAAGTCAGAGCAATAAATAGGTACCGATACAACTAAAAGATAAAATCCATCTTTAGAAGAGGAGGTCAAGTGAAGATTATATACAGCCGGTGGGAGGAAAGTTACACTTTTCAATGCCTATCCAAATGTAATTGCTACTTTATACTACATGTAACTTACGTGACGTGACCGATTAAATTTAGTAAAATATACTCCAAATATGGAATTTTGACTCTGTGTCTTTTGAGTCTTTTACTGAACTTTCACGACGGAGTTCATCAACAACCATCGGCCTCGGACCACTACTGGCGCAGTCATCATGGATCGTCGAACCCTGGAAATGAAGGTGAGAGCTCATCCTGAGTTTTTATTTTTTTTAATTCATGCAACTCCCACACAATTACGGAGCAAAAGTAGACTTTGTTGAAATCTAATGCTATTCATTTTGTTTAGAACACTTACGTGTTATGTGCACCACAGTGCAAATTTTATTTAGCACACCATGTGTTAATTAGTTCAATAGTTTATTGGGAAAAAGTTCATCAGAACTAGATAACTGTTGCGTTTTGGTTTTAAAAAGAATAGCTACTTTCGTTTCGGTAATGCATGTATGTAAATGCGACTTATCTGTATTATTGTATTAATATATGCAAATTTTGATTAGCACACCATGTGTTAATTGGTATAGAGGTTAATTGAGAAAAAGTTCACCAGAACTAGATACCTTTTGTGTTATTGAGTTAAAGAATAACTACTTTCGTTTCGGTAATGCATGTATGTAAATGCTATTTATGTGTACTATTGTATTAATATATGCAAATTTTGACTAGCACACCAGGTGTTAATTAGATTAATGGTTAATTGAGAAACAGTTCATCAGAACTAGATACTTTTTGTGTTATTGGGTTAGAGAATAACTATTTCGTTTTGGAAAACGGGGATTTCTGTGAATGCTTGTTGCTAAGGCGTAGAGTTAATATAAATCATAATTTTAGACTATTTAGAGTGAGGTTTCCACCACCACCCTTTTCTTTCTGCATTCTGTGGCGTAAATTTAATTCCTGCGTTAAATTCGTTTGGGATGGCGTATCTCGCAAAAACAAGGAAGGAGGATTTGAGGGTGTTGGCAGATGAATTGGGGTTAGATGTGTTGCCGCAACACAAAATCATCGATTTAAAGAACTCAATATTGAACAGCGAAGAATATGAACAGGAGTTTACCGAAAATCTTTTAAACAGTATCATAACAGATTGGAAAAATGCAGAGGAAAGGCGTTTCTTGGCTGAAAGTGAGGAAAAGCGCCTCGCTGCTGAAACTGAGCAAATGCGCATCGCTGCTGAGTCTGAAGAAAGACGTTTTGTGATGGAGCTCGAGAAACGTTCTGCTTTTGAGTTAGAAAAGCTAAGGCTCGAAATGGAAGGCCGTCACAATACAGAACCATCAAATGAAGGGAGTTCGAGCAACTCTAAGCACATCTACGATTTACAAAGGGTGATGCAGAAGTTCGATCCTAAAGAAGGAGACATCAGTCTATATCTGATTATTTTCAAGAGGCAGGCAGAACATACTCACATAAAAAGGGAGGACTGGGTGTCACAGCTTTTGGGTTTATTACCCTATGACATTACTCAGTTAATTGCTAGAGAAGAAGCGGCCGTCGCATATGACTACAGTCACATGAAAGGGTTATTGCTAAAAAGGTTTAAACTAAGCCCAGAAACCTTCCGATTGAAATTTGTCCAGCTCAAGCGGACTGAAGATAAATCGTGGAAGGATTTTGTCTTTGAATTGACAAATTATTTTGAAGAATGGATTCAAGGTCTTGAGGTTGCGGATTTCCAAACGTTAAAGGATCTGGTAATTACAGATCAATTCAAACGTAAGGTACCTCCGGAAATGCGAGAGCATTTTGTCAATGAGTGGAGCACAATAAAATCTCCTACTGATCTAGCGGAACTCCTTGACAAATACGAAAGTGTTCGAGGGTTCAAGAAGAACTACCAATCACCTGAAAACAAAATAAATGGAGAAAAAAGTCCACATTTTCAAGAAAGAAGACTCATTCAAGAAAGGAACTCTGATTGTCCTGCTAGATATAGACAATTCCACGAGAAGAGCACTCATCATCAACGTAACATGAGCCCGAATAATGAGTCTGGAAGGAAGAAGAAGATTCAATGTTATTCTTGCGGATCATTTCAGCATCTTAGAAACGCATGTCCTAAGCTAGAAAGAAGACAAACTTCAGCAGTTGTGAGCAATATTGGAGCCCAAGACGCTACAATATCACATGCAAGGGAAGACATGGTGGAGTCTCCATCGATGTTGACGGCAAAAGTGACCGTTTCAGTCACAAAGCCTGTAGAATACAAAAGAGGTATTGATGAACTCAAGATAGTGAGTTTAAAAAGCGGTAATAATATCTTCGACAGTATTATCGACTCTGGAGCGCAGATTTCAGTCGTCCGGGCTGATCTGATTGAGGATTCTCAAAATGAAGGGGAAGGAAAAATTAAAATTGTATCCGTCTTTGGTGAGACAGAAATGGCACCTCTCAAGATAATCCATATGAAAATCAATGACGGACGACATGGAGAAATTCCAGTGACATGTGCAGTGTCTGAAAAATTAGTGAGCGACATGCTCTTAAACGTATGACACTTTAAAATCCAATGTTGAACTCCAATGTAGCCAAGAAAGGGTTTCTCGTTGTTTGCCAAAGAAAATGCATCCCTATCGGTTTCCTATCGCCTTTTACAGTAGAAAACTCACCCCATGCCGAACTCGTTGGGCCACTATCGAACAGGAGGCGTATGCTGTTCTAAGGGCGTTGAAAAAATTTGACACTTGGATATTTGGAGCACAAGTCCAAATTGTCTCCGATCATAACCCCCTTACTTATTTGACCCAGGGAATGCCACAGGGTGCAAAACTTGCATGTTGGGCTTGGCATAGCAAAGATATAACATGAATATATTGTACAGAAAGGGTAGTAAGCATGGCAATGCAGATGCCTTATCGCGCATCAAAATTGATGAACCCTAGTTTTTATTCAGTTCATATAAATATATATATATTTTTTTTCTTCTCAAAACTGTAATCTGATTTAGATAATTTTGATAACGTTCTTGTGACTTGTATTATGTATTTTATGTGGGAGTTCATGAATGTTAGTGTAGATATTTTTTTTGAGCTCTCACGCTTCTCTCGAAGGACTGGATATTGTAATGAAGACCAGCTAATTAATTATGACTTTTAGTTATGATTCTAGATGGCGATTGGCAGCAGCATCATCACTTATGACTTAAGTGATGGATGTGCTTCCCTGGAGGGACATGTAAGGTTCGCCATCTCTCATCTTACAAGAAGTGAAACGCCAAGTTGGCAACCCTACATAGAAAACGCCAAGCTGGCAACCTAAGAACAAAGCTTTTTCAATTAAAAGAAACGTCCACAAGATTTCAAGCCGAGGAAGTGCGGCAAAAGCCAATTAAAAAAGTCAGAGCAATAAATAGGTATCGATACAACTAAAAGATAAAATCCATCTTTAGAAGAGGAGGTCAAGTGAAGATTATATACAGCCGGTGGGAGGAAAGTTACACTTTTCAATGCCTATCCAAATGTAATTGCTACTTTATACTACATGTAACTTACGTGACGTGACCGATTAAATTTAGTAAAATATACTCCAAATATGGAATTTTGACTCTGTGTCTTTTGAGTCTTTTACTGAATTTTCACGACGGAGTTCATCAACAACCATCGGCCTCGGACCACTACTCATTCTATCAAGATACATGGTCTATATCTTTGGTTTTATGGATTGGAGTTTTATTGTGCAAGGTCCTAAAGTGAATAAGCTGTGCCAAATACAAGATAAAAATAAATAAAATCAATGCAAACATAAAAACATAGTAATAAATTGTAGATCCAGTTTTATGCAAGCTGGACTTATATTAACGAGTAGTATTACCAAGAAGTTTGCCATTGCTTTCACAGTACAATATGGCACAAGAGCCCAAATTTGCATGAGTGACATAAATGACAATTGTATTATGAGAGTACTCTTAAGAAATCTGCTTTTGTATTCACTCCCTTTTATATTTCAGAATAAGAAAATCAATTATCAAAGATTAGGAGGGAACCTGAAACACAATAGTAGATACCCCTTTCTTTTATCTGACCTTTGCTGTCAAAACAATTAGTGATAGAAAATAATTAAACTATTGAATGAACATGATGGTCAATTAAGTGTCCTTTGTAGGTTCTGTGCTTGGTAAGTGGTACAGTATGTTGACCAAAGCTTAGCCAAATATGGCCCTTATTTCATAAAATTCAAAACAATCAATCAACTAATTGTGGTTTCCATCCTTTAATTTTTCTGCTTTAAAGGAAACTTAAAACTATTGCAGTGTATTCTTTAATTATCATAAAACTGAACTGCTTGAAGACAAAACTGAAGTACTGAACTGCTTGAAGACTTGTTAAAAATGCAGATGCTGTTAATCATGAAATTAAAGACTTTTAAACTATGAAGGTAAGCAAATAAGAATGTAGATGACAGATTTACTTTTACATCAAGAGTTATAACTACTCCCATTTGCTGCACATTACACCCCAGCATAAAAATAAAATGTTGATGCAGAGAGAAAGATTTTCACTTTTGTTGAAAGTCAAGAGATCTTATTCATACTAAACCCCTTTCTATTGAACTTATTCAAAGAAAATAGAAACATACACATTTATCCTATATGCGAAAACTTGTCATGGAGCAATGCTAAAAAGTTTAATTATTTTCTAGAATACCATCCAAAAAAGTTTGTCTGCCCTAGAATAAGCAAACTATAATATTTCGTTCAAAGGAAGTTCCGTGAAAAATCACAGGGCATTTGAAAAGCTAAATACCCAAAACAAATTTATTTTGTTATTGGTGTTTTTCTAACATATTTGTTGAAAGGGTATTTTGTATCAATGCACATCTTACCCCAAATGTGTGGAACAACATTCTTCTATCATAAGATAATATAGAATCCCTTATGCCTCCCCATATGTGTAGTCACTTATATCCACTGATCTTAACATGTTCCTCAAGATGTATGGATCTATACCTCTGCTGTGATATGGTTCTAATTATCGAAGAGATTAAGAGGAAAGGTGAAACATTTGTTTTATTTATTTGGAACTGGAACACAGAACTCAAAGTATACTTATAACATAAAATATTCACAGGGAAAATCAGTTCACAGGTTATATTTAATATCATGGTGGTGCATGCTTCAATTGACAAATCAGTTAAAATAAGTACAATTCATTGTCTTTGAAATAACAAGTATTTCTCTATAGTTTAAGATAAATGCATTTATATCTCAAGTACATTACATTGTTAAATAAGGATAAAGGATAGAATACGTTGAATATAGAACCCCACCTGCCAACGTCCTGTATCGTTCTGCATAGCTCATCATTCTTTGTACTATAGGCCTAGACGTGCTCGCTTGATCACTCGCACTGTCTTCCTCGATTGCTCTGTCTATTCAAATCACCACCACCCTTTTTATGGGGTTACAATGTTTGTCATAGAAGCTTCCAGTGATCACTAACACGCTTTTATCTATCAATTGTTTCCCATGTTGCCCAGATGAACTCAGAAACTTAATTAGATTAGGGGGTTAAGAAACAAAGATCCGAACTTGTGATGTATTACACCTCTGCCATTGACCTCGAGATAATCAGGGAGAATCCCTTGATTTAAGTATCAAAAGGAGTAGAAAGGCCAAAGGGTGATCCAGAATAGTCTGGGAAAGTCAAATAAGTGATCACTGGTGTTTGATTTTCAATTGCTCACAAAGGTGATAACACGGTTTTCTATTCCTGAATCTTAGTTAACTAGATTTATTTGATGGCAGGTCTCCACAAGACCTTTCCAGGCATCTAACTTCCATACTAAGTACCTTCTGGTTCTCTTTGCTCGATTGTGTCATCCAGAAGCAAGCACTTATGCCAAATAAGGTGGTGTCATACACTAAACCTTTAATCACATATACCTTGTATTATAAGTAATCTTGTGAATGTTTCATTGATGAAACCAGTTTACTGGTGTTTCAATTTCAATAGAGTATATAAAACATAAAATAAGGGATGTAACCAAGAAATGTCAAACATCACATTAAAAACTATTAGTCAGAACAAAAAAATTACTATAACACTTACCTGAGGTTCAAGTTGATCAGCTGTCGCTGTAACTGAAAGCTCAAGTCCATTCACTTGAGAAACTTTTGAAAATGTTACATATTGATAAATTGCTCTAATTCCATCAGTTTTACAAATAGTACTAAAACCCTGAAATGTATCAAAAATAAATGAATTAAATCATATTACACAAATTAGGTATAAT
The DNA here is from genome assembly GCA_947359465.1 of Metellina segmentata. Classification (NCBI taxonomy): domain Eukaryota; kingdom Metazoa; phylum Arthropoda; class Arachnida; order Araneae; family Tetragnathidae; genus Metellina; species Metellina segmentata. The sequence goes on along the minus strand of OX375884.1, from coordinate 52,416,296 downwards.
ATTAATAAGTGTTTTAACATTACGTGACCTTTCCTTCTAAGTATTTTCTAATTCCTTTTGCTTATTAAACATTTTTAATTTCCTAATTTTTAACTAGTTCATTTCACTGTGATCTTACAGTTGAGGTAATAAAAATAAACCAAATTTACTATTTGATAAATGACAGTAAAATATACCAAATATGTTTATAGAGTAATTAAATGTTACACTTTTAGTACTGATGAAAAGTTTATTACTCATTATCAAAATAACGAATATTTTTATAAAAATCTGAGATTTTCTAATACATTAATTTAGCCAACAAGAATATCCTTGCTTAAATTTCATATCATAGCAGAGGGATTTCTCAAAGCATTAAAACTAAAACTCCTCTGCTGTTTTTTTTTTTTTTTTTTTTTTGGGGGGGGGGCTAAATTAATGTACTATATGCAAACTTTTATGCAAACAAATTGATATAGTCTTTTGTATTGATGGATGAATCATTGAGAGTTGAAAGAGCAAGGGAAGTGAGAAAATGATAATTCCATTCTACTTTTGGATGTTTGAATTTGAAACGTTTAATGATAAAATCTAAGCCATCTATATAGAGTGACATTTCCAGAAAGTACAAAGTCTTTTGAAAAATGTATGAAAAAGCTCAAATATACTGGGATTGAATGCAAATGGCACAGCATCATTAGACATTTTGACTGTAATATAATGTTTTTTCTATTCAAAAGTATATTGATTAAAATTTGTGGGTATTTTTTACACTTCATTTGTTGTTAATGTTATGACATGGTCACAAAATATGTACACTAAATAAATAGGAGCTGGATGTACGCATCATATATATTTTTCATACAAAAAATGAATACTAAATCAGAAATATAAAATAAAGAATAGAATTTTAAGGAAATGCAATGTTGAAAATAGATTATTGTAGGCTGAAGAAAATAACCAAGAGAAACTAATGGAATTTCTTCTAATAATAAAATCATTGCCATAAAAATTTGCGCACCAAGAAATAATTGTGGGATTGTAATGAAACTTGGCATGAAGGTACATGTCGGCCAGATATGCAAATGATTAGAAATGCAGCGTGATTGCACATTGTGTAATGCCACTAGATAGCGTTGAACTTCGTTCTCCTTGGAGTATAAAACAGGTAAGCAGAGCTTGTTTGAGTGTACTTAATATTTTGCAAAGGAAACGCTGAGGTAGACATGTCGTTACGTCGCCATCAAAGGCAATACAAGCAGCTGTCAGAGTTCGAGAGGAGAAGAATCATCGGGATGATGGAAGCTGGGTGGTCAGCTCGGCAATTAGCTCGTCAAGTTGGCCGTTCTGATTTTACTGTGAGGAGCTGTTGGGACCTGTGGACAGAAGAGACGTCATTTACACGGCGACCAGGCTCAGGACGCCCTTGACAGACCAGTTGTCGAAAAGACCGTCACATCATACAAAACACGCATAGAGCCAACTGCCTCATTGGCCGCTATCCAGACACAGGCAGCACCTTCACTACGGGCCTCTGTGTCTTCCCGAACAATCGCTAGGCGCCTGGCTGAAGGACAACTGGTATCGCAGTGCCCATTACGTGTGCTGCCAATGACACCTATCCACCAACGCCTCCGTTTGGAGTCGTGTCTGCAACAGAATGGAACCAGGTCGTCGTGGGATTGGACTGCAACGAAATGGAACCAGGTCGTCTTCAACGACGAATCTAGATTCAATTTGAGCAGTGATGACAATCGTGTTCGTGTGTGGAGGCCCCGTGGTGAACGCCTCAATCCTGCCTGCGCTTTACAGCGACACACCGCTCCCACAGCTGGTGTGATGGTATGGGGTGCCATTGCTTACGATTCACAGTCACTCCTAATATTGATCCATCGCACAATGACAGCCCAGCGGTCCATGACATCCTCCAGCCACATGTGATGCCACTCATGGCAGGGCTCACAGGAGCCATTTTTCAACAAGACAATGCTTGGCCACACACAGCAAGGATGTCACAAGACTGCCTCCGCCACATTACCACCCTTCCCTGGCCTGCTTGATCCCCAGATTTGTCACCAATCGAACATATCTTGGATCATATGGGACAGCAAGTTGGACACCCTACAAGTTTGGTCGAACTAGAGGCGCGTTTATAGCAACTGTGGAACGAGATGTCTCAGGACATCACACGGAACTTGTATGCCTCAATGCCGGCTCGTATCGCATCGTGCATTTACGCTAGAGGGGGTCCAACAGAGTACTAAAACTTCCGTTCATTTGTACTTTTTTCTGCAATAAAAATGATCCTTTTTCTTTGATTTTCTAATCACTTACTTATATCAAAGTAGTACTTACATGTTTAAAATTTCGCTTCATTTTGACAACTCTTTCTTGGTGAGCAAATTTTTATGGCAATGAGTGTATATACAGAAGAGCTCCAGCTTAAAATTATATTACTGAAAGAATGTATAAACACATCAGATAGAGAAAAACAAGCTTAATTTTAAAGGGTAAAAAATGGACCAAATTATAATTTCAAAAAGTACAAATAATTATAATTCGAAAAAAAGAACTTAATTTGAAATAAATTAAAACTTAAATATACTTGAACTAAATTTATTACTTTCGAACATAGTGTCCATCTTTGGTTAAAACAACGTATGTCTGTATCCCATCTTGCATGATCCATCCACCAACCCATGAGGGAAATTTCATCGTTTGAAATCACCTTGCTAGAGAGAACATTAAGAACAGAACGCATGTTCCAAACGATAAAATCCTTTTTGGAATGTGGAGCTTCATCAGGTCGCTGCCTTTAAAAATAAATAAATAATTACAATTATTACATAAATAAAGCACTTTTTACAGGTATCAAGCAAATTAACATATTTTTCTAAAAGCAAGAGAATCCAATAGAGCAGTTAGATTTCTGCAATTTAATTAGAAAATCATTCCATTATTACATAACAGTATTCTTTTATTTCAACTAAACTTTTTATAGCATGTTACCAGCACATTGTATTTCAAAATACTCATTTCTATTACAGTTTAATTAAAAGATTTAGGATGAAAATGTATATTGGCAGATTAAACCTTTTTTCTGAACGCAGTGAAACCCACTTACTGAATTTTTAATGAGGACTTTTCAAAAATCCATTAATAAAAGGTTAAAATGAAAAAAAAAAAAAAACGCAATCTGACTGAAACTGCAGGTGCTTATTTAGACTTGTTTGTAGCAAAGTAAATACATTAATTATCCACAGAAATAGTAGACAGAAGTAACAGTGATAGAAAAATAGACTGACAGTATAAGTTTTAAAGGAAAAGTAAATTAGACTGATGCCTATATAACATTGTATTCAGAATTGAAACATTTTAAATAAATCATTAAATATATACAGAAAATTTACTTCCTTGTATACAAGTCTAAGACAACAAAGATAATGAGTTTACTGTAGGTTGGAAGATACTTGTTTTTAAGATTCCTAAAACTGTCTGAGTTGCATTGGGAAAAACATTTCAGCCTCATCTCTAGACCCAACACTTTATTACACATTTCAATAAAAGGGCTAGAAGAAAAGGAAAATATCCCTCATTTTACCTCCCGCCAAAAGTTTCCTATCTACATTTTACCTAGATAAAGTTTTTTTTTTTTTTTTTTTTTCCTCTTTCTTTTCTATTAAACTAGTTAATATATTATTCCAGACTTGTATTGTCATTCTCAACTCTACTTAATCTGTTGAAACTTCTATATCCATAAAAAACTCAAGGAAAAATGCTTTTGACATCAACTTAACTATGAATAAGTAACTACAGAAAACCAACTTTAGACAGTAAATAATTGCATGACACAAAGCAATAGGTCTTTCAAGTTGGTAAGTTGAGTTTTGTGGCTCAAGGGTCATATTTGACCAAGCTGTAGTACCAAGCACATGGTCTTTGAAGAGTTTTGAAAATTGTCAGAAAAATATTTTGTAGATTTGAACATAGTAATAAAATTTAAAAGTGCCACCGAATGAAAAATGCAAAGCTTGTTTTGCATTTCACTGGAAGGTAAAATTAAAATATTTCTGATATGATAAAACTGCTAACTTTAAAAAAAACTTCAGTAAATAGCAATCCATGAATTCTTAAGACCTTAAACCAACCAAGTTAATGGATTTTTGAAAGTAAAATAAATTTGGTTTCAAATTCTTAGGAAGACAACTGTTAGTTTAAACAAGCTGTTTCAGTATGAAGGATATTAAGTTAATCTTAAACTTAAATACAGAAAAAAATTGAAATTATGAAAAGTTATGAATTAAGTACGAAATCAATGGTACAATGTATATACCTTGATGCTAGATAATTTAAGAATGGTTATCTACCTCCATACAATAATTTCTTACAAATTATCCTTCTGAATTTATAGAAAAATTTACTTTAGTCACGCAGAGTAATCGAAATGAAGTTAATAGAATCAAAAAATCTAGTGATTCGATTTTGAACTTAAAAATTTTATATATAGATACACACACAAAATATTTTAACCTACATATTAAAGTTCTAAAGAGTGATTTTGGATCATACCATATTTTTTCTTCATCAGAGAAAAACCATGCGAGATGAATATAAATAATTAAAATCGAAGCTAAAGAATGAAATAATATAACACATAATATTATTTGAAATGTACTGGTTTGTCTAAATGTTCTTTTCCATTTTGCAACAGATGACATACTACACAAAGCTCAGAATTGCACAGCACACACAGTTAAACATAAAACGCAGTATTAAAATTTTTTCTAAAACATTTCCTAATAACTGATTTAATAGAATCCAATCTCGTGATAAACCGGCAAATTGTTTTTGGAATTTATACAAACGATCACCACGAACTACACCATGATCACAAGTTTACACAGATACTTTTGTTTCATTTTCAGATGTATTCAATACGTTTATGTTTTAAAACACAAGTGTACATCTAATGTTTACTTTAACTATTGTTTACATGTGTGTTCAAGTCAATTTCAAGTTTAAAGTATGTCAATCCTCAGCAAATACTCAAGAGATGGCAGCACGATCGAGTTTCATGGGTAAAAGTTTAGATGTTTATAAGTAGTTGGCATTTTATATAATAGGGTGCGTTCGTAAGTATACGCGGCATTCACAGCAACGTGGAGATTAGGATTTCAAATCTCAAATTTTATGTTTCTCTTTGCTAGAGTTATTAAGCTCTCAGGAGATTCACAGAGGATACGGAAGATGAAAAATTCACTCCCGAACTTGAACGAATGAATTAGACTTCAGTTTTCTTTTGGTAGTGTAGCATCTATATGTATCTTAGAAGCATCTGTGTATGCTGGGTTAAAAGTATGTAGCATCTATGAATGCTGAGTATAATCTTTCTTTTCTAAAAGCTCTATATCTAAACCTGGCAACACGAATAAAAAATAGATTAAATTCTTGCAAACAAAAGAATGTTGTTCTGATTATTTTTCTGATTCCAAAAGATAAAATTAACGATGTTTCCCAAAGTAAATGTGCTGGAAATATAAATTTTTCGTAGAATTATCTTCAACTGAGCAACCAGCACCTATATGAATTGGTGACCCTGGACTAACGACAACAAGATGACTGAAAATGAAACTGAAACCAAGACGCTTCCTTTGTCTTCGGAACTACACAAGGTGAGCATCAAAATACCTCCATTCTGGGTTGATAAACCAGAAATTTGGTTTTTTCAAGTTGAGGCTCAATTTAAAATTAACAATATTGTGTCTGATGAAACAAAATTTAACCATTTGGTGTCTCAGCTTGAGCCGAAATATGTCGAGAACATTTGGGACATTGTTAGTAGTATAAGTAGTTGTAAATATGCTGATTCAAAAACAAGGCTGTTAAATCTCTTTAAAGAGAGTGAAAGCACGAGAATCAGACGTCTCATCACAGGAATTGAACTGGGGGATATGAAACCCAGCCAACTTTTGCAAAAATTACGTGCTGTTGCTACTCCAGATGTATCTGAGAATTTAATAAAAACACTTTGGCTCGACAAATTGCCAGAAGCAATGAAACACATTTTATTAGTTAGTGATGAAGATATGAATAAATTGGCATTAATGGCTGATAAAATCTGCGATATGAGCTCCCGAAGCGACATCTATACTGTAAATAATGAAAAACCTTCTACTCCTACAATTAATGATTTAATGCTCAAAATAACAACTTTGGAACAACAAATTGCTCAATTAACTGTAAATCGTATTCCGAGATCGACTGAAAATTTTACGAAACGTTCTCGTTCCAGATCTCGTAGCAGATTCCGCAAATTTAATCCTAACGGAAAATACTGCTATTATCACTTTAAATTTGGTGACAAGTGTTTGCCGGATAAATGTGTTTCTCCTTGCAGTTGGAAAAGGACGGAAAACTTCACCGCGCAGCAGAATTAGCGGCAAGCTCTGCTGCAAATGATATGCATGATTGCCGCAAGTACCGACTATTTGTTTCGGACAGAAAAACGGGCTTGCGTTTTCTTGTGGATAGTGGAGCTGACGTGAGCATCATCCCAGCTCAATCAACTGATACCCTGAATAGTGATTTCAAACTGTATGCTGCTAATGGTACTGAAATACCTTGTTATGGATACAAAATTTTAACGCTCGATTTAGGTCTTCGTCGTGATTTTCAGTGGCCTTTTATCATAGCCAAAATCAGTAAAGGAATTTTAGGTGCTGATTTTCTAAATCAATTTAATTTATTGCTGGATATTAAACAAAGGAAGCTGATTGATGGTGTAACCAAACTCAATGTTTTGGGCACTGCCACATCAGCAATTGAAGAAATAGGTGTAAGCATTTTTGATAAAAACTCTACATTTTCTAGCTTATTATCACAATATCCCAGTATTACTAAACCGAATTTATTGATATCAAATGCTAATCATAATGTTAAACATTATATTACTACTCAAGGAAAACCAGTTTATAGTAAAGCACGACAGTTGGATAACAAACGCTTGGAAATAGCCAAGGAAGAATTTAAATTCATGATAAACAATGGCATTATTAGACCATCAAAATCTGCATGGGCAAGTCCTCTCCATCTTGTCACAAAGAAGGATGGCTCGATTCGTCCATGTGGTGATTATCGCCGACTTAATGATAGGACAGTGCCAGACCGATATCCAATCCCCAGAATTGAAGATTTCCATCATATACTTAAAGATAAACGTGTGTTTTCAAAAACTGATCTCTTCAAAGCCTACTTCCAAATTCCGATAGCAGAAGAAGACAAGCATAAAACCGCCATTATAACCCCATTTGGACTATTCGAATTTAATGTAATGAGTTTCGGTCTTCGAAATGCCCCTGCCACCTTTCAAAGGTTCATAAATGAAGTTTTGCACGGATTAGATTTTGTTTTCCCGTACTTAGATGACATTCTTATCGCATCCGAAACGGAAGAAGAACATCAAAAACACCTGAAAATAGTTTTGGACCAATTTGCTAAATATGGATTACGGATAAATCTGTCAAAATCCATCTTTGGAGTAAATAGCCTCGAGTTTTTAGGATACCTAATAACTCCGGAAGGTTCTCGCCCATTGCCACAAAAGGTTCAAGCTATCATTGACTTTCCATTACCAGAAACTATCCATCAACTTCGCACTTTCTTAGGAATGCTAAATTTTTACCGTCGGTACCTGAAGAAAGCTGCTCACAAGCAATCTTTACTCAACGAATATTTAAAAGGTGCTAGAAAAAAAGATCGAAGAAAAATTCCTTGGACTGACGAAGCGAAGAAACAATTTGAAGAATGTAAATTGGACTTAGCAAATACTGCGTTATTAACTGTTCCGAATTCTGAATTACCACTGTCTTTATGTACAGACGCTTCAGAGTTCGCAACAGGAGCAGTCCTCCAACAACATGACAAACATGGCTGGAAACCAATAGCATTCTTTTCCAAAAAACTAAACGATGCACAAAGAAATTATAGTACATATGATCGTGAACTTTTAGGCATATACCAATCTATAAAATATTTCAAACACTTATTAGAAGGAAGAGATTTTACTATAATAACCGATCATAAGCCACTAATCTTTGCCTTTCAACAAAAGAATGAAAAAGCATCTCCAAGACAGTTAAGACACTTACAATACATTTTTCAATTCACAACGAAAATAGTTCATATTAGTGGACAAGATAATATTATTGCTGATACGTTGTCAAGAGTTGAAGAATTAACTGTAATAGATTTCGATAAAATAGCAGAAGATCAAATTAATGATGAAGAATTGAATGAATTACGTAACAACAAATCTTTAAATTTTAAACTAAATAACCTTCCATCTGGTAAATTTCTTTGGTGTGACATTTCAACTTCGAATGTAAGAACATATATACCTAAATCATTTAGGAAGATAATGTTTCAAGCAATCCATGGTTTAGCCCATCCAGGTATCAAAGCAACAGTGAAACAAATGACATCAAGATTTATTTGGAAAAACATTCGGAAAGACGTAAGAAAATGGTCGCAAACATGCATCAGTTGCCAGAAAAACAAAATTACGAGGCACACTAACTCACCATTAGGAACCTACAAAGAACTGGATGAACGATTCAGCACAGTTCATATTGATATCATTGGACCTTACTCACCATCTAATGAGTTTGTTTACTGTTTAACTTGCATAGATCGCTTTACTAGTTGGATGGAAGTTATCCCTTTACGTGATATAACCTCCGAAACAGTGGCAAGATCATTTTACGAAGGTTGGATAACCCGATTTGGAGTACCTTACGAAGTCATCACAGACCGAGGTTTGCAATTTACATCCTAACTTTTTAGAACTTTGGCAGCTATTTGTGGAATGAAACTTAAACACACCACTGCATATCATCCACAGTGTAATGGCAAAATCGAGAGACTTCATAGGACCCTGAAAGCAGCTATACGGTCACACAATACTCTTCGATGGACAGAATCTATTCCAACTATACTTTTGGGCCTCAGAGCAGCTATAAAAGAGGATTCTGAACATTCAATCTCGCAAATGATTTATGGAAAAACCATAAAACTCCCTGGAGAATTCTTTGATGATCCAACAATTTCTACGACCCCAGAGACGTTTCTGCACAAATTACAAGAGCAGATGCAATCTTTCAAACCTAAAACTACAAGGCATAGAAATAACTTCAAAGCATTTATACATAGGGATCTCAAAACGTGTTCCCATGTGTTCATAAGAACAGACAGAGTCAAGAAACCATTTGAGCCTGCATATGAAGGACCTTTCAAAGTGATTCTGAAAACTGAGAAATACTTCCTAGTCTGCATAAAAGGTAAAGAAGTTAACATTTCTATTGACCGACTTAAACCTGCTTACATTTTGGCCGCCGATGAAAAGCATCCAGAACCACCAGTACCTGTGCAAGCGGATACATCGGACGTTACCACAGATAAGCCTCTAGAACAAAGATTTTCTCGTATTGGAAGAAAGATTCAACGACCTGTTCGTTTTAGAGACTGAATGTACAAATTATTGTTAACTTTAACTATATATTATCATTTCTTTTATCAATATCATATATTGTATATACATATATTGTCATTAATGTTATATTTCAAGATGTTTTCAAAAGGATATTTGGATTATTGTAAAATAAGATTTTCTTTAGATACTTTAATAATTTGTGTATAACTGTAAATTGTTCTTATTCCTGCTCCTCTCTTCATCGTAACTTAGTTACTGGGAAGGGAGTAATGTAGCATCTATATGTATCTTAGAAGCATCTGTGTATGCTGGGTTAAAAGTATGTAGCATCTATGAATGCTGAGTATAATCTTTCTTTTCTAAAAGCTCTATATCTAAACCTGGCAACACGAATAAAAAATAGATTAAATTCTTGCAAACAAAAGAATGTTGTTCTGATTATTTTTCTGATTCCAAAAGATAAAATTAACGATGTTTCCCAAAGTAAATGTGCTGGAAATATAAATTTTTCGTAGAATTATCTTCAACTGAGCAACCAGCACCTATATGAATTGGTGACCCTGGACTAACGACAACAAGATGACTGAAAATGAAACTGAAACCAAGACGCTTCCTTTGTCTTCGGAACTACACAAGGTGAGCATCAAAATACCTCCATTCTGGGTTGATAAACCAGAAATTTGGTTTTTTCAAGTTGAGGCTCAATTTAAAATTAACAATATTGTGTCTGATGAAACAAAATTTAACCATTTGGTGTCTCAGCTTGAGCCGAAATATGTCGAGAACATTTGGGACATTGTTAGTAGTATAAGTAGTTGTAAATATGCTGATTCAAAAACAAGGCTGTTAAATCTCTTTAAAGAGAGTGAAAGCACGAGAATCAGACGTCTCATCACAGGAATTGAACTGGGGGATATGAAACCCAGCCAACTTTTGCAAAAATTACGTGCTGTTGCTACTCCAGATGTATCTGAGAATTTAATAAAAACACTTTGGCTCGACAAATTGCCAGAAGCAATGAAACACATTTTATTAGTTAGTGATGAAGATATGAATAAATTGGCATTAATGGCTGATAAAATCTGCGATATGAGCTCCCGAAGCGACATCTATACTGTAAATAATGAAAAACCTTCTACTCCTACAATTAATGATTTAATGCTCAAAATAACAACTTTGGAACAACAAATTGCTCAATTAACTGTAAATCGTATTCCGAGATCGACTGAAAATTTTACGAAACGTTCTCGTTCCAGATCTCGTAGCAGATTCCGCAAATTTAATCCTAACGGAAAATACTGCTATTATCACTTTAAATTTGGTGACAAGTGTTTGCCGGATAAATGTGTTTCTCCTTGCAGTTGGAAAAGGACGGAAAACTTCACCGCGCAGCAGAATTAGCGGCAAGCTCTGCTGCAAATGATATGCATGATTGCCGCAAGTACCGACTATTTGTTTCGGACAGAAAAACGGGCTTGCGTTTTCTTGTGGATAGTGGAGCTGACGTGAGCATCATCCCAGCTCAATCAACTGATACCCTGAATAGTGATTTCAAACTGTATGCTGCTAATGGTACTGAAATACCTTGTTATGGATACAAAATTTTAACGCTCGATTTAGGTCTTCGTCGTGATTTTCAGTGGCCTTTTATCATAGCCAAAATCAGTAAAGGAATTTTAGGTGCTGATTTTCTAAATCAATTTAATTTATTGCTGGATATTAAACAAAGGAAGCTGATTGATGGTGTAACCAAACTCAATGTTTTGGGCACTGCCACATCAGCAATTGAAGAAATAGGTGTAAGCATTTTTGATAAAAACTCTACATTTTCTAGCTTATTATCACAATATCCCAGTATTACTAAACCGAATTTATTGATATCAAATGCTAATCATAATGTTAAACATTATATTACTACTCAAGGAAAACCAGTTTATAGTAAAGCACGACAGTTGGATAACAAACGCTTGGAAATAGCCAAGGAAGAATTTAAATTCATGATAAACAATGGCATTATTAGACCATCAAAATCTGCATGGGCAAGTCCTCTCCATCTTGTCACAAAGAAGGATGGCTCGATTCGTCCATGTGGTGATTATCGCCGACTTAATGATAGGACAGTGCCAGACCGATATCCAATCCCCAGAATTGAAGATTTCCATCATATACTTAAAGATAAACGTGTGTTTTCAAAAACTGATCTCTTCAAAGCCTACTTCCAAATTCCGATAGCAGAAGAAGACAAGCATAAAACCGCCATTATAACCCCATTTGGACTATTCGAATTTAATGTAATGAGTTTCGGTCTTCGAAATGCCCCTGCCACCTTTCAAAGGTTCATAAATGAAGTTTTGCACGGATTAGATTTTGTTTTCCCGTACTTAGATGACATTCTTATCGCATCCGAAACGGAAGAAGAACATCAAAAACACCTGAAAATAGTTTTGGACCAATTTGCTAAATATGGATTACGGATAAATCTGTCAAAATCCATCTTTGGAGTAAATAGCCTCGAGTTTTTAGGATACCTAATAACTCCGGAAGGTTCTCGCCCATTGCCACAAAAGGTTCAAGCTATCATTGACTTTCCATTACCAGAAACTATCCATCAACTTCGCACTTTCTTAGGAATGCTAAATTTTTACCGTCGGTACCTGAAGAAAGCTGCTCACAAGCAATCTTTACTCAACGAATATTTAAAAGGTGCTAGAAAAAAAGATCGAAGAAAAATTCCTTGGACTGACGAAGCGAAGAAACAATTTGAAGAATGTAAATTGGACTTAGCAAATACTGCGTTATTAACTGTTCCGAATTCTGAATTACCACTGTCTTTATGTACAGACGCTTCAGAGTTCGCAACAGGAGCAGTCCTCCAACAACATGACAAACATGGCTGGAAACCAATAGCATTCTTTTCCAAAAAACTAAACGATGCACAAAGAAATTATAGTACATATGATCGTGAACTTTTAGGCATATACCAATCTATAAAATATTTCAAACACTTATTAGAAGGAAGAGATTTTACTATAATAACCGATCATAAGCCACTAATCTTTGCCTTTCAACAAAAGAATGAAAAAGCATCTCCAAGACAGTTAAGACACTTACAATACATTTTTCAATTCACAACGAAAATAGTTCATATTAGTGGACAAGATAATATTATTGCTGATACGTTGTCAAGAGTTGAAGAATTAACTGTAATAGATTTCGATAAAATAGCAGAAGATCAAATTAATGATGAAGAATTGAATGAATTACGTAACAACAAATCTTTAAATTTTAAACTAAATAACCTTCCATCTGGTAAATTTCTTTGGTGTGACATTTCAACTTCGAATGTAAGAACATATATACCTAAATCATTTAGGAAGATAATGTTTCAAGCAATCCATGGTTTAGCCCATCCAGGTATCAAAGCAACAGTGAAACAAATGACATCAAGATTTATTTGGAAAAACATTCGGAAAGACGTAAGAAAATGGTCGCAAACATGCATCAGTTGCCAGAAAAACAAAATTACGAGGCACACTAACTCACCATTAGGAACCTACAAAGAACTGGATGAACGATTCAGCACAGTTCATATTGATATCATTGGACCTTACTCACCATCTAATGAGTTTGTTTACTGTTTAACTTGCATAGATCGCTTTACTAGTTGGATGGAAGTTATCCCTTTACGTGATATAACCTCCGAAACAGTGGCAAGATCATTTTACGAAGGTTGGATAACCCGATTTGGAGTACCTTACGAAGTCATCACAGACCGAGGTTTGCAATTTACATCCTAACTTTTTAGAACTTTGGCAGCTATTTGTGGAATGAAACTTAAACACACCACTGCATATCATCCACAGTGTAATGGCAAAATCGAGAGACTTCATAGGACCCTGAAAGCAGCTATACGGTCACACAATACTCTTCGATGGACAGAATCTATTCCAACTATACTTTTGGGCCTCAGAGCAGCTATAAAAGAGGATTCTGAACATTCAATCTCGCAAATGATTTATGGAAAAACCATAAAACTCCCTGGAGAATTCTTTGATGATCCAACAATTTCTACGACCCCAGAGACGTTTCTGCACAAATTACAAGAGCAGATGCAATCTTTCAAACCTAAAACTACAAGGCATAGAAATAACTTCAAAGCATTTATACATAGGGATCTCAAAACGTGTTCCCATGTGTTCATAAGAACAGACAGAGTCAAGAAACCATTTGAGCCTGCATATGAAGGACCTTTCAAAGTGATTCTGAAAACTGAGAAATACTTCCTAGTCTGCATAAAAGGTAAAGAAGTTAACATTTCTATTGACCGACTTAAACCTGCTTACATTTTGGCCGCCGATGAAAAGCATCCAGAACCACCAGTACCTGTGCAAGCGGATACACCGGACGTTACCACAGATAAGCCTCTAGAACAAAGATTTTCTCGTATTGGAAGAAAGATTCAACGACCTGTTCGTTTTAGAGACTGAATGTACAAATTATTGTTAACTTTAACTATATATTATCATTTCTTTTATCAATATCATATATTGTATATACATATATTGTCATTAATGTTATATTTCAAGATGTTTTCAAAAGGATATTTGGATTATTGTAAAATAAGATTTTCTTTAGATACTTTAATAATTTGTGTATAACTGTAAATTGTTCTTATTCCTGCTCCTCTCTTCATCGTAACTTAGTTACTGGGAAGGGAGTAATGTAGCATCTATATGTATCTTAGAAGCATCTGTGTATGCTGGGTTAAAAGTATGTAGCATCTATGAATGCTGAGTATAATCTTTCTTTTCTAAAAGCTCTATATCTAAACCTGGCAACACGAATAAAAAATAGATTAAATTCTTGCAAACAAAAGAATGTTGTTCTGATTATTTTTCTGATTCCAAAAGATAAAATTAACGATGTTTCCCAAAGTAAATGTGCTGGAAATATAAATTTTTCGTAGAATTATCTTCAACTGAGCAACCAGCACCTATAGTAGTATGTTAAACTTTTATCGTGATCTTCACTAAAGATGAAGAAAATTTAATAACATGAAGGCACCCTATCATTGAAAGTGAAATCAATTTCATCCAAATTTGTTAAGTGGCTTGCTTGTGATCTTTGTAGTCACGGAAAAAACCCCGAACCACCTCTCTTCATTCGAACAATTTACAGTAAAAGTAGAGAAAGTGCGTTGGACAGGAACTGACGTTTTCTATAAATTCAATTGGACAAAATTTGCATGAGGGGCGGTTTTCATATTAAAACGAGCACAAACTTGATAATTTCCCCATTTCGACACACAATTTCGAATCTATACCAAAATTAAATTTCAGATGCCAAATGTCTTGGCGATTCAAGATATGGAATAGTTCGATAACAGTATACTGTAGTTTTATTTAGTTAATTATACTTGATATTTACAAATATACAACTTGTAGGATTTGAGCACCATAGCTCTGATGACAAAAGATGGACAATACCATCAAATATAATTGTATGAGCACAAGAGCTAGCATTAAAGGACAGATAGACCAAATCACCTTCACCCTAGAGAAACAAATATTTTTTCTGAAAATAGAACAACATGCAAAAAATCACATAACTCCCACACTGCGCCACAGTTAGCGCGTTCTCGCTCGAAGTTGCGATGAGAGGCTCCTACGACGAATGCATCACGTTGAATGTTTGCATTCAACAATTTCTACATTTTTCTAAGGAATTATACTGTATGGTTATAACTTTTTAATCAAACGCTCAGAATACCTTACTGAGCACAAATTACTTGCACTTTTCTCAGAATTAACGTAACACACAATAACACAATTTTTAACTTTTATATAAGTATTCAAAAGTAATACAAATATCAACACAATTTTCAATAGAGTATAAATAGAGAGCAGTAATGAAGTGTGAATTGAATCATAAAAAATGAAATACGTTTTCAACATTGAATTAATTGTCAGTATTACTAGTTTCAACTGGCAAAATACATATTTTAGAAATTGGTCTTTTTAATAACGCATGAGCCGTGCACTTTCACAACTCTTATATGCCCATCATTTCCAGGAATAACTTCAGTGATTCATCACAATGCCCATTTACAACTAGGAAGGTTATCTTCTTTTATAGTAACCATCATTCCTGGTTTTACATAATTTTTTACAACTTGCCATTTTTGCCTTTGTTGCAAATTACTTAAATAATCCAATTTCCATTTTTTCCAAATTAACTGAGATAATTTTTCTGTTCTTTGCCACCTTGATAACCTGTTGTCAGGGGTAAAGTCTATATAATAAGAGTGGCGACATATAGAGTGCCTATATAATAAGAGTGGCGACAAGGGACCAAATTTGGCCCAATGCGCATGCGCGGCAGCCATTTTTCTACCAGAATCGTCTCAAAGAAGGATGCTGGTCGAATTAATATATCATTTCAGGGAGAACAAAAAGCATATGATTGTTATAATATGGATACATTCGGTGTAAATGAATCATATAAACGCTCAATTACATGCGTAATTGATGAGATGGATTGCACAACGCGCTAACTTAGATTGTGAGAAACACCGTGTTGTTAAAAAAAAGCTATTTATTTAAAATGTCTTCAAATTTATACTGACAAAACACTAAAATAACAATAAATAAACATTCTAGAACAAGAAATGGAACACGAATAAGCTATATTTTCTTTTTAATTTAATGTACACACGTTTTTCTCGAACACAAAAAAAATTCCCATGTTAAGTCTACGGGAGCTAGGAAAAGACCGCCTCGGGCGGTAGAAAAGGTCTCTAAGCCAATCAGAAAGTGTTTCCCGTATGTCGCCACTCTTATTATATAGGCACTCTAGCGACATACGGCTTAGAGGCTTTCTGATTGGCTTAGATACCTTTTCTACCGCCCGAGGCGGTCTTTTCCTAGCTCCCGTAGACTTAACATGGGAACTTTTTGTGTGTTCGAGAAAAACGTGTGTATATTAAATTAAAAAGCAAATGTAGTTTATTCATGTTCCATTTCGTGTTCTAGAATGATTATTTATTAATATTTTAGTGTTTGGTCAGTATAAATTTGAAGACTTTTTTAAATAAATTCCTTTTTTTTTAACAACATGGCGTTTCCCACAATCTACCCGGGGCATGAGCTCTGCTACCGGGCGCGTCGGCAGGTGGCGGATAGCCGAAAGTCCTGAGCCGAAACATACTCAGGATATCCCCGAATATTGAATAAGGGGGCGCGGACCAGCTCCCGTTAACCCAAAGTGTTATGCGACCCGTGCTGATGGGTGTATGGTACCGACGGTTAATTGGTGCCTTTTATGGAGCCTCCTAGAGTGCTTGGCGACCTCTAGGAGTAATTTGCCTTACCCTGGTATGCAGGCTCTGGTGGGGTGGATTACATAATTCCTGCGGTATATACACCAATCTATGGAAAAAAATAATGAAAACAAAAACCAAACCACCGACTCCAAAGAGGAAGATAATCAGACCTTGATGGAGACCCAATCCTCAGGATCAGGCCCTGCAACCCCACAGACAGACCTTGAAGGAGATCGAGATCTCCAAAAGATAGTCTTGGGGCTTGACAGGATTGATATACAGAGGAAAAAAATCTCTGGGGCTGCCAAAAAAAGGCTGACCAAAGAAAGGAAGTTAGCTGAGGGTACATGGGTAGAGAACAGACCCAAACCAAAAGCCAAAACCACTCCAAGGGGAAAGGAGTTACAGACCCCGATCAGGCCCTCTACCAAGAGGCCAAGGTCGGATGGTAGTACTCCCCACTCTCAGGAGAAACTGTCAACAAAGAGGGCTAAACCCGGAAACTGGGCAGACCCTAGTTATAGTGACACCTTATCGGCTGTGAAGATGGCAGTTGTCGTGGAAGGATATCCAGACCAGAAACTGTCAGAAGAACAGCTGATGATCTTCCAACTAGACACAATGTCTAAGATTGAGGGCGTTCCTCCGGGAACAGGACCTCTATTCAAATATTGTCGTCTGGAAAAAGGAGCTATAATTATCCTCTGTGCCGACTCTAACAGCAGCCAATGGCTGACCAGAACTGTTAGAGAAATGTCACCATGGAACGGCTTGTCCCTCCTTGTTGACGAGGCACGTAAAATAGTTAAAACCAAAAAATTTATAGCCAAGATCCCAGCTATATACAACAAGTTCTCCGGTAAAGAGATTGTACAAAAAGTAGAAGCTCAGAACGGAGGACTAACTGCCACAGAATGGGGAATCCTCAACCAAAAATCTGGTAATGAGGGTAGAACCATTGTGGTAAGTATCCCAGAACAAGATGCCAAAACCTTGATGGGTAGAGAATGTAAATTCTACATAGGCTTTACCCAAGTGCAGGCTAGGGCTCTGGAAAAACCTGCTACAGCTTCCACTGACAATGTCAATGAAGCTCCTGCAGGCCAACCTGCAGCATAAACGACTTGCTGCAGCCAACCTCAGTGGGGTTTTCCGGACTGAGGGAATCCACATTGCCCTAATCCAAGAACCCTGGCTGTACAAAGAAGGCATCAGGGGATTAAAGGACAGTGGAGGTAAGTTAATTTATGATTTTTCAAGCTCCTCTCCAAGAGCTTGCTTACTTATTAACAACAAAATCGATGCAATGCCGATCCATGAACTTTGTTCTAGGGATTTGGCAGTAGCAAAGATAACTCTTCATAATGGCGGGAGAACCAGAGAAATCTTGATAGGCTCTGGGTACCTGCCATATGAGGAAAAAGATCCTGTGAGTGCAGAGCTGAAGAGTTTGTTGACAGCGTGTGCAGAACAGCAATCGGGATTGATTCTCGGTTGTGATGTGAATGCACACCACACAATCTGGGGCAGCTCCAATATCAATGACAGAGGTGAAGCTCTTTTAGACTCTGTACTTGAAAATAACCTAGATATCTTAAATGTAGGAAACAAACCGACCTTTATAACTAGTGTAAGAAAGGAAGTACTTGATATAACCTTAGCCAGCCATGAACTAAGTAGTTATATTCACAATTGGCATGTTGATGAGAAGCCTTCAATGGCAGACCATCAATTTATCCACTTCTCACTGAAATCTGAATATCACTGGGAGAAGACGTTCAGAGATCCCAAAAGGACGAACTGGACCTTTTTTTACAATAAACTCCAGAATTACCTGGAGGACTTCTCTCGGAAAATCTATGATACTTACGATCTAGAACTGTTCGCAGACGGCCTGCAGCAGGCAATCTATATTTCATATACAAATAACTGTCCCCTGCTTCTAAGGAAAGGCAAACAACCAAACTCATGGTGGAACCAAGACCTTATGAGGCAGAGGAAGACAGTAAGAAAACTTTTCAGGAAAGCAAAGAAATCTGGCAAGTGGGAAGAATACAAGTGCCTACTTTCAGAATACAACAAAGCTGTTCGAATGGCCAAAAGGAATTCATGGAGGAAGTTCTGTGATTCGGTTGAAAGTACCGCTGAGGGCGCTAGACTCCACAAAATTCTTAAAAGAGATACACCAATATTGGTGGGGACCCTTAAGAATAATTCCGGTGGCTATACCAAAACTGGCAGAGAAGTTATAGAGACTTTGGTTGAGACACATTTTCCAAACTCCAACTTGGTACCTAATGAGTTAAACCCTTCTCCCCTGGGATATCCAATAAGGGTGAGAAGAGAAAACTGGATAGTTGCCAAGAAAATTTTTACTGTTAAACAAGTACTATGGGCTATCAACTCATTTGAACCATATAAAACTCCAGGACCAGATGGGATAATACCGATTGTGCTTCAGAAATCGGCCGATCTCATCTCACGGGTCTTGTGTAAAATGTTCAGAGTTAGTCTAGCTCTTGAATATATCCCCAGACCATGGAAAAAGGCAAGGGTAGTCTTTCTGCCCAAACCTGGAAAAAGCCAATATGACCAGGCTAAGAACTTTCGTCCTATCAGTCTATCATCTTTCATACTTAAGTGTATGGAAAAAATAATTGATAGACACATTAGGGATGTAATGAGGAGTACCAGATCTCTTCACAAAAACCAATTTGCCTATCAACCCGGTAAATCTACAGAGGTGGTTTTGCAACACCTGATTGTAAAGATTGAGAAGACCCTGGAGTGCAAGGAAATGGCTTTGGCAGCTTTTCTTGATATTGAGGGTGCTTTCGATAATACCTCTTTTAACTCAATCGCTGCTGCTGCTGCCAGCAGAGCTATTGAACCACAGGTCTGCAAATGGATAAACTCCTTGTTAGCAGACAGAATTATTACAACAGAGTTGTTTGGGGCAACACTTCAGGCTAGACCCACTAGAGGCTGCCCTCAGGGAGGAGTTCTCTCCCCTCTGTTGTGGAATCTGGTGGTTGATGACCTAATTGCAGACCTCAATGAAAGCGGCCTTTATGCCCAGGGATATGCAGATGACATTGTCGTCTACATATCGGGCATGGATGAGAAAACGGTGATAAATATCATGCAGGGGACCCTGAACAGAATCGCAAGATGGTTCTGTGAAAAGAATTTGAGAGTAAATCCTCAAAAGACTACTCTTGTCCCATTTACACGAAGAAGAACCTGCATTGACAAAAGTGATATACCTACCCTAGTAGGGGAAAAAGTAAATATGCTGAGCGAGGTTAAATATCTGGGAGTTATACTGAACACTAAATTAACCTGGAATCAGCATTTGAAAAGTAAAATTAAACAAGCAAAAGTTGGACTTCTACGATGTAGAAGAGTTCTTGGTAAATCATAGGGTCTAAGGCCAAAGATGACCTATTGGCTATACACTATGGCTATTAGACCCATTGTGACCTATGCGGCTGTGGTCTGGTGGAAAAAGACGGAACAATTGACTGTTAAGACCAAGCTAGACAGTCTTCAAAGAGCTGCCTGCCTGAGTATAACAGTAGCTATGTCCTCCACTCCCACCAGAGCCATGGAAATTATTCTATCTGTCGTCCCACTCGATATCTTTATCAGCGGTGCTGCCAGAAGAAGTTCCTACAGACTGGAAAAAGCTGGACTGTGGATGGATTTTGCCAGCCAAAAGTCCCACACCAGTATTAACCAAAAATTCTTTGACCCTATACTTTTGATGCCCTCTGACATCATGGAGACAAGATTCCTCTTTCAAAGAACCTTTGAGGTACTTATTGACCTAAGAGAGGAATGGAAAGAGGAAAACTACAAGCTCACAAATGGAGACATTGTGTGGTACACAGATGGCTCCAGACAAAACGAAAAGGCAGGTGCTGGAATATGTGGGATCAGACCTAAGGCAAGGATTTCCCGAAAATTAGGAAAACATGCCACAGTGTTTCAAGCGGAACTGCTTGCTATCATCTACTGTCTACAAGAATGTTCTAGAAGATCCTACTCAAATAGGAAAATCTACATATTCAGTGACAGTCAAGCAGCCTTAAAGGCAATAAACTCATTCCAAATAAGCTCCAAACTTGTTTGGGAATGTAGGAACCTTCTACATGACTTGGGGACCCATAATAGGATCTTTCTTACTTGGGTACCAGGGCATACTGGTGTAGAAGGAAACGAAAATGCAGATAAGTTAGCCAAACTGGGGACTGCAGACCTACCTTTAAGCCCTGAGCCTTTTTGCGGGATCTCTAAGACTACCGCAAAAAGGGTGATAGGAGAAAGAATGCTTAAATAAACTACAAAAAAGTGGAAGCAAACCACCGATCAAAAACATGCAAGGCTTATGATTCAAGAACCTTCTATGAAAACATCTTCTCAGATCCTTCGTCTTAGCAGGGGTAAGATGAGGGTGATAGTTGGATTTCTCACAGGCCACTATCACCTAAGAAAACACCTTCATAGGATGGGAATCTTTAAAGAAGAACCTCTATGCAGAAAATGCAATATGGTGGAGGAAACTGCCTAAAACATACTTTATGAATGCGAAGCTCTGCTTCACATAAGGCACTCAAGTCTTGGTCTTGGAACAGAACTTGATACAATTCACGAAGAACCTGTCAAAAGCCTTTTGGCCTTTCTCAAGGAATCTGGCTTTCTATGACAGGAATATCGAAAAACAATGGGGTTTGGTGCAATATTCCCTAGTGGAATCAGCACCTAGGGCTTTCCTGACCTCCCCACTCTATATGACTATGACTATGACTATATTCCCACAATCTAAGTTAGAGGGTTGTGCAATACATCTCATCAATTACGCATGTAATTGAGCGTTTATATGATTCATTTATACCGAATGTATCCATATTATAACAATCATATGCTTTTTGTTCTCCCTGAAATGATATATTAATTCGACCAGCATCCTTCTTTGAGACGATTCTGGTAGAAATGGCTGCCGCGCATGCGCATTGGGCCAAATTAGGACCCTTGTCGCCACTTATTATATAGGCACTCTAGTCAGGGGTATCTAAAACTAGCCACTACGTGGGTAGCCCGGTGTTGCCCGTGCCAGTTGCTTTTGTGGGGTTATTGGTTTGCTTCGCAAACCAAATAGGAGTTCGTAGACTGTTGGATAACAGCTTGCCAGTGACAGTTCTTTTCGTGGGAGTCACATTGCGCGTGGTGTTATTTTGCGTTGCCCGTGACAGTTCTTTTCGTGGATGTCCCATTGCCCGTGTGGTGATTTTTTTAGCAAAACAAAAAATATAAATATTTACTTGAAAAATTATTTATTAAAAGAATATTTTCCGCAGATTTCAAATCCGTTGAAATTTTCAATCTATCTTTAACGATCCCGATTTTACAAAAAAGGACTAAATAATGCCAGCAAAATGTTTTTTATTTTCTTTCCTTTCTTTCGCTGAAATCGTGAGAAGGCTGGAAATGTAATCTTTTTATATTTAGAACACGAATGTTAGCGTGACGTCACATTCTCTTGCTAAAATATAAAATATATTCAATTTAAAAATTTTATTTATTTAAAGAAAATTGTATTTTTAGGTATCAATATAAAGTAAAATTTCCCACAGATTTCAAATCTGTTGAAATTTTTACTCCATCTTTAACAGTCTTGGTTTTTATCGTATGCTGGAAAATCATTCCTCCACGCAAAATGAAAACGAAAAAGGAAAAAATAAATTTCAATCTGTCATATCTTTATGCTGTTGCCATTCCAAAGAAAACAATAATAATCAAATTTCATTAAATTCATTTTAAAATGTTCTAGATTGAATTTTGAAATTCGCCGCGACCCTAAAATTGCAAAAGATTTGGACAACCTGTGTCCCAAATTCCATTACTGTAAAAGCCATAGATTCGTCAGGACTTTGCGTGCAAGAAACAAACACTTCCTATTATAATAGTAGATATTCTGGCTTAATACACTCTATAACAAAAAAAAAATCGACTTACTAAGAAGAAGTTGTCCGATTGTAAATTAAGGAATACTGTCTTTCGGTATTCTACTGCGTTACACTTCCTTTGAAAATCTGAAAAAATTATGTTGAACGGAAAATTCAGTTCACTATAAGCGTCTAAAATAACATTAGCTAAATAGGAGTTCAGTAGGGACCAGTGAAAAAGTTCACTATCACCGACAGTTCACTATAGCGGGGTTCGACTGTATTTATATATTACTATATACAGAGGCTGTTCGCACATTTTTTTAGACGATTTTGGTTAGCGGTAATAAAAAATCGTTTGCTGCAAAAGAAATAATTGCAGTTGTACTATGTTTTTAAAAGTCAAAATTATCGTCTGCGGCTTGAGAGGTTTGTTTTTATTAAAAATGGCGTTTTTAACGAAGCAGTGGTCCGAAGGCTATATTTATGCTCTTTCCGAAGAGAAATATTCATATTCCGTTACCCAAAAACGATGTGACAGTCATGTTTTTGTGATATCTAAAGCGTCGATAGGTAATATCGTCAACAAGAAAGGAAAAAAACGTCAAATTGGAGCCTCAAGTGGGACAAAAATTCCAAACAAGTATCCAAGGAAGAAACGGACATCTTCGACTATTGCAAAGGTACGTTGTTTAATGTAAAAAGAAAATCCCCCTAGTCAAAGGACAGTTGTAAAATCATTAAAATGCTCGGTGTCCACTGTAAACAAAATGATAAACGTTGATTTAAATCTTAAGAAAGCGAAAAAACGCAATGTGCATCGTCTTTCTCCAAAGCATATAGCTGAACGCAGCACACACTTATCCAAAGAAAATGGAAAAAAATTGACACAATAGATGAATCATGGGTGTATTTAAATGATTGCAACATAAAAGAACCATTTATTATCATAAAAGTGGAGAAAAAGAGCACATGGTTTACAGAATCGAAAGAAAGTTTTTCTAAGGGATTCATGATTGTTGCAGGTTTTTTATATAATGGCAAGTTAAAAATAAAAAGAGTGGAAAAATATGTCAAGATTAACTCCAAATACTATCAGGAACATATTTTATCGCCAACTTTTCTGAATAAAATACCATCGCTTTACCCACAGTGCCTTCAATCTGTGGAACTCCATCAAGACAAAACTAGCAGTCACACATCAAAATCCACTGTAAATTTCCTAAAATAAATGGAACAAAAAACCGGTATCAAGGCCATACCCTTCGCTGATATCCCTACTAAATCTCCCGATGTATCACCTATGGAATTTTGTGCTTTCAGACTTTTAAAATCTGCAGTATCCAAACGTCGTCCCACAACCCTTACAGGACTCTGGAAAGCTGTTCAGGAGGAATGGGATAGAATACCTTTTCTGACACATCAAAAGGCATTATTATCCTGGAAATTACGACGTCGAAAGATAGTTCAGAATAAGGGCTATCAAATAGGACATTTAAAACACAAGAATTTTATGTAATTTAGTTTTGTGAATGCAATATACATTGTCTAAAAAAAAGTGTGAGCAGCCTCTGTATATTTATTAATATTTTTATTTATATCATTTAGACATCAAGACGAACAAAAGATGCAATAGAACATGGGGTAGCAAATGACGTTGAGTTGGTGAAAATCTCGAAAATGTGTCTGCAAAGTGTGACATCGTTAGGAGTCGTCAGGCGACTGGCTGTGGATTGCGTACGTCAGTCGTTGGTTGGAGTACCCTTTTAACGTAGTGGGCCGAGTGGTGGCCTGTCAGCTCAAAGAAACAGTCTAATTTACAATTAACTTGCGTTTATTTTACAAAGAATTATATCCTTGTGTCCAGATTTTTCACGGAAGCGGTTAAAATCACCTGCACCCAAAACCATCGTGACGACTGTCGAATACCCCCTGCGCTGCCCCGCCATATGTTTCGGGAATTTTCGGCGAGAGGTTAACGAGTTTGTTAGGGACGTTACACCATGTCCAATGAACGCAACTTGGCGAAAGGTATGCTCTGTGGGTATGAGAACTAACTATGAGTAAGAGGTTATCGTTGCATTCGGAATGGCAAGCCTATACGAACGATGAAATGGCTGGTATTCATATGATGTATGGTATAACTGGAGGCAATGGACGCACAATGCACAATTCCCATATTTGGTCTAAGAAGAATCCTCACATTATTGTTCCGCGAAAGTATTAACGTCGGTTCAGTATCAATATCTGGTCCGGAATCCTCAGTGATGATCTGTTGGGCCCGTACTTTCTGCCCTAACGTAACAGTGGCGCAACGTACCTCGTTTTCCTGCAGAACATCCTCCCAAGTTTGCTACATCGTTCACCTGTCAGCGGGAAATGTGGTTCATGCACGATGGTGCCAACCCATATTTTATCCGAGCCGTGCGTACCCACCTCGATGAAACGTATTCCGCAAGATGGATCGGAAGCTCAGGCGCCATTGCTTGGTTTCCACGCTCCCCGGACGCAATCGAGGAAACCCTCACGCTTTGAGCACACCTTGGCAATATAAAGCACTTTGAGAACCGAAAGCTGGGGAAATTGGCAATCCTTCTCAATTTCTCGAGCAACCCTACTAAATTGTTCAGAAGATCGCCATTTTTTTTTCTCGCTGAGTGCTATGATTTTCAGTCTGATTTTTTTTTGTATATTCTATATATATTATGTTGACATTCAAGATATAACATGATTATTTTTTGTTTTCCTTTATCTA
This sequence comes from Metellina segmentata, assembly GCA_947359465.1. Taxonomy (NCBI): domain Eukaryota; kingdom Metazoa; phylum Arthropoda; class Arachnida; order Araneae; family Tetragnathidae; genus Metellina; species Metellina segmentata. The sequence goes on along the minus strand of OX375884.1, from coordinate 52,390,806 downwards.
TCTCTATCGTAACTACTTCGTAATATTGGTTGATATAAGAAGCAGGCGGTATAAGAAGTACCCTATGTAAACAAATTGTATATGTTTACATTTATTTGAAATTTAGTCAATCAATTGCGTTTCGTTATGATTTTTACAATATAAAATGATCACTTACTCTAAAACTCGTCAAATAGAAAGAGTTGATGAGAATGTATTTGTTTAAGATGCGAGTGGGGAGGCGGATAAATCAATTACGTTGTTTATTATGGAAATTATTCGCCTTTATAACCCAGTGTTTTTATTTTCATAATATACTTTTTTACGAATCAAATCTCTTGTTTGATCGCATACTCAATATAATCCCGCCACTGTTTGGGGAGACAACTAGTAGTAGATATTTTTTATATTAGCAAAAGCAGTTATCAATAATAAGTATTAAGATTTAACTAAAGTAATTTTTAGTAAACAAATACACTTCTATAGATTAGTTTTACTCATTTGAGCTCAAGATTACAAAATTTAAATTGAAAAAATATTCTATTTTGACTGTTTTCAATAACTTTCTTCGAAACAAAGTTTTTACTCTCTCATATCCTCTATAGTTATATAGCATTTGCATTTGGGCTGTTAAGGAGACAGAAATTTTTTATACATGTATTCTCAAAGGAAAAAAAAATATTTAAAGTTGTTTTATTTCATATTTATTGTTTAAGATATTAGGGTGTCACAAAAACATATATTATTTTATGTATTTAATATATATTTGTTACTGAGGTAAAACATTTAAAGCAGAAAAAAAAAACTTGTAATAAAAAGATTCCTTTCTGAGTCAACAGATGACAGCAAGAGGGTATATGAAAATGTCTCGTATTGTCTCGCGTGGCACGATATAGTTCTCGCAGTTGGCGATACAGCCGGCTTTCGCCAACTCGCCAAGGATTGCTGAAAGCGTGAGGGTTTCCGCGATTGCTCCCCGGACATTAACCCCTTGGACTTTTCTTCTTCTGGGTTTACCTGCAACAACTCGTTTATGAAACATCAGTAGAGACACCGGAATATTTGATAGCGAGGATCGAGACCGCAGCAGCAGAAATCCAGGAAACGCCCGTAACCTTTGAGTGTGCCCGCCAGTCGTTTCTACGTTGCTGTGCCCTATGCAATGAAGTCCGAGGGCTTCATTTTGAAAAACTATTATAACAATTTTGTTTGTTCTATACAAGCTGTGTTGTACCTATCCTGTCCAATAAATGTTTTCCGTGTTTACTTGTTTTGTTTCTTCCCCGAGACACTTTGCAAAAGCATTTTTGCGAGTTTTACCCTTGCAACGTCATTTGCGACCCATGTTCCATTGCATTTTTTGTTCATCGTGATGCATACTATCACTCCTCCAAGTATGTCTGTGGAGTTCAAATACACCCTGAAGTGTATATATATACATACATTATCTACCAATAAAAATTCTACCGATATCTGCGGTCCTGATATATGTCACGCCCTCCTGACGTTAAATATCGTGTAGGAAAACACATTTGCATTAGTCGTATGCAAAATGCCACGAAGTGCAGAGTCAACTGATTTCGAGATATGTGTAATTCGTCGGGTATCACAGAAATAACCAATCCTTAAGAGACATATCTAGCGAGCTGAATTACCCAAAATCGACAGTTGCCTATGTGATTCAGAAGTAGAAAGTGAGCGATGACTGTCGGAATGTGCCCCGAGTTGGCAGATCCACAAAACTTAGAGACAGAGATCGATGGGTGCTGTCCAGAGAAATTCGGAAGAACCGCACCCAACCGATGGCCCACATACTCCAGGAGTTTCAACAGACAACCAGGAGTGTTGTTTCGATTAATACCATCTATAAGGAAACATATCTGCTTGGTTTTCATGGTCGTGCTGTCTCCCACAAGCCCTTGATCACAAAGTCCAACCCCGCTGCTTGGTTAATGTGATTCAAAACACGTCGAAAGTGGACCGTAGATCAGTGGAAACGGGTTCTCTGGAGCGACGAAGCTTCATCCTCTACAGTTAGATCTGACCAATTTTGCTAATGACCAGATATATAGTCATCAAAATATTACCGATTTCTGGATGACTACAAGATCAGGATATAGTCAGTTTCCTTTTAATGACGTGATAACTAGTCTATCAAGATCTGCTAACGGTTTTGCAAATGACGAGATATCACGTCAACACAACCATCAGCAATAGATTTCAGTCTACCGGAGAAAAACGAACTGGTAGGATTAGAGGAAAGTATCTGACTAAAGCCAATGAGAAAGTAAAAGAAACAATTCTGTGCATTTAAAACTTGTTAGACTTTGAGAAAGACAAAAATAGGAAGAGTAATGTTGTGAGTCATCCAACTATAGCACCCATCTATTACGTCACAGATGGGTGCATGACAAATATGCTGGAATTGACAGTTTGTATTTTTGTAAGATTTGCTGTAGATTATAAATTTTCTGTGAAAATAATAACGTTATTCAAAACAATGCGCGTGTAATCAGCACCTCATTCTACACGAATACCGTTTCCCCCTTTACCTTTGCTTGCCATACTCCGTTTTACCTTTGGTGGCACAGTGGGTTTGTCTAGAGTGCCTATATAATAAGAGTGGCGAGAAGGGACCAAATTTGGCCCAATGCGCATGCGCGGCAGCCACTTTTCTACCATAATCGTCTTAAAGAAGGTTGCTGGGCGAATTAATGTATCATTTCAGGGAGAACAAAAAAGCATATGATATTTATAATATGGATACATTCGGTATAAATGAATCATATAAACGCTCAATTACATGCTTAATTGATGAGATGGATTGCGCAATCCGCTAACTTAGATTGCGAGAAACAGCATGTTGTTAAAAAAAAAAAGCCATTTCTATAAAAAGTCTTCAAATTTACACTGACAAAACACTAAAATAATAATAAATAAATATTCTAGAACACGAAATGGAACATGTATAAGCTATATTTTCTTTTTAATTTAACGTACACACGTTTTTCTCGAACACACAAAAAGTTCCCATGTTAAGTATACGGGAGCTAGGAAAAGACCGCCCCGGGCGGTAGAAAAGGTCTCTAAGCCAATCAGAAAGTGTTTCCCGTATGTCGCCACTCTTATTATATAGGCACTCTAGGTTTGTCTACTGCTCTAGTATATGACAATTTGTAGGCGGAGTGAGTTCGATTCCTCTTTGGTTGCATTGCTCTCTTCTGCTCATGTCTATTTATTTGACGTTGTTTGGTACAGCTTGTAAAAAAAAAGCATTTTGTGTCATAAAATCCAACCCAAACAACCATTCACCTCGTTTCACCACAACGATGTGAGTAAAACGGGAAATCGGAAGATGTAGAAAAATGTATTCTGGTTTCAAATGGAGGTGATATTTCTGTTGCATCTAATTATGTTTTTACACAATATATACGTTACTGAAGAATACGTGTAAAAAAAATTCGTGTAAAAAAGATATTGCATCTGTGGAAGAAAAGAAGATTGGGGTTCCAGATCTAAAAAATCAGTAAAAATAGTATTTAAAAGAAACCATTTGAAAATATTCGTTTTAAGATTATAATTTTATTTCAACAAAATATACATTTAATAATATGTAATGAAAATGCATTAAAGTAAATTTGCATTTAAAATGAAAAAAAAAAAAATTATTTATGAACAAAAAAATATGTTTTGCACTCAAGAGAACTTTATTTATTTTCACTTTCTGACAATAAACGTCGCATACGTTTCGTCCGACTGAAATATCACTGCTACCGCTAGAAATGTTGGGGACATCGTTTTCTTCCTATATTAATGAATTTGTTTCTGTGATCTCTTGAGCAAAATCAGCACGAGTCTCTTCTGGTGCTGATGTTTCACCGGTTTTACGAACGAATTCAGTTATATTAATCGTTTTGTTAGTGTTTTTATTAGACCATTATATAATTCTTTGTAAGAGGCTGTCAACAACTCTAGTTCACGTTGAAACTTCCCAGCGCGTTCCTCATTAGTGCATGTAATATAGAAATGATACTAATGTTCCACAAATTAAAAAAAAAAATTCTTAGTATTTAGGAAAAAAAATCTTAAAAATTGGCTTGGCCTGCTCGTGTTAAATCAAAATGACTCTCATAAAAAGTAAAAAGAGAATGAAATGTTTATTTTGAATTCGTGCTAAATCAAATTTGTGTAAAGAAGTTCGTGCATAAACAGAATTACGTGTATATGCATTATTTATCTGGATTACTGGAATTAATTTTTCTAGAAAACATTTTCGAGCCTTAAATAGATAAGGATTAAAGCAAGGTAAATATTTGTGTTGTTGATGCGATAAGAAAATAATCCAATAAATATAAATAACAAATACAAAGGCTACTTGCCTTAATAATAAGTACCAAAGTAAAGAAACTAGAATGATCAATCACCTTCTAGCGTGTCTATAACTTATGGAAATCGATCTACCTAATTCCTTTTTATCAGTGTCTTAATCAAAATAATGATGTCTGTTGAATAAGAGAAATTGTAGGGTAATCGATAGTACACAATAAAAGATAATTTCAAAAGATAACAATAAGTTACGACACAATGAATACACACTATCCATTATATTTAAACCAAAGTATAGTGTGTATTTTTACCTCCTAATTTAAATTTATATTATAGAACAATTAAAAATTCATCCTACAATTCACTAAAAGTAGCTTAAATTTCGAATCATTTATTGGTATTAAGGTAATTGAACGAGATTCTTTAACGTCCATCCTCGATTTGATCTAAAAAAATAATTATAAACATGTAGATAGGATATAACTTTATTAATACCTATTCATCTCAGTAATTCCACAGTATCCTTATCATAAATTTATTTATTTTACCAGTTTGTTTAACGTTTATGCAATTTAAGGAGACTGGATTTTCAAAATCACAAAAAATAGATCGAAAATTTTGAATTATATCTCTCTCTATTGGTATTAAGGTAATTGAACGAGATTCTTTAACGTCCATCCTCGATTTGATCTAAAAAAATAATTATTAACATATAGATAGGATATAACTTCATTAATACCTATTCATCTCAGTAATTCCACAGTATCCTTATCATAAATTTATTTATTTTACCAGTTTGTTTAACGTTTATGCAATTTAAGGAGACTAGATTTTCAAAATCACAAAAAATAGATCGAAAATTTTGAATTATATCTCTCTTTATATAAATTGTTTTCTTCTTATTCTTTTTATATTGTTTTGTTTAGTGTGCTTGCTGTTTGAAAAGATGCATGAGAAATTTTTTAGCGTATTGCTGCTTATACGTAGAAAACACCATTTTGTGTTGTCTCGGTCGGCTCCTCCCTGATGACGCCCTGTTCCACCAACATTTTCATTTTCAAAAATTTCCTACAAATTTTTTATTTTACAATTCTTTTTGTTTTTTAAATATTGCTTTCCTTGTTATGTCTGCAGCTTCAACGCGCTTGCATGGTTAGTTTTGACTTTCGTTTACTGGTTGATTGCGCCCCGGTTGTTTGGTTCTTTGCTTTTTTAATGTTTTGCATGTTTGTGTTATAATTATATCTAAAGGGGCGTTGATTTGAGTCATTTATATAGAAACTATTTTGTGAATTTAGATAATGCAATACATAGAAAAATAAATTTTTGCTAATTTATCAAACCTTTTGACCACATGTTATGTAATAACTTTCTTAGAACGTACTATTTTTGAACCAAATTTCATGCATAAAGAATTTAGTAGAAAACATACAGTTGTGCAAATTTTATAACAGTCGTAACCTCACAATTTGTTTTGGAAGTCCACTTTCCCCACCTAATCAAAATAATGAACAAAAGTTACACAAACCTGACTAAAAGAATAATTTTTCTTTCTTTGTGTATATTTTTGGTAATCAACCCTTTGAGCTTATCGATATTTCTGAGTATTGTAGCGTTGCTTTTACCAAACAACACAAGTAATGACTAAATAACCACAATTTTCAAAAAATTCATGAACCTTTAGAAAGATTTTATTGAGCCTCTACTTGAAATATAGTTCTTTGAAACGATTCTATTGGTATTTTCCTTGGGATAGAATCGTTTGGAACTAGTCTATTGGTATTTTCTGTAGAATAGAATCCTTTGAATGATTCTATCGGTCCTTTTTATTGTATTAGAATATTTTGGAAAGGTTCCATTGCTCCTCTTCTTAGAATGCAATCCTTTGGAAAGATTATGTTGCTCCTTTCCTTAGAATAGAATTCTTTGGAAAGGTCCCTTTCCTTAGAATAGAATTTTTTGAGAAGATTCTGTCGCTTCTTCTCTTAGAATAGAATATTTGAGAAGATTCTGTATCTTCTTCTCTTAGAATAGAATCTTTTGGAAAATTCCATTGCTCATTTCATTAGAATAGAATCTTTTGAGAATATTCTGTTGCTTCTTCTCTTAGAATAGAATCTTTTGGAAAATTCCAATGCTCATTTCATTAGAATAGAATCCTTTGAAAATATTCTATTGGTCAAGAAGGTAATCAGAGATGCAGGGAAGACTTCTTGTTGCGTGTTGGAATTATACGTGCACACCCCTCACTGGGTTAAGTGCTTATGAAGCAAGTTTTCAAATTTTTATCGCGTTAATTCCCTGCGCAAGCTTAGAACTACTTACGTGTTGGGTGCTGAAAAACAGATAAATCTAAGAGTCAAAATGATACTCATGATACAACAGTTCTTCTCAAATAATTTTTAGGTGTAAGTCATTACGTATCAGTAACATAGTCAGATGAAGAGTACAAAAAGCCATATTAATCAAGGAAACCCTGTTTTGGTGTTAAACAAGAAATTGAACAGAAAATTTTGCAACAGCGTTTAATTGGATTTACGTGCTAAATCTTACAACATATTTTAATTTACTTAAACTTACTTTAAAATAAGGGGCAATATTACCAAAGTTTTATTTCTTTTATACCAACCAATAGCGAATGGCAACTATAATGATAAAAGTCACAATGAGTGTTACTGTAGAATGCCGCATATTGTTTAAAGAAGAGCTGTAAAAACAAATCCTGAATCACCAACTTGAATGAAATCAAATACTTCAACTTAAACTTAATTTTGGAAATAATGTTTTTTTTTTTTTTTTTTTTTTTTTTTTACGATGTGTGGAAACTTAATCTAATTGATTTTGGATTTCAGAGTTTAAAGGCAGATTGAAACTTTTGATGATTGAATTATGTTTTTGGAGTCAGTTAATTCTTGAAAATTTAGATTCTTAATCTGAAAATGGCGGTTAAGGGATATCATTATGAACAGAAAAAATGTCTAAGGTTCCAACTTCCCAAGTCCTTTTAGTACAGCAATTTTTAAGTTATTCAAACACAGTATCAACTAGCATCAGCTTAGAGCAGGAACTCGTTTTGCAGGACACTCTTTTGGCGACGCTAAATACTTCTTTTCATGATGAGAAATACAATTTCATATTATAATGCTTGAAACTAATATAGTACCATCAAAATGATTAAAATTTTATTCATTGACTTAAAACTAATAGTCTTTAAACACCTGTGCAGTAAATTTTTTTTAACTTTTTGTCAGTTAATGAGTTTTTGCTTTTAGCTTACGATATACTTCCCAGAACAATTCAGAACACCAACACATTACCTTATCAATAAAATATTGAATCAGACTATAATAAATTATACTTATGTTTACAAACAACAGAGCACCATTTTTCATATTTGCTTAGTTGACCATTCAGGTTTATTTATCGGAGAAAAATATATTCACAAACAACGTTTTAGTGTAATGAAAAAGCGTCCATTTTATCCCCCCAAAGTCCCCTCATGATTTTTCTTCCAGCAAGTGTTTTCTGAATTTAGATGACATCGACCTGTTTTCCTTCTCCTACTTTCTTGTGAATGGGGGAACAAACGAACCAGGACGCTAAATATCATTTGAGACGTTTTCGATTCGCTAAAGACGTATATTTCGCGTGACACGACCACACGACCGAGATAAAAATGACAGCATTGAAACACCAGTGAGCAGACCATCTAGTTCTCGCCATTAGAGCAGTTAGATTTCTATGAGCGGCAAGAATAAATTGGAGGCGCGATTATGATGTTCAGAAGTATGCCGAAAATAACTTTAACTTTTCTCATCTTTTCTATCGGTCTATTTCTGGCTTTTGGTAGCTATATGCCCAATGAAGAAGACCTTTTTGAAGAAGACGTATACAAAATTGCGAAAGTGTTGCACTATCTCGAGAAAGTAGAAGAAATGTATGCCCGTCTATCTCGACCTAGGTAATTTTTTTCAATAAAATTTTCCTTTTTTGCGTTCGCGGATATTGCTTGTATACGACGCGGTACTAGTTAAAACAAGTATAATTACGACGAAAGTTTTGTTCTCTTAAAAGTTAAATGATTTTATTAAGTGTCTTACTTTAAATTCCGTTTGAGTTTGTAGACGTCGTCTCGTTATTATCTTAGGGACTTAAAATAATTTAGATATTAATTTCACACACATGTCCGTTGTAAAATAATTTTCCTTAAATATCACGTAATTTATTTCTTAATAAAGTTCTAAACACGTTTTTTGCATTGAAGAATTTTCTATGTAAAGCAATTTCATTTCAGAAAACTAAAATTGTACTGCAATTTCTAAGAGAGGAGCATTTTTCATATTCTTGGTAAAATGATTTTTATTCACATATGCATTGCATTAAAGAAAAATTGCTCATAACTATTTTCCAGGAGCCAGAAAGATAAAAATAGGCTTTATAAAATTAGTTTAGTAGTCTTTTATTATATTACAATTGATTTATTGACTGTATCCTGCGAGTTAAATCTTTTCAAATACCGAAACTGAATTTCGTATTCAAAATCTATACGAATTCTAAAAACACGTAATTTTATTTATCACCATAAAAATCTGTTGTGTGTGCGCGCCATTATGAATTTAACTGTTTACAATTTCGAAATACATTTTCTATATCATTGTCTTTGTTTTCTCTTAAGTTTTATTTGCTATTGAATGATAAATGAAGTTTTCAAATTATGTTGAAACACTTGTTCATATAAATAGTTAATCAAATAAGCACAATAATGCTCAATCTATGGTAAATCTTTTTCATATTAGATTAAATAGTCGATATTAAGCTTGGGGCATGCATGTCGAATGCAATATGAATGTAATGAAAATTTTATTTTGTGAATTTTTTGAGAAGCTAAAACAAATTTAATGATAAATTGTTAAATTACTTCGTAAACAAGGGTATTGACCACTGATTTATCAAGTTTCTGAGAACATGTTGCATTTTCAGTTAGATAATCAACTATTGCTTTTGTAAGACTTCCAATTCCAGTTTACGTTTCCTTTTGATATAATTTTCGTAAAAGACATCTATGATGTTTTGATCAAAATATTTTTTGAGTAGGTTATTAATTTTATGGGTATATTTCTCCTCGTTATTCTAATCTTGTATTTTCAAAGTGAGTTTAGGATATCAAAACTTTTATAACTCGATGAATTGTATTAATTGCATATAACACTCTCTTTACACGATGTAGCTAAAACGTGTGTTGACTTCCATTTCATCATCTTATTCGATTTGTACTATATCATCTATTCAATTTTACTTTTAGCTTTTTTATGCATAGGTTACCAAGAAAATATAGATCTGCAGAGTAACAGACAGTTCTTGTTACATAAAGGCGAACAGACTATATCTATGCAAAACGAGCAAGATTACAACATATCGATCATGATAGGTAAAAAGAAACAACAGAGTTTTCAATACAGGAAATGAATTCTGATTAATGAGAAATAGTGTAGGATTAAAGGTTAGAATAACGGCCTTACGTAATGTGAGGTTTTGATTACAGAATGACCATTCGATATATGTCACAGTTAATTTTATAATTACGGAGATTCGTAACATTTTGAAAGGTAATATAGAAATTGTGCAACTTTACATTAATAAATATGAAGAAAATGATCAATAGAACTGAAATACGATTTAGATCTAAAACTGATCTAGAAGCAGGCATCTTAAAGTAAAAAAAAATATTTTAATGATAAAAATTCTAACTGACAGACGTATATCTGGCACTAGGTAGAATGTCTTAAATTCTGAATTCTATGTGACTCTTTCTAGGAAATAAGTACGGAGTTCACTTTCCTATTAATTCTATCCTCAAAACCCCAAACACATTAAGTTCAATTGAGGGACTGTGTTCGATAAATGAAAACAAATGGGATGGTACAAAATGATACAGTTGGCAAGCATTGTCTCATATTAATTCCCTATTAGTTGGGGTTCATAGTAACTTAGCAGTTATACTTCTTGACAAATTTGAAATTGAGTCACTATAGGCTTTGTAGATGTGGTTTCTCAGCCTCTGAATTTTATTACATCGCTCATTTTATCTGGAGATTAAATCTTATTTTGAGAAATTTATTTCGATTTACCTATTTTAAATATGTTTTCACGGTGAAGTTATTTAATTGGATTATTATTATCAGAAATAAAAACATACATCCTAAATTTGTAATATAAACAGTGTCACCTTTACAACTGTAATTGTGTGAGTATCGATCTATATTAATAAGTTCAGCGTTTTAAATTTAAATTAGATACTCCTATAAATTCCACTACTTATACCTTTAAATTTTAGCGTTTTTTAGGGTTAGACAGCAAAGCGTTTTTTCGACATCTGATATGCTTACATAAATATTTCTACAAAAAGTTACTATTTAGTTGATACGGTAAGTTTAATGTTGGGTAGAACATTTTTAATGCTGTTGTACTTAAGACAATTCTTTCCCGATGTAATGCGAACTATGATCAATCAAGGTAATATATCTTTATCTGAAAAGAGACGACAGTCAGTTCTTATCTTAAAATCTTATACAATCATACAGATAACTCTTATTTCAATCCTTTATAAACATTATGAACTATATCATTTTTGAAGAAGCACATAAATGACTTTTAGAGCGTCTGCTAGCGAAGTGGTTATATTTATTGATTGAAGACAAATGTATAAGAACCAGGCCAGCTTACCCACCACTCTGAGTTGGTTCGTGAGGGCCTCACGAACCAACTCAAGGGTTAGCTCTCCCACGGATTAGACCTCAAAGTCGTTTCGACGAGATATCTCGTCTATCTAGGTCTGATCAATTTTACTATTGACTTGAGATCTCGGTTGATTTTCGGATGACGATGAGATCAAGATAGGTTCAGTTTTCTTTTAGTGACGAGATATCTCTATCATCAAGAACGAGTCAATTTTGCTAATACCTCGAAAGGTTCCTCGTCAAGACAACTAATAACTAGACTAGGTGTGATTTTTCAGTGCCAAGTGAGATAAGTGAAACAACAATATATCGTGCTTTTCTACTAGACTAGATCACTGTTTCGGCACAAGTGAAATAAATTTTCAAAGTCGATCCGATGATGATTTTAATATCTAACAACCATAGGTTCAGTATAGAATGCACTTGATTCCTAGTGATTCCATTCCATTTTAAATTAAGAAAACCAGGCAGATTTTTTTCACACATCCGTTGTTCTCATGCATCGTATTATAGTCAAAATATGTTTTTTTTTTTAAATTTTGTTACAATAAAAACGTTTACTTCATACGTATTTTCTCTTTGATCACAGATTAACACGAGTATTCTTTTAGGTATGGAAGAAGCGTGGTTCCACAAATCCAACTTCAAAAAGATTCCGGTATGGTTAATTTGTTTCTATTGTGTTATTAAAAGAGCTGCCATAAATGCTGTACTTTGAATCGCATGTGTTCATTTAGTATACGTATAGCCATTTACGTGCAATACAGTTAATTCCAACTTATCTGAAAATGTAATCTTTCCGATTGAGATCTTATTAATGAATGGATGTAATAAAAACCTGAATTATTTTATAAATTTTATTTTCTCATACTTATGATCTCAAATCTTAAATATATGATTCAAAATTCAAATGTTAGTTTAAAGTTCTACTGAACTTCATGTATCAAATATGAGTGCGCATTTGAAACGTTGAGAAAATAATCTATATCTAGGATAATAAAACATGAATAACAGCGTTTTGGTATAGTTATCTACTCTCCCCCAGATGATAAAGTGATTATTTTAAATATCTACAAAATAAAGCTCTTATAGTGATCTAGAAGTCTGAGTAAAACCTATTGTTAAAAATTTCGTTGATAACACACATGATCAAATCTATTTCTCGGGGGCTTTTAAGTTAAAATTACAGAAAAGGGCTATCGGATGTTAATTAAATGACAGCATCAATCTTTGATTAGATATTGAAAAACAGTGATCTGTGCTACAAGTCAAACATTATACTGGATCATGAGAAGAAGCTACTTAAAACTCTTCAGAATATCCTCAGTATTCAGAAACTTCGCTTAAGGGAGCTGGGTTCATTATCTGTATTGTGTCTCATATGTCCGCTTTAATAATAGCCTAGCAAACCCCTCTTCTACAATGCGACTCTTTTGATCTACATTCATGTACAATGAATTCGAAGATTGAGTGATTTATAATTCCTTCTAGTAGATCACTTCTCTAGGTAGTTTAATTATATTAGGATGCACTGTTTATTATCAAAATAATAAATGCTAAATTTTAAGAGTTAAACCTTCCAAATTATACATATAAATAAAAATCGGAAATTTTAAATATATTCATTCAAATTAAGCAAGCTGGTCTCTGTTAAATATATGAACATATAATTTCTCATATAAGACCAATAGAATGAATTTTCTCTATGAACTGGAGTAAAGTCAATTTCTAGAAAAAATGAAAATTGAAAAAATCCATGTTAAACTAAATATTTTTTTGAAACCAGTTTGCCATATTAATAAGGATTACAAATTAAATTTCTCCCTTTCGGATTGTATATTTATTGGATATTGCTCAAATGTGTTAGTGAGTATATTGTGTGCAATACACATAAAAAGGAATTCGTCTATTAAAGAACTTTTAAGATTTCTTATCTAATGTTATGCACTTCATATTAGATAGATGAAAAAGTGAAAAACTTACTCAAACTTTATTTTAAAATATTTTTAGTGACATGTTAGGTACTTTATTTCTCATAATCTATTACAACATTTTCACTCATTATGCACTTGGAACAACATTAAGAGTAAGAACAACTACAAATATGTATTCCTCCTATTTGGTGGAAAAGATGAAATGTATTAGTATACTTTTTAATTATGACCTCATCTGAATTGTTATAATACCACTTTGTGTTGCTCAAGTGTAACGTAAATATAACTAACCTAGATTGTTGCAATTAAAATTTTATATTCCATTAATGTTAATAGACTAAATATTGAAATGATTAAACAGAGGGGAAAACAAAGCAAAAGTAAAGAAACATGCTTGTAAGTTTAATGTATTTAAAATTCTACTGAAGGTGGCTATTTTATTAACATATGTACAACAAATATTTTATCTTACAAGTGAAACAACCTAAGTCAAAAAACCCAGTTATGAGAAAACGAAGGAGAAAAAAATTCTCATTACAATATTTTACTTACGAAGTGTGTTTCTCGAGAAGAAATCTAACCTTCATACAAAGAGAAAATGACTTAGTAGACACACTCATTTCAACAGTCTAAATATCACCATATTCTGGTCAGCAAAAGCTAAAAAACTTCTATCCCTGAAATTTTGACTTTATCTGTTTCATCTGCAAACCGACGTTATGATAAATTTATATTTAGTTTCAGAGAAATACATTGACTATAGTGTGCAAAATTATATGCATCAAATATATTTGAATGTATACTAGAAATATTTAATGCTTAGTATGGGTACTATTAATGCTTAATTATCAAAGAACCTGATACATTAAAAGCTAAACAAAATTTTCCCTTAATAATGTAAGTTCGTTGCAGTTCTAATTTTTATATATTACGCTAATGTCATTATTTACTTCTAATAAATAAAACTAAACAGTATTTCTTTTCAATCGGGTTTCTCAAATGTTAATAGAGGCCATGATAGCCTGGTTAGAAGAGTATTCGATTAGCAATCGGAGGGTTGAAAGTTACAAACTCAATCCAACCCAAGACCGTCGTGTCACTGGTGCACAGTAAATGTGTCGTAGCCTCCAGTGTGCTCTCGCTGTCGTGGTCCGAGATCAATCCCATTTCCTATGAGATTGATATCGAACCGTCGCCAATAGCCAATACAGTATTTCTTATCAATCAGGTTTACCAAAATGTAAATAGGAGCCATGGTATCCTGGTTAGAAGAGTATTGGATTAACAACCGGAGGGCTGAGAGCTAGAAACTCAATCCAACCCAAGACCGTCGTGTCACTGGTGCACAGTAAATGTGTCGTAGCCTCCAGTGTGCTCTCGCTGTCGTGGTCCGAGATCAATCCTTTTTCCTATGAGATTGATATCGAACCGTCGCCGATAGCATATACAGTGTTTCTTATCAATCAGGTTTTCCAAAATGTAAATAGGGGTCATGGTATCCTGGTTAGAAGAGTATTGGATTAACAAAACCGGAGGGCTGAGAGCTAGAAACTCAATCCAACCAAAGACCGTCGTGTCACTGGTGCACATTAAATGTGTCGTAGTCTCCAGTGTGCTCTCGCTGTCGTGATCCGAGATCAATCCTTTTTCCTATGAGATTGATATCGAACCGTCGCCGATAGCATATACAGTATTTCTTATCAATCAGGTTTTCCAAAATGTAAATAGGGGTCATGGTATCCTGGTTAGAAGAGTATTGGATTAACAACCGGAGGGTTGAGAGTTAGAAGCTCAATCCAACCAAAGACCGTCGTGTCACTGGTGAACATTAAGTGTGTCTTAGCCTCCAGTGAGCTCTCGCTGTCAAGTTGTGACATTTTAGAGAATATGATGCCAGTTTAGTTAGTGACCCTGTCATCTGACCTTGGTTCAAAATTACGAGTTGTTCTTGGTTCATTTCCTTTGGGATTGATCCCGGCAGTCAACAATAGCATGTTGTGTTGCTCCAGTGTGATGTAAATTCAACGACATACCTCAAATGTTAATAAAACAATTTTTTTATTTCGATTCTAAACTAAGCTTTCTTTCATGATTAATGTGTTATTATTTTCTTTACAGAAACCGATCGTAATGTCAACAAGATTAAAGAGCGCAGAAACTGTCCCTATCCTATTGTTTGTGGAATTCATGTTTGATAACATTATTTGGGACCATTAAACCAGAAACACTTCCAGAAATCTGAGATGGAAGCACTTTTAACGACATTGCTATCCCCTTTAATAAAATATGTAAGAGATTCGGCTTTCCTCTTTTAATTTTTAAGCGATAATACTTTGAAATAGGTGGAAATGAAAGTAATACGAACTATTCATTGCACTCGCAATTGAATGTCATCAAAGAGATTATAAAATAAGCCGCAGGATGCTCAAGAGTTTTCTAACACCACTTTTCCTATTAATACTCCGGATAATGTCGACCAACGACCGAAGTAGTTGATGAAGAATCTATCACAGCTTTGGAACGGAGCTAAATTAAAACTATTATTGTTTCGCAAGGAAACTCATGTATTTTCCAATTTGGATGACGCAATTTCGCCATAAATTTTGTCAATCTATTTGACTTAAACTCTGAGTTTGCGATAGACTCTTGGAAAATGCGTGAATTGAGTGTAGACAACACACGTAAAAGTTTAAATAAATTAGACTGCAAGTCCAGCTTTATTTGAGATCTAATTTTAGACTAATATAAAATCCTATTTTTAAGTAATATTCGCTCATATTTGATTTATTGACCGAGCGACCTATCACTTAATAATCTTAATTAGTTAAACATGTTTAAGAGAATATTGAAATCATACTTTGAAAACTATCGATTGCCAATAGGGTCAACTAATATTAATGTATTATTAGTGAACA
Organism: Metellina segmentata; assembly: GCA_947359465.1. Classification (NCBI taxonomy): domain Eukaryota; kingdom Metazoa; phylum Arthropoda; class Arachnida; order Araneae; family Tetragnathidae; genus Metellina; species Metellina segmentata. Next base: position 52,374,915 of record OX375884.1, on the reverse strand, counting down.
TGTGTATATAGGCTAAAGAGATAGTACACTATCACTGAAAATTATTAATTTTTGAAATAGATTTATATAAAAATATCTTTAGACTATTTTATACTGATTCGCGAAGCTAAAGTTGGACAAAGTTTTTTGGCCCAATTTTTTTATCCCTCGAATGTTTTCATGAGTACTTTTTAATAACGATTTTTTAAATTAAAGTGTATGAAATTAGGCAAAAGCGGTTTTTGAAAAAAATATCTTTCTTCCTTACAAAAAGGTTAAATATATATGTTTACACAATTTTTTAATGTATTGAGTAAGGTAAAAAAAGAAAAGCCCCTGAAAGCAAAATTAAACTATTGTACTTGTAATTATGAATCCACAACTCTATATATGCACAAAAACACATATTAGTCAAGAAAAGTAAACACCTAGAGAAAATAATTTGTATGTTTTTAACTGTGGTAAGAGTAGCTTCCGTATATAACACAATCTAGTAATTGATATATATCTAATTCATTTTTTGGATACACTAATATCGTTCGTAATCACACAAATTTAAAATGTGTTGAAATAGTGAGCATATATATAGGCTCAAGATGGTGTTGTAGCACTGACAATTAATATTTTTATAGATTAGAACTACACAAAAATTTCTTGAGACTATTGATTTTGAAACTGATTCTAGAAGTTTAGAGTTGGACAAACTAAACTTTTCTGGCCATTTTTGATATCCTCGTACATTTTGATGTCTACATTTTAAAATATCAATTTTAATATTAATTGCACAAATTTAAGTAAGTATTAGGAAAATTGATATGAAAGTAAACTAAATAAGTATTGCGTGAAAAGCAAAGAAAGAACAGTAAAAGTAACAAGCCAAATAGTATGAATTTCAGTTACAGGAAAAGCAAAGAAAGTGCAGTAAACGCAGTAAGCCCAAAAGAATGAATTTAAGTTACAGAAAAAACAAAGAAAGTATAGTAAATGTAACACGCCAAAATGTATGAATTTCAGTTACAGGAAGTATAGCCTTTATATAAACTATAATTTAGTTTTTATAGAAATAATTTATTTTAAATCTGTCATATTTGTACATTGAAACTTTCTCTAATTGAATCTGATGTTTTTGTAAAATTAAAATGAAATGTAGATGAAACACATTTGTAAGAATTTTAGAGTTCTTTATCAATTTGAACAAAAATCATAAGATTTATGAAAATAATATTCAAGGAAAATAAGTACTGAAAAATGTATTAATTATTATAAATTTAGTGTTTTTAACTATTATAAAAGATTGTTTATAAGTATATGCTGTAATAATTTGAATAGATTGTTTCACAGATGTATACAGGTTTTTGATCCATTATATTATATTTGTAAAACATGCTTTGTATCTCACATAGGTAAATTTAAATAAATATTATGTGAATAAAAAAATTGCTATTACTCAATATTGATTACACAAATAGATGAAAACAACACAACAAATGAACTGGCAAGATTAGACTTCATACGTATGGTGTACCATTGTTTGGTATAAACTTATTTCGCAGCAGAAGAGAAAAAAATGTTCCGGTATTTTGAAAGAAATTTAATTTTACAAATAAGGCTTCACACAGCCATTAATATTTTATTGTTTGAATACCAAAAGTACTTTGAAACATCATGTTTAGAATTGTACAGTTTACATATGACGATTAGTATGCACTTGAGCAGCTATTCGCTATTACCATATTAGATCAGTATTTCTTAGGGGGAAACTTATAACAATACTAGACTCTGCGTGGCTAGCCCGGCGTTGCCCGTGCCCGTGATGTAAGGTATTAATATGGTGTAAAATTATAAAATAAATCAAATAGTGGTATTAATCTGGTGTTTTCCGCAGATTTCGAATCCGTTGAAATTTTCAATCTATCTTTAACAATTCCGATTTTACGAAAAAAGAACTTAAAAATCCCAGTCAAAATGTTTTTATTTTTTTGCTCTCCTTCGCTGAAATGGAATAGGGCAGAAAATGTATTCTGTTTTTATTTTTATTTTAACGCGAAGGACAGAAAATGCAATCTGTTTATTTTTGGAAAGCGAAAGTTCACGGGACGTCGCAATCACTTGTGAAAACATAAAATGTAAGAAGAAAATCAAACGTATAAAGTATCTATCTGGTGTAAAATTTATCCACAGTTTTCAAATCCGTTAAATTTTTTTTCTTCTATCTTTAACGATCGCCGAGATAGTAAAAAGCACTGAAGAACGCCAGTGATAACTTTAGTAATATCTTTTGCCTCGCTGGAATCCGTTTCGCAGGAAATCAAAATGAATGAATCTCAAAACAAACGCAGGTCATTCGAATATGTTCTCTTCAATTCTAGACGGGATATGAAAAAAACTTTGCATGGTTCCAAAGGCTGATATCAAGGTGACGTGAGGGCGAAAAGTTTAAATTTTAATGTTTCTTCATTCCGCGGAAGATGGAAGAATGGTGAAAAAACTATTAAATTCATTTAAAAATATTCTAGATTGAATTTTAAAATTCCCCTCGACCCTAAAATTGAAAAGAATTCGGACTATCTGTGTGCCAAACCTCATTACTGTAAGTGCCATAGATTCGTCAGTACTTTGAGAGCAAGAAAACAAACAGACAAACACTTCCTTTTATAATATTAGAGATTTCTAAATTTATGGAATAATAAGGTTAACTTCTTTCAGAACTCCATCAACATTTTAGAAGTTTAAATCATTAAAAGTTTTAACAAATAAAAATAAGATATTTGTGCAATAAATATTTGTTAATTCTAAAGGTACATAGTTATTTTAATGTAAAGATGAATGTGAGAAGATACCTTTTATTATAATGCTAGATACATGTAAAATTGCAAAACAGTTTTTTAATCAGAAGGTTCGCAAGATCATAATTGGTTTACATAGACTATTTGTTTGAAATAGGGATTTAACCTTAGAAAATAAGTTACGAGGCCTCAAAAATTAAAAACAAGCATTGAAAAAAACTGTAATTTTACTCTTAACACTAACAAACACATCACAAACCAAAAATTACAAATAAACCAGTAAAAGAACTATGATAAGTATAAGTAAATATTGGATGAAATAAGAACATCTAAAGACATTTAATAACTTTCTTAAATGACAGAAAGTAATTTATTCCGAAAATATATTTTACTCGTTTTCCAAGTTGAGGCGAGATGTTAGGGAAAACTGATAAATGTCTTATATTAACAGGTTAGTGATTGATACAAATAAATGACTAATAATTTTAACTATACCACAGAAATGAAGATCTAGATGAAATTTACATTATGTAAATTGCCTTAAAATAATTATTCCTGATTGAGAAAGAATAAAGAAACGCATAAGTTGCATAAATGTCTAGACAATTCTTTTAGACCGAATCAAGGGCATTTAAATAACTAGAATTAAAATGAATCCGTACACAAAGGGAAAATGCATCAGAAATATAAAATGATATGGAACACGGGGAAAGTGTGATGGAAAATTAAATTTAATTGCTTTCAATCACAAAAATAGATAAAATTCGAAGATAGTGTATTTCTTTAGCCTTACATTTACAAACTGTTTAACAATAATTATACTAAATCTAAAAATAAGTATTTCATTTTAACCCTGCTTCATTCATTCGACTGTTAATTGCTAATTTAATAGCCTATTGCAACAGTATAAATCTGGGATCTCTTTTATAATCACGTATAAAATATGACGAGCCGTAAAAATTATATTTTGCCTTTCCTTCTATTCAAAAACAGTTTTAAGTGAAACTTCCATTCCTTGGTTCCTATGGGGAAATCCCTTTTATTGATGTGTTTTGCTAAAATGTTAACACGATGGTTTTTCAGATAAATGATGTTGGGTAACGGATGGAAGTAGATACGTACAGTGCAGTTGTTTCATTTCATTGTGTTGGGGAGAATTCATTGAATGATTTTGCAGGAATGGAAGAGATTTGTAGAAGATAAATCAATATCACTTGGAGATGTGAGACAAAGTAAACGCCAAAGAGGAATAATTTAATATTACGAATCTACACATTTATTAAAAGGACACTTCCCTTTATCATTTTAATGTATCATGGAATTGAATCTCAAAACTCCTTTTCATTGAATTACTCTTAGAGTAAGGTGTATATTTTCTAACTGAATACTCATCTTAGAAAAAATTCCTGTGCAATAGGTAATTTTTATCATTTACAAGATAATACTTTAACCAATTTCACTACCAAGGTATTACTTTACCAATTACACTACCAAGGTATTACTTTCCCAATTGCACTACCAAGGGATTATTTTACCAATTACACTACTAAGCTATTACTTTATAAAGACGCACAGTTACAGCTGAATATCAAATTTCGATAAATGAAGTAATCTGTCTATTCTTTTGCAAATTATATTTGAAGTGTGTAGTGATTTTAAAAAGTGTAAGGATAGACGAGATCCAAAAAACTTAATTTGTAAAATTCGATATAAGTGTGTTCTTGTAACATATCAGTGTAGAAGCTGAAAAGTATGGATTTATAAGCATCAAATTTGACCTCTATCTTTTAAATAGGATGTATGGTTTGGCATTAAGTTTATTTTATGGAAATGAATTGAAAAGGAAACCTTTTCACTAAAGCGTCATGTTACGTTTTATCACATAAGAGTTTCAACTAAAGAATTGCGCCCATCAGAAGTTACATGCATATCAAGCATTAGACTGTTTCTTGACATCAATTAACAATTTTTAGATGCAATAGAAGGACATATATAACTATAATTAATTCACAATGCTATAGAATACCAAATCAACGGTCTATTTAAAGACGAGAGAAACTAACCAGAATTTTAAACTTCCTATTTGGTAATGTGGTCATAGCGTTTGACTGCCAATGAGCAGATTCCGGATTCGACTCTCGGTTTGTAATGGCGTGGATGTTATTGAATGTTTCAATTAGGAGTAGCGGCGACTCACCCCTGGGTGATCAAGTAGCAGTCAGTTCGCCTCGTATAGTGCCGAAGGTCGAAGAGGTCAGTGGTTGGGCATTGAAAAAAACTAGAATTTCAAAGCCCTTTATGACCTACTTTAGCACCGATTCAATTGCAATTTTTAAAAACAAAATGACAGATGACCTTCATCTACTTCATTAGTCTCGGTTATAAAGTAGTCTCATTTATACAGAATGAGTGTTCGTAAATTAACCCTGAAAACACGAAGAATGATCAAGATCCTCCTTTAGAAAACTTTTGAATGCGACGTAATGATTTTAAATGAAGCGTCGATCTTGCGTCATAAAGCCCAAATCAACCAACCATAGAAGTATCGATTTATTTTAGACTGATTTCCCCGAATTTTAGTGGGCGGTTAGCTTAAAACCCCAAGAAATTATCCTTGAAATCGTATCTATTAACAATAATTAAGTATTAGATTCAATGTGGGTAAAAAATATATATATAGGAAAACTTTTCAATGGACGTTACCAGGAAGCTATTTCGAAATTATTTTACTTCTTGTAAATTGTATGAAGAATAAAACCTTTAGAGTCGATTAACTTATATAAAAAGAGGTAATGAGTGAAGGTTACTTGACATGACTATTTGCTGAAGAGGGTAATATGTGAATATTTGCTTGAAATCTACTTATTTCTTAGCAGATTTTCAACTATTAAAATGTAATGTATTCCTTTAACCAATACTGTTGAAAACCCTTTATTTGGAGGAACAGTGTATAAATTGATGACGTTATAAATAGAGAAGATTACATTTGTGTGGAATAAGAAGCGCAAAAAATTTTAAAATGGCCAAATAAATCTCAGAACAATAGTATTAAAAGTATCCCCAAACGTTTCTTGAAATCTTTATCTCTTATTTAATAATATCTGCTCTAAATACATATAAAATAAATGGTCATAGCGTTTGGTTAATAGAATATAGTTGTATTCTGGAATTAAATTCATTGGTTTGTTAATAAAAAAAGAAGAAACATCCAATAGTTTTAGATACACTAAATGTCAACATTGATTTGGTAACTATCATTAGAAATGTGCTTAAAATGGAAACACAATACTTAGTTAAAAAAAAATATATTTTACTAGCTACTGCGTGGCCAGCACGGCGTTGCCCATGAGTTCTTTAAATGGGGTCAGGTGTGACCACTGCTCGCTAACCCCCGGTGGTTGATACGAACTTCCATTTGGTTTACTTCAAAAACAAACACCACGGGCGAATTCTTAGCGGCACCGGAGGCCAAATTGGAAAAAATATAAAAGTTACAGTTAAAAAATTGTTTATTTAAGGAAAATCATATTTTTAGTATCGATCTAATGTAAAATTTTCCGCAGATTTCAAGTCTTTTGAAATTTTTACTCTATCATTAATGATCTAGGAGATATAAAAAAGAACTACATAACTCCAGTTAAAACTGTTTATGTGTTTTGTTCGTCCGCTGAAATTGTTGCTCGGAAAATGAAACGGAAAAAATAAATTTAGAATCTGTGATCTCTGTATACTGTTGCCATTCTAAGGAAAACAATAATAATGAAATTCTTATAAATTAATTTTAAAAATTCTAGATTAAATTTTAAAGATCGGGCACCATGCAAAAATCGCAACAAATTTGGAATTCCTGTGTGCCAAATATCATTGTTGTAAGTGCCATAGATTCGTCTTTACAGTATACACAAACCACAGACACGTAGACAAACACTTCCATTTATAATAGTAGAGATTAGAGAAATAAGATTGTTAAAATTTATCTAACAGCAAATATGAATCAAATTTAAATCCATAGAGGATAAAAGATGTTAAGTGAAAATCATTCACATATAGGCACATATAAGTAATTCTAAATATATTTTTATATGCACAATACGGACAGAAGTATTTGGACACTGCATGTTTTTCAGAAAAAGTGCTTTTTTATTCTATTTAGTAACAGGTATGCCCTCTTTTTGCTTCTATTACAGCTGAAACACATCGAGGCAGGCTTTGAACAAGTTCTCTGTAAGTCTTGGCAGGAATAGTTCGCAAGTCTCTTGCAAGGGTCTGAGAAGAGATTGTAGCGAAGATGGGCGTGCGTGGTGGTGTCGAACTCGTCGCTCCAGTTTGTCCCACAAGTGCTCGATCGGATGGAGGTCGGGGCTCTGAACAGATCAGCCTAGCAAATTCACCTCATTTTCAGGAAACCAATCCAGTACACGTTTTGAAGTATGACATGGAGCTCGATCTTGTTGCAAAGAACAACCATCATCGCAGTAGTATTGTCATAGTGTAGGCAAGGCCGAATTATCCAGAATGTCCAGGTACACGTCAGCGTGCATGGTACCAGGTTCATAAAGCAATGGGCCGAGTCTGAACAAGGAAAAACAACCCCACAACAGTAATACAGATCCTCCTCCGCATATATGCAGTGTTCAAATACTTTTGTCCGTATAATGTATATATGAAAGTCATAGAAAAATGTAATATTTTCTCTTACTCTGAGTATTGTGCTTTTGCATTCATCCGTTCTGCTTTTATAACTGTAAACTTGTGTATTTCTATTAAGTTAAAAATAGTATTTGATTAACAATACAAATGATAAATTCAAAAAAGGGAAAAAATCAATTTTCATTCTCATAGTTCAACATTCAGGATGGTATTATACAGCTCCTTTTCTACATTATATTCTTTCTCTATATCACTAAACAATAGTTTACTACATTGAAAAATAAGATTTTTAATATATTTTAGTAGTATTCACTACATAAGAAAAAAAATTGACAAAATAGTTGCCCATAAAAAAGAAAAATATCTCTATCGAGACCTATGGTATCAAAATAAACTTGGGAAGATCCTCAGGGACAGTTTCGCTGATTTTTTTTCTGAATTTTAGTCTATTTTTGTGGTTTTTGGATATGGAGAGAATTCGAAATCTTGCTTTCCTAACCCGGGGACTACTTTCTACTCATGCATCACACAATATTGCAAAAAAATGCGTAGAAACAAAAGCCATAAAATGCAAAATATAAATCAAACCTCGCGAACCGGAAAATACAGGGACGTAAAAGAATGCGGAGATATGAAGAGAGGTTTAGTGACTTAGATTCTAAGTGGAGGCGAAGTTTATGTGGAAGTGTTGCTAAATTTGTTTTAGTGTAAAATATTTCGTTTCCTATGATTTTTTGTGACACTTAAAGAAATTTCAGGCATGACGTTGCAGTACTTTTTCAGCTGGATTGAAAACTCAGGAAACTAGTTTTTAGAGATGAACTATTTTGTAATATTGCAGAATAATCTGCATTAAATTATTTTGCAAATCATAAAAAGTACGGAATTTGTTAAGACAACATATATATTTTATAGTATGTGTAATATATCATCTTATTTAACTAGAAAGTCAAATAAGAGCTGGTTTTTATGTCCTTTAACAACCTGTAACTCCCTTACTAATGAATTGAATGTACTGCTATTATATGACGTTTAATTATTTCATCCACACTTATTGTGTGTTTAGTATTTTTGGCCTGACTGGCCATAGAACCTGATATATAAGTCCTTACACCTAAAACAACGGGTTGGGTCAAAGGGTCTCTGTATCTCGCAATGATACAATGATATTCTTCCCATTTGGGGGATGTTATCATCTTACAATGTCATTAAAAATTAGTTTCCCTTATTTCGCCCATCTTTAATTTTTGTTTATAAACGTTTTGTTCCCTCCCCAGCTGTGCATGCTGTGTAGTGTAGACGTACTGTTGCATTTATTAGTAATTATTTTTCTAAATATTTGGAATGTCTGTTACCTTTCTTAGCGCAGATATTGATCTCATCATTTGCCCGCGATTCAAAATTACGAGGTGTTGTCTTCGGTCTTCACCTTCGGCATTGATCATAAGAGCCAATACCCCGTTATGTTGCTCCAATGCGACTTCAATTAACTACCTAACTGATACCTAATTTACGTGACGCATTGAATAGGGATGCATGTCTAATTTACTTTTGATTGAGGACAGAGAAGATAATCCGTAGACACGGTCTCACTGATAATTTAAAAGGATTGCCCAAAATTTATTGATATAGAATCGGGAAATACTGAAAGTAGTTATTCTGAAATTGGGGTGTAATACATACAGCAAAAGTAGTAGTTAGATTGTTGAATAAGTCAACAGTTTATTTCAACTTCTTTTATGTAACACTGATCCATAAAGTCGTTGATGCGAGTACACCAGAGGCACGAATATAACTAGACAAAGTATGGCGTTTGTAGACCAAATCGTACATATGTGTGTTATCAGAAAATAGGTTGACATTGGCATGCATACTTTTTTACAATGAATTGGATAAATGTACTGTAAATACTTGAATTTTATAGAAAGAATTGACGGGGAAACAGATACGTAGCCAGAGAAATTTCATCCTTCCGCTATACGAAGAATTTCATGCTCAAAATCTGGGCCCTAGAAAATAATAGGTGCTAGATAACAATAGGTACTAGAAATAATAATGCAGCTACCACGAAGGTTTCGACGCTGGAGAGATTCTCACAAAAGATCAAAATACACGGTAATGCGAAAAGTCTTGCAAACAAGTCTACACACTCATAAAATACCAAATAAAACAGGATAGTGTGGTATAAATTTTGAATTTGTATAGTAATCTATTACATCTGTTACTACCTAAAATAGTCCGTTTAGTTTGATTCAGTGCTTTAGTAAGAGCGTGAGACCACACTGGCAGTCGGTTTTTCTAAGTATGAAGAAACGTCCCCTTCTTTCTAGTGTTAAAATACATGAAATAAATTTATTGATTGATTTCAGTAGAAGCATTTGCTTATTCTTCGAAGGCTTAAAAGTATTTAAATAATATTGAATTAAATATGTGTAAGGCAATAAATAGATTTGATAATATTAAAAAAATACCATTCAACAAACGCGTGCGCAGTGTATTCAAGTTACATATTTATCAATAAAATTATAAAATATAATTTTTTTTCTATATACTCATATGTTCACATTTAATTCATTTATATTTAATTCAATAAGAACTTTTCATCGAGAGGTTTACTACTAGTGCCATTAAATGAAATGGCAATTTTAGGTATAGTTTCTTACAGTTAATGAATTCATGATAACAAAAAACTTCCTTTACTGACGATAGTAGGTATATGTGTTTGATCTTTATATATCCCAAGAGAAATTACATTATGCAGTTAGCGTGGAGCTATGTAGCAAGAGGAGCAAAATATTTTTCACGGGAAATGCTTTCCCTAAAAGCAAACAAGTTTTTCCGAAAGAAGATATTGCGGTCCTTGGAGTAACTCCTGTTTCCCTCTTTCTAAACTGTTTTGTATAAAAGCTAACACACAGCGCTACCGAGCGACATTTTATCTCCAAAACACTCCGACGGATCTATGAAAGAAACCTTAAAACATGATACTCTGGAGGATGTCCACCATTCGGTAAACGTTGTATACGGGTGATCAGGATCAATTAAGAATGACTCCATGTATGTGGATGATATTTGTTTCTTCTCAGGGAAAACAACCTTTTCTTTGATTTAATAGCCGTTAGACATTTCTCACAATTATAGATATGGGTATAAGGAATACAACTTATATGCCTATAAAGTTTAGTTTAACAGTTCTTGGAATACCCCAGGGTATTATTTGTACTTCATAATTCAGTATTTCTGAGTAATACTCAATAAAATACCGGAGAAAAATACTTGGGTTTTTTAACTGATACAAAGTATGTCTCCGAAAGTAACTGTATTGTAACTTACAACGCTACAAATTTCAATTTAACGAGACTAAGTTGTTTGTATCCGAACTGAAGATTCTTAGATGGCCTAGGAGTACAAAAATATAATGTTGTTATATTTTTTCTCTGTTGTTTTTTTAGTATAACCCTCCTAGTTGTTGTCTCGACTAGGTTTCTCGTCCTTAGAAAAAGTGACCATATCTTGATGGATGAGGAAATCTCGTCATTAGAAAACTGATCAGATATGGATCTCGTCATCATAAAAACCCCGAAAGCGTGACGAGGAAATATATTGTCAGTATTAGCAAAATTGGTCAGATCTTGATGGACGATATATCTTGTCAAAACCCCTTGGAGGGTTAAAAAGCTAAAATCGTTTCATAGGGACGCGCCATCTAACCCCCAGTACTGCAGGTTCGTCATTTAACTAGGTATGTTTGGGATCCGATTCCAAACCTATTTTTAATTCAGCATGTCTCCATCTCGCTTTTGAGGCTATTAGACAAGATGACGGATGTGCATAAAAAATTCAGCAAAAAATCCTAGGGCGTAACTTTAAGCTCACGTAACTTCAAGAAGAGAAACACAACAAGTCACCAATATATTGTGTTTCTTAGTGACAAGAAGCATGATGTATAAAATGGGTCGAGTAAAACTTATTCATGAAATAAAGACACACATTTTACACCGAATTACACGGTTTTTATTTAAAGTTGTGTAAAACTTTAAGTTGAACCTAAAATTAATATTAACACCTTTTTTAAAACAATGCTAAATTCAGTAGAATATGCTTGAAAACAGAAAATCCTTTTCTCCCATCTACACTTTCGAGACATGCAAATCGGTTTTACCAATTCATTTTACCAAAACTTCTTGAAGCAAGTGGTTTTTGAATTTCCATTTCTATAGAAAAAAGGGTTCGATTCTCCCTTCAGTGTATTTCTCTCTCTTCTGAGTCAGTGAAACTTTCCTTGTGCTCATGTCAATTGCTTGGTGTTGCTTGTCTTGTGCTTGGTACAGCTTGGTAAATATGGCGCTTGCGTCATAAATAGTAAACCAAATAATTGAAAGGAAAATATTGAGATTGAAGTTAATCGGGGAGCAATTCAAAATGAGAGGTACAGTCAACTGTGAAAACCATCGAGGCGCCATTTAATGAAATGTTACTGTAATTCATGATGGCTGTTTTGGGGTTTTATTGCGCAAGGGCCATATTTGGATAAGCTGCGCCAAATACAAGGTATATAGTATCAAGTAATTGTGAAAAGAAATTATCTAGAGGAGAAAGTAGAGATAGAGCTTAGGCATCCTGGGGCCACGACCTCCTTGTTTACCAGAAACAGTAAACAACATGGGAAAAGAATAGATTCCTAGGATACCTCGGATTTGTGAAGCCCGTACACACATAAAAAAATGCGCTTCTGAGGGGTTTCATTTCATAGATAACTTGACCGAATTAGAGTGTGGTCAAATACGACATATGATTCTGATGGAATCTACGACGAGTTTTGAACTTTTACACAAACATTGCATTACAATTAATAGCAAGCGCGAAAGTTTTTAAATGGTGATACTTTTGAACTCCATGGCAGCAATCCAAGCTGTTACTATACACAATTATGTAGAATATACAAGGTCTAAAAGAGTAACTACTCGATCTTGCTTTTGTGAAATCTAGACACAAGACTATCGTGCTTCAATGGGCCCCTTCTCACTGCGCAATATTTGGTAATGAGATGGACGATCTGCTGGCAAAGAAATGGACGTAAACTATTCAGTCACCTCAAGTCACATTACCTCACTCATCTTTTCTAAGAATTATTAAAAAAATTTGATGAAAAAAAAAAACTTCCAAACTAAACAGTTGAAGCAAATTGAGGATAAGGATTGTAGGAATTCCTTTCGACAAAATTTCAAGTTTTCTAAGACGCCTTGTTGTTGCAGCTTTTCGGCTGGAGACGGGGCATTTCTGCAAAACTCAAGATTTATTTAGATTTAATATCCTTTCTGCCTCAACTGAGTGGCAGGTGCTTCTAGGGTTGTTATGAATGTAACCCATCTTGAGAACTATCCAACTTCGTGTAACGTTAATAACAAGCCGTTACATTTCAAAAATAACGCCCTTCAGTAGGCGCAAAGTACCGTAAAATAACTCATTTTCTAATTTCACCCCTCAAGAAAACCAGACAGTCCTTTCGGAGACATACACTCATTACCCAGCGAGGAATTTTCTTTTACAAACGCCATATGCCGAGTAGCCGAAGAATTTCAGAGTTTCCGCACTTTTAGGGGACGTTACATAGCCAACGAAAAACAACTGTTCATTCGCAATAATTAATATTAAAAACAATGCTAATTTTGACAATTTTCATCGTAGCGACTTGAAACCACTTTCAAAATATTCGTCAAGATCAAACAAGAATTTTGATCGTGATTTCGAGTCTGCGTTTAGTAAAAATTTAACTGCGTTTAGTAAAAATGTAACCAGTCTCAATCCCCAGTCCTAACCTCCAGCTCGATCTCGTCGACTCCTTCTGAGACGTTGTCCTTTTCGTCATCGGGATTGACATCCTATAGTCATCTTGGTGAATCGCATCGAAACCACACGACCACCTTTTAATTCGATTCTTCTTTTACGCGTCTTTTTATCTTGGAGACTGGCTGGCAAATTAGATATATTTTTTTCAATGATGACGAGTCGCGATCTTTTTGATGTGATCCGTAATGAGTCCCAGGATTTGCAATTATACCTTTTTTGAGTGAATTTCAAAAATAAAAATATATTTTTCAATCATCAGTTTGGAGAATTCTAGCAAAAATAATAAATTAAATTATCAATAATATTTTTTTAATAAAGAGGAATTAGAAAAGCAAATTCTGCAAGAAAATGAAGACTATTGCAAAAAAACAAACTTAAGAAAATAAATAGATTTTGAGAAAATATTGAAGAAAGAAATGACTTCATATGAAATAGAGTCAAAGGAAAATATTTGTCTCTTATGTACGACTACTTAATGACGGTTAAACCAACTAGTGTCGAACCTGAGAGGACCTTCTCGGTCGTTGGTTATATTGCCAGTTCATTGACAAGTAGGTTGGGGAACGACACAATTAATACGATTTGTTTCCTTAGATCATTCTTTGAAACTCAAAAGGGATTTTCATTACTATATAACTTATAACTTCGATTTAAGCAATTAAGAAGAATTAAGAGTTCCCTTGTTTGTTATGTTGACTAAAACCTGCCAAAGATTAGATTTTTATGCTAGTATGAGACAAGGTTAGGTACAATTTATCTGTCATTTGCTCAACGACATTAGAGATAGACTACTTAATTTTAGATAAATAGAAAAGTACTATGCATAAAACAAACTGATGTTATTTGGTGTGGAAACTAGTAAGACTGATCATGATCAATAATTTAATACTTACTACTAGTAGTTACTATAGTTAATTGTTGGTGATTGACAAAGTTGATTTTCTAATGCTAAAATAAATGTTTTGTTCGTAAATTTTGAATATCCTTTTTACCTACTTTCACTCAGTCGATTTTGGAAAAATACATACTAGTTAGATAGACTTTTTAACAAAGTATCAAACCGGCCGGATCCGGTCTGATTCAGCCTGATTAGTGTCAATCCGGCCGAATTGAAAATCGTGCCGGATTGCAATCCCTAGTAGAATCCAAATTTTTGATAAAAGATGAGGGTTCGTATTGAAATTATCGGAGCAAGCATGCAATTTAATATGACTACGGTCCCTTAGACAAATTTTAAGTAATGATATTTGTACAACACAATTAATCACTATCGATATCTACCTTCTGTGCAATTGCGATCGGGTGAGTCGTTTTTTTTTGACGGGTGCACATTCAAGAATTCATTTTTATTTAGGAGACTTGTTGTTATTACTTAGAAGTCTCTTTCTTTTCTCTTAATAGAAACTGGAATCCACTTCCAATAAAGAGGCACTTCGCTGATGAATGCAAATGACTAACCACTACCTTAACTTCAATTCCATATCTATCCCGAACATTACAACAATTTAATTTATGTTACTCTTCGGTGCGAAATATTTATGAAAGATATTGGCATGACAAGGGAGACGATATGGGCCCTACAGTCTAGTTAACCTTTAAAACTGAAATTTGTTTTAAAATTTTAAATTTTAACATTTTCCTTTGTTTTTAAATGTTAAGTTCCTGGTTTTATATACTGTATTTTCTATATTGTGTCTCTACTATGGTGATTGCTGTGTGCTCTTGCACACTAGTGAATGATCCTTGTATCAAGTATTACTGCTAGAAAAGAAATGCTATCATGATAGTTGAACTCCATCATTTTATTTCTGTGCTAAAATCCTCTTGATTAAAAAGTACTTATATGCTGTGAGTTCATTTATGTGGCATATAACGTTCTCCTTACAAATGAAATAAAAGTATTTGTATTCATTAAATAATGCTGAGACACTTCCCTTATTAATTTAGTAATTTTACCCAAGCTATATTGTTGCATTTTCGAAGAACTGTAATTAATAAAAAACATAAAATGTCTCTGGATGGAATTAATATTTTACGAATGAACACACAAAATTACATTTATATAGTCTATTAGCAATTCTTATGAATAATTTTGCTGTATTCTAGCTATGCGTTGCCAGTGGCTTAAACAAGAAAATTTCCACTTTCTTCAGTTTTGTTTTCTTCCTATAATGAAATGATGATTCCGATGGTTCATTTTGGATTCTGGTGCATTTTCAGCTTGAAATGAGTAATTTTCACAGAGCAACTCACATCATCATATCTCTTGACTTTTGAAGTACCATAATATTGAATACATGTATTGAATACAACAGCATAGTATCTTATTAAACATTCAATGAAAATTCATTTTCACCATAACCGAAATAACTACATCTATATTCAAAAACCAAACCGAGCTCAATTAAATTAAATTAACTGTAATTGAATGTGGTTGAGACCGATTAAAAAAATGAGCTTCGAAATATAAAAACTATAACTCAAAAATATTACCTCACCACATTAAACAGAGCTCGAATTCTAAAATTAATTCCTAAATGCATATTCCAAGTTTCCTAACTTCGAACAATCGAATCTCAAAATACTTACCTCTATTGTCGGGCACTCAAATTAAATTGTTCTTCCTCCTTCATATTAATGATATCTAATTAGATTCAGCACTTGAAAGGCCTTACATCGAAGGTATATAAGATGCTTGATTTCTAACCTATCACATATATCATCGATTGATAAATCTTCAATTTCGGAATGAACACTAAAAATTTTATTACCTTGATGCCCTTAGTTGGTGCTATACTGTCCGAAGGAAGAGTTTTATCCCTTAATTTAGACCATGGAATCGAAACCAGCTCCCACGGCTGTGGAATTAATCCTCTTTACAAAATTATTAACGATAATGATGATTTTTGTAAGTAGATTGTTAATATTCCTACCTTAAAATGAGTATTTATCTTATCATATCATGAAACTCTCAATTAGTTTTTAAATGTCAGAGCTAAACTTTAAAATATGATATTCATAAAATTACTTATTTGTTATGAAATGGATTTGGTATTTTAACTATTACGGATGTCCATATCTTAGAACGATGTACTTATATTTAAAGATGAAGAGGAATTTAAAATGTGTTGAGTTGTGTGTTGGTGGAATTTCTCAAGTTATGTCGCAAAAATATTTTGGATATGATAGAATCTGAAAAATGTACAGATTCTAATTATAAAAGTAGAAAATTATCTAGGCAATATATATATATAACTAAACAAGATTTTAAAGACATTAAAATGTGGGTTGACATAATAGAAATGTAAAAGTTAATAGTATGCATGTAAAAATGAACATGATTTAAAGTAAATATATATTTGAAGATAGTTATGTTTGATAGATTTTAAATACAATGCAATTAAATAGTAGAAATGTAAAAGTTAATAGTATGCATGTAAAAATGAACATGATTTAAAGTAAATGTATATTTAAAGATAGTTATGTTTGATAGATTTAACAATACAATGCAATTAAATAATAGAAATGTAAAAGTTAATAGTATGCATGTAAAAATGAATATGATTTAATGTAAATATATATTTTAAGATAGTTATGTTTGATAGATTTAACAATACTATGCAATTAATTATCATTATCATAATTTGATACTAGTATAAAACTTTCAATTTATGAATTTCCACTTACGTATTTATTTCAAAATCATACGACGATAATTTATATACTTTGAAAATGTATTTAAAATTAATACTTGTAATAAATGTACACAATTTACTTAACACTAATTTTTATTACGTATTACCTAAGTACTTAATCTAAAGCATACTAATTTATTACATCCATATTTAGAGCATGTTAAAAGTTCTTTGCGCAATTTCAATGGTCCTATCTTGCGAGTTTTAGATATTTTACACTGTTAGTGTTACATTATTTAAAATAATTTAAACCTTTTTCATGTAAATGTTATTATTCCATAAGTGTCTGTGTGTGATATTCACACAAGAGTCTAATGTTATCAATAATTTCACGAGAGATATTAACCCTCTTGCGGTTGTCTCGACGAATCATCTCGTAATTTGGCCGAAGTGACGACACCTTGATGGACGAGATATCCCGTTATTAGAAGAAAACGGACCAGATCTTGATCTCGTAATCATCAAAAAGTTGGCAATACCTTGATAATTTGGGATGGAGGGATCAATACTAGAGATAACTCATTATTGTTAAAATTCGTCAGATCTTGATGAACTTGATATCCGTCTAAAACCACTTGAAGAGTTAAAAAAAATAAATTAAAACAGCATTTTAGTGCATTAGGAAACCACGATTTCCAGCATCATACCGAACGCCTAAACACTCAAAAAATACTATCACTATGACATCCGTTTTATTTCAAGAACGATGTTCAGTCAAAAGCCCCATTAAAGAAGCAGTTTTTCTCACAGCTAAAAGATTGTATTAACACTGCAATTTTCTTACTGTAGTATTTACCTAAAAAGTGGAGGTAAAGTTGGGAAAATGATAATCCTCGATGGTTGCCCAAATGACATATTTTAAACCTGATGGCTTGAAAATTGGTGGGAAGTTAAATTAACTTCCCACTGAAGCAACACAACGGGTTATTGGAGACAGTCCCAAAGGAAATATCATAGGAAAACACCTCGTAATTTTGAACTACGGTCAGATGACAAGATCAACACCTGAGCTGATACCCAACTCTCTAGCCTTCCACATTCTGACAACGTTAGTACATTTTAGTCCACGGCAGCATTAACGTGCAGCAGTCCATGTGTACACGACTGTGTTTGGCTGGATCGAGTTACGTACTCGAAATCCTCCCCGGTTGCTAATCCTACCGGCCTACCACGGCTCCATCAGTTTAAGCAGGTAGATATTTAATTAACGTCATACTAGAGCAACACACCGGGCTATTGACGATGGTCCGGGATCAATCCCCCAAGCCCATCAGATTAGGAAACATTCTATAAAATTTCAATAGAAACATGAACGAATTGTATTAATTTAAAACAAAGATGTAAATGGTTATCATGGCTTTCAATCTTGTTTTGGTTCTTCGGTAAAATGCGCGACTCGAATACCAGCTCTGGTGTAAGCTCATCGTCTGACCGTCGTTCAAAATTATGTCGTGTTTTTCTCAGATTTTCCCACGGAGATTGATCTTGGACCGTCACCAATAGCACGCTGTGTTGCTGCATTGTGACCTTAATTCAACAATCCCATCCGAAAAATCTTCGTGACACAGTGGGTTTGTCCAGTTTTGTTGCATCCTGCGAGTTGTGGTTGCACAATTCAGTTATTCCCTGAGTGTATTTGTCTACTTTGTGTTAGTGAAAGTTCCCGCGTTAAAGTCCATTTACTTGATGTGATTTCGGTGAAGCTTAGCCAAATGTGGCTCTTGCACCATAAAACCCAACCAACCAAAATAATTCGCTATCTGCAAAACCCAAACCGGTTCTTTTTACACCTAATGAGTTCACAAACACGTGTGACATTACAATAGTCTATTTGGCACGAGACTGCAATTATTAGTGTGTATATTAATTGATTTTAAGTACTTTTTGATCAGAAATAAGCCTCTATATTTTATACTAAAAGATGTATTGGTAAGTAAGTGTAAACAACGAACAAAAATTATTTCTGTAAGTTCCACTCTATTTTAAGTAGACCCAAAAAATGTAACGAACCAAACCAGAATGATCTGCAGTATAATTACATTCCAATAGCGAACCTCACTCAACGAATGATTCTAGTCAAAGTTAATGTGGTCTTGTTCGATGAAGGGTAGGAAGGTATATAGGTATTTAATTAACATCGGCACTGGAGCAATACAACAGGCTATTGGTGACGGTCCGGGATCAATCCAGAGTGGAATGAGCCAAGGTCAACAACTCGTAATTTTGAACCACCGTCAGATGACGTGTTTGATAAAAGGGGTTTGTGAGTTAAAGTGAGTTGATGGTAATTATTAAGCTTGAATGTGAAACTTAAGTTAAAGGAGCAGAATACAAAATTAGAATGCAGAGGTAAATTGGTTTAGTTTGGTAGGAAATTTGTAAATGTAGTATTGCTGAGTTCAGCGTGTGCATTTGATTTCATTTAACTACTACTATGTTAAATACCAGTAGTCTAGATATAGATCGATATTTATTATTACTTAATTCTAGAAATATCATTACGAATCTTAAAGAGATTTTATTCTTTGTCAAAAGTTGGAAAGCTGATTTCATTATGATCTGCACTATTTTGTGCGATGCAACTTTTGACGAGACTCTTTCTAGTTTAGTATAATTAGATTCAGTTGTATCGTATTCATTTGTTTTTGTATGCTCTGGGATTTCATCAATTGATTTTGATTCATGCAGCATTTATTTGATTCATTTCTTAACTTATTCATCGGATCTTTCGGTTTGATCTCGGAACATCGCCAACAGACCGCTGTATTTTTCTAGTGTGACGGTAATTAACTACCTACCTTAACTTATTCGTCTATCTTTATAAATGTCACTGCGAATTTTAAGTAGATTAAAAATCTTTATCAGAGAAAGCCATTTGGCAGTAAGATTAAACCACTTTAGACCTGACTTAGATTAGTATAACTTTAGTCTAGGTTATATCATCGTATAGCGGACCTCACTCAATGAATGATTCTAGTCAAAGTATACAGTACTTTGTTTTTGTAAGCTCTGGATATTCACTACTGCATTCGACTTGATGCATTCGGCCTTTATTTGATTAAACTTTTAACACAGTTCAGCTATCGTTACTTACAAATTAATATACATGATAAACGAAATTAATACTATTGTCAGAAACTATAAACAATACTAAACAAAGAGGACACTTTGTATACGTATACTTATGAGATATGTTGTTGTTGTTGCTGATCCCTGTAGCCCAGCAGAGCTAGACTAGGTCCATGATATCGCACACTCTCAAGAAATCAATGACCAATAATGGTCGTTCCAGAAGATCTTCTTTATCAAGTCCCAAGCACTCAAGGATATGATCCGGAGTGGCCTGGCCTTTGGAACACTTGGTACAAATTGGAAAGTCCTTTTCTTTGTTGGCATAAGTCAATGTTTTGAGGTGGCCACTACGAAATCGTGTTATTGTAGTTTGTTCATGTCTGCTGCACCGGAGGGATAGAGATCCACCGGGACGATTACTCTGGTACCAATGGTGCACAGGGGGAGTGGCAAATGCAGACCGATATAACAAGGTGAAATGGAACAATTGCTTCAAAAGATAAGTATAAAGAAGTGGTTCGAAGCCTACAGCTCTTGACATAAAATCTCCGTTTTTACTTTATAGTGACTTAATGATTTATACTAAATGATATCACGGTACTTTTAACAAAATAAATGTTGCTTATTCATCTTTCTAATATGTAATTTTTCAGGAATCGAAAAGACTCTTCCGTGTATGATGATTATAATAAACCACCCATGATTCACTATTTTCATTATACAATAAGTATACCTTGTTGTTTCTAAGCAAGATTCAAAACAGCTATTAAAAAATTATAGGGCTCAAATAGTTTCAGACAAATAATTGTCACTCTAAAAATTAATTAATAAACGTCAATTGTCAATATTTCAGACTAATTTAAAATTCAATGTTAAACTAGCAGTTTTATAGATGCTTGAAATGCGACTTAAAGTATAAATGCATTTTCTAGGGGAGGTCCTAATCTATTTATATGTTCCTGGCGCGTGTAAATATCTCAATGAAATAATTTCAAGGGAATCAGGACCGTCACCAATACCCCGTTGTGTTGTTCCAGAGTGACATTAATTAAAATATCTACCAAAATCAAGGGAATCTATATAAATAAGAATGGAGTGTTTGTTTGTACATTGAATATTTTTCACCCATTTCAAGTTTTCTATCCGTTTTAGACCCTACTGATGCCCAAATCCGCATCTTTTACGTTTGGTGTCTGTCTGTGTGTGTATATGCCCTATACACGTCCACACGGTTTAATATATTTGTATGAAAATTTGCATACTGTGACTACTTATCTTCATTTAGTGAGCGAAAGTGGCTGCGAAAGTCTGTCTGTCCGTCTTTCCGTTCTATGTTCGATTTTGTGTTTGTGTGTTTGTGTAACCATCACATGAATTATATTCCAGATACTTGATTGCAATCTATTTTATTTCATACATTATTTATTAGTTTAGCGAATGCAATATTAAAATTTTTTTTATTGTTATATTTAGTTGAGTTTCATGCTAAAACACTTGAGTAAGTATCCTTAAATCAACCAAAATTTGGTATTTTGGAAAATTGGAATGTATATTGAGTATTACGATTCTTTGATTTGCTTTACCAGTACTGCTGAAAAACCAATTATTTAAAACAAATATATGTTGGAATATCAGCTCTGATATTTCATTTATTTCGAGTCTTATATTTGTTATTTGGTGCAATGTAACCGATATCCGAATATTGGGACAGACGATATTTTTCAACGAACGGGAATTAAACGGAAACTCGTGTTTCTTTCACTCTAAATTAATTTAGCATTTCTAAATTTTGTGCACTTTTTAGTTGTAAGTTGTGGCAACTGCAAGATCAAGAGATAAAAAGGAATCACAAATTTTGACAACGTTTGGCATTTAATGAAATTGGTATTGATCAATCAACTATCATATATCAATTCGGACTTCATTCTTCTGAATTTTTATTGGTGAAATCATATTTGAAAAACATGCTACGAATGCGTTCAGGTAACACGTATCGCTTCAAAAACACTACTGATGCGTATTTAGCTTGACAGAATATGCCCCTCATATAATAGCTTTAGAGCAATTGGTTGCTGCGCTTTTGACTAGGTAGACATTTTCTGGTTTGTTTGAGGCATAGACCAGTTAAAGTGGAGTCTTCCTAAACATCTGATTACACTTTCACAAATATGTACTTAACATGAGTGAGTATTTATATAGTTCTGTTACTAAAAAATGGCATAAAGAAGACTCGAGGTTTTGAGTACCATGTAAAAATTGTATTTAAAATTATTTTTAAATTTTCAGACAAAATTCACAATTTATGTTACTGTTTGCAAAGGACACTTGATATTTTTCTCCTTTTAGATGGCATGACAGCAGCAGAAATTTTGATGCATATCGACAACAGGAAAGACCTCCAGGCTGATGTAGAACATGTGCTGAGAATATTTGACGATTGCATTCGAACAGGCGATGGAATGCGGTATAAAAAAGGACAAGGCTCAGAGATCTTCACAAATTATGATTCCCTTTATCAAAAATTGTGGGGTTCATTTCGCTGAGCAGAAGCATAACTATTTCTGAAAAAATTATACAAGAGATCACTTTTTACAAATTAAATATTAATGTATTTCAAAATACTTAATAAATTTGTTACTTATTGTTTCTGCGTTTAAGCACTGTCCTCTGCTTGTTATTCGAAAAGCTTTATTCGCACCATAATTTTATTGATAAAATATGAATCAAACGCTGTAAAATAAAAATATGTGTGTTAACCTTTCTCATTTCTTTCAAACTAGATTTTTCCAAGCCAGAAGTGAATAATCTATACAAAAAAAGATAGATACATGTTAATTCGATTATTTAGGGATTTCATATCAAGTTAAATGTAAAAATCATCCAAAAATAAATCTCAATTTTACTTCAAATATGAAAATTCTCACAATCTTCAAATTTTTTTTTTATAAACTTAAGTGAATTAAAAAAAATAATTTTTGTTTATTAAATTACTTATTTTGACATTTAAATACGTAAAATGAATAGTTTACTAAATTTACGCCAAAGAAATGTGGCACGCATCAGAATATACATTATTCAAATGATACTGGAGATATTTTCTCAGAACGTTATCTTAATGGTATAAAAATCATTATGCGCATCAAAATTGTCTTACCACGTGTCAAATCGTAATATTAGCTGACGACTCTATGTAAATTGCTTGAATTTCTGCATATTATGTTACATTTCAGAAAGCAGACGCAGTAGAAAATCTAAGACACACAGTCCTGCCTTATATCTCAAAACACATTACAACGCTATTTGTGGTCTAAAGTAGCAAATAAAAGAAAACACTAATGTTAAATTAAACCAAAACATGTATCAGAGTGATCTAAAATCAGATTTATCCTGAACCTCGATTTTATAATACACTAACAAAATACCCGACCTTACTCGGTTTAAATTGGTTTACACTAAATTGAAGAGATAATCAAAATATATAATGACTTACGTTTTTCGTAGAATAAAAAATTTATTTGAATACCTTTCTCCATCTTTATAACTTCTACAACTTACTTTGGACACAAATCCTACACATGCATATCCATTCATGTAATACATTTCACATACATCGCACCCTTGCTGTATGACAAAGCTACAAAAGGACGAAAGGCGACACTAAGGTTACTACTACAAAAGACGATTTTGAGGGAGCTTTGGAATTCCCTTTCTTAAGTTCTTTTCATGATCAACTCAATTAACAAAAATTACGATTTATGGCGAGAGCTCTCGCACTCATAGTCAACAAAACAGTATTCTTTTACTTGTGGCACTCTTGTATTCGGTATGTGACATTGTGAAATTTCGGATTTTTTAAACATTATTATTCTTTCAATAACGGCCTTATTCTTTAAATAACGGCATTATTC
Organism: Metellina segmentata; assembly: GCA_947359465.1. Taxonomy (NCBI): domain Eukaryota; kingdom Metazoa; phylum Arthropoda; class Arachnida; order Araneae; family Tetragnathidae; genus Metellina; species Metellina segmentata. The sequence continues at coordinate 52,350,975 of OX375884.1, read as the reverse complement.
TTTCAATAATGGCATAACTACACTTAAAATTTACTGAAAATTTATTATGACTTACCTGCTTTTATTAAGTCGAATACTTTGAGGTGTTGTTGCGTGTGATGAGAAGGAAAACACTTTTACTAAAATAATAAATATTTAAAACAGAAAACAGCGAAATAAAACAAAATAAAAGATGTCGGAAAAAATTGTTCTAAAGATAGTAATTTGTGATTCATTTTTATCTTTTGATCTCGCACAGTTGCCACAACTTACAACTAAGAGTGCACAAAATTTAGAAATGCGAAATTAATTCAGAGCGAAATAAACACGAGTTTTCGTTTTATTCCTGTTCGTTGAAAAATATCGTCTGTCCCAAATATTCGGAAATCGTTTACATTGAGCAAAGAACAAAAATAAGACTCGAATTAAATGAAGTATCAGAGCTAAAATTGCATTAAAAAAACAAACAAACAATTTTTTGAAAATAATTGGTTTTCCTGCGGTACTTGGTTAAGCAAATCTAAGTAATCGTAATACTCAATGTACATTCCAATTTTTCCATAACTAACAAATTATGGATGTTTTAAATATATTTACTCAGGTGTTTTAGCATGAAACTCTTCTAACTATAACAATAAATTAATGTTTAATATTGCCTTCACTGAACTAATAGATAATGTATAAAATAAAACACATTGCAATGAAAAATCTGGAATAAAATTCATGTGATGCCTACACAAACACACAAATCCATGAAAATATATTAAACCGTGTGGACGTGTATAGGGCACATACAGACAGACAGACAGACAGACAGACAGACAGACAGACAGACAGACACCAAACGCGAAAAAGGCGGATTTGGCATCAGAAGGGTCCAAAACGGATAGAAAACTTGAAATGGGTCGAAAATATTGAATGTACAAACAAACACTCCGTTCTTATGTATATAGATATAATGGTCAAACTTACAAATTACAAACCGTGAAAATACACGGAAGAAAATATCTAACAATTTCAGAACAGTTTCACTCACAAAAACAATTACAGATTCGTCAATATTTTCTATTTAGATGATCCTAGATTGTCAATAAAATTATCGATTACGTGTCACAATCTAAAACCCAGAGTGTACATGAGCCCCCGGGAGCAGAACGTTCTTAAAACTGCGACGTACGTCTCAGAACAAACAAAGTCTTGGCAGAACAATTTTCCCTTTATTTTATCAAAACTTTGGCCGTATTTTTCAATCATAAGTTACGATGTTCTGCAATGCAAAGCGTGCTCCTTGACACACCAATTTTTCTTCTCTAGCTACGGAACAACCCCTACACCACCCAAATTACCACAAACACTTTATAAATAACACATCTTCATTGTCAATGACAAAATATTTAACTTCAAAAGTTATCAACCGAATTGCAAATTCTGAAATTGTGCCCTGGTTTTAAATAAAGTAAGTTAATTAAGTTTGCTATTTTATTATAAATATGTAATACACATTTAGCCGATAATTGTGTTTTACGTTTGTTTTTTATTTTACTTCAATTTTCAAAATTCGGACAAAATACATGCAGAACAATTGCAATTATTTTTAGTTGTGTTTCAGAAGACTGCATATAATTCTGCACCCAGGCATGAGCCTAAATAACGACTGTGAAATTAAAATTCTTTAAAATCTTTAGAGACATCCTGTTCACCTCCGTAAATATACATTAATATAAATACGAGTAAAAGATTGATACGAACAGCAATAACGCAGAAATTTGTGTACGTTATTTATCTGCTATTCAAAGCTTGTACAATATACAAATTTAATAGATGAAAGATATATGGTCAAAAAATCAGATGTATATATTTCAACTCTATAAAACAGATGACCAATGCGAACACACACACACACACACACACACACACACACACACACACACACACACACACACACACACACACACACACACACACACACACACACACACACACACACACACACACACACACACACACACACACACACACACACACACACACACACACACACACACACACACACACACACACGTCTTTTATTTCAATTTCTAGAAATCTCCATGAAAAGAGCTTTCATCGCTCAGAAGGATCTAATTACGACAGAAAGTCACCAATCTGACCTTTCTTGAAGAGGAGAATCACCGGAAGAGATCATTATGGAATCAGAATACTCCTAGGACATAATTCTTGAATATTTTACAATGAAGTATCCTGTCTGTGTAGAAATTACAAACACAGGAAAGCTGGACGACAAACAGCAAAAGGATAGCGAAGTTACAAACTTTCAACGGGATCAGCATCTAGCTTTACTCCACGATGTCACAGGTTGTCCTATTTAGTTTGGTTACACAGGTTGCTTTATTTGTAAAATTTACCAGATCAGATAGATGAGATATTTTGTCCTTAGAAGAAAACTGACCAGATCAGATTGATGAGATATCTTGACATAAGAAGAAAACTAACCCAAATCTTGACCAGATACACATCATAAACAAAATCGAATATCTTGACGACGTGATACCTAGTCACATAAACAAAGTTGGTCAAGTATTCGTGGACGAGATATCTCGTTGAAATCATTTAGAGGGTTAAGGTAACTGGAGAGATGGTAACTATGACAGGAATCTTTCCAGGAAGGCTCATAGAAGCTAATCTCAGTCAGGCGTTAGACAATTTATCTTCCTATCATACTTGCACATTTACAGTGATTTCAAGGACCATCAAATTTGGATTCAAATCTTCACTTAAATTCTGTTTGCGGAGACCAGATTCTATATTTAAGTTAGCTTTCTGCATTCTACTGTATGGACTAAAAGGAAACACTTTATTAACCCATCAACATTAAGGAAACGGATCAATTTGGGAAGATGTTAGTTTTTTAATAAGAGTGGACACGATGAATGACGAGTGACGATGGGAAAAATTTCGATTCGAGTACTGTTGCTGGAATTTGGACATCATACTGGAATCTCACGTTTTCAAGATGCAGTGGACACGCTATTTACATATACAAACAAGCTCACAGATCTAAACTGATTCATAATTTTTTAAGCTTAAAAATCTTCACATGAGTCCTTTTTACACTGCCAGTTCTAGACCTTGTACCATAAAACCCCATATACCCCCCCCCCAACCTCCTCACCAAAGATCACCCTGAAACGTTTCGTCAAAAGCGATGCTTGTCATATAGCTTATGAAAGCATCATAGAGGGTATGTGATCAACAAGATGGTTATATGAGTACAAGTGCTAACCACGTCGTTAATTACAGTTCATGCACCAGAGTATACTCAATTGTTTTATACAAAAGAAAATGTGTGGTCTTGAGATTCATTAAAAAAAAAAATTCAAAATTTCTACATTAATCTTTCTTATTTTTCTGTTGAACTTAAATTATTACACGAAACCAAGTTTTGTTTCATTTGGACTTAAGATCCGTAAAGTGTCACATAGATTTATACACCATTCTTAAATTTTAGATATCAGGGTAAGAGTAAAAAAATTATAAACAGGAAATGTGTACTACGAAGAAAGACGAAAGAATGTTTGTAATTAGTTTTGCTATCAAACTATTAGCTATTTTAATAATTAAAAAATTATTTAGTAGCTTATAATATTAATCGAAAGTTCTTACGTTAGATTATGAGCAAAAAGGAATCTAATTTAAACTATTACTGGATATTACGAATCAATTAAATGTTAGGAATTTTATGTACATAGTTAACATCATCATAAATTGATATTATAGTTAACATCATCTTAAATTTTGAGAATTATTCATAGTCATTTCAGTCACATTTGTTTATTAATATTCAACAATTAATAAATATTAAGTTTGCCCACCGAAATTAATATTTACTTGCCTTTTAAAACATCGTTTAAAATTTTAATACGTTCACTACACTTAAAGTTTGGATTATAAACAAAGAACCAGATTATGGAATGAAAAAATATATTCTATACAATAGAGTAATTTGTCTCCCTTTTCATTAGAGGAAAATTATAGAATACCCAAATTATTGTAGATAATGTATTTGAGTTTTGGCGTCACTTTAAACCTGGAAGAAAATATTTATTACTTAACTTTGAATGCTTTTCTTGATTCAATAATTGACGTTTTGTATGTAAACACTTCCTCATTTGTTCATAATTTCAATGAATAAACAGTCAATTATGAAATCATGAGTTTAATTTGAGTATTCGATAATGTTTTGTATCAAGGTATGTTTGAATTTTCTTTAGAGAAATTGTACGAGAAAAGAAAAATGTTTATGAATTTGATTGCATGCTTTCTCTTCAAAAGGAAAAAAAAATGTATTGTTGTGTTACAATAGAAAGATAAAAAATATTTTCTAGTATAATATTTAGTTTAAAACTATATTCGAGTCATATTTATCCCTACATTTAAATAAATAACTTGCAATTAATTATCTGTCATGAAATAATCACACATTTGATAACATTAGTACTTAGATTATATGCAAGCAATTCATAGTTAAAAGAAATAATTACATTAATTTATAAAGATTACAAAAGTATTTGATGTCATAGGAAATTTTTCTCTTCAGTCTTATCAGAATCTGACGTCAAAAATATCTTTAGCTTATTACACAAACAATTCCTTATAAAACAGCTTCTTTTCCAAAATTTAATATTAATAACATATTTATGTAATGAAGTAATACTGAGTTTATTTAATATATCTTATGCTAGATTTAGCCAGCAGATATTGCTAGCCAGCAATTTCTTTAACATTGAAAAAACTGCTCCAGCCTCAGTCATATAACGTGCTGTATCGGATAGCAGAAGCGCAAAACCATTTCGCTCAACATTCAGAGATTTTAAGACATCATCTACAAGGCGAACAACATATTGATGATCGACACTCACCTCGCAAACTCTGCAGTCGATTACGCAAGTTTCCTCTGGATAATCAAGAGTGCCAACCAATGTGTTAAAAGTTACTTCTTGCCATTTATTTCACTTTCGTCTCTTAGGACGAACACCTTCTTTCCATGAACTTATTGTTTGATACGCAATACTTCGGCGTTCGCAAGATCAGACACACGCTATCGAAGGGTTCGTTCAGAGGACAAAAAATGAAATAGTAATTTCATATTAATTAATTTAAGCTACATCTTAAAAAGTTGCAGGTGGTTGCATTTATGCAGAAAGTTGCACTTATGTTGCTGTTATAACTCACTTACAATACGCCTCTTTTTAAATCTTTTCCCTCTTTATTTCTCATGGATGTCTGTAATCGCATATTTCTGGCAACCTACTTTCAATTTTCATGAATTTTTGAAAATGGGGGATTTAACTGCTAAATTTCGCATAACTGCTAATTTTCGCAGAATTGTATTTGCGTGTAATTGCATTGAAATTAGAGCGTGTGGGTTAATAAATCATTCTTGTTACAAATGGCTTCGGGTTTGATCACGGACAGTCTCCAATAGCCCATTGTGTTGTTAAAGTGCGACGTTAATTAAGATACCTGCCATACCTGCCTACTTTGTTACAAATGGTGCTTGTAAAAAACGTTTTCTGTCTTCTGCACCAAGATTGGCTAAACCCCACTGCTTGGGAAAAGATTAAAAACTGATCGAAAGACATAAGAAGATTTTGCGTCACGAAACACTACGTGATATACGTCAAACCAAACGCCCTGACTTCAAAAGTGTGATTAGTCTTTGGTATCACATATAGAATTTTCAGATATTTTTTTGCCGGATGGTAGCATACAACTTTTATGATTGAAAGCGTTGTCATGAGGACCTCTAATGCGATAGATCGTGTGACTTGATAAGTAATCACATATTTGTAGCATTTCTTCTAGTTGATATAAATGTCAAACTTTAAAAAAACATTTACGGTTAGCCCAAGAGGAATTGTACACTTTGAAATTCAAACTATTTTCATGAGTTTTATTTATATTATTTTGTAAACATGCCTTTAAAGTTATGAATTAGCCCTCCTAGTGGTTGTTCTGGTCTACGAAGTATTCGATTGCTTTTGTCTACGATTAATCTTTGGGTACCAGGTACAGAATTTCAGTTATTTTTATTTTCCCTGATGGTAGCATACAACTTTTATGAGTGAAAACGCTGTCTTGAGGACCTATTATGAAGATTGTGTGACTTAATATGTAATAACATATTTTTTGTATTTCTTCAAGTTGATACAAATGTGAAACTCTAAAAAACATTTACGGGTGGCAAGAGCAACTGTACATTTTGAATTTCTAACTATTTTCATGTGTTTTATTTATAAAATTCTGTAAACATGTCTTTAAAGTTATGAATTAACCCTCCTGGTGGTTGTTCTGGTCTACGAAGTGTTCGATTGCTTTTGTCTACGATTAATCTTTGGGTACCAGGTACAGAATTTCAGTTATTTTTATTTTCCCTGATGGTAGCATACAACTTTTATGATTGAAAACGCTGTCTTGAGGACCTATAATGAAGATTGTGTGACTTAATGTGTAATAACATATTTTTTTCATTTTTTCAAGTTGATACAAATGTGAAACTTTAAAAAACAATTACGGGTGGCAAGAGTAAATGTACACTTTGAATTTCTAACTATTGTCATGTGTTTTATTAATGTTATTTTGTAAATATGTCTTTAAAGTTATGAATTAACCCTCCTGGTGGTTGTTCTGGTCTTCGAAGTGGTCGATTGTGTTTGTCTACGATTAGTCTTTGGGTATCGTGTATAGAATTTCAGTTATTTTTATTTTCCCTGATGGTAGCATACAACTTTTATGAGTGAAAACGCTGTCTTGAGGACCTATAATGAAGATTGTGTGACTTAAAATGTGTAATAACATATTTTTTTGCGTTTCTTCAAGTTGATACAAATGTCAAACTTTAAAAAACTTTTGCGGGTGGCAAGAGTAATTGTACATTTCGTATTTCTAATTATTTTCATGTGTTTTGTTTGTGTTATTTTATAAACATGTCCTTAAAGTTTAACTTAACCCTCCTGGTGGTTGTCCTGGTCTACGAAGTATCCCGTCAGTTGCAAAACTGACCAGATTTTGATCTCGCCATCATACAAAATATTGACTATAACTTCGATGACGAGGTATCTCGTCCTTTTAGTAAGAAGGCCACGGCCTGTTAATAAGAAAATATATTAATTTAGTGATCATGCGGTATTGGCACTGCACAGTGATGCAAGACCATGTGATGCTTAATTACTTATTCATAAGAAAATACACTTTTACAGTTTTTGATTGTCAAAACACAACTTAAATGCACAGTGTTTGGAAGAAAAGGCATCAATGGCGTAAATTGCATTGGAGCAATTTAAATTTTGACCTATCTCCTGATTTGTATTTGTGCAACTTGTGCATTACTGGTCCTTGCACCATAAAAACCCAACTAACCTGATTTGTATCACACCTTAATGAAGTAAGCTGAAGAAATCCCTAAAAAGTGTTATAAAAATATGAAACTTACAGACATTAATCAAAGTACAATAGAACGAAATCGTTTGCATTTTCTGAACAAACCTGACCGAACAATGCTAAGTGGATTTAAATCAGAATTCATAAGAAAATGTATCGACATATTTAAAACCAGGGGTTTAATTTTTTTAATTTTACGTTTGTGTCTGTTACGGAAGGTGATCGAATACTTTCGCGGGGCTAATTTTGTAGCTTCCATTACTCAAAGTCACTATGGTCTAGTTTTTGATGTTTATTTATATTAATTATTGACATAACACCAGAGCTGAAACATGAAACGTTGCATAATAATTATTTTGCAATATTAATTCAATTTAATACATTTTTGGAAAAAAGTTACTTCTGAATGGTCGATTACTTTTGTGTGGTTAATTCAGTGATGTTCGCGTAACTCAAAGTCCTTATGTTCTAGATTTTAATGTTTATTTACATTAATTATAGACATAACACCAGAATTGAGACATGAAATGTTGCCTAACACTATTTCTGCAATTTTAGTTAGATTTAATACTTTTACGAGGGCCTAAGACTCAAAATATGAAAAAGGTCCATTTTTTTTATTATCTTAAAAATAATATCGATATTTCTGAATAAAATGAAACCTACATTTTTTTCTACCATCAGTAAAACCGGAAACATTCAACTTTTTATAAAGATGGTAGCTGGAAATCAAACGAGCCTTCATAATTTTAAACGCTCTTTTTCTCCTTTTGTGTTAAATGGGATTTCAATAGTGAAAATCGATATAACTACTTGCCATAAATGAACGCAATTTTCTACATTTACATTTCAAATATACTTCTTTAATTTGTCTTCAACAATTGTGTACATTTACATTATTTTTTTCAATAATTTTTCGAATTTTGTATACTATGTACCGTATGTAGTTTTTGAAAAAATATTAAAATTTTTTTTCTAATTGTTTTAACCAAAAATCACGAATACAATTTATGGTATGAACTTTTAGGAGTTAATTAATGCAAAAATTAATTGACTTGTTATAAAATATTTTAAAATGTATCAATTTTAACCAACCTCAAAATTTTGACAGTTTTAAATTTTAATAAAAGAAATTTAAAAGTTTTGAAAACATATAATAGTTATTATAATTTCAAAATACAATGTATACGCATAAAAAAAATTTCAGAACCAAAACTTTAAATGAAGAGTTTGGAATTTTGAGTCCCGGACCCCTTAAGGACCCAAACTCACAAGAGCATCTCAATTTTGGATACTTTTGCGACACACGATGTATTAATACAAAACACAAAATCTCTTTGCTTACATTTATTGATTTGAATTGAAATAGAATACACAGAAACCCCGGGGATGTACATTAGCATGCTTTACTACGCGCGTTTTACATTATGCACGAGGGCATATTATTCAGTGAAACGTTCTTTTCCAATTTCAGCAGACAAAATGGGGTCAGTCCAAGCTGGTGGAGAACGTTTACCGAATCGGAGACGAAGGGATGGTATTCGCTGGGCTTTTCGCACAAGTTCGTGGAAGCCTGGAAGACCTCCATTGGCCATGAGAATTCTGTACAGCTCCCGTAGCTCAACTGAAAAGGAAACATTTGTGCGTGATTTAATCAGTCATGGTAATTGTACAGCAGAACATTACTTCGTGGCACTAGAAATGGCATGAGAAGATTTTGTGGCACGAAACAGTTTACGTGATATACATCAAACCAAACGCCCTGATTTCAAAAGGGGGATTAACTTTTGCGTATCACGTACAGAATTGGCGGAGCTTTGTATGTTTTACCGGATGGCAACACACACAATTTTTACTATTCAAAGCGCTGTATTGATCACGTCTAATGCGATATATTATTTGGGTAGATGACTGAAATGCAAGTGCTTTGTTTATGTGTGCTTTCATATTGTAAGAAACCTAAAAATTTTCGTTAAATGCTGCTTGGATATACTAAACCATCCAAGTACCTTCGACGAGGTATATCGTTCCACAACAGCTGACCAAGTTTGCTAATGTTGAGATATCTCGTTCATAAAGAGCTGACCAGTTTCGATAGTGACGAGTTATCTCATCATCAAGATATTGCTATTTATTTTATGATGACGAGATCAAGATCTGGTGAGTCTTTTCTAATGACGAGATATTTCATTCATCAAAATCTGGCCATTTTTGCTTGCCGTGACAACCACTATAAAAGTTGATCAACTACATTTACGTCGATGCGTAGCTTTTGTGTACAGAATTTGTAGAACCGTTTTTTGGATGATGTGAAAAATAGCCAATAGGACTAGGTATCAAATCCATAGAACATCTAATCATCGAAAATCCAGGCACTTGAATGAAAATTGAACTTGATGCATTTTCTGTTCTCTTTATGACTACTTAAGCAAACCCACGACACCCAAGCGAAGAACCGTGCAATGTATTATTCCATAAAGATATGAAAGAAATTAAATATTATACTGAAGTCTAAAGGGTTCGCCATAATGGCCGGCTATTCTTTGTGCATTTCTCAATTTTAATTTTTAACACTGGTACTTATATTCCCTTAAAAACGATTCATCCAATTTCTGATGTTTTCAATAAATAGGTTTGGGAGTAAATTTCCCTTCAACCTCTTTTTGTAGAATTCAGATGAAATCACCTGCCTGACACTACTGTCCAGAAGATGGAATTAATTTTTCTAAGCAATAAACGCGGTTTCTATGAGAAAAATAAACGCGTTAACATACGAGTTTAATTATTTAAGAATACGAAAGATGAAATTATTTTTTTAAATTAATAAATTATTTAAATAAAATCAGCGAACTTTCCAGCATAATGAATTGTTCTCAGCACTGTGTTAAAGCTATTATTCTCTCTAAACAAAGACGATGTATTCGTTTACATTTCTTTTACACTTTTATCGCTGAAGTCAAATTTGTTGACGAATATGAAATGTAAAGGACAAGTCCTTTGCAAATTTTATAATGTAAAATTAAAACTAATAACTAACATCCTAGTAAAGTAATAATAATGAAGGGTATCTTACATAGCAATTAGACATCAATTTATTTTAAGAATGATTCCACTATCATTTTAAAACATTTTTTTAATAATACTTAATTCATTGAGAGTAAATTTTGTTTCGTGACTAAAAATGCTCGATCACACTTGGGATGCGGTAGTCCGGTTGGAAGAGTGACGGATTAGCAACCAGAAGGTTGATAGTTCGAAACCAACCAAAGACCGTCGCGTACAAGGGGTGTTGGAGAACGTTAAATCAGTAGTGGGCTAAAATGTCCTCACGTTGTTGTGGTGTAGTTGTTTGGAGAGAAGGGAGAGTGTTAACTCATCATATGACCATGGTTCAAAATTACGTTATGTTGTCGTCGTATCTTTTCCTTGTGGAATTGATCAGGGACCGTCACCGATTGCCCTGTGTGTGACGTTAATTAAAATACTTAGCTTTATCATTTGCTAGCACTGCGTGGCTAGAACCAAAAAGTATAAATATTTAATTGATAAATTATTTATTAAAAGAAAATCAAATACATAAGGTATTTATCTTGTGTAAAATTTTCCGCAGATTTCAAATCCTTTAAAATTTTCAATATTAGCTATACGACAAAACGATATGTTTGTTTTAATTTAAGGTCAAATGCTTTTGTGATTGGCACCCTTACAGCTTTAAAGACAATTCTACCTGAGAAAAGGAACTTTCAGCCCAAAAAGCTGTTATGAAATTGTCACAAAAGGGAGAAATATATCATACCGAACTCATTTATTGAAAAACACAGTGCCTGAAATTGAAACAGTTTAAAACAGGAAACCTGTATCTGTGAATGCACGGATTGAAGGTTTCATACATCAAACGACATCTAAGCTCAGTTTTCTCAGGATTGAAGTCACACCTTTCGGAGTAAAGCGGAAACTATTTCCTCCGCCAATCGGATAAGGGGAGGAGCTTGACGGGTACACAAGATAAATATCGTTTTCACCCTATTTCAGATAAATGTACTGGAAGAGTCTCCCCTGATAGTTGAAGTGATTTTCTTTCCATAGAGTGGATTGCTTCTGCTTGGGAGCTGAAGCCTCTGCATAGCTAGTTTCGACATACTTGGCCTGTGCCCTGGTCTCTACTATTCACTCTTCGTAGTGTTTTTGCAACACTAAACAACTCCTATTTCTTTTGGTTGTTTCGTACGTAATAAGTTCGGGTGTCGAAACCCAACAATTAACCATCAATACAAAGACCGATCTTAATTTTCGTGTAAGCTATATTTATTTGTAGAAAATATCCTTGTTTTGAATCTCAGTTAAACTATTTAAAACAGATTGAAAAGGTATGACTAGATATGTGAGACAGCCAGTTTATGTCCTTTTTAGTAGATAAAGTTTTAATTCGTCAAACTAACCACAAATTGTTTTCATTTGAATCACCAATTTTGTCGAAGTGTTTTTTTTTGCGTGTGTTCGCGCAAGATTATATAAACGACTCATATTTCTTTCGGATGTTTTGTACATAGAAAGTTTGAGTGTCAAAACCCCGAACGATTAACCATCAATACAAATGTAGATTATTTTTGATGGAAGTCAAAACCGATCGTAATTTTCATGTGAGGAATATTCATGTATAAAAAGTAATTCTTGTACTGAATCTCAGTTAAAAGTATATTAAGCTATTTAACCTTCCTGGTGGTGATCTTGACGAAGTATCTTGTTATTAGCAAAACCATTAGTAAATCTTGATGGACGAGATAACTCGTCTGACGAAACACGATACATTTGGTTATTAGAAAAATTTCTCAGATCTTTGGACGAGATATCTCGTCGCTACCACTTGGAGGGTTACAGCAGAATAGAAATGTCTGACTAGATATTTGGGGCAGTCATTTGTGTTGCGTTTCCGCGATCTACTTTTTAGCAGATATAATTTTAATTCGCAAACGAACCGAAACTTGGTTTGCATCTGTTTCGTATCTGTTTGGTTCCAAGAGATCAAACTATCAGTTTGTAAATACTTTGCACATTGCTTCTAAAAGAAAATGTTATTTTGTTGTTTGGATCGGTATAAAATATATTAGTTTAGCGATAATTATGGTTACTTAAACTATACAATAAAATTTATTTGATTATTTTTATGATTTACTTTATGATTAAAATAATTAAATTTGATTCTATATTGCCAGTTAAATATGGAGATAATTCCTCCACTTGGTGTCCCTGAATAGCTGATTTTCATCATCGAACTAAACATCAGCAAAAGCTGCTCACCCGAGTCCAACTTTTATTTTTAGCACGAGTACTCACTTATGCAAAAGTGACTCTTTCTTGCCTTCGTTAACACAAGCCAAGTGACTACTTTCATCCTTTTTATCCTCCAAGTGGTTTTGATGAGATATTTCGTCTATCAATGTCTGATAAAGTTTGCTAATAACGAGATATCTTGTCATCGTGATCTGATCAATTTCTCAAACGACGAGATATCTCCGATATTGCCGATTTTTTGATGATAACCAGACCAAGATCTGGTCAGTTTACTTCTAATGACGAGGTATATTGTCTATAAAGAACTGTTCGATTTTGCTAATGCCAAGATACCTCGTCGGGACAACCACTAGGAAGAGGGAAGAAATTACGAATCCCTTTGAAAGGATATATATATATATATATATTTAAATTGAAGGATAAAGATATCACCTTTGCTTCCCTCGCATTGCGATGTTAATGGTAATGACGTGGCAGATGTTTTACCTAAATTGTCCAAAAATGAGTCCAGTTCCTTTACCTGAAATCGCTCACTCAAAATGTTGAAATGTGTCCAAAAGAGAGAAACTCACGCCAAATGGTGCGAATTCTGGAATTTGACTGGTGCACACCGACACCATCTTTTTCAATAGAGCTCAATGACCTTATCAAAAAGTCCCTCGACAAGATATTCCACTTTTGTCACCAAATCTAGAATAGGCCATATTGTCACTCAGACATATTTTCATAGATTCCGCTGGTTGATTCAGATAAATGACTTATATGTCTGAAGAACTTGGGACTATCATTTGTTTCTGTACTGGTATATTTTTACGTATTGCGTTTCATATTGATAGAAGACATCGTAATATCGGTTTCAATGCACCAGACTCATGTACCAAGGTGTAAAGCCAGTTAAATATTATAAGATTTCTGTCGTTACTATTAAATATATTGTCAGTTATTGGCTTGATGCAAAAGTTCATCCCGTCTAGATGGCATTACATCACGAAAACGAAGTGTTATCTACTTCACACGTCTGAAGGTTTGAGGTTGTTTGAAAGGAGGAGTTTCAGCGAGTACTTGAGAAACAAAATTGCGTCATTTGGTTGTGTTTTTAAATTTTCGTTGAGCACATTAAAAATTGCAGAAAATAAGGAGTTTTTTCGACTCATTAAGCTTTTTTATTTCCAAAAAGAAAATGCTTCACAGACGTAAAAGGTATGTGTTGTGTATAGTGAGGGTGTTGATGACGATTCCACGTGCTTAAGTGGTTCAGAAAATTTAGTCGCCTGGAACAGTTCTTTAGCCAGAAACCTCAGAACTTCTATGAGTACGGGAGTATACAGCTACCGGAGAGAGAGGAGAGAGAGGAAAGGAGAGAGAGAAGATGAGAAAGAGTGGAGATGAGAGAGGATATGAGAGAGGAGAGGATTGAAGAGAGGAGAGGATTGAAGAGAGGAGATGAGAGAGAGGAGAAGAGAGGAGAGATAGGAGAGGAGAGAGAGAAAAGGAGCGAAATGAAGGAAGGTCATGGAACAGAACGGCGTACTATATTGGTTAAATGTAAATTTTTTTTAGTAAATAAATTTTATTTTAAATCTCTGTCAAAAAACGGGACAAACTTTTGCATCTACCCAGTATAATCGCTAGTACAAATTAAAGAGTGCGTCATTGTATGTGCAAAGGATTCATTCAAATTTTTGAGTGTATGCTAATGAGATACCTTTCTGATTACCTATCATAGTATCACAGTCCACTTCGTCGATAGTGTCCGCAAGCAAGAGAGGGCTCCTGAAAAGTACAATGGATGCCACCAAGATCAAAGTCAAGCAGAAGTTCATCTTCATTATTTCTAGAAAGAAATTAATTTCGTCTTTTACTTTACTATAAATAAAAACATTACATGGTGTCATTTTTATTGATTGTGTGCCAATCAAACCTTTCATACGCACCTTAAATAAAACCTCAAATATGAACGTTACAAAACATACAATTATATCGTTACCACCACGCTAACGGCACCAGTTTGCATTTGGGAGATTTTCATCTAACTTCATTTTTCGAGTCAGATTTTATGCTATTAAAAAAAAAAACCACGAATCATCTTTATTTTTAGTAGAAATATCAATTTTCATGAGGAAGGCAGATAGATATTTTAATTAACGTCCCACTGGAGCAACAAATCGGGCTATAACCGATTTTCATGAGAAAACAACCTTTGAGTCGTAACTCTATTTTTCTTGAAGCATCAAAACTGTGTACGCGTTTTTGTAGAAAAGTCAATTTTGTGGATAAATGCATTGGCTTGGTTGTAACGATATGTTGTCAGCCTACAAATGAAACACATCAAGTCAAAAGACACGAATAAGTAAACTAAACTCATTAGGTGTGTTTCTAAAGAAGATATCTAACCTCCATGTGGACCTGGTGGACATACCAGTCTAATGAGTCATCAAGTCAAAAGACACGTAGTCAGTAAACTAAACTCACTAGGTGTTTTTCTAAAGAAGAAATATAACCTCCATGTGGACCTGGACATACCAGTCTAAAGAGTCATCAAGTCAAAAGACACGTAGTCAGTAAACTAAACTCACTAGATGGATTTCTTTAGAAGAAATCTAACCTCTATGTGGATCTGGTGGACATACCAGTCTAAAGAGTCATCAAGTCAAAATACACGTAGTCAATAAACTAAACTCACTAGGTGTGTTTCTAAAGAAGATGTCTAACCTCTATGTAGACCTAGTAGACATACCAGTCTAAAGATCTCCATTTACTGCCCTAAAAAAAGTCTAATGAACTATTTTGAAAACTTTGACTAAGGCGTTTCATTTGTAAGCTAATGATTTGTGATTGTGTCCCTCCAAAGATGTATTTTTTAAAACATATTTTTAAAGAAACGGGTATTTTGAGGGTTTGGAGTCTTCGAAGGCATTTCATGTTTGGTGCAAAACAAGAAAACTTTCATTGACAGTGACGTGTAAAACAGATCTTTCAATTTCATAGTCAGCAAAAACAATTTAAATCATTGACTTGTTCATACAAGGAATAGAGTTTGAACCATAGAGTAAAAAAAATTTCAAGCCTACTCTGAAATTTGCGAAGTAAAATAAAAACTCGGTTTTTCAATACCTAATGCCTTTAAGATTTGATAAAAATGCTTTATTACTTCAACATAGAGAAGTAGGAAATGTGTTTTATATTACCAAATGACAAGGATTTTGCAGAAGTAAAAACAATTAAAGAAACACAGTTGGGAATGTGTGCCAGATATCATGGATTGTAAAATTATTGACAAATTATAATCTGGAATTCAAACAATGGTATAGTAATACTGTAAAATGGCATGCTTATTAGAAATATACAAAATATATGTCAAAGGAAAAGAAATATCATTCCGCTTGTCGCAAAAACACATTATGTTAAAGTATTTTTCAATACTTTCTTGAAGCAAAAAAAGGTAGCCCGTTAACCCAGTTGGTAGTCACGGATTAGAAATGCGTTGGTCACTGGTTGGGGTTCGAAAATTGATCCAACTAAAGACCGTCGTGTAGGTGGGGGCACGTTAAATCTGTCATGGCCTCAAATGTCTTCAGGTTATCGTGATGAGGAAGTTTGTAGAGTGGTGTGTTAGTTCAAGTGTTGACCTCGTCGTCTGATCGTGGTTCAAAAAGTATGAGGTGTTGTCTTCGAATCTTAATTGACCCCGGATCGCCAAAAGCAAAACGTGTTTCTCCACTGTGACGTAAATTCAACTACATGCCTTGAATTTAATAATGAATTTTCAACAGTTATGTTGCAATTGTATGTGTTGAATTTTTAACTCCAAATTCTATTTAGATGGATGTAATTTTAGTGATTTCTGAAAATATTTGAAACAATACTAATGTTGTTTTTGAAATAACCAATCCAGCCTATTAAACTTTTATAGTTTTCTTACCTGAGGTGACTTTTGGTACCACTTGCTGCGATATTTCATGGTGATGAAAAATGTATAAATGTTTTATTATGTGATCGACCCTCTTTCCAGAGATCTTTTTTCTCCGAATAGCCCGAGTTTCAGTCGTTTACATGTTTATATAATTAGATGTATTCATGAAAAAGGGGGACATCTATCTTCATCGTTGTTGAAGGGTAAAATGGAGTTTCGAAGCTATTTTTATATTTTACATTATGGCGCATTCACGAAAACAAGAATTTCATAGACGACAAACCGGAATTCTTACTCTGAAAAGGCTTTTCTCTTTACGTGAACTCCGATTCTTCAAGTTCTTAAAAAGATTATAATTGTGTTTGAGAAATCTCTCCAATAATTAAAAGAATGGTTGGTCGTCTGACTTTTAAATAAAATTATATGTTAGTTGGAGATTTATTTTCAAGTATTAGATATTTATTTTATGCATACAAATCCTAAAATTAGAGAGCAGCTAATAAAATATGACACTGAACAATATAATGTTACATTTCAACAGATTTATTACATGTAGGTAGGTATTATATATGGAGTTTTTAAATTTAGTTCGAGACACTGAATGAAATTATTTGCTTGTGGTGTTTCGAGTATTGATTTGAGTAAAATATATGAATAAGTTTAGAATTTAATGTAGCCCATTTACGTTTTTTATAAAAATTAATAAGCATTCAACTAGAGTTGAGTGCCAGGGTTTGGTTTTATATAATTATTTTTATCCAACTTTATTGTCAAAAACCAGATAATAGCACATCGAGGACGTATTTTTTACATAAATGAGTGCAGTTTGAATAATACAAATTCTTTTTACCACAACCGAATCACGTTCCATATAATAACCTACTCATGTATTTTTTAAATTTCTTCTAGATTCTGTTGAGAATTGATAGATTAAAGTTTGAAAAATACAAATTCACTTTAACACAACAGAATAACATTCCATATAATCACCTACTCATATATTTTAAAAATGTATTCTGGGATTCTATTGAGAATTGGTAGATTCTAGAGACTTATACAATAGATTGTTAATACAATAGATTGATTGGTTATCTTTAGGTTTTATGCCATATTTGGTCAAGTTGTGCTGAACAAAAGACAACGTTAGGTAAAAAATGTGGAAGGAAATAAAAGGGATTTGGCATATTGAGGAACTGGGTAGTTCCGGGTACTTTCTCACCGTGTTTACTAAAGACAGCATTTGAAAAGAAAAGATCACTAGCGTACTTAGTGTGTGTGAAGACCGTACTTAATCAAGGAGATGTTTTTAGAGGGCTATTGACAATAGAACCGTTGCTATATTTTGAAATTGTAAGAAGACTTTTTAACGCTGTTATTAGAATGGAATTTTGAATATCTATTATTCACATCTCTACTATTATAAAAAGGAGTGTTTGTTTTCTGCCCACAAAGTCCTGACGAATCTATGGCACTTACAGTAATGGGATTTGGCACACAGGTAGTCCGAATTTTTAACTATTTTTGGGTCGCGGCAAATTTTAAAATTCAATCTAGAACATTTAAAAATAAATTTAATAGTTTTTATCACCGTTCATTCTTTTTTCGGAAATGAAGCATTAAAATTTAGACTTTTCTCCCTCACGTCATTATTGATGTCAGCCTTTGGAACCATGCCAAAATTTTTCACTTTCCGTCTCGAAAGGGAGCGAACGGATTCGAATGACCTTCGTTTCATTCGAGAATCATTCATTTTGATTTTCTGAGAAACGGATTCGAGTGAAACAATAGAAATTATTAAAGTTATCACTGGCGTTCTTCAGTGCTTTTCTCTCTCTCAGCGATCGTTAAAGATAGAATAAAAATTTTAAAGGATTTGAAATCTGAGGAAAATTTAACACAAGATAGATACCTTATATATTTGATTTTCTTTTAATAAATAATTTATCAATTAAATATTTATATTTTTCGGTTTTTAGGTATTTTAATTAACGTTACACACAGGGCAATCGGTGACGGTCCCTGATCAATTTCACAAGGAAAAGATATGACGACAACATGACGTAATTTTGAACCATGGTCATATGATGAGTTAACACCCTCCCTTCTCTCCAAAAAACTACACCACAATAACGTGAGGACATTTTAGCCCACTACAGATTTAATGTTATCCAACACCCCTTATACGCGACGGTCTTTGGTTGGTTTAGAACTATCAACCTTCCGGTTGCTAAACCGTCACTCTTACAACCGGTCTACCACAGCTCAAGTGTGATCGAGCATTTTTAGTCATGAAACAAAATTTATTCTCAATGAATTAAGTATTATTAAAAAAATGTTTTAAAATGATAGTGGAGTCATTCGTAAAATAAATTGATGTCTAATTGCTATGTAGGGTACCCTTCATTATTATTACTTTTCTATGATGTTAGTTATTAGTTTTAATTTTACATTATAAAATTTGCAAAGGACTTGTCCTTTACATTTCATATTCGTCAATAAATCTGACTTCAGCGATAAAAGTGTAAACGAAATGTAGGTGTTATAAGTGAATTACTGTTACCAGTTGGAAGAAAATTTGATTACTAATAGCTTAAAGAGAAATTACTCTACGTAGAATCATCCAATGAACTTAGAGATTGCCTAACTAGATATTTCTCGAAAGCAGATTTTCCTGGTTGTAATTCTAGCACACTAATTACTATTCGCATAAGCCATTATTTTATTCTAATATTTTTAAATCTTAGTAATCGTTAGTCTAGAATCTTTATCCTCTTTACACATATTTCTACTTTTAAAGTTAATCTTATTTGATTCCTTACTATGAGAAGAAGTTCGGTGTATTCAAACAAATAAGGATGCTCTCTAGCAAAATGATCTAGCATGATACATATAATAATTACTTTAAAAGGTAGTTTATAGCCGTTTCGACACGCTTTGTATTTAATCGAATCGATGTTGACCAATCAACTATCATAATCTTCAATTAAGAATTCATTCTTTGGAGTTTTTATTGACTAAGTGCTGGGATCGTATGTGAAAACCACAAGCGATATCACGCTCAAATATGTTCAAAGGAACCCGTTACACCACAGAAACACTACTGACACCTACCATTTAACTTAACAAAAGATGCCTCAAATAGTTTGTTGTTGTTGTTGGTTGTTGTTGTTTATTTGTTTATTGTTGTTGTTGTGTGTGTGTGTGTGTGTGTGTGTGTTTATTGTAATAGTTGTTTATTTTGAACAAGCTGATTAACCCGGCGTTTCTCGGGTTTCAAATATGACCGTGACATTTCCCTGTGTTAACTAAAATACGCAAACTCTGTAGAACGTGTTTCCTTATCCATGTCCATTCATTGCAGGAAAACAAACTCTAGATTTTAAAATTGGGACTTTGAGGGCACTTTTTGTACTACATGTGTACCAATTTTTATGGCTACAGATTGGTCTGAAGATAGGAAAGAAATACCAATGTTTTCCGCAGTGTTTTAAAGTATAGGCGTATCAAATTTGGTTTGCATTGGTCAAAAGGTGAAGATTGGTATAGAGAATATACACACCTACATCATATTATATATATATATATATATATATATATATATATACTATGTACTATATCTTACTATTGATAGATAGGTATCACAAGCTCTTGGGATATTTATAATGGCGAAGAGTTAACGATTTACCTATAAAGAGAGTGATCAACTAATTTTGAGATTTATTATAGTGTACCCTGACCCTTAGTTTAAGTTTCTTTTTTCATCTATAAAGTTTTCAAGTATATAACTACTCGTAATGGTAATCTTTAATTAATGACGTACTAGAGCGTAGTACTACAACGGGCTATTGACGCCGGTCTGGGATCAATACCTTAGAGAAAGATCCTAGGACAAAACCACGTAATTTTGAACCATGGTCAGATGACGAGGAAACACCCACTCTACAAACTTCCACATCAACCCGACGTGAATATAATCGATTGATGAAAACTGATTCCTTACGAATTTGGTCAGTACGTAGATCCTTCACAAAACCAGACACAAACAGTCACATTTCTTTCTGGGGAAATAGAAAAAACGAAAAGAATTAGAAAGACGTAACATATCTATGAAGCCAATCACATCCGTCGTTAATGATGAGTTCATGTTGGACGGCAATCCTCTTTCATACCGCACGAGGGAAAAGGAACAAATAAAAATTGGTCTCGTAATACTTATCTCATCTGTGAATGCGTACTTCTCAGAATTTTCTTAGAATCTTTCATAGCATCTGTACTTTTAAATTAAAGAGTATCTTTAAAATAACATTTCAGTTATACAGAGGTTGTTCGTACATTTTTTAGACGATTTTGGTTAGCGGTAATAAAAAATCGTTTGCTGCAAAAGAAATAATTGCAGTTGTACTATGTTTTTAAAAGTCAAAATTATCGTCTCGGGCTTGAGAGGTTTGTTATTATTCAAAATGGCGTTTTTAACGAAGCAGTGGTTCGAAGGTATATTTATGCTCTTTCCGAAGAGAAATATTCATATTCCGTTATCCAAAAACGATGTGAGAGTCATGGTTTTGTGATATCTAAAGCGTCGATAGGTAATATCGTCAACAAAAAAGGAAAAAAAACGTCAAATTGTAGCCTAAAGTGGGAAAAAAAATTCCAAACATGTATCCAAGGAAGAAACGGACATCTTCGACTATTGCAAAGGTACGTTGTTTAATGTTAAAAGAAAATCCCACTAGTCAAAGGACAGTTGCAAAATCATTAAAATGATTGGTGTCCACTGTAAACAAAATTATAAACGTTGATTTAAATCTTAAGAAAGCGAAAAAACGGAATGTACATCGTCTTTCTCCAAAGCATATCGCTGAACGCAGGACACGCTGCCGAATTCTATATGAAAAACACTTATCCAAAGAAAAATGGAAAAAAATTGTCACAATGGATGAATCATGGGTGTATTTAAATGATTACAGCAAAAAAAAAGAGCCATTTATTATCATAAAAGGGGAGAAAAAATTTTTAGTACATGGTTCACAGATACGAAAGAAAGTTTTTCTAAGGGATTCATGATTGTTGCTGGTTTTTCATATAATGGCAAGTTAAAAATAAAGAGAGTGGAAAAAATGTAAACATTAACTCCAAATACTATCAAGAACATATTTTATCGCCAATTTTTCAATTTTTCTTTACCCACAGTGCCATTAATCTGTGGCAACAACTCCATCAAGACAAAACTATCAGTCACACATCAAAATCCACTGTAAATTTCCTAAAAGAAATGGAACAAAAAACCGGTATCAAGGCCATACCCTTCACTGATATCCCTACTAAATCTCCCGATGTATCACCTATGGACTTTTGTGCTTTCGGACTTTTTCTGCGTTATCCACACGTCGTCCCACAACCCTTACAGGACTCTGGAAAGCTGTTCAGGAGGAACGGGATAGAATACCTCTTCTGACACTTCAAAATGCATTATTATCCTGGAAATTACGGTGTCGAAAGATAGGTCAGAATAAGGGCTATCAAATAGAACATTTAAAACACAAGAAATTTATGTAATTTAGTTTTGAGAATACAATATACATTGTCTAAAAATGTGTGAACAGCCTCTGTATTTGTCTGAAATGATTATTTCACGTCTGGATAGAAGCTGAAGCTTTGCCATAAAATATGTTCTCAGCGATTTGCATTTATAGCCTCACTTTTAGGTAGGTATTTAGTTAAAATGTCGCAACTGTAATTAGAATTATTCAGGTTTCCATTCTCACGAAAAATTGTATTTATTCATTCTGTGACAGTTCTCGCGGTGTGATACGTGTGACATAGAGTACGTAGATGTTTACACACTACAACGAGTATATCGGAAAATTCACCCACGCAATTCAGAAAATATTTACACACGTTGGGAAACAACACAAATGATTTCAAGTAAATATGATCAATGACATGCAAATAAAGTGCTATAACGTTTTGCCTTTTATACCATCATTAATTTATACATTAGTCTTTGCATACTGGTAAGTGTCCTAGTTTCTAAGCATTGGTTTTTGCCACTCACGCTATTTTTGAATTGATGAATTCTGATTTTACTGTTCGAAATGCACATTAGTGTCTGTTCTTCCTGTAAGAACTTTTTGGGGTCGTTGAGCCACGTTTCATTATCTAAGGACGGGAAAATCAATCAGACTAACTCGTGAACTGCCTTTGCTGTTTAACAGTCCCATACCCACATATGGTGTTTTCTTAACCACTCTGCCCATTTATTCAGCAAAACCTCATTCTCAGACTTCCAGTATTTTAAATGTGTCCGAATATAAATTTCTCTTTAGTATGAGTAAAAACCTAGACAAATTTGGAATAAATTCTCAGTGGTAGTATAATTGTAGAGGCTTTGCTCAACTTAGTGATAAGCTATAGAAACATATGCCCCACAATGAAAAAGATTCACATCGTATCATTTAGGAGGATCAAAAGAATTTGTGATTGTTTCAATGAGTGCTTTATACATAAATGTTTAAGGGACTTTGTTCAACTTAGTGATAAGCCATAGAAATATATGCCCCACAATGAAAAAGATTCACATCTTAATATTTAGGAGGATAAAAAGAATTCGTGATTGTTTGAATGAGTGCTTAATATATGAATGTTTAAAGGCTTCGTTCAATATAGTGATGACATAGAAATATATGCCCCACAATTAAAAAGATTCTCATTGTAATGTTCAGAAGAATCAAAAGAATTTTTGATTGTTTGAATGAGTGCTTTATACATGAATGGTTTAAGGGCTTTGTTCAACTTAGTGATAAGCCATAGAAACATATGCCCCACAATGAAAAATATTCACATCGTATCATTTAGGAGGATAAAAAGAATTTGTGATAGTTTGAATGAGTGCTTTATACATGAATGTTTAAGGGCTTTGTTCAACTTAGTGATAAGCCATAGAAATATATGCCCCACAATGAAGAAGATTTACATCATAATATTTAGGAGGATAAAAATAATTTGTGATTGTTTGAATGAGTGCTTTATTCATGAATGTTTAAGGGCTTCGTTCAATTTAGTGATAAGACAGAAATATATGACCACATTTAAAAAGATTCACACTGTACTATTCAGAAGGATCAAAAGAATTTTTGATTGTTTGAATGAGTGCTTTATACATGAATGGTTTAAGGGCTTTGTTCAACTTAGTGATAAGCCATAGAAACATAAGGCCCACAATGAAAAATATTCACATCGTATCATTTAGGAGGATAAAAAGAATTTGTGATAGTTTGAATGAGTGCTTTATACATGAATGTTTAAGGGCTTTGTTCAACTTAGTGATAAGCCATAGAAATATATGCCCCACAATGAAGAAGATTCACATCATGATATTTAGGAGGATAAAAAGAATTTGTGATTGTTTGAATGAGTGCTTAATACATGAATGGTTTAAATGCTTCGTTCAATTTAGTGATAAGACAGAAATATATGACCACATTTAAAAAGATTCACACTGTAATATTCAGAAGGATCAAAATAATTTTTGATTATTTGAATGAGTGCTTTATACATGAATGTTTAAGGGCTTTATTCAACTTAGTGATAAGCCATAGAAATATATGCCCCACAATGAAGAAGATGCACATCGTAATATTTAGTAGGATTAAAAGAATTTATGATTGTTTGAATGAGTGCTTTATACATGAATGGTTTAAGGGCTTTGTTCAACATAGTGATAAGCCATAGAAATATATACCTCACAATGAAGAAGATTTACATCGTAATATTTACGGGATAAAAAAAGAATTTGTGACTGTTCGAATGAGTGCTTAATATATGAATGTTTAAAGGCTCTGTTCTACTTAGTGATAAGCCATAGAAAAATATGCCCCCATAATAAAGAAGATTTACATCGTAATATTCAGGAGAATCAAAAGTATTTGTGATTGTTTGAATGAGTGTTGAATACATGAATGTTTGAAGTAACATGTTATTAACATAAATATTAGTTAAACTATTATAATTCTGGAATTTTTTAAAACTTAAACTCTTTTGAAAATTGTGGCTAATCATTATGTTGGAAGAAACCCTTCCAACATCGATTTATTTTTTATCCATAACTGTAATTTCTGTTTATAAAATTTAGCGTCTTCTATAGCCCGGGTTGGAATCGAAGCGAAGGGTAGTGAGTCCGAAACTCGTTCAATTGACAGACCTTCGAATATCCCCATATCCCAGGCTGGTAAACTTTAAATCTGTCATGGCCTTCAATGTCCTCAGTTGGGCGGGGTGGGGAAGTTTAGAGAGTAGGGTACCAGCTCAGGTGCTAACATCATCATCCGACTGTGGTTTAAAGTTACGAGATCTCCTCGGAACTTTCACTTCAGGATTGATCCTGGAACGCCGACAATAGCCCGTTGTGTTGTTTCCGAACGACGTTAATTAAACTACCACCTTGTGAAACTTAAATGCATAAATAAAAGGAAAAGTCCTAATTTGAACGTTATATTAACCTTTAGGCTACGACCTATACAGCAGTTGTATCTTTAAAGTTATAAGATTCGCGCCTATTATATCTATAGACGCAGTCGATAGGTTAAAGTGGGTCTTTGGTTGGATTCGAGCTGGGAAACCCTCCGGTTGCAAATCCTCAACTCTTCCTACAGCGGCCCGCTTACCAAAAAACATGATTCGTACCTGTAAAATAAATTCGAAAGTGAATAAGCATATTATGATTTCTCGGAAAAACTCAATCGCAGAACTTTTAATTTAAGATATCCTCTCGTGCTTTGAAAGCTGTGTCGTCAAGATACGAAGTGATTGTCTGTTAACCACGATAGGCATCTTTTGAGTAACCCACAGGTATGGAATCGAAATTGAGATTTCATTCCCATAACTAGTGATCGTGCATTTACCCAGCACCGTCTTGGTCTATAGAGATATCACTTCATACCATGGCACTGTTTGCTCTGACAACGCATAATAGCGCCGATAGTGGGGCTGATATAGTAGCAGGAAGTTTATAGTAAGGATAGAATACATCCAAATACAGTCAAATACGATCGATATCATGGCCTTCATTAAGATTCAAAAATTGCGGGTACCCTAAATATTAGTAGGGGCCGTGGTAACCTTGTTGGAAAGAGTAACGGATTGACAAATGGAGGGTTGAGAGTTCGAAACTCGTTCAAACCAAAGACAGTCATGAACGTGGGGGATGGTGCACGTTAAATATGTAGTGGCCTCAAATGTCATCATGTTTGAGTGGTGTGGGTGTTTGGAGAGTGAAATGCCATATTATGTGTTGACCTCGTCATCTGACCGTGGTACGAGGTGTTGTTCACCAATCTTTCAATGCAGGTTCATCGCCAATAGCGCGGCGTGTTGCTCCAGTGCGACATTAATTCAACTACTTACATATTTTGTGACTGTTACTTGATTACAGAACTGGCAGAAGGATACCGAGACTTTGAAGTAATTTACGAATACTTGAGAAGCCAGTGCTTATGTTTAGGTAATGATAATACACGCTAATCTTCAAAGCATGCATTAACAGACATTAAATACCGGTTCTCATACTCTGGCTGTACTCTGATTTTTGTTTTCTCACAAATTTATGTTACCTGCGTCGTGAATTTTACAGTTTTTGCTAAACTATTTCCACAATAAATGCATGTTTAAAATAACAGTACTTATCAGAGGAAATGAGAGTATTTTAAAATGTGGAAGTTTGGAGAGCGGAGTGCCAGCTGAGATTTTGATGTCGTTTTATGACCTGAATAGAAATTACGAGGTGTTGTCCTCATATCTTTCTATTCGGTATTGATCTCCAACCATATCAAATAGCCCGCTGTGTTGCTCCAGTACGACATTAATTCAATTACCTACTGTGAACCATTTGTTTCAATTTAATCTTTATAGGATTATTGATTATTGAAAAAAAATTCGTAGCTACTGAAAATAAGCAATTTAATTTTAGAATTCCTTAGTTGGTCAAACACTTAAATAAAAGCAACTAGTAACTTTTAGAGTAAATTATTTAAAATTACTCTACTTTGCTCAGTAAAATTAAAAACCTTGGGCATAAACTACATCCATTCGTTTTTATAAAATTTTTATAAGGTAAGATTGAACACCAGAACTTGATATATAATATGATAATTTAAAAGTATTTTAATTTTGGTTGTTAAGTTGTAAATGTTTGTCATATAACGTTCAATCAAATGTCTCTAATGACAAATAAATTATCTTCAAATGTTCAATAAGAACCCATCATATAATATGTAAGAAATATTACTGCAAATTTAATGGTTATAGAGTACTAATCTAATTATGTACTTTAAACAACTATATGCTGATAAAGAATTTTACCAGCTTCATTGAGATTAATCATGATAGTTTAATTACGCTTGCATTATTATTGTTGAATTCTTTCAAGGGTTTTTTAGAATTCATATTTTAAATCAGATTTTACTACACAGATGCCTTGTAAAAATTTTTACACAATACTTGGAAGTATGGGTTTTTTAGTTTCTTATTTTCATGATATATAATATAGAAAAGTAAAATAATAAGAAATGGAAGTACTTCAGAACAGATAGTGATTTTATTCTGTGAACTAAATATGCTACGAATACGAATAAAATATATCCTAAAATTGTTTTGCATTGGGTACATAATTTTATATGCGTATATAATTTCTCACATTCTGCTTTTTACAAAAGACTGCATTGCTTTCTTTTTTAAAGGGGTCTGGGAAGCAAAATACTAAAATCTGCAATTTTAAAGTTTTTGTTCTGAAATTTTTTCTGTATGTATACATTGTATTTTGAAAATTATAATAACTATTTTATACCTTCAAAACTTTAAAATTTTATTTATTAAAATTAAAAAATGTCAAAATTTTGACATTGGCCAAAGTGATATATTACAAAATATTTTTTGCATGAATTAACTTCTAAGAGTTCATAATATAAATTGTCTTCGTGATCTTTGGTTAAAACAATTAGAAAAAATTTAAAAAATATTTTTTCAAAAACTTTATAAAACACATGGTATACAAAGTTCGAAAAACTAAAGAAAAAAAAACTTATATATATATATATATATATATATTCCCATTTTACACAAAAGGAGAAAAAGAGCGTTTAAAAATACGAAGGTTCGTTGGATTTGCAGCTGTCATGTTTATAGAAAGTTAAATATTTCCGGTTCTACGTATGGTAGAAACAAAATTGAGGCGTCATTTTATTCAGAAAGATCTATATTACTTTTTAAGATAGTAAAAAGAAATTGTGACTTTTTTCATATTTTGAGTCCCAGACCCGCTTAAAAAATAGCATTGAGTGTTAACTTAATAAATATGCAACTGAAGCAAGATTGAACTTTCGTCATTATCTCCCCTTTGTTTTGCACTAAAATGTGGAAATATACCATAAATGATGCTAATGTAAGAGATGTAAAAGTAAAGCATAAATGATGGCTTACATAAGATAAGCATAAATGCTGTAAAGCATAAATGTTGCTAACATAGGAGAAGTAAAAGTAAGGCATAAATCATGTTTACATAAGAAGAGTAAAAAGTAAAGCATAAATGACGTAACACACACATAAGAGAAATGCAAGCTAACATCAGGGAAGTGTAAACTAACATAAAAGAAGTGTAATTAAAACATAAATGATGTAAAATAACAAAAGTGTAAGCTAATGTAAGAGAAGTGCAGCAATATATATATATATATATATATATATATATATATATATATATATATATATATATATATATTACTAACAGTAGAGAGCGAAGCCTTAAAATTAAAAAACCTAACAGTCGGGTTGTTTTCAACCAGAAAACAAAAGTCAAACTGTCTTGAATTTATAAGTATAGTTAAAAAATTCAAACACGCAAAACACCTAAGAAGCTAAAGTCTAAGATAAAGATCTAAAGTATATCGGAATTGTGAAAGCGTAGAAGAAATTCTGCTTAATTAAGAGAAGTAAAAGATGAAACAAAAACCTATGTTAATTAAATGTAATTTAATATAGATAACAACATGATCAAAGGTTGTTTAAAACTATTCCGTTAATTACTCAATGTTCTGTAGCAAAAAAGAATCCATAACAAGAAATATTTCTAGCACATTTATGAAAGATGGGAAAGAAAAATGATGTCTTAAGTCCTAATACTCTTACTAAATGTAGTTGAATTAATAATTCTCTGTTACATTAAGGGAGAGCTGGGAATTATAATACCAACGATGATAATTTACCTAATTTATATTTACCTTTCCTCACACCATGCTGAGAATTAATAGTTTTATTTTTTTTGCATACTCGATAAACATTCAGCTGTATACAGATGTGAAAACTTAGAAATTAAACAACAATAAAAATTAATCTTATTACATAGCCTAAAATATTAAAAAGTTATTTATACACAATTAATTTGAAAATCGCAAGTCTTAAAGAATTTTTCCATAAATTTTTTAAAGAGTTAATAAAATTAATTAAAGTCCGCGAATACTCTTATTAAATGTAGTTGAATTAATAATTCTCGGTTACATTAATGGAGAGCTGGGAATTCTAATATCAACGATGATAATTTACTTAGTTTCTATTCAACTTTCCTCATTTACTTAGTTTCTATTCAACTTTCCTCACTCTATGTTAACAATTAAAAATTGTAATTTGTTTGCATACACAATAGACATTCAACTGTATACAGATGTGAAAACTTAGCAATTAAACAACAGTAAAATCAATTTTATCACATGCCCTAAAATATTAAAAAGGCATTTATACACAATTAATTTGAAAATCGCAAGTCTTAGGAATTTTTCCAGAAATTTATAAAAGAATTATTTCTTATTACATTAAGAAACTGTCCTTCTTTTGGATGCTTGTACAATTGGTACAAGTCTTACATACCAAGTTAAGTTAGATTCATCGAACAGATACCTTCGTGTATCTAACATGTTCATTTGGAGTAAATGGAGTTTAAAATATAAAATTTAACTACATTTAATTCAGCTATTATTTTTAAAACTTCTAACAGCAGATCTAGAAACTGAAACATCATTTCAAATAGCATGCAACAAATGTTTAAAAATATCGAAATTGATGTGTTTGAAAATTCCAGATTCCAACTTCTTTAACCCTGGTGATTGTAACGACTAGATATATCGAAACTGGCCAGATCCTGTTATGGACGAGGTATTCGTCATCAGAAAACTGATCAGATCTCGATCGCGTTATTGAAAAAAAATTGGTGATACACTGATGCCGAGATTTATCATCATCGAAAGCAAAACTGACCAGGTTTCGATGGATGAGATATCTAGTCGAAACGATTTGGACGATTGATAATGATTTTATTTCTGATATCGAAAGATCTCAGAGATGGGATACTCACACCGTCTTCGGATGCGCTGAGAAACAGAGAGAGATGCCGAGAGAAGAACGGACACCAGTTGAATGAAGAGCAGAAGTGAAGAGAAGAGGAAGAGCAGAGTCGGAGCAGGAAGGGAGCCTGTTGATTTTGCCACGAAGAGCAAGATCTTTTATAGCCCAAGAAAGAACCAGTGATCACGTGGTACGTCCCGCCCCCGAAGCGCTTGTCTCAAGATTTGATGTAGAAACTTTTCCCCTCTCCTCCTTCCCCTCTACATCTCTCTCCTCCAATCAGAACGCAGCTGCGCGATCATCTCCCACTTTATCTATTTAAAGTTTTCCGGATCTCTAAAAGATGAGGATGCCAGTAAGATTCGAGCTCCCGTTTTTGTGTCAAAATTTGATTGGTAGCTCCGTTTTTTCCGGGCTTAAGAGCAATCCTGCTGGGAACTGCCCCCTGAAGCTTCTAAAGATGTCCTTGTCAATAACAGGGAAGCGAGAGATGATAACTCCCACTCAATTTTTTTCATTTTTCTTCAGCTCGAATTCGTTTCCTCCTTGGGCAATTTGCATTTTCGACAACAGACGCAGCTTCGGATGGTGGTTCGGATTGTCGAGGGCCATCCGTCTCTAGTGCCTCCGCGATTCTCGAGGGTGATTCTCCGGGTTTATCGCTGAATTGAATTAAACCCGGATCATCCGAGCAGCTCATTTCCAGATGTCTGGAAACGCTGCAAAAAACCCGAGACGTTCCCTCGGAAACCGAAATTACGCGCTACCTCGTGTTTGCAATTTCGAACCGAAATCCCGTTTCCTTTCGCCTCCTTGAGCGGCGAGGAAACTTTTGGTTGTTTGTGTTGCGGACGAAGCGAAAATAAGCAAAACCATGCCCGAATTAGCTCGCGTTGATTTCAGAATTTTCGGAAATGCGAACCCAGCATCAATGTGGAAGTAATTTATTAACAGGTTACATAACTAAATTCTGAAAGTGAGATCGGGAATGGAGCCATTTTGTTACGAAATTGCACGAAATCTTAAACACATTTTATATTCGCATGCTTAATTCAAACGAAAGCAGTCATGTAAACTTTCAACCTTCCTGATGGTCCTTGTCACGACAAGATATCTCATCATTACCAGTTTTTATAATATCCCCATGAATTAGAGAAATATTACGTTTACTTAAAGCTATATAAAAAATATGCTGCGTATTACGAACGCTTCTGGTTTGTATTATTAACGCTGTGTATTATTAACCATTAGTCTCGACGAGGTTTCTCGACATTCGAGATAAAGGCATGGTTTGATGGTCAGGACTTTTGCAAAACTGACCAAATCTTGATCTTTCCAACATATATATATATATATATATATATATATATATATATCATCTGTCTGTATTTTTGTATGTATCCTGTACACGTCCACGCGGTTTAATATATTTTAATGAAACTTTGTATACTGTAGGTACTTGCATTCATTTAAAGACTGAACTTGGTTGCGTAAGTCTGTCTGTCCGTCTTCCCGTTCTGTGTCCCGTTTTGTATTTGTGTGTTCGTACAGGCATCACATGAGTTTTATTCCAGATATTTGATTGCAATGTGCTTTATTTTATACATTATATATTAGTTTAGTGAAAACAATATTAAATATTTCTTTATTGTTATATTTAGATAAGTTTCACGCTAAAACACCTGAGTAAGTATACTTAAAATAACCATAATATAGTAGTTTCGGAAAAACTGAAATATATACTGAGAAGAACGATTACATGAATTGCTTTACCAGTGCTGCTGAAAAAGCAATTATTAAAAAAAAATTGTATGGAATTTTAGAACTGATATTTCATTTATTTCGAGTCTTATTTTTGTTATTTGCGCAATGTAAACGGTTTCCGAATATTTGGGACAAACGATATTTTTCAACAAACGGTAATGAAACGGAAATTCGTGTTGGTTGATCGCACACATGCAGTGATATTTTCTGTTTCCTTCTATCTGAATTAATTTCGCATTTCTAAATTCAATGCCCTTTTCAGTTATAAGTTGTGGCAACTCTCTGCAAGATCAAGAGATAAAAAGGAATCTCAAATTAATATCTTTAGAACAACTTTTTCCCGACACCTTTTATTTGTTTTATTTCGCTGTGTTCTGTTTTAAATATTTATTATTCGAATAAATTGTGTTTCCTGTTCATCACACGCAACACAACTATGCAGTATTCGACTTAAAGGGACAGGTAAATAAGAATAAGGGTAAATTTTTAATGCCGTTATTGAAAGAAAAATAATGTTTAAAAAATTCAAACTAGAACTTTTCAAACATTAAAAAATTATTTGTCATAATGACAGGAGAAGATTGTGAAATTCCACAATGTCGCATGCCTGATGCAAGTGTGGACAAATAAAAAAAATATATGTAGTTTTTTAATATGAGTGCGAATCTTGTAAATCGTCGTTTTTATTAATTGAGTTGAACTGAAAAAAACTTAAGAAAGGGAATTCTAAATCTCCCTCAAAATCGCCTTTGTAGTAGTAACCTCAGTGTCACCTTTCGTCATTATGTAGCTCTGTCATACAGCAAGGGTGCGATGTATGTGAAATGTATTACATGAATGGTAATTGGTAATTTTTTAGTTAACGTCGTACTAGAGCAACACAACGGGCTATTGACGACGGTCCGGGATCAGTCCCTTAAGGGAAAGATCCGAGGACAACACCTCGTAATTTTGAACCACGGTCAGATGACGAAGCAACACCTGAGCTGGCACCCCACTCTCCAAACTTCCACGCCAACTCAACGTGAGGACTTTCGGCCACGACAGATTTAAGGTGCACCAGCCGCCTCTACACCATACGTTTACAAACATCCACGCCCGAGCCCGGATTCGAACCAGGAACCTTCCGATCTAGAGGCTAACACCTCAACCACTATACCGGTTGGTCGGCATTACATGAATGGATATGCATGTGTAGGATTTGTGTCTAAAATAATTTGTAGAAATTATAAAGATGGCGAAAGGAGTTAAAATATTATTTTATTCTACGAAAGACGTAAGTCATTAGATATTTTGATTTTCGCTTGAATCTAAAGTAAACCAATTCAAACCGAGTAAGGTCGGGTATTTTGCTAGTAAGAAACAAATATAAATCGCAATACTTTAATGACGAGATATCTTGTCATAAGCAAAATTAATCAAAATTAATTAACTTGATGGTCGAGATATCTCGTCAATACCACTTGAATGTTAAAGCCGTAGGTCTCGGTCTAACTACCACTCGCGTAGTAAAAAGCGGTAGTTGAGGCACATGCAAAACCGACAGCATGAATTTGCGAATGAATAATGTTGTATATTTATAAAACAGAAGTTTTCTGATATACATAAATAATTCAAAATAAATTTGTTTAACCCTACTGGTGGTTGTCTAGTCATAAGGAGAAAACTGACTCGATCTTAATGGACGATATATCTTGTCATCGGAAGAAAGCTGACCAAATCGTTATTTCGTCATCTTAAAAAATTGGCAATATTTTGATGACGAAATATCTTGTCATTAGCGAAATTAGTCAGATCTTGATGACGAGATATCTTATCAATAGCGGAATTAGTCAGATCTGACTAATTCCGCTGTTGACAAGATATCTCGTCATCAAGATCTGACTAATTTCGCTAATGACAAAATATCTCGCCATCAAGATCTGAATAATTTCGCTATTGACAAGATATCTCGTCATCAAGATCTGATCAATTTCACTAAAGACGAGATATCTCGTCATCAAGATCTTGATAGACGAGATACCTTGTCATTAACGATATTAGTCAGATCTTGATGGACTAGTTATCTCGTCATTAGCGAAATTAGTCAGATCTTGATGACGAAATATCTTGTCAATAGCGGAATTTGTCAGATCTTGATGGACGAGATACCTTGTATTAGCGAAATTAGTCAGATCTTGATGACGAGATATCTTGTCATTAGCGAAATTAGTCAGATCTTGATGACGAGATATCTTGTCAATAGCGGAATTTGTCAGATCTTGATGGAAGAGATACCTTGTGTTAGCGAAATTAGTCAGATCTTGATGACGAGATATCTTGTCATTAGCGAAATTAGTCAGATCTTGATGACGAGATATCTTGTCAATAGCGGAATTTGTCAGATCTTGATGGAAGAGATACCTTGTGTTAGCGAAATTAGTCAGATCTTGATGAGATATCTTGTCATTAGCGAAATTAGTCAGGTCTTGATGACGAGATATCTTTTTATTAGAGAAATTAGTCAGATGTTGAAGGATGAGATACCTCTTTGAAACCACTTGCATATTATTGAATTTTAATATCACGGCTCAGATTTCAATTATAATTAAAGTAAAAAAACAATTCAAGAGATGAAATATTTTAATTTAGAGCTCACGTTTTTCTTAAATTAGAACAATAATCATATTAGTTATCTCCCCATAAAGTCTCTTTAAGCAACTAGAAACAATATCAGTCGAATCAATCGAAAATATTATACTCACATTCATTTAGGAAAATCCCAGTCTAATAAGCCCTCGTGCAACAAAACATTACCATAGAGCCCAGGTGCAGAATTATATTCAGTGTTCTTCAACACAACGCCAGGCAATTGCAGTTATTCTGCAGTCATTTTTTCCGAATTTTGAAAACTGCAGTAAAATCCAAAACAGAATGAGCAGCAGAATTTGCGATTCTTTCTATAACTTTTGAAGTTTAATATTTTGTCATTGACATAGAAGGTGTGTTATTTATAATGTGTTTGTGGTAGTTTGGCCGGTGTAGGGTGAGAGGTTGTTCCGTAGATAGAAAAGAAATAAAGGTGTGACAGAGAGCGCGTTTTGTATTGCAGAACATCGTAACTTATGATTGACAATAAAAATTCGGCCAAACTTTTGATAAAATTAAGGAAAAAGTGTTCTGCAAAGACTTTGTTCAACGACGAACGTCGCAGTTTGAATCACTTTCAGCTCCTGGGCACAGAGCGACAAATCAAAAACCAGAGTACATCCCGAGTATATATTAGAAAGCTTTTCGTTGTCTGTATTTTTTTAACCATTGTTAGAAGTCCTACAAGATTCTATGATGTTATAAAGATGCATTTATTCTCGTTAACTTTATTACTTTTAAAGAGACGATTCAATATCCTTTATCTGAACTCCAAACTCTGAAACTATGATACCGTTTACAGCGATCCATGAAACGAACTTAGTATTTGTCTCACTTGTGTTGAATCTAATGATTCGCTTGTTGAGGATTAAGTAGTAATCCAACACATATTGGTTTCTTTGACCCTTTGAAAACTTTTCAGATTTTCAATTTTTCCTAGTTCCCGAAAACGTGGCCGCGGTAGCCCGGTTGGAATGTTTGGATCGGAAGGTTCCTGGGTTCGAATCCGGGTCCGGGCATGGATGTTTGTAAGTGTATGGTGTAGAGGCGACTGGTGCACCTAAAATCTGTCTTGGCCGAAAGTCCTCACGTCGGGTTGGTGTGGAAGTTTGGAGAGTGTGGTGCCAGCTCAGGTGTTGCTTCGTCATCTGACCGTGGTTCAAAATTACGAGGTGTTGTCCTTTGATCTTTCCCTTAAGGTACTGATCCCGGACCGTCGTCAATAGCCCGTTGTGTTGCTCTAGTACGATGTTAACTAAAATCGGGTAATGGTATTGGTAATTACCATTACCATTACCCGGTTGGAATGGTAGCGGATTAGCAAACGTAAGGCTGTGAGTTAGTAACTCGATTTAACCAAAGACCGTCGTGTTCATGGGGCAGGAGCACGTTAAATCTCTCGTGGCCTCAAATGTCCTCACGTTGGCATGGTGTGGAAGTTAGGAGAGTGGGGTGCGTGACCATGAACGAACCCGTCATATAACCGTTGATCGAAATTGAGAGGCGTCCTCCGAACTCTCCTTTCGGGATTGACCGCTGACCGTCGCCAATCGCACGTTGTGTTGCTCCAGTGCGAACTACCTATCTAATTACCCGAAAACTTTTCCTATGCCTGATGTTTCTCTTGGTGAATTGGATGCAAAGTTATTTTAAGGCAGGTAAGTATTTAATTAAAATCGCAGTTCAGTAACATGACGGTCTATTGGCGATGGTTTGGTGATTCTCGAAGGGAAAAATCCGAGGGCAATGTAATTTTAAACCACATCGGAGGACGAGTAACAGCTGTGCTGGCACCACACTCACCAAACTTCCAATCTGATGATATTTGAAGCCACTACAGATTTAATGTGCATCAGCATACGACGGTTTTGGTAGGACCAAATTTCGAACTCGCAACCTTCCAACTGCTACTCTTCAATTGAGTTGCCATACTCCTACACTTTGTTTTCAGTCGACCTATGGGATATTCAATTTTACGAGGGTCATACGGAAATTAATGCTCGTTTGAGCATGCCCGCCACAATGACAGTGTCAGGTGCATCGTTTAAGGTCTACCAGTTTTAGGGACTCTGTCAGCTGTCTACTGAATTACATCGCATTATAGCCACTGCGTGGGCAGAGTGGCTTTGGCCGCTACAGTTCTTTTCATGAGGACAGGTGTGACCACTGCTCGCTAACCCCCGGCGTTCGCTACGAATTCGCAAACCAAATGGGAATTCGTAGCCTATTGGATAATAGGGATGCGACATCAATAGCAAAACATCGATGTTTTGAAACATCGATGTTCAAAATTAAAACATCGATGTTGATAATACATCGACCCAAAAACATCGATGTTTTTTAAAATTCAGTGTATTTAAACTTGTTTCCCCATTTCTTAAAACTGGTTTAACAACTAGTGATGCGACATCGGCTCCAATACATCGATGTTCAAAATTAAAACATCGATGTTGATAATACATCGATGTTTTAATTTTGAAGATCAAGTAACTACAGTTGAAGGTATATGCATACCTTATCTAGGGATGCGACATCGATAGCAAAACATCGATGTTCAAAATTAAAACATCGATGTTGATAATACATCGACCCAAAAACATCGATGTTTTTAAAATTCAGTGTATTTAAACTTTTTTCCCCCAATTCTTAAAACTGGTTTACCAACTATTGATGCGACATCGACAGCTAAACATCGACGTTCAAAATTAAAACATCGATGTTGATAATACATCGACCCAAAAACATCGATGTTTTTTAAAATTCAGTGTATTTAAACTTGTTTCCCCATTTCTTAAAACTGGTTTAACAACTAGTGATGCGACATCGGCTCCAATACATCGATGTTTTTTTCTAAAACATCAATGTTTAGAAAACATCGACAACGATGTCGCATCCCTACTTTTCAGACCCTTCATCCTTGGCCACTTTAGTCTAAAAGTATGTTCAATTTGCTGATTATAAAAATTATGTTACTTGGTTATTTTAAAATTTTTTATAATTGTACTTTTTTCATTTAAAAATAAAACATCGACAACGTAAAAACATCGACAAGTATAAACATCAATGTTACAAAAACATCGACCCCAATACATTGATGTTAAATACATCGATGTTTTAAAAAAAACCGATGTTTTGAAAACATTGACATCGATGTCACATCCCTATTGGATAACAGCGATCATGGCTTTACCCGTGGTGTTGGTTTGATTCATAAAACAAATGGAAATTCGTAGCTTATTGGAATGAATTCTCTGCGAACAAACCAAATTATGAATATTATTATTGGTTTGTTTCGCAAACCAAATTATGAATATTACTATGGACTATGGTTTGCTTCACAAACCAACACCACGGGCAACGCCGTGATGGCCTTGTCATTGTCAAATGCGGCCAAATTCGATAACACCCCTCATGGCGTTGCCCGTGGTGTTGGTTTGCTTCGTTCCAATAGTCTACGAATTTCCAATTGGTTTGCTTCGAAAACCAAATTATGAATATTATGAACTATCGGTGTTACGTCACAATCTCTTACGAAAATATAAATATTTAACTCAAACATTACTTAATTAAAGAAAATCAAACGTATAAGGTTTTTAATAGATGGAAAAATTTCCGCAGATTTCCAATCAGTTGAAATTTTTATTCCATCTTTAACTATCGCTGAGATAGAAAAATGCACTGTGTGTGTGTGTGAAGAACGCCAGTTATAACTTTAATTATTTCTTTTGCTCCACTCGAATCCATTGCTCAGGAAATCAAAATGAACGAATCTCTAATCTCTATTCGCGGTGGCTAAATTTGTATTGGAAAAATATAAAAGTTACAATTTAAAAATTATTTATTTAAAGAAAATCATATTTTTAGGTATCTATTTGATGTGAAAATTTTCGCAGATTTCAATTCCGTTGTAATGTTTATTCTATCTTTAACGATCTCGGAGATGGAAAATAAACTGCGTAGCTCCAGTTAAATCTCTTTATTTGTTCGGTTCTTCGGCTAAAAGCGTTCAAACGGAAACATGGAAAAAATAAATTTAGAATATGTCATATCTTTAGGCTGTCGCCATTCTAAAGAAAACAATAATTACTAAAATGTCATTAAATTAATTTTAAAATGTTCTAGATTGAATTTTAAAATTCGGGCTTCGTACAAAAATTGCTAAAAATTCGGAGTACCAGTGTGCCGAATACCTTACTGTAAGTGACATAGATTCGTCAGTAACGTGCACATAACAAACAAACATGCATACAAACAAACACTTCCTTTTATAATGGTAGAGATAACGGTTATTGTTGTTTTGATAAGTGAACAAAATGTCCAAGAAAATCGAGCGTTCCGCTAAATGTGAAGTGAGATCTGTGATCTGATAGACTGAAAAAGTTCTCGGATGGTGTCCTGCGGAATATCTTGCCAAATTGTCTCCAACTGTCTAGCTAAATGGTCAACATTCCGGGATGGTTGCAATCTCCTTC
Source organism: Metellina segmentata (assembly GCA_947359465.1). Classification (NCBI taxonomy): domain Eukaryota; kingdom Metazoa; phylum Arthropoda; class Arachnida; order Araneae; family Tetragnathidae; genus Metellina; species Metellina segmentata. The sequence continues at coordinate 52,312,101 of OX375884.1, read as the reverse complement.
CCATAACGTCCGAAATCTGCTCTATGGGAGAGAGATCAGGAAATCCAGCTGGCCAAGGAAGTATTGGGAAAGCTTGAATGCAGTTCATAGCAACACGTACCGTGTGCGGCCGGGCATTATCTTATTGAAAAGTAAGGCCGAGTGTCGCAAAAGGAACGGTAACACAACCGGTCGTAAAATGTCGTCTAAGGAACGCTGTGCTGTAAGTGTGTTTGAAATGACTACTAAAGGGTTCCGGCTATGAAAGGTGATGGCACCCCAGACCAAAACGCCCTATTATGGGCATGCCCTGGACGTCTCCAGAAATGTCTGCGATTGTCGTCCAGACACAGTTGGAAATGGGACTCGTCACTAAAGACTATACGTCCCCAGTCAGCACCGTTGCAAGTTGATCGAGCCTGGAACAGATCCTGGACAACTCCTTGGTGCGACGATTTTTTTTGTTACAGAGTATATGTTTATATACACTATATGGACAAAAGTATTTGGACACTGCATGTTTTTCAAAAGAAGAGCTTTATTATTATATTTTAAAAGGGCTCGGCCCTCCTTTTACTTCTACTACAGCTGCAACACGTCGAGACATAATTTCACTAGTTCTCTGTAAGACTTGGGAGGAATAGCTAGCCATGCCTCTTGCAAGGCTGTGAGAAGAGCTGTCAACATACGAGTGGCGCTTCCGTTTGTCCCACAAGTGCTCGATCGGATTGAGATCGGAGGTTGGAACAGGCCAGTCAAGCAAATTCAGATCATTTTCAGGAAACTAGTTCAGCACACGTTTTGCAGTATGACATGGAGAAAACAACCATCATCGCCGTAGTATTGCCATAGTGTAGGCAAGGCCGAATGATCCAGAATGTCGAGGTACACGTCAGCGTGCATGGTACCAGGTACATAAAGCAATGGGCCGAGTCCTAACCAGGAAAAACAACCCCACACAAAGATGGTTCCTCCTCCAAATTTCTGCAGTGTCCGAATACTTTGTCTGTATAGAGTAGATACTAATACTATTATGCGATTCAGTAATACTATTTTGCAATTCAGTTGCTGAATCGAAAGAACCAATAGCTAGGTTTTGTCGTAAAGATTGTATGTGCAATGCGGGTCAGGTGAGTTGATTTTCACATTTGTATATTTAACACTCACATGCTCCACGCAAATACGATACACTTGTTTTATAAATCGAAATAAATCGCAAAGCGATACTGAAATCTGTTTTTATAATAATTTCAAATACGATAAATCTTAAAGCTATGCAAAACATTCGCGTCAACATTTTAAATAAGCCTGGAAATTGAGTTGCATGTAAAATATTTACGGCAGTGGTCGGAAATAACAGTACCATACAGAGGTCGTTTTTAAACAAATTCCAACTCCTCACTTCCCACTTGATATAACCATCACTAGAACCGAGTCTGATCTCTGCGAAATACGAAAAGTAGTTTTAAGAACGGTCAAATTAATATGTATTTATGAAATCTATTTGAGATACGAGCAAATGGACTGGACTTCATTACAAAACGGATCGATTTAATTCACAGCATTCGCATGAAACGTATTATACAGTGGCAGTTAAGGCGTCGTGAACTGTAGTTATATTTAATTTGCATGTCTGAGTGCATGCTATTTATTTATTTTTCTTCAGTTTTCACTAGAGAAATTACCCTTCCGCGATTCATCACTCGTACTTATTCTGTTATATTAAAATTTATACCTACCTCGTTATTCTTATACATTCCCTGAAGTCTTATTAGTAATATCTTATTAGTGGTGACTTGGCAGAACATTATATTATTATACTAAGACACACACAGCTAAATTTTAATATTATTTCTATTTATAGGTAATAGTAATGTCCTTCGGCGAGACATTTGGATTTTCTCAGACAGTCGCAGAGCTGTCCAACACTTGAGAGGTTGGAGGAGAATTAACGACCAGACAAGCATTGACATTATACATAAACTTAAGTCCCTATCTTTCCGGAATGAGATCCATATCCAGTGGGTACCTGTGGTATCTGTGGTATCCAGTGGTATCCTGCTCATGTTGACCTGTACGGAAACGAAATTGCTGACAGCCAGGCAAAGGAGGGAACAAGTACCAATGGCGACATCTCGGGCGTCCTCACGTACCAAGAGCTAGCCACCATAAGAAAAATTGCTCTCAACAACGACTGGAAAGCACCTCCATCACATGACTGGTACCATGAAGACCATCCAGGGGCTGTTCTGGAGGTTGATGGAGATAGAGCAATGCAGACTGCCATTACTAGACTTATTAGCGGCCACATTAAGTCTCTCTACTATGACCAGGGACGTAAGACTTTTTTACTGTGTAGAAAATGCAGTTTGGCTCCGACCTCCCCCAGTCACCTTCTTGCTTGTATGGGGATGGTCAAGACTGATTTGAAAGTGATACCTGTCCAAGTTATGGACTTTTTGAGGGTGTACGATCTTCTGGACTTGATCTAGTTGATCTAGACCAAGGAGAATTAGTAACAACAGCAACAGCAGTAATGTTTAATTAAAGTAATACTAGAGCACCATAACGGGCATTAACGGTCCGGGATCAATCCCCTAAGGGAATGATTCGAGAACAACACAACATAATTTTGAATCACGGTCAGGTGACGAGGCAACACTTGAACTGGCAACAAACTGACAAAACTTCCATACCAACCCAAAGTGAGGACTTTCGGCCTCGACAGATTTTGAGGTGCAGCAGTCGCCTCTACACAATACGCTTACAAACATTCATGCACTTATTTGGATTCGAACCAGGAACCTTTTGATCTGGAGGCTAACACTTCAACCAGGTTAGTCGGCTGTATAGAAGTAATATTAAAAATGAGTAGTGTTGTAGTATGTAGAAGTAATATTAAAAATAAGTAGTGTCTTAGTACGTAGAAGTAATATTAAAAATTAGTAGTGTCAGTACATAGAAGTAATATAAAATATTAGTAATGTCGAAAAATAGATACTTTATTTATTCCCATAAGACAGACTATTTTATGTAGTATTAAGACTGAAGAGTTTATGAGACGATCAGAATACTTTAAGTGCCATTCAATATACAATTTTAATAGGTAGGTAGACACTTAACGGTCGTGCTGGAGACACGGCGGGCAATTGGCGGTGGTCCAGGATCAAGATGATGACGAGGACACCTGAGCTGGCACTTCACTCTCCAAACTTCTACACCAAGCCAACTTGAGGACATTTGAGGCCACGAAAGATTTAACTTACACCAGGCTCCATGTACACGATGGATGGACCAAGTTCGAACTCGCAACCCTCCGGTTGCTACTCCGCTGTTCTTCCGACTGGGCTAACGGAGCCCCAAAATGTTACTAGGAGTATGGTATATACAAATCAAAATTTCAGAATTAACAATATCGCAATTAGATTTTAATACAGGTTCTGAACTTAAATATTCAATACTATAATTGTTGTAAAGCAACTCAAAATTAAGATAGCCAGATTTCCACACCAACCTGAGGACATTTCAGGTCACGACAGATTTAACATACACCAGCCACCGTGTATACGACGGTTTTTGGAAATACCGATTTTTGTACTCTTTACCCAAGTGAACACTATTGTCTTTGGTAGGACCGAGTTTCGAAGTCGCAACCCCTGTCAACACGATTGTCTTAGATAGGACCTAGTTTCGAAGTCGCAACCCCATCTACACGATAGTCTATGGTAGGACCAAGTTTCGAAATCGCAACCCCCGACTACACGATACTCTTTGCTAGGACCGAGTTTCGAAATCGAAACCCACATCTACACGATAGTCTTTGGTAGGACCGACTTTCGAACTTACAACCCCCATCTACACGATAGTCATTGGTAAGACTGTTTCGAAGTCGCAACTCCCGTCTACACGATAGTCTTCTGTAGGACCGAGTTTCGAACTCCCAACCCACGTCTACACGATAGTCTTTGGTAGGACCGAGTTTCGAACTCACAATCCCCGTCTACACGACAGTCTTCGGTAGGACCGAGTTTCGAACCCTCAACCCCCGTCTACACGAAAGTCTTTTATAGGACCGAGTTTCAAAGTCGCAATTTCCGTCTACCCGATAGTCTTTGGTAAGACTGTTTCGAAGTCGCAACTCCAGTCTACACTATAGTTTTTGGTAGGACCAAGTTTAGAAGTCGCAACCCCCGACTACACGATACTCTTTGCTAGGACCGAGTTTCGAAACCGTAACCCACGTCTACACGATGGTCTTTGGTAGGACCGACTTTCGAACTTGTAACCCCTGTCTACACGATAGTCTTTGGTAAGACTGTTTCGAAGTCACAGCTCCCGTCTACACGATAGTCTTTTGTAGGACCGAGTTTCGAACTCCCAACCCACGTCTACACGATAGTCTTTGGTAGGACCGAGTTTCGAACTCACAACCCCCGTCTACACGATAGTCTTCGGTAGGACCGAGTTTCGAACCCTCAACCCCCGTCTACACGAAAGTCTCTTATAGGACCGAGTTTCAAAGTCGCAATTCCCGTCTACCCTATAGTGTTTGGTAGGACCGTTTCGAAGTCGTAACCCCCGTCTACACTATAGTCTTTGGAAGTACCGAGTTTTGAACTCGCAACCCCCGACTACACGATACTCTTTGCTAGGACCGAGTTTCGAAATCGCAACCCACGTCTACACGATAGTCTTTGGTAGGACCGAGTTTCGAACTCACAACCCCCGTCTACACGATAGTCTTCGGTAGGACCGAGTTTCGAACCCTCAACCCCCGTCTACACGAAAGTCTCTTATAGGACCGAGTTTCAAAGTCGCAATTCCCGTCTACCCTATAGTGTTTGGTAGGACCGTTTCGAAGTCGTAACCCCCGTCTACACTATAGTCTTTGGAAGTACCGAGTTTCGAACTCACAACCCCCGTCTACACGATAGTCTTCGGTAGGACCGAGTTTCGAACCCTCAACCCCCGTCTACACGAAAGTCTTTTATAGGACCGAGTTTCAAAGTCGCAACCCCCGTCTACTCGATAGTGTTTGGTAGGAACGTGTTTCGAAGTGGCAACCTTCAGGTTGCTAATCCGTCGCTCTTCCAACAACGCTTCCGGAATCCCAATGCTTTTCTAGTTTCTTTATGTATATTATATATTATGTAGTTTTAGTAGTTTGTTGATGATTGACAAATGCAAATCAAATTCCAGAATTTACACAATCGTTATTAATTTTTTTGCAGATTTTGAATTTAAAGAATCATTACTATAATTGTTGAAAGGCAAATGAAAATTAAGGTATGTAGGTAAGTATTTTAATTAACGTCGCACTGGAGCAACACAACGGGCTATTGACGACGGTCCGGGATAAACCCGAAGGATTTAACGTACACGAGCCTCCTTTGTGCACTGAGGCCTTTGGTTGGATTGGAACTCGCAACCCTCAGGTTGCTAATCCGTCGCTCTTCCAACTGGGCCTCCGAGGACCAAGTGGAAATTAAGAGAGTTTTGTAGAGTTGGACTTTGAGTTGTGTATCAAAACTTTGTAACATGTATTTAATTATTGAGCTTTTGGTATTGTTTCAGAATTGTATAGGTTTATCTCGGAATGAATCCGAACTTTTTTGAATCACACTACTCTTTGAGAACATTGCAACTCACGAAAAATTAGGACCGAGTTTCGAACCCTCAACCCCCGTCTACACGAAAGTCTTTTATAGGACCGAGTTTCAAAGTCGCAATTCCCGTCTACCCGATAGTGTTTGGTAGGACCGTTTAAGTTTTAAGAGAGTTTTGTAGAGTTGGACTCTCTTTTTAAGTTGTATCAAAACTTTGTAACATGTATTTAATTATTGAGCTTTTGGTATTGTTTCAGAATTGTATATGTTTATCTCGGAATTAATTCGAACTTTTTTGAATCGCAATACTCTTTGAGAACATTGCAACTCACGAAAAATTACTGCAATCGGAATGAAATCCATACCTCTTATTGCCGTTATTACTGTACACTCGTCAAAATTGCATAATTTACATCACAGAACAAAACGGAATGTAGCATTCGTTTTGGGGAATTATGTTTTCTACAAATATCAAAATTTGTCTAAGGGGTCGTCTTCATATTAAATCGGGTGATTGCTCCGATAATTTCAATAGGAACCCTCATCTTTTATCACAAATTTGGATTCTACACACAATTTCAGGCGGATTTGATAAAACAATTATGTAAGAGGCTTAAAATTGACCGAGAAAAATTCATAAAAACCATTGATGGAGCTCGTAAATATTCGAAGTTAAATCAAATTATCAATATTTATAAAGACGTATAGTGGCCGTCGCAGTCAATAACCTGTTGCAGGCGTTTTGGTATGGAGTCCATTAAGATGGTGACTAAGTCAGAATCCATTCTGATTGAATCCCAGGATCTGTTGACAGAAATTTCTGTTTTCACTTTGTGAACAATCCCCAATAACGATAATAATCTTCGAATTTTGCAAATAGTCTCACTACGCTACTAATTATACACGTAATGAGCTTTAATTTGGAATTCCGATGTTTCAGTAACAGTTGAATCACATGGTGTCAAAATTTGTCCAAGTTTCTATACATAATTATTACGAATATTAATTTCATAACTAATAAAAAAATAGTAAATTTAGTTTGATAGTTAAAATGTTTGTAGATTGTGTTTGGGTTTTGGGGTACCAAAGAATGAAAAAAAATTTCCACAAAAATTAATGTTTGCAGCAAATATAACAAAAAATATGAAACACCAATTTAACATTAGGATATCTAATTATCAAACACCTACAAATCTGTGCAAAATCCAATAAAATTGATGAACTTTTTTCTTTACGCCTGAAATTGTGTGTAGAATCCAAATTTGTGATAAAATATGGTGGCTCGTATTGAAATTATCGGATAAAGGACCCATTTTAATATTAAGACGGCCCCTTAGACAAATTTTAAGTATTGATATTTGTAGAAAACTTTAATCCCCATCGATTCCTACCATCCGTTTTGTTCTGCGATGTAAATTAAGGAATTGCATGAGTCGTTTTTTTTTGACGGGTGTACATAAACTATTGAAATTTTAGAACAATACACACACAACAATTATGGTGTGAAAAAAATTGATATGCTGTGACGCCTCAACGAGCTGTTATACGTTATGGCACGGCATATAAGAGACTTCAGATTATTCCTAAGAAATTGCTCTCCATGATGCTTGCCAGGTTAGTTAGGTAGTTAATTAACGTCTCACTGGAACAACACAAGGATCTATTGGTGACTGTCCGGGATCGATCCCGAAGGGAAAGAACCGAGAACAACACAACGTAATTTTGAATCACGGTCAGAGGACAAGGTAAACACATGAGCTGGCTCCTCACTCGCCAAACTTACACAAGGCGCCAACGTCAGGATATTTGAGGCCACGACAAATTTAACATACCATCTCTCTGTACACGACGGTCTTTGGCTGGACCGAGTTTTGAACTCGCAACTCTCCGATTGCTAATACATTGCTAAAGGAGAATCCAGAGTTCATTAGTAAGTCCTGTAAACTAAATTAACCACATTTTGATTATCTGTCATTGGACATTGAAGATCAAGTAACTACAGTTGAAGGTATATGCATACCTGATCTAGGGATGCGACATCGATAGCAAACCATCGATGTTCAAAATTAAAACATCGATGTTGATAATACATCGACCCCAAAACATCGATGTTTTTAAAATTCAGTGTATTTAAACTTTTTTCCCCCAATTCTTAAAACTGGTTTACCAACTATTGATGCGACATCGACAGCAAAACATCGACGTTCAAAATTAAAACATCGATGTTGATAATACATCGCCCCCAAACCATCGATGTTTTTAAAATTCAGTGTATTTAAACTTGTTTCCCCATTTCTTAAAACTGGTTTAGCAACTAGTGACGCGACATCGGCTCCAATACATCGATGTTTTTTTCTAAAACATCAATGTTTAGAAAACATCGACATCGATGTCGCATCCCTACTTTTCAGACCCTTCATCCTTGGTCACTTTTTTCTAAAAGTATGTTCAAATTGCTGGTTATAAAAATTATGCTACTTGGCTATTTTTAAAATTTTTATGACGGTACTTTTTTCATTTAAAAATAAACATCGACAAGTATAAACATCGATGTTATCAAAACATCGACCCCAATACATCAATGTTAAATACATCGATGTTTTTTAAAAAACATAGATGTTTTGAAAACATCAATGTTTTGAAAACATCGACATCGATGTCGCATCCCTAACCTGATCTGGAAAACAATGATACTTTGTCCTCATTGAAAAAAACCAAGCTTTCTAAAACAGAATATGATACCCTGTCTGTGTCTTGGTACTTAACTTGCGCTTTTTTCTTATTTCATCAACATTCTTGCTCCAGTGTGTTAGAGAAATAACTTTCTCTAGTCTATGCAGTGTTAAAATACTAGCATGGGTGAATGTTCACGATAACATTCACTTTGTATTGGTAGGAATTAAAATAAGTTGAAACAATTGGAAAAATATTCAACCTAGTAAAAAGCTTATCTAACAACTTTTCTTATTTCACCAACATTCCTGTCGTTTAGAAAAATAATATTTTCTAGTCTAGTCCATTTTTAATTAGAAGTTAAAATACTCGCATTGGGAACGCAATATATATAGCTTTTTTATTGATGAGAATTTATTTAAGTTGAAACAATCCTAAAGTATGCTCCAACAAAAAAAACTAATTGAAACCTTTTCTTATGTCAACAACATTTTTATTTATATCTGTCTGTTAGAAAAAAATCATATTTCCTAGTCTAGTCCAGTGTTAATAGATGTTAAAATACTAGCATTACATTGTTTATTATATCCTTAGTTTCATATTGATAGGAATGTATATAAGTTGAAGCACGCTAAGAAATATATACATACACAACACAAAACAATTTAGAGCTTTTTAAATGCGGTAATATTTTTCCGCACGGTATGCTAAAAATAGAATAAAAGCGTGGGCCGATTCAAAATGAGTCGTATTGTTGATAAAGTTCATTTTACACTCGATAGAATCCCATTCCAAATTAAATTACCTTAGAATTAGATACACTACGGATTTATTTTGAGATCCTCAGTTCTTCATGTCATAGCAACCACATTTCGATAAAACATTCATATTAAATTTACTTCTTGTTAAGGTATAAATTCTTTTCACTTCCACATGTTTCGCATAATTTTTGCGTTACATTTGTTGCGCTTTTCAAACATTAGATTCTTTTCATTAAGTATCAGTTTTCATGTAGGTTGCGCTTACAAAAACGCCTCGTATTTTGACACGTTTAACGCAAAGTTTTCATCAAAATATGGTAATTGAAATAAGATTGGAGATCGAAATATCAGTTTTATTGTAAATTTAATGAGATTAGAGCAAAACTTCTTGCATTTCTTAGGTATATTTCATTCAGGTATTTTTCAACGATAATTTTAAAATAGCGATACGTTGAGCTACGTTTCCGTCAGTTTTTAATATGCGGCAGAGAAAAGTTTTGACGTCCTTTATCAATTTACAGAGTCATATGTAAGGAAAAAATATCAGGAAACATTGTCCGATAAGACGCTTTCGTCGCACTAATTTTTTTTTTATACGTATCAACACCCGCAAATGTAAATGAGAAATTCATACAGAGTTTGCCTGCGTATTTGATGCCTTCAATATTTCCTAATGAAATGTCTTTTTCTGGAGATTTGTGGGTCCCGCTTGTGGTACAGTCACGGGATGCATTCATTGAACATTGGAATCTCAAAAACACGTCTTTCACATTGTGACAGAGATAATCTTGTTAACAAGAGTTCCTTAGCTGCAGCTATTTAAGAAAGAAGCAGCAATTTTCAAAAGAAATGTATATTTTTCTGGGGATTTGTTGGTTGTGCTTACGGGGTGTATTCACGGAATACATTCATTGGACATTGGGATATTAAAAACATATTTTTCACAGCGTGACCTGGATAATCTTGTTAACCAAAGTTTCTTAGCTGCCGCTTTTTAAGATCCGAACAAAATAGGCTCGTGAATTGTATTCAAAATCCTATTAGTGCTCGTGTATCTTTGAAATATATTTATGGAGTCATAATGCAGAAACAAGTTTCCATAAATTTGTTTTATTCACCCGCATGCAGCAAAAGTCATTTTATATACTTCTGCCCGATACAATTAAGGTAATAGGACGTAGTATCACTTAGAGTTTAAAGCAAAATATGTAATTGAATAAGAAAAAACAGTTGAAACTTTAATTGCATTAACGCTCAAGCTTAAGAATACTTGATTCAAAGTGTTTCTTTTGAAATTTTTACTTAAAAAAGATAATTTCAAACGAAAATATACTGAGATATTAAGGGAGATTTAACAAATGAATTGTGTTTTTTGTATAAAACGTCTGGAACTGATTAATTTACAAGGGAGTATATTTATATATCCCTTAAAAACATTAATTAAAAATACCACAAAATAAAAAATTAGTTAAAGTGTTTTCATGAAACCTTTAATCTCATTATTAATGGATAAATATATGGCAATCACAAAAATAGACTTGCTACACCTAAAATATATAGCGCACATAGGAAAAATCTTTTGAAATTGTCACAATGAACGTCATACAGTTCGAGTTTGTTAATGAAAGTCGTTAGGGCGTGTTAATTGTCTTGAGTGCTTTGCACATAGAGAACTACAGAAGTACAGTTAACAATGGTAAGCTTTTTACCTGCCCAAGATCATGTGATCAAAGCTAGTACTAACGTCACCTATAGACTACTTTAGTCTGTCGGGTGGAATCAAACGTTCATAATCTGATTGGTCCACATCCATTGATTGGGAGATGACTCTCCTGCATCATCGGACAGCGCGACATTAGTAGTAACCATTTTTGTCACAACTCTCTATGGAAATAAGCATTCGCACATCTACATTTCATAAAATTCTCAAACATTAATTCATGATCAGACAGAACGACTTCAGTAGTAACCATTTTTGTCGCCACTATATGGAAATGAGCACTCACACATCTACTCTTTCATAAAATTCTCAAACATTAATTCATGATCGGACAGCACGTCTTTAGTAGTAACCATTTTTGTCGCCACTCTATGGAAATAAGCACTCGTACATCTACATTTCATAAAATTCTCAAACATTAATTCATGATCGGACAGCACGACTTTAGTAGTAACCATTTTTGTCGCCACTCTATGGAAATAAGCACTCGCACATCTACATTTCATAAAATTTTCAAACATTAATTCATGATCGGACAGCACGACTTTAGTAGTAACCATTTTTGTCGCCACTCTATGGAAATGAGCACTCGCACATCTACTCTTTCATAAAATTCTCAAACATTAATTCATGATAGGACAGCACGACTTTAGTAGTAACCATTTTTGTCGCTAGTCTATGGAAATGAGCACTCACACATCTACCCTTTCAATAAATTCTCAAACATTAATTCATGATCGGACAGCACGACTTTAGTAGTAACCATTTTTGTCTCCACTCTATGGAAATGAGCACTCGCACATCTACCCTTTCATAAAATTCTCAAACATTAATTCATGATAGGACAGCACGACTTCAGTAGTAACCATTTTTGTCGCCACTCTATGGAAATGAGCACTCGCACATCTACTCTTTCATAAAATTCTCAAACATTAATTCATGATCGGACAGCACGTCTTTAGTAGTAACCATTTTTGTCGCCACTCTATGGAAATAAGCACTCGCACATCTACATTTCATAAAATTCTCAAACATTAATTCATGATCGGACAGCACGACTTTAGTAGTAACCATTTTTGTCGCCACTCTATGGAAATGAGCACTCGCACATCTACCCTTTCATAAAATTCTCAAACATTAATTCATGATCGGACAGCACGACTTCAGTAGTAACCATTTTTGTCGCCACTCTATGGAAATGAGCACTCACACATCTACCCTTTCATAAAATTCTCAAACATTAATTCATGATCGGACAGCACGACTTTAGTAGTAACCATTTTTGTCGCCACTCTATGGAAATGAGCACTCGCACATCTACCCTTTCATAAAATTCTCAAACATTAATTCATGATCGGACAGCACGACTTTAGTAGTAACCATTTTTGTCGCCACTCTATGGAAATGAGCACTCGCACATCTACTCTTTCATAAAATTCTCAAACATTTATTCATGATCGGACTGCACGACTTGAGTAGTAACCATTTTTGTCGCTACTCTATGGAAATGAGCACTCGCGCATGTATACTTTCATAAAATTCTCAAACATTAATTCATGATAGGACAGCACGACTTTAGTAGTAACCATTTTTGTCGCCACTCTATGGAAATGAGCACTCGCTCATCTACCCTTTCATAAGATGTTTTATCGTCAAACGAAGTGATCTCAATTGGCAAACCAAGTCAACTTTTTCACAGATCAGTCACTTGACTGCTAGTCGGCATGTTAGTCACAGTTTTCGAAGCCCCTCTCAATAAAAATGATCACTATTTATACTTCACGTCTATGACTTTGCATTGAATTACGTCGTGGTTGTGTTTTCATTCTAGTTTTGATTAAAGTTACAATAACCTTTGTTTATTATTATTTCGATTCCATTAATATACTAGCCTAATTCCTGTCATACCAATTAACTTTAAAATAAAGTTCAAATCTTGGACCGTTTTATAAACAACGACATTTTTGTTGGTCTGTCAATAGTCAACTATTGTCTAAGGTAATTAGGTAAATTTAGTTAACGTCGTTCTTGAGCAATACAACGGGCTATTGACGACGGTCCGGGATCAATCCCTTAAGGGAAAGATCCGAGGACAACACCTCGTAATTTTAAACCACGGTCAGATGACGAAGCAACACCTGAGCTGGCACCCCACTCTCCAAACTTCCACACCAACCCAACGTGAAGACTTTCTGCCACGACAGATTTAAGGTGCACCAGCCGCCTCTACACCATACGCTTACAAACATCCATGCCCGGACCCGGATTCGAACCAGGAACCTTCCGATCTAGAAACTATTGGCTAAGAGAATCATGCCTTGGTTGTGACGTCATAATGGTACCGTCCATTATCTTGAAATACAGTTAGTATTATTTCTTTTTAACCATTAAAACTAAAGCATTTCCAGCAAAATTATAACCTCACCTCTTTGCAGTGATTTTACTATTTCGATTTCATTAACACCAGCCTACCGATTAACTTTGAAGAAGTTCAAAGCATTCGGCTGAATGAGATCATTTTGGAAGCAGTCTGTCGGTCGTTTGCAAGTCAACTATTGGCTAAAAAATCAATCCATTGGTGGTTACGTCACAACTGTACCGCGCGTCCATTCTCCCCTTTAAGAACAATTTAAATTATTCCATTTTCATCCATTAAAACTGAAACGATGCAAACAAAAATCTAACTTTTTAGTCGCGATTTTTCTATTTCTATGTCATTGAAACCAGCCTAAGACTGGAAATACCGATTAACTTTAACGTTCGAATCATCAGACTGAATGAGAACGTTTTGTAAACAATGATATTTTAGTTGGTCTTTCGCTAGTCAACTATTGGCTGAGAGAATCAATCTCTTGGTTGTGACGTCACAACTATATCGTCCATTATCTTGAAATGCGATCGGTATCCTTCCCTTTTCAACCATGAAAACTGAAACAATGCATTTAAATATAACCTTTTTGTAGTGATTTTTCCACTTCGATTTCATTAATACCAGCCTAATACCTAGCTTGTCGATTAACTTAAAAAAAGTTCAAAGCATTAGGCTCAATGAGACAGTTTAGTGAGCAGTGACATTTCTGTTGGTCTTTTGCTAGTCAACTATTGGCTAAAGAATCAATCTCTTGGTTGTGACGTCATAACCGTACTGTCCATTACCTTGAAATACAGTTTTTGGTACTCACGTTTCCAGTATTAAAACTGAAACAATGCAAGCAAAAATAAAACCTTTTCCTGTGACATTTTCACTTTAACTTCATTAATACCAGCCCAAGAACTGGTTTGGCGATTAACTTAAAAAAAGAATAAAAGCATATTAGACTGAATGAGATCGATTAGTAAGCAGCGATATTTCTGTTGGATTTTTTTGCTAATTAACTATTTTGGCTAAGGAATTAATCCCTTGGTGATGACGTCATAACTGTACTGTCTATTCTCTTGAAATACAGTTGATATTATTCCCTTTTCAACCATTAAAACTGAATCAAGGAAGCAAAAATTATTTTTTAATGATTTGACACTATTAAATAGAAAGCAAATAAATGGTCTTTTGTAAGTAGCTTTTCTTATTGGATGACGTTAAACCTCGCAGATTTAGAAAACGGTATAAAAAATCCATGACTACATCAAACAAAACACACATCAGCATAAGATATACGACTGTCGGCAGATGTTTGTTGCTATGAGCGGAATAAAAATAAAGGGAAAGAAATAGGCCGCGGCCTATTTTCAGTAATTTGTATTGATATTGAGCAAGTGAATGTTTCTAGAGTATATCGATTTGCTGTTAATACACAAATACCTTAATAGGTTTTCAACGATGCATCGCTGTTTCCACATTAAAACATTTAAAACCCCACTAAAAGTTAGATAGTAATGAAAAAACCTTTTAGCTGTAAAAAAAAAAAAAATTGACCCCCCCCCCCATTATCGATTCAGATGTCCCAAATAACGAAATCACGGATTTAATTAATAAAAAAACACAACAGGCAAGGATACAAATATTGTTGCAATCGAGCTCACTTTTGTTGCAAATGCAATACATCAATAAATATTAAATGTTTCTAAGTCGGATCGTAGGAATTAATCTATATAAAATAATGCTGCATTTTGAAATATTTTTAGCACATAAAAATATTTTTTGTAAGCATATTCACTCTTTCAGTTTTCAGTAACATAACTTTGGCTTGTAGGAGAAACTCCTTAACTGACAAAATAAAAATTTAACTGTACATCTTTTTAAAGTTTTTAGTCACAATTATAAGCATTTTGATAGTGTTACATATTTTTCAAACAGATTGCAATATGACGATGTATTTCTCATCGTCATGGAAAGAAGCATGTGGTGTGTCCTTAAAAATTTCAGTTAAAAAGTTTCTGCTCTAACCGACGGTAAACACTACACCAAATGCAATAAACTTTATTAGGTTGAAATATGACCTACAGGTAATAGATTAAAATTTTGAAATCTCCAAGTTTGAATATGCATCACAAAACGGAGATTTCTTTAAAGTGTTTTATACGGATTAGAAGGGACGGTAATTTTTAATAACATGACGGCGAAAGAAAACCTTAAACATGTTAAAATGGAATAGAGTTGGTTGTAGAATTGTTGTAGTTGTAATGTATTTTTGTTATATAAATGTATATATAAAATGTTTGATTTATAAATCGAAATAATTTTGATTAAAGTAGAT
The DNA here is from genome assembly GCA_947359465.1 of Metellina segmentata. Taxonomy (NCBI): domain Eukaryota; kingdom Metazoa; phylum Arthropoda; class Arachnida; order Araneae; family Tetragnathidae; genus Metellina; species Metellina segmentata. The sequence continues at coordinate 52,296,668 of OX375884.1, read as the reverse complement.
TTTTAATTATGAAAATTAAAAATAAAAGCACTCATTTTGAAAGTAGTAAAATGTACAAAATTACAATGGTTTGATGTCAATTGTGTTTTTCATTCTGATACTTAACATTAAGTAATTTCCTAAACACAGATAAGGTAAAAAATCAATTTTATGTTTGAGAATTAAGTATTTTTTTATATCGACTACTTCATTCTGTATGTTTCAGTAGTGGTAATGTTAATTTTAGTTAACGTCGTACTAGAGCAACACTACGGGCTATTCACGACCTGTATGTTTCAGATTCAGGATATAATATAAATTATAAATTAGATTTTGTTCTGTAAACATCTTGTAGGAATGGAGTGAATAGTTTCTCTTAACAAAATGACTATCGTCTTTCAATGAGATCAATTCACTTCAATTAAATCCCAAATATTTCCTCCTTGAATCTGTTAACCCTCCAAGAAGCTTAGACGAGATATCTCGTACATCAAGATCTGCCGATTATTGTATGATGACGATATATTTCGTTCATCAGATCTGGTCAATTTTGCCAATGGATACCTCGTAGACGACCAAGAAGGTCAATAATTATTGTATTCCTTAATTTATTTAAGCTTTATATAATAAGCACATTGAGGTAATGGTAATGGTAATATTTTAATTAACGTCTTACTAGAGCAACACAACGGGCTATTGACGACGGTCCGGGATCAATCCTTTAAAGGAAAAATCCGAGGACAACACCTCGTAATTTTGAACCACGTTAAGCACATTGGGGATATAAAATGTACTTTTCAGTTGTGATTTGGATATTAGCAGTTGTACCTTTTTCTTTTTATACTCAAAATCTATTTTTCAAAGGAAAGACATGATTTTGACTAGCTTATTGTCGATTTCTGCATTGGCTCGAGCGGTTTATTAGATGTGTGGGCGGCAGATGTATTTACTTCTATCTTTGAGATGCTTCTTAAGTTATTCTAAGAGGAGATTTCTTTTTCGGCTTATAAATCCGACTCTGATTTCAGGGAGGTTATGTCCTTTGGGCGCTGGGACAAATTAATTCAGAATGCTTTCTCATTCAACGCTGAAAATTCCCCATAGATTAATGCACTTACTTCCCGAACAGAACTTAAATCTGGAGATAAGTTTCCACTTAAGGGACCACAACACTCAAGAAACCAATACTACTGTAAGAAGTCGTGCAAGATGTGGGTTCTTAAGGTTTTTTATCAGTTTTCTGATAGGAATATCCCTCCGAGATTTCTAGGTAGTGAAGTTTTCCTTTCGCCTACAACACACGTAATAAGTAAATAACTTCATTGGTTGAAACAATCGTCAAAACAGAGGTAGTTACTTAACATCACACTGGAGCAACACAATGATCTATTGGCGACAGTCCAGGATATATTTCTAAACGAAAGATCCAAGGACAACGTTTCGTAACTTTAAGCTACGGTTGGTTGACTACATTAACACTTGAACTGGCACACCAATTTCCAAACTTCCACACCACACCACCGTGAGGACATTTGAGGCCACTACGGATTTTGCGTGAACCAGCCCCTATATACTCGATGGTTTTAGGCTGGACCAAGTTTCGAATTCGCCACTCTTCACTTGCTAATTCGTTGTTCTTCCAACCTGGCCACTGCGGCCAGAAATATTCCTAGGTGATTTTTTAATTAAAGTCGTACTACAGTAATACAAAGGGCTATTGTCGAAGATCCGGGATCAATCCCCTAGGGAAAAGATCCAAGGACAACACCACGTAATTTTGTCAGATGACGAGACAACACCTGAGCTGGCAGCCCACTCTCCAAAATTCCAAACCAACCCAAAGTGAGGACTTTCGGACACGACAGATTTGAGGTGCACCCCAGCCGCCTCTACAACATACGCTTACAAACATCCATACACAGACACGGATTCAAACCAGGAACCTTCAAATCTAGAGGCTAACATTGTAACCACCAGACCGGTTGGTCAAATAATCCTAGAAAAGTCGAGCCACGAAGGCTCAAGATTCCAACGCTTGCGAAATAATATGAGTGTTAACGCTCTTAGTGGTTTCGACGATATATCTAGTGCTTCAAGATATGGGCAGCTTTGATTATGATTAGATCATCAGTACTGGAAAAATTAAATATAGAGGGTGTCAAAAAATATTTATATTTATTAGCTGGAAAAACGCTGGATTTTATTTTTGTTGCAGGTTTGATGGCTGAGAAATAATGCCCAATCCAGATTAAGTTTTGGAGAAAGAATGCTTGTGTTAAAGCGCCACTGAAGTGCAAAAAACGATATCAGAAAAAAATTCACACTGATTAGAGATATGTTTGAAGTAGATGGAACTGAGCCGCGGTAGCTCAGTCAGTAGAGCGTCGGGCTCGCATCAGAAGGGTTGTGGTTTCTGTCCTCGGCGGAGCCTGCAATTCTGATGATTGCGAGATCGGCGCTTCGACCTGGCTAAAGACCGTCGTGTTCACTAATGGTGACTGGGGCACGTTAAATAGGTCGTGGTCACAATGTCCCCCATGTTCCCATACCAAATCAATACCTCTGGTGGTACCTGATCAGGGGGTTATCGGCCTCTGATTGGGATCTAAATAACGATATGTGTGAGTGAATGGATGTATGAAAGGGGCCTTCCTGTAAAACGGATGTGCCATGTATGTCGAGCAAAGTCGGACTTCCTCCCAATGGGGCTCAATAGCATGGAAGGCGCACCCCCCTCGCCTCTTGCCGTCTTCGACGGACCTGGCACTCCCCTGGTCTGCCAGTGTAGGCATAAGAAACAACAATAACTGTTCAGAATGTTCAGACAGCGTTCCAGAAGACCAAGATAATCGACTGAAGCAGACTCGGAAGAAGACGTTGGAAACTTATCGTCTACAGCCAAGAACCTGACTTCGACAACGTGTTCGCGAAGTAAGAATTCCAAAGGATACTGTCCATCGTATTTCGAAGCTATTTAATTGGAAAATTGGCGTAGAAAAACACTTTAACGTAGTTAGTCAAAAACATTGAAAGCGAATTGTATGATATATTTTAATAAACACTTTACAAACTGTCAACTGTTCAGAGACAACGTTTCAGAAGACCAAGACCATCGACTGAAGCAGACATGGATGAAGATGTTGGAAACGTATCGTCTACAGTCAAGAACATGACATCGCCAGGGCGTTCGCGAAGTAAGAATTCCAAAGGATACTGTCCACCGTATTTTGGAGTGATTTAATTGGATAAAAATAAATTGTCGTAGAAAAAAACCGTTAACGTAGTTCGTCAAAAACATAGAGAGCGAATAGTGCGATATCTTTTAATGAACACTTTATAAACTATCAAAGCGGTGGTAACATTTTATTGCGACACCCTGCAATTTCAAATGCGCTTCGATGAAATGTTGCAGTTTGAGAGTGTTAAAGAGCTACCAAACAGACGACCCTCAACCCACCAAGTGGTTTCAACGAGAAATGTCGTCCATCAAGATCTGACCAATTTTGCTAATGACGAGATATTTCGTCATCAAAATTTATCGTAGATCCGTGACGAAAGCTAGACCTTGCTAGTTTTCATCTAATGACGAGATATCTCGATTATTAGTATCTGGTCAGCTTTATAATGATGAGATACCTCAGCGGAACAACCACCTGATGCATGTTATCCATTTTACTCCATAATAAGGAGCCGCGGTATAACGGATTAGCAACTGGAGGGTTGCGAGTTCGAATCAATCCAAAGGCAATCGTGTACAAAGAGAGCTGGTGTACGTTATAACCATCGTGTTGCTCAGGTGTATTTTGGAGTGATTTAATTGGATAAAAATCCCGTCATCAGCCGTGGTTCAAAAATACGTGGTGTTGTCCTCGGTTCGTTTCCTTCGTGTTTGATTCCGCATCGTCACCATTAGCTCATTTTGCTGCTCCTGTGTAATTAGACTATTAACGTTAATTAGAATATCTACTAGGGTGGGGCGAAAAAAAAGTTTTTTTTTTGTTGCTAACACATTCTAATAGTGCAGAAAAGTTGGCTCATGCAGTAAAACTAATGTGTAAAAAATTTAATTTCTATTTATTGATATCTTTTGCCTCCCCAAGGGGTTCGAACCCTCCAAAAAGATCAAGATTCGGACATTTTTTATAAAAAATAAAAGTGTTTATAATTAAGTTCTAATAGTGCGCAAAAGTAAGCTAGTACATTCACTACTAACGGTAAAATTTTTTTTAGATGAGTACATATCTTCTGCCTCACCAACGGGGGACAAATAGCTTAAAAAACTCATCAACAGTTTTTACCGTAATTGCAAAAGTCGATATTTTGCAAAAATGTCATTTTTTCAGTTTTTTCTGCTATTTAGCCTTGGGAAGACAGCAGATATGTACTCATATAAACAATTTTTTAACCTTTAATATTGAATGTATTTGCTTACTTTTGCGCACTATTAGAAAGTAATTGTAAACATTTTAATTTTTTTATAAAAAATGCCCGAATTTTGATCTTTTTGGAAGGTTTGAACCCCTTGGGGAGGTAAAATATATTAAATCGGGATGAAATTTTTTACACATTAGTTTTACAGCATGAGCCAACTTTTCCGCACTATTAGAATGTGATAGCAAAGAAAAAAATATTTTTCGGCCTACCCTAATATTTACCTAACTAAATATACACTACCCCACAATAATGGACCGGACGCCAGCGGATATGCATAAAATCCGACTACTTGTTTGGGGGTGTTTTTCATGGTTAGGCCTAGGGATGCGACATCGACAGCAAAACATCGATGTTTTGAAACATCGATGTTCAAAATTAAAACATCGATGTTGATAATACATCGACCCAAAAACATCGATGTTTTTAAAATTCAGTGTATTTAAACTTTTTCACCCCATTTCTTCAAACTGGTTTAGCAACTAGTGACGCTACATCGACAGAAAAACATCGATGCATTTAAAATTCAGTGTATTTAAACTTTTCCCCCCATTTCTTAAAACTGGTTTAGCAATTAGTCATGCAACATCGACAGCAAAACATCAATGTTTTAAAAATTCAGTGAATTTAAACTTTCCCCCCCATTTTTTAAAACTGGTTTAGCAACTTAGTGATGCTACATCGACAGCAAAACATCGATGTTTTGAAATTTCGATGTTCAAAATTAAAACATCGATGTTGATAATATATCGCACCAAAACCATCGATGTTTATAAAATTCAGTGTATTTAAACTTTTCCCCCCATTTCTTAAAACTGGTTTAACACCTAGTGATGCTATATCGTCAGCAAAACATCGATGTTTTGAAACATAAATGCTCAAAATTAAAACATCGATGTTGATAATGCATCGCCCCAAAACCATTGATTTTTTTTAAATTCAGTATAGTTAAACTTTTTTCCCCATTTCTTAAAGCTGGTTTAGCAACTTAGTGATGCTACATCGTTAGCAAAACATCGATGTTTTGAAACATATATGTTCAAAATTAAAACATCGATGTTGATAATGCATCGCCCCAAAACCATTGATTTTTTTTAAATTCAGTGAATTTAAACTTTTTCCCCCATTTTTTAAAACTGGTTTAGCAACTTAGTGATGCTACATCGACAGCAAAACATCGATGTTTTGAAACATATATGTTTAAAATTAAAACATCGATGTTGATAATGCATCGCCCCAAAACCATCGATTTAAAAAAAAAAAATTCAGTGTATTTAAACTTTTTTCCCCATTCCTTAAAACTGGTTTAGCAACTAGTGATGCGACATCGGCTCCAATGCATCGGTGTTTTTAAAAAACATCAATATTTTGAAAACATCGACATCCCATCCCTAATTTTCAGGCCCTTCACTCTTGGCCACTTTGGTCTATAAGTATGTTCAATTTACTGATTATAAAAATTATGCTACTTTGTTAATTTAAAATTTTTTATAACGATACTTTTTTCTAACGATACTTTCTTAACGAAATTTTTTATAACGATACTTTTTTCTAACGATACTTTCTAGATACGATACTTTCTTAACGAAATTTTTTATAACGATACTTTTTTCTAACGATACTTTCTTAACGAAATTTTTTATAACGATACTTTTTTCTAACGATACTTTCTAGATGTTTTGAAACATATATGTTTAAAATTAAAACATCGATGTTGATAATGCATCGCCCCAAAACCATCGATTTAAAAAAAAAAAATTCAGTGTATTTAAACTTTTTTCCCCATTCCTTAAAACTGGTTTAGCAACTAGTGATGCGACATCGGCTCCAATGCATCGGTGTTTTTAAAAAACATCAATATTTTGAAAACATCGACATCCCATCCCTAATTTTCAGGCCCTTCACTCTTGGCCACTTTGGTCTATAAGTATGTTCAATTTACTGATTATAAAAATTATGCTACTTTGTTAATTTAAAATTTTTTATAACGATACTTTTTTCATTTAAAAATAAAACATCGACAATGTAAAAACATCGACAACGTAAAAACATCGACACGTATAAACATCGATGTTACAAACACATCGACTCCAATACATCAATGTTAAAAACATCGATGTTCTGAAAACATCGACATCGATGTCGCACCCCTAGTATGGCTTAGGACCGTTACATGCTGTTACTGGTCAATTGAACGCCGACGCCTACATGAACAATTCAGACAACCAGGTTGTTCCTACGCTCTGGCAATTTTTTGGAATGGACGAATGTTACTTCCAGGACGATAACACTCCATGTCATGTTGCAGCCTATGTCAAGCAGTGGTATTAAGATATGGATGTAAAACATCTTTTCTGGCGCGCGTGCGCAGAGTCCCGACCTAAACTCCATAAAACATTTGTGGGACGAGTTAAAGCGACGCTTACGGACCATGGAACCACGTCCGAAATCGACAGCTGAACTGGCGGCATTCTTGCAGCAAGAATGGACACAAATACCCATAGCTGTGTACGAAAACCTTGTTGAAAGTATGCGCAGAAGGGTTGCTAGTGTAATTGCAGCACGTGGGTTCCAAGTGTAAACAGAGAGTTGTAAGCTCATACTGATGGTTTCGATAAATTCGTGTTGTAAGCTTATGACATACTTGCGGATGACTTGCACTGTATACCAAAAAAAACCCTAATTCTATATCTATAATTTTAATCACTGTGCATTCTTTTGAGAAAGCTGCAGCAATATGCTCCAGGGAGCAATGAGAGGGCAAGGAGCACATTTGCACTTCACAACAGGCTATTGGTCACGGCCCTGGTACCCCAATATTAAAACTTTAACACCACTCCAACGGGAGGACATTTAAAGCTACGGCACATTTAACGTGCACCAGTCCCCTTACACACGACGGTTTTCGGTTAGATACAAATTCAAAGTCATCCGGCTGCTAATCCGTTACCCTTCTAAGCGGTCTACCGCCGCACCACATTATACTAGAATTTGTGAGTCAATATGTGAGGGGGCCATATCAAATTTGTTTGAATATTTTTCTTTTCATGCGCTGTATTAATTTATAACACAAAAATAGGTAATAAAACATAAGCCGTGGTAGCTCAGTCAGTAGAGCGTCGGGCTCGCATCGGAAGGGTTGTGGGTTCTGTCGGAGCCTGCAATTCTGATGGTTGCGAGATCGGCGCTTGGATCTGGCTAAAGACCGTCGTGTTCGCTAATGGTGGCTGGGGCACGTTAAATAGGTCGTGGTCACAAAGTCCCCCATCTTCTCATACCAAATCAATACCTCTGGGGGTACCTGATCAGGGGGTTATCTTCCTCAGATTGGGATCTAAATTACGATATGTGTGAGTGAATGGATGTGTGAAAGGGACCTTCCTGTAAAACGGATGTGTCATGTATGAAGAAGTCCAACCCTCCGGGGCAATGGAACCTCCAATCGGGCCATATATGGCCCGCACGACAACAACAGGTAATAAAACGCTTCTTCACATAAATAAATAGATACTCTAGAAGCAACCAGTTTATCGGAATGAAATCGTGACCCTTTTTGAAGAGGAGAAATGCCACAAGCCATTCCTCGAATTCATAAAAACAAGTTAAGATGTTATAAATTATTTTCAACCGCATCGATTCGACAACTCAGTAAATAACATTTTTTTTGTTTTTCTGCTTTAAAATGTTCCAATGCGGATAAATGTAGGTAATTTCTGCACTGAAGCAACACAACGCGGGCCTTTTTCAATGGTCCGGAATAAATCCCGAAGGGAAAGATCCAAGTACTCCTCGGAATTTCGAACCTCTGTCAGATGGCGAGTTCAACACCTAAGTTGTCACGAACCCCCCAAAACTTTCGCACCACATCAACGTGAGGATATTTGAGGTCACAGTAGATTTAACGTGCGCGAGCTCCCACGTGCACGACTTTTAATTCGATCCATCTCCACCCAATAGTTTAATCCGAGTTGAACCAAAAATAGCCTACAGTCTACACTGGCTAAAATCGTCAAACGCTTTGATTTTCGAGTTGTTTTCCCTTGTATAACAAAATCCAATTACAGTCGTTCTGACTGTGGTTCAACATTACGTGGTGTTGTCCTCGGTTCTTTCCCTTAGGGGAATGATCCCGGATCGTCGTCAACAGCCCGTTGTGTTGCTCCAGTACGACCTTAATTAAAATTCCTACCTACCTATCTACCAATTATAGTCCCTTAAACCTCCGAATAGTTTCGACGAGAAATTTCGTCCATCGAGATCTGACCTATTTTGATAGTTATTAGATGTCGCCACGGGAATTGCGGATTTTTTGACGCTGGTGAGATCAAGATCTGGTCAGTTTAATTCGGATGGCGAGATATCTCGTCCATAAGGATCGTACCTATTTTTCTAATTACGAGATATCTCGTTATCTCGATTTTGCGTTTTTTTTGACGATGGCGAAATCAAGATATGGTCAGTTTAATTCGGATGGCGAGATATCTCGTCCATAAGGATCGGTACGATCCTTATGGACGATACTTTTCTAATTACGAGATATCTCGTCATCTCGATTTTACGGATTTTTTGACCATGGCGAGATCAAAATATGGCCAGTATCCTTTTCTTATCGATACTTTTACTCGAGACAATCAACAAATTTAAGAAGAGTTGGAATCTAAAATTTCCAAAACACTGATTTTGATATGTATGATTTTTCAAGGGGTGATATTTCATTTCTTGCATGTTCCATTATAAGTTTTAAAATTAAAGATAAAACCAATGGCTGAAATAAATAAATTCAAATTTTTTGCTAATGACGAGATATCTCGTCAAGACAACCACCAGGAGGGCAAAGGATCCTATTCAAACTACCAGCAAGTTGTGGTATATCATATACCCAATGGTGCTCGTTACGTTGGTCAAACTATAGGTCATTAAACTTCAGCTTAGAAGAGCACGATACATATGTGTCAAAAATAAGGAACTCAAAACATTTGCTAGCATTCAATACTGTTTTGAATTTCCTCAAATTAGATTTTTCGAACATAAAAATGGTCCGAGCACCCAGATCGATTCTGTTAAACATCAGAGAAGCTGTGATAGAGGCGTATTAAAAGTGTCCCGTTATGTTAAAAGTAACATATCAGTTAATTAATACCTTTGTAAATTATGTAAATATATATACAGTAAAATTATTATCATACTTTGAAGTAAAGGTGCCTCCGCAAACATAGTTTGATTGAGTTCCACACTGATCGATCATAAAAGCACCAAGTCCTTATTTAGTTCATGCCATATGTTGTATTGGTATAGCGAAATTCTCATGGTTATTAATAGATCTAGTGTAGGGTCAAATATGAATAGACGGAAAGTTCAAGAGAGTGGTACTAGCTTATTGGTTTGTGACATTCTCGCTGATGGGAATGTTGTTGTCATGGCGATTCTACGGGAAACCGCATAACTTCTGGGGTTCTCGAAGAGTTATACATTATCAGGTCAAACGCTGTCATCATTTCTAAGATATCTCGGTTTCCCGAGATATTCAAGCTTTACATGTTGCTCCACCACCAATAAAATCCAGCTTCATACCGAATGCTCTGCCCAATTCCAGTAAGTCCATTCTTCCCATTTTAAATCACTATGGCCACTTGGTCCCTTCTTCTTAATTGGGGGAACAGCCCCTTCGCTCTGAATATCTGAAGTCAGTACGGATGTAGGGAATGCACAGAGGAAAAATTTGTCAGAGGTTTAACAAGTTTCGTGCAATAATTTCTTTTTATAGGGGTGTGAAACAAAAATATTAGACATTGTTTGACGACCACAGGCTGAAATTTTTCTCACAGTTTTCATATCACACCCCCAGCAAGAAAAGTGACACAACTCAAAATTAAATCATTTGAGAACCCCATCAACTTAAAGGATACTATAAAACTTATATTGAAATAGAGAGTATAAGCTTCTTTAAAATTTTAGGTAAGTATTTATGGTGGTAACTTCTATTATATGCTATAGAATAATAATATAACACGATGGGGCACCTCATACATATTTTGCAATGACAACATCAAAATTTTTATTTTTTGACCTGTGACACTTTTTTTGACGGGGTGCGTATGTGATCGGAGGTAGGTGACCATTCAGATCAACCTTACAGGAATCCTAATTAGTGTCTTTGAAGTGAGTGTAACGTAGTCGGTGGAGTGGCCAAAAACACGGCACAGCCGAAATTGCACAATTGCACTGTATATTTACTCTAAACATTTGATATTTTACAGTATATACAATCAGGGATTTGTGTCCATTGGTGGTGGGCGCTTCAAAGAGGAAAAAATAGGATCTGCGGCTCGAAAGAGCACCAAAAAAAACCAGGAATCATTTTTTTATACAGCAATGTATTAGCGCAAGTGAGGCGTATAGGAACAAAACACAAGAATTACGTAAGACAGGAAACGAAATTCTTATTGACACCATTATTTTAAAATTACTTATTTTCAATGACTTTTTACAACAACTGCTCAAAGATGCCTCTAATAGCATTAATGCAAGCGTGCGGACCCTGACTTTCAACTGCCGGCTCCAGCAAACAGTTGACGATCGAGTGCGCCAATCAAAACAGTGATCTCTAGTTGCGAAAAGTCCACCAATTCATACTTGCATCGACGCTGCTAATCTTGCAATTACGTTGATAGACCCATCTTTGAGCTCTTATTGTAAAAATTATTTTAAGTTATAGATTGTGAAATTCTGATGTAAAAAGCATTTTATTTCATTATTTTCTACGCAATTCTTGAGTTTGCGCGCGTCGCTTACGCGTATACATTGCTATACATAAAATTATTCTTTTGGTGTACTCTAACGCCCCTCATAGTGTGTACCATAAGTTACGAATCACCCTATATAGCCTGGCTTGGCTTGAAGCTAGCAGGGCTTTGATTTAAATTTCTACATAGGCAGCTACACTGCCCTACAATAATGGACCGGACAGGAAGATGTGATGACATAAGGGAAAGAATACATGCTTTAATAGGGGGATGGTCCCTCAGGTGCTGCAATTACATAAGCAACCCTTCTGGGCATACTTTCCACAAGTTTTTGATGCACAGCTACTGGGTATTTGTGTCCATACCTGCTTCAAGAATGTCGCCAGCTCAGCTGTAGATTTCGGACGTGGTTCCCTGGTCCGTAAGCGTCGCTCTAATTCGTCTCACAACTGTTCTATGGGGTTTAGGTCGGGACTCTGAGCAGGCCAGGGTAAACGTTTTACATACATATCTTGATACCACAGCTCGACATAGGCTGCAACATGACATGGAGCGAAGTCGTCCTGGAAGTAACATTCGTCTATTCCATAAGATTGCCAGAGCGTACGACAAACCTGATTGTCCAAAATGTTCATGTAGGCGTTGGTGTTTAATTTACCAGGAACAACAATCAAAGGTCCCAGGCCATACCACGAAAAACACACCCAAACAAGCAGTCGGATTTTATGTAAATCCGCTGGCGTCCGGTCCATTATTGTAGGGTAGTGTATGTCTTATTTTAGGGAACTTTATAATTCTATTTACGCGAACTTGCATACATTGTCATTGTTCTGATGCTTGAACCATTCTCCGAACCCTTGGAGATGTGTTAAGAGTTGTTTGCCATACAAATTTACCCAAGAGCTTATCACTAGGAAGCACTTCGTGTGCTGCTTGATCCTTCCCAATTTCTTATGTGCACAATGATGTAAGTCTTTTCATTTGGTATAGGTTGTTGGTTTTAGAATTTTTTTTTTCAACTCGTCATATGGTATTTTGATCAGAAGCATTAATAATTTATACTTAAACTGGAGTTTACCACCTCTTTACACATGTTCTCTAATATAACATATTCCAACTCAAGAATTTCCACTCGTTTATTTTGGTCAGGCGGATGCTGGACGTTTATTCCACCGAAAGAGCTATCGACCAGTTTCATCAGCATGCCTTTTTAATACCTCTATTAGTCATTTTTCGAAGTTTTCAGACGATTAATTACCCTCTAGTTTGTCTAATATTTTATCTACTTTTTTGCTCCGTTAAACATCTGTTCATTATTCGAAATCCTTTTTTGGAGACAGAAATAAAAGTAAAATTATCTCATTTTCTGATTGTCTGATGTAAAAGTCGCACGTTTTACGGTGACCGATAAAAATGTTTTCAAAATGCTGACACATCAGGTTGGGGCTAGTTTGAAAAGTCTATTCGACGGATCGCATAAGCAAACTCATTATTTGAAAAATTGCTCCTGGATTTCGATCAATGTCACCAGCATTGAAAAGCCATAAAGATCATGTTAAACCCATTGGTGATCTGTCTCAACGAGATATCTCGTCATTTGTAAAACTGAACAGATCTTTCTTGATGGACGAAAAATCTCGTTAAAACCACATATAGGATTAAAAGTGTGATACAGCATGAATATTGCGGTCGTTTCGATCAAGGGATATTCCATAGCTTTAGTTTTGACTTTTGGAAGTTAACAGTTTTGACAAAATTGCTGCAGACAAAAATGCAATATTAAAATAAAAAATATTATATATTTCTGGCATGAATTAAGTGAAAAAGTTGCAAACTACGTTTAATAATTTAACTAACATTTAAAAAAAATAATATTGTCCAAGTTTGGATTGTTGTTCGGTTTATATCTATGTTCGACTTGAGTATATTTACTACTTGTAACACCATAAATATCTATTAAGAGACCACCTCTGTGGACATGTCTTTTGTCTAAAGTGTGACCACACTGAGGTATAGTTGTATAAAAATTTATAAACGGATAAGCTGATGTATGCTCTATTTGCGTATTTTTACAGTTTTAAACCCCATATATAAAATCCTATTAAAATAACTTTGCTGACACACATGTTTTCAATGCACAAGCTGGTGGTAGCTAGGTTGGAAGAGTAGCAATTAGAAACCGGAGGGTTAAGAGTTCCAATTTAACCAAAAGACCGTCGTGTACAAAGGGGGCTGGTACACGTTAAATCTGTCGTCTCCCGAAATATTCTCACGTCGGTGTGGAAGTTTGAATAGTGAGGTGCCAGCTTAGGTGTGACCTCGTCATCTGACCTTGGCTCAAAATTACGTGGTATGTTCTGGGTTAAGATATCCCTTCGGGTTTGATCCCGGACCATCACCAATAGCCCGGTGTGTTGTTCCAGTGCGACGTTAATTAAGATACCTACATACCTTTTCAATAAACGAAAGGTTAACACAAACATGGACAAAATGTATAGGTTGGTAGTATAGGCGTTTATGGAGCATCGATCATATACTCTGTATCAAAAAAATCAGGAGTTGAGCTGTTCTCGATCCACTTGGAACGGAGCTGACTGGGGGACGTATAGTATTAAGTGACAAGTCCCGTTGTCATGACGACAACCGAAGACGTGTCGGGAAACGTCCAGTGCAGCGTGGGGATCCTTGTCTTACTTTTCGCACGTTACACATGCCAACACCAGGGCGTTATAATCTGGGCTGCCATCTCCTTTGATAGCCGGGCCCCTTTAGTAGTCGTTTCTCACACACTTGCAGCACAGCGGTACGTAGACGACTTTCTACGACCGGTTGTACTACCGTTCCTTTTGCGACACCTCGGACTTACTTTTCAACAAGATAATGCCCGACCGCACACGGCACGCGTTGCTATCAATTGTCTTCAAGCTTTCCCAATACTTCCGTGGCCAGCAAGTTCTCCTGATCTCTATCCCCTAGAGAATATTTGGGACGTTATGCGAAGGCGATTGCAACCATCCCGGAATGTTGACCATTTAGCCCGACAGTTGGAGACAATTTGGCAAGAAATTCCGTCCGGGAACTTTTTCAGTCTATGCCACGCCGAGTGACAGCTTACATCCATACCAGAGGTGGACCAACGCCTTAGTGACTTACTCCTTCGTAACGGGAAAAGTCTGAAATAAATCATGCAATTGTTCTGAAATTTCAATAGTTTTTTTTCTATGTATGTTCTTTACGTCCACCAATTTTTAGTGCAATCGCACAACTCCTTCTTGGTGCGTCTATTTTTTTGTTATAAAGTATATTTGATCCAGCTGCACTAAACATACAAGGCAACCTCAAGAAAACAATGTAGGAAAAAGGAAATAAAAGAGACATTTTGGACAGTGTAGTGGGATGAAAGCAAGCAGAAAATGATCGCTTGGGTATCCGAGGAGCGCAATTCCCGTGTTTTCTAAAGACAGCAAAACCCTATCGGTAAAGAAAAGATCACTTCAGTATTTCAGGTCTGTGAAGCCCGTATATACTTAAAGATTTGCCACTAAGGACGTGATCGCGTTAAGAAAGTATTATTGTCTATATGAATATTTGAGAACAAGAGTGGTTGGTGTAACATTCCCAAAGTTCATTTATAAAAATGAAGTCACATTTGTAAAAACTATGACAGCTGACAAAGGCGAGTGAATATTTTTGTTTCGTATTTAATGTTTCAGTGACTTTATTTCTTTTGAATAGATTGTGTGATCAAAACTACTGAGATAAAAAAAATCTACTGTGATCAAAAATCACTCGGAATGCTGTCATAAAACAAAAGGTATAAATTTATTGGTCAAAATTTGTTACATCTCCTTCAAAGTAATCTCCTCCGACTTCAATGCATTTCTGACAACGTTTTTTCCAATCTTCAAAACATGTCTTAAAATAGTTTTTGTGAAACCCCTTCAGGGGGGGTTCGTATCCAATTTTCTTTTATTGCATCAATGGACTTAAAACGGTGACCACGAAGAGGAAGTTTCACACGTGGAAATAAGAATAAGTCACTCGATGCTATATCAGGCAAAAACTGAGCTTGTGAAGCCGTATTTGTTGAATGGTTTGTCAAAAAATCACGAATAGCAATGGCACAGTGAGAAATCGCATTATCGTGATGCAAAGCCCATGAGTTATCTTGTCACAATTCAGGTCGTTTTCGTTTTGTCGTTTCGACGAATGATATAAGAACTTGTTAAATAATGTCTCTTATTGTTAAACGACGATCACTGAGCACCAATTCTCTGATCTGATTGACATGTTGATTAAGGTGGAGCGAAAAACAAGAATTTCGGAAATTGAAAACGCCTATGGTGGGAATAGTTGGGGACTACCATGCCTATTAATAATACAAAATATGAGCTAAATCAATTAATATTCTCAAGTGCCAAAATCACTTTGAAATTTCGAAATTTTGACAATTCTTTCACAAAAATAATAATACGCATTTAAAAAAATTTAATACATCTTATTTAAAGCCATGGGTGGGTGAAATGAACTTTCCTACGTGTAAAAAAAAGTTTTACACCTAACACTACCCCGGAAAATAAAAAAAATTCCCCTTTTTTTAGAGCGCCATCACGCGCGTCTCCACTCTTCTCAATAAACTCATCATTGCGACCACGCGTTTACACGAGCACTTCCCCTTGCAGCTCTTCGCTTTTTTTTAATTATGAAAACAACCCAGAACTCAGCACGAGGAGATGGCTGCATATCGAGTTCCACCCCCCCCCCCATAAAAATTTCAATTTAAGTTACTAGCTTACACTAAAAAATTAAGTTGAAGTTACTGGCAAGTGGTTTAGCTTAAAAGTGGTTGATATTGGCTTTTGGTTTCAACTCTGGGTAAAACAAGTCTAGAAGCAATTCTTGACCGAATAAATCCATCTCGTGCCTCTGTACCACATACTGTACTATATGCTTTAGTTACTAATTTAACGCAACGTTCTACTGCTTGTGAATGGCATGGAAAGTTAAACATGTTACTATTGGTTGGAACGTCTAGAATCATAGACTTGAATTCATCATCAGAAAGAGATACTGTAAGTGGTGGATCTGTAATGGAATCTGATTGCCATTCAATTAAACTTATGTAATCGTCTGCTTCGAAGGTTAACTTGGGAATTTTGAACTCTCGAATATTCTTTTCAACTTTATTTTTTTTGGTCTTAATTTTAAATTCTTCTGAGGTTTAATTCTCTGACGTGTTTTCTATCATCAGCTAACATTGCCAAAATAATATTTTCTGGATTGGCATAATAAGCATTTCTTTGCAAAGTTATATCTACTACAATTTTTAAATCCTCAGCATTTATTTAAAATATGGTAAAAATGGGGACTCCCGTACCAACATGATGACTGACTTTTAATTTTAAACCACACATATGAGTGTACCTTCATAACATACTCTGTTAATATTTTCAAGTTATGGGTTGGATCATCTGTTGAAACATATAACCTTAAAGTTCTATTTGTCGTCGTCAACAATCTGGAATGATTCAATTTTCCTGCATCTTTTTGTGACAAGCTTAATGGAATATATTTATTTGATATCCCTGTGCACATTTCGTAAATATATCGTTGATCAGTGCTAAGATCCTCTAGGACAATATATGGCAAAGTTACTTATATCTTTTCAAAGTTTGTCAAAGGCAATTTTTCACAAGATTATACCATTTTTCCAATTTCTCCGCTGTATCCTTTTGGTCCTGTGGTTTTCCCTTCTAAATGTTGAAGCAGATGACGTAAAGGTAGCTGGGTAGCTCATTTGTATGTAATAGACAAATAAACCAATGCACAGGACGTCCTAAAAAGAGCTCGATATGTCGAATGACTCCATTTTTCAAACATGTATTTACCACTGTACCATCACAACCAACCAATTGCATCTTAGACAAATCGATATTTTTCTCCAAAAAAGTTAAAATACCTGTTTTAATATCTTGATAAGAGTTGTAGGAGTGACATTTCCCATATATTTTGATCCTGGTTCTTGTATTAGAACGATATGTTCTTCTATTACCATCTTTCTAGAAATCCTTTCTCTTTCTTTAATCATTACTAAAGTTTAATCCTTTCGCTCATCGAAGTATATTCCATAATCTGATAAAGAGGTAGTTTCCTCATTTTTCCTTTTCAGGTAGCTGCGAGTATTTGTCCTTTTTCATCTAATTTTACTACGATCAACTATGTTTTAAGAATCATCCTTGGAAATTTTTCCCATATCCTTCAAAGCAGCATTTATTAGAATTGCTGCCGATCTATCGGAAACACCAGTTCTGTCACAAGCCTGAGATACATTTGGAAGTTTAGTTCTCGTTTGTGAAGTTGAAGAAAAATTAGTATCAATGACTGTGTTTATAGTGTCATTAGAATTCTTAAGCAAATTAAAACTCAAAGTAGCTCCCGTAGTAGAGGGGGAGAGATTTTGGATTGTTTTCCTTTACAATCTTTGAGCTGAACATTTTGACTGTCTGCTTCTCTTTCTTTGAGCTGCAACCTTTTTGTTCAAGCATTCTGCTGGTTTTAATGCCAACATTTCCAATGACCATTTTTCGAAATGTCCTTTGATCTGTTAAAAAAGCTCTTTAAGCAATAGATACTTTAATTTTGAAAGTACAACTGAGAAAGTTCTTACATTTACATATGTTAATATCAAATAGATTCCCTGAAGGACACAACCTTTTTCGAGAAATATAGTTTGCCAGTATTTTTTAATAGTTTCTTAATAGTTATATATGTTTTATGGTATTTTTCAGCACATATATTATTTGTTGGTTTATTACAGTTGGAATCGAACTTTCCCCCATAATCCTTTGAAATCTTTAATTAAAATTGAACATACATCAGCCACATACTAGCAACTCTTTTATAATCTTTCTCTATGTAAAGATAATACTTCATAAATCTGCATATGTCGAAAGTATGTTAGGCTTCATTATTTCAGCCATTCCAAACACGGGACATACATCTACTGATCGTGTCCTATGCATTTCGACTAATTCACAGAACCGTGTATCCTTAACACAAACAAAACAAACCAAACCCAAACAAAACTGTGAACTTAAAGATTAAAATTTCTATATAAAAAATATCTAAAATAAATAAAAATAAACAGTAAAATACGCACCAAGAAACGAAAGCGAATCAATTTGAACAAAGGACTTAGTTTTCCTCGATAGAGTAGATCGGTAGGGCATTTACAAGAGCATACACCTACTAGATATTTATAAAACAAATGGCCGGGTATTTAAAGAAACCCAGACAACTCCACTCCATGTGGTGAAATACGAGTTATTTACCCTTTATAAACAAGCGAAGACAGGGAAGCGTCCGTTCGTAGACAGGAAGCGTCCGTCTACGAAGAAGAGAGGAACGCAATGATGAGTCTATTGAGAGGGGTGGAGACGTGCGTGATAAAGCGCTCTAAAAAAGGGGAAATTTTTAATTTTCCGGGATAATATTAGGTGTAACACTTTTTTTTTTTACAAGCAGGAAAGTTCATTTCACCCACCCATGGCTTTAAATAAGATGCATTAAATTTTTTAAATACGTTATTATTGTTTTTGAGAAGAAATTGGCAAATTTTCGAAATTTCGAAGTGATTTTGGCATCTGAAGATATTAATTGATTTAGCTCATATTTTGTATTATTAATAAGCATGGCAGTCCCCAACTATTCCCAACGTAGGCGTTTTCAATTTCCAAAATTCGTGTTTTTCGCTGCACCCTAATGTTGATCATTAGTCGAAGTGGATGGTTTACTAGATCGCGAATCATCTTCGACGGATTCTCTACCTTCTTTAAACTCTTTATATCAATCAAATACTGTTGTTTTTGATAAACAGTAGTCTGTAAACGCTTTTTGCAACATTTCAAATGTGTTTGTAGCAGAAGTTACACTGCGGAAGCAAAATTTAAAGCTTGTTCTTTGCATTCTAAATTACATTCGACATTTGGGAAAATCGACGAAGTGAAAATTCTTCTCTTATTGAAAACAAATTAATTTTCAGACGATAAAATTAAATAAATCCCTTATTGTTGCCACATGTTTATATAAGTCGTGGAAATATTTGATAAAAGTTTGCAGACGATATTTACTATATATTTGTATTTTAAATAATGCATTCTGGATACATTCAGACCACAGTAATACAGGGTGGTCCCGAATTCATGGTACAAACTTTAATGGTAGGTACAGGACATTGTAACAATGATTTATTGTATAGGAATGTATAGTCGCAAGTGACGCGGTGAGGCGAAAACAGGGGAAATAACGGCCGAAAGGAAAAACAAAGATTTTATTGAAAGCGTTGTTGACAAGTGTCATGTTTACAGTAATTGTTCAAAATTGCGTCCACCAGTATCGATACATGCTTGACAGCGTCGGTGGAGCGATTGGCGTACACGTTCAAAGATGCCTGGTATTTCACGCACACCTGCAGCAGCTACAGATAAGCGAGCGACGAGATCCTCATCTGAGTCAACTGGAGTCTCATAAACAAGATGCTTTAGATGTCCCCATAAAAAGTAATCGAGGCTCGATAAATCGGGAGATCGGGGTGGCCAAGGGACTGGTCCACCACGCCCAATCCATCGAGTACCAAACGTGGCATTCAGGTAATTCCGTACATCAATGCTGAAGTGTGCTGGCGCCCCATCGTGCTGAAACCACATGCGGTTACGAATGGCGATCGGAACATCATGCAGCAGTTGTGGTAACACTTCTTTCAGAAAAATAAGATAGCTTCCGCCAGTGAGCCGCGTGGGTAGTAAGTATGGGCCAATCAAAAAGTCGATGTTCAACAGCGGCTAGACATCTACTGCCCTCTACCGGCAATGATACCAACCGATCACTCCATTTCTCTTTCCTTTTATTTCCCCTGTTTACGCCTCACCGCGTCACTTGCGACTATACATTCCTATACAATAAATCATTGTTACAATGTCCTGTACCTACCATTAAAGTTTGTACCATGAATTCGGGACCACCCTGTATAAGTTAGTCAATACGATGAATATTTAATCTTCCAAGTTAAAATTAATCGGGTTGAGTATCTACTTTTGTTCGTGATGTACTTTAAATTCTTTAAATAATTATATATGCGAACCATTGTTTCATATTTAGTAAAGATTGCAGCTCTATTAAGCTTTTCCGAATTCCACGTTAAATTACACAATACAAAACCCAGTATTTCTATACTGTTTGATAACATAAATGATTCTTGTTTTCGCAATCCAACTAAAACAAAGAAGTATCACAGAATAATTGTAACTTTATATGAAATTCCTAAGTAGTAAGAAGGTTCAATTCATGCTGAAAATATTTCAAAAGTAATGAAAGCCTAAACTGAAATGTATTGATACCGATTATCTCAACTAGTTTTAAACAAATTCATAAAATAACAAAAAATTTCTTATTTAGGAATAAATAAAAAAAATTAAACTTCGAATTTTTAGAAACGATCACGTTAGATATTTGCTGACCACCCAAATTAATACGTTTTGATTAGTCATGTGTACTTCATATATTATAAACTAAATCGGAAATTTTACCTTTGGACAAAACGAATAATTTTAAAGCACTCGAATAAAAATACCATCATTAATTAATTATTAACAACAATTATAGATAAAAAACTGACTTCTATAAACCTTACAAGTTTAATTATATGCAGGTATTTTTCTATACATGTGACAGATACTTGATTTAATTACAGTGAAAAGTCAACCAATCAATATATATTCATCAAGAACAGCTCATTTTTAATTTCGTGTAAAACTGTGTTTTTAATATGGTTCTTTAAGGTTCATAACCATTCAAAAGACTTTTTCATACTTGTCGAAATGAAGAAAAACAATATTTAAAGTTTGGTTCCCACTTCTAACGAGGTTTTATTCTTATTGTATACATCATATTAAAAACGAGATGTATTGGATAGCAGTGGGATATCTAACTTTTACAGGGTAAATGTCTTAAGATTTAACTATGAATGATTTTAATAGTGGGGAAACAACTTTTGTTTTTCATTCAGCTGGAAAAGTTGTTTAATAAAATAATAAGTTTTATCTCTGTGATTTTTTATACTTTAAAGTGACAGTACTGTGTTCTTTCAACGAAGTTTTCGTAGATTTTCATATCCTGAAAATTTAATAAAAGTTTTTTGACATTCCCTATGTAAGGAAGCTTGGGCATAGTTTAAGTGTCAGTAAAATAACACGAATTATTTTTTCAGTCTGTTGAAATGGTATGAAGTTTATGAGTAAATTAATCCAATTGGATATTGATTACAACTTTCTGATTAATAAATTTAGGTTATAAATACATTTTGAAATACTTTTTTTACTATATTATATCCAATGGCTATATTTAAATAATATGCAACATGAATTTACAGATGAAATGTATTCTCACCAGAAATCATATTAATACACGGTTCATACAAAAACAGTTACACTAGATATTTTGATTGAAAATTAAAAACAATAGTTTGAGTTTTTTAGAAGTCAAAGCTCATAAATGCGATTTGACGAAAGTTGATACCACCTAATTTTATATCAGTTATAAAACGGGAGGTTGTACGTTCTGTGTATTTTAATGCCAGAATTTAAAAATATTAATTTAATATGATACAATAATAAAAAAAATTATTTTGTTCGGTGAGAATATCAGTAGTTGAAATTGGTGGGTAGTAAATAATTTAGGATAGTGTAGAAAATACATCAGCAGAAACTCATTAACTCACATTTTTCAGAGCACACGAAATTATTTTATCAACTTAAAAATTATTTTATTAACTAAATTATTGTATTGTAACTTGTTTGTTAAAAGAGGTATGTAATACTAAACAATCACCATGCTTATAATTTTCGCTTTTAGGCTTAAAAACTAATAGTTTTTAAACAGCTGTATATATGAACTATGTATATTCGTTACTGCTGTATAACAACTAATAGTTTTTATACAGCAGTAACGAATTCTTTGTCTGTCTGAGATTCTGCTCTGAGCCTACGATATGTAGCACTAAGCAGACACTGCAGAGAAAATGAACGCGGTAAGTGATAAATTCTAAATAATTTCGTAACTACATACCAGGAATGGAAAACTAAAATAGGGGAGTCAAATTAACGTCCCAGGAGCAACACAAAGGGTGTATTAGCAACGGTCCGGGTTCAACCCCGAAGAAGAAGATCCGAGGACAATATTTCGTATAGTTGAACTACGTTCCGATGACGAGGTAAACACTTGAGCTGTTACATCACTCTCCAAACCTCCCCACCACGCCAACGAGAGGATATTTGAGGTCACAACAGATTTAACGTGCATCAGCGCTCGCGTATACGACGGTCTAGGGTAGGAGCGAGTCTCGAACTCGATTGCTAATCCTCTTTTCTTTCTACCGGGTACCGTGTCTCTAGGAAACTTAAGAAACACCACTATATTTACAGCCACAACATTAAAAACAGGCTGAAGCGATTTGCATAACAGCGGATGTCAGTAGAAAGCTGGTGCATCTTCAAATTCTAGAATCGTGCCGGCAGAGGCTCTGTCAGTAATGGGTTCAGATTAGGAATGCGACATCGATATCGATGTTTTCAAAACATCGATGTATTGGAGTCGATGTTTTTGTAACATCGATGTTTATACTTGTCGATGTTTTTACGTTGTCGATGTTTTATTTTTAAATGAAAAAAAGTACCGTTATAAAAATTTAAAAAATAACCAAGTAGCATAATTTTTATAATCAGCAAATTGAACATACTTTTAGACCAAAGTGGCCAAGGGCGAAGGGTCTGAAAAGTAGGGATGCGACATCGATGTCGATGTTTCAAAATATTGATATTTTATAAAAAACATCGATGTATTGGAGCCGATGTCGCATCACTAGTTGCTAAACCAGTTTTAAGAAATGGGAGGGGGGGGGGAAGTTTAAATACACTTAATTTCAAAAAACATCGATGTTTTAATTTTGAATATCGATGTTTTGCTGTCTATGTCGCATCACTAGTTCAAATACCATAGCAACTCATCTCCAACCTCATTTTCAGTATGCACAAGTGTTACAAAGGTTGCATCAGAGTTGGAGGCTTCGCAGAACCTACTAAGGACCATCTTCTCTCTTCATTTAAGTTTTCACTTTTACTCCTGTGTATCATGGCAAACTTTGCAGTGTTCCCACTTCATTTCAATGACTTGTTTTACTGTTGAGTTATGCTCGTGTTAACGTTTGTTCTTTCCTCATCGGTGTTGTAACTCCGCGACGTAATCTTCATATAATTTTATAATATTCAGGTCACTTCACTGCGAAGAAGTAGCTGAAGAACGCATTGTCATTTAAAGTTTGGATGCCAGCGTATTAAGTGAATTTTAGTCAAATATGTTGTGAAAGTATTTGTTTGTTGCCTTGAAATAATTATTAGATATAAGTATGCTTTCTTTAAATATGTGATTTTTCCTAATTACCAACGAAAGCTCATCCAATTTGAGCGATAGATTGTTCTAATTTCTAATGTAATTCCATCCATTTGGAGCGATGGATTGTTCTAATTTCTAGTGTAGGTCCACACTTTTGGAGCGATGGATTTTCGAAATTAATAATGTAAGCCAATCCATTTGGAGCGATGAATTTTCCGATTTAATAATGAAAGCCCATCGATTTGAAGCGATGGATTGTCCTCATTTTTATGTAAACCCATCGACTTGGAGCTATGGATTATCCTAATTTCTAATGTAAGCCCATCCATTTGGAGCGATGGATTTTCCAAATTAATAATGTAAGCCCGTCCATTTGGAGCGATGGATTTTCCAAGTTAACACTGTAAGCCCATCCACTTGGAGCGATGGATTGTCTTAATTTCTAATGTAATCCTATCCATTTGGAGCGGTGGAGTTTCCTAATTACTAATGTAAACCAATTCATTTGGAGTGATGCATTTTCCTAATTACTAATGTAAACCCATACAATTGAGTCATGACAGGTGAATGTTTTTCCAAAAGAGAATATAAAATCTACTTCTTATCGCATTTTAAACTTTTAACTCGAATGAGATATTTTTGTTAAATACGATTCTTTCAGAGTAAGGGGGGGAATGACACAGGCAAAAAAGTCCTGAATACCTTTACTTAATGCTATTACTTCAGCTTCAGTAGAAGAGAGAGCAATACATTTTTGTTTTTTACAAGACCAGAAGATTGGAGAATTACAAAACATTATCACAAAACTAGAAATAGATTTTCTATAATTTGGATTAGAACCCTAATCAGTATCAACATACATAGACATTTGATAATCATTTGAATCTTTTTAGTACTGTAGTTTTAAGTTAGCAGTACCTTTTAAATACCTTAATATTTTCTTCAAAGCACACCATCTATCATCAGTCGGATGATTCTGAAGTTGACTTAAATAATTTACAGCATACAAATTATCAGATCTTGATACATAAGCTAAATAAAGTAACAATCCTACAAGTTCTCGATATTCCATTAAATGCATCACCCTTCTCAAAATCAGCTAATGTTAATTTTGTATTCAGAGGAAGAACACTAGGTTTACAATTTAACATGTCAAACTTTTTCAGTAATTTTACAATACACAATTCCTGATCCATTAGTAACTTATCAGAATTAAATTTCAAACGAATTCCTATAAATTCAGTTGCACTCTCAGAGACATTTAGATATTTGAAATTCCTTAGATGACAATGAAATCACGACATTAGTTTCTGTAACATATGTAACTGCTATTAATAAATCATCAACATAAAATGCTATAACAATTTTCTTTGCTTTTTCATAGCGTACAAAAATACATGGCTCATTTGCAAGTTGTATAAAATTAAATTGTATCACAAATTCCAAGAACTTTTTAAACCATTGGCGTGGTGTTTGTTTTAATCCATACAAACTTCTTTTAAGTTTATATTTCTTCCCAATATTATCATCATACCCCATGGGTTGATCCATATAAATCAATTCACTTAATTCAACATTAAAAAAATGCTGTTTTTACATCAAGTACAAAAACACAAATATTTTCTTTCACAATTAGTACAAGTATTAATCTTAAAGCAGGCATACTGATTGCAGGTGAAAATGTATCAGTGTAATCAATTCCTTCTTTTTGCAAAAATCCCGCCCCCCATCTTGCTATTAAACAAGCTTTATACTTATCATTTATCTTCTTGTTGAGGACCCACTTGCACGAAATAGATTGCTTATCTGGTGGTAGAGTTTCAAGATCCCAGATATCGTTGAACCTCCTGCTTTCCATTTCCACATCCATCGCAATCCTCCACATGAGTTGCTCGTTAGTTGGTAGAGATACGATGTCGTCAAAAGTCAAAGACTCATCAGCGATCATTGCATTATACACTTCAGGATGTGGAAATCTAACAGGCTCCTTGGTCTGTCTTGAAGATCGCCTCGGTTCAATAGGATCTAGATCGTCGTTCTCACTTTCACCCTTGTTCTCCTCGAGTACGTCGAACTCGTTAACTTACTGATCTATTTCATCAGCGATGAAACTTTGACGCTTTTAGCAAATCTTACATTCATCAAATTTAACATCTTTTAACACAGATTCTATGAGTACCAGGATCCATGAGTCTAAAACCCATTGAGGAGTATCCTACAAAAAGCATCCTCTGGCTTTTGGGATCAAGTTTCTTCCTTTGAGAAGAAGGCACAAGCATGTATGGATCGCTCCCAAATACATGCATATGCCTAAGATCAGGATCTTCGCCAAATTTCAGAAAGTATGGTGAAGAGTTATCAACAGTACTGGGCAGCCTATTTTTAATGTATGCGGCAGTGAGAATTGATAAACCTCAGAAACTTTTGGGTAAAGCAGACTCAAATATCATTTCTCGTCCTTTTTCCATAAGAGATCTATTAGCACGTCCAGCAACACCGTAAAATGCTGGAACGTAAGGTGGGGATGGATCAATGACTATACCGGCATCCGTAGTTAATTTTAAAATTTCACCAGACATGTATTCTTTTGGATTATTACTCCTTAAAATACGTATGGAAGGATTTGACTTGAAGAAAAGTTTTAGTTTCTCAATTACATCGCTGTTACATTTCAATAATCTCACTTCCGTAAAACGCGAATAATCGTCAATAATAGTCATAAAATAGCGCTCACCTGCACAGGTTTCTGGATCTATTTTCAAACATACATCCGTGTGAATTTTCGTAAAAGGCTCCTTCTTCCTCTTTCTAGGAACTTTCCCCAACGGTGAGGCACTTTTCTTTGCATGAGAGCAAACTTCACAAAATGAAGTCGGAGTCGGAACTTGTAATTTCTTAAGCACATGATCACAAGAATGACCTAGCCTGCAATGCCACAATTCTTTTTCTTCCACAAGAAAAGCACTTTCAAACATGTGGTACAAAATCACAAATCTACTACCCCGAACTATCGCGACTTCCAAGTATGAAGTGTTCAGTCATTATTTTTCAAAACAAACTTTTGATTTTCAAACGCTAGACTGAAACCTGCACTTTCTATTTTGTGGATAGAAATTAATTGTTCACTCATATTTGGCACAAATAAAACATCTTTCAGGGTAATCTCCTTGCCATTTGGAGTTTTTGCGTTGATCATACCAACACCTTCCACTTCCAGTTTATCAGTCTTCGAAGCGCATTTGATACTGCCTGATGACGGATTTAATTCCGAAAACCACTCTCTTTTTGAGCGTATATGGAATGTAGCACCAGACTCAACTATGAAGCTTTCTCGTGTAGAGCTTTCTACAACAAAAGACACTGCAGTTAAGGCATGCCTTACATCTCAATTCTGTTTATTTTTAGTCTCTTTTCGTGTGACCGCTCTTTCAGCAATTATAACATGTAATCTTCTTTCGGCAAAACTTCGCTGTATGTCCTTTTCTTTTACAGTTTTGACAAAAGTAACCCTCTGCAGGAAAGACAGCATTTTCTCCTGGATATTTCCGTGATTTAATGGAGTGTCGTAAATCTCTTGATAAGGCATATGACTCCAACAGGCGTCGAGTCACTACGTTATGTTTGTACTTGGCTAATTCTCCAAAGCCACTTTGTCGGTCTCGAACTCAGGAGGAAGTGACATCAAAATGTAGACAATGATACCCATGTCATTGACCTTCGCTCCACACACACGTAGAACACCAACGAGACTTGTCACATCGTCAATATGCTGTCGCATAGGCACATCACTGGCTTTCTGTAAGGTGGCCAATAGTTTGCTTGCAAGAATTTGGTTCACATCTCCTTTATTGTCATATTTCAGTTACAATTTGTTCCAGATTTTACAAGCTGTGGTCTCAGTCTGCAGAGAAACAAGAATCTGGTCACTCAAAAGTGTCAGAAGGAAATAGTAGGCCCCTTTCGTCTTAACAGACTCGTCTGCTTCTGCACCCTCTGCGGGATATGCCCCCAATAATGCATCTAACTTCTTGGCACAAAATATTGCTTTCACTCTCCTCGATCATATTGAGATATTCTGTCCATCGAAGGGAACCAAAGCGTACCACTCCTTCGAGTAAAAAGCCATTGCTCCGAAAAATAAAAAGTAGTAGCAAAAATTTCCTTACGCCTTTTCTCCCGTTTCTCAACAGCAGTAGAAGTGCAAAGAAAATAAACAAGCGACGCCCACTTAAAAACAGAGAACCACGTTCTGCTGCTAAATACGATTCCTTCAGAGGAAAGGGATGACACAGGCCATGTGGATAGCAAAAGGGAAATAGGGTATTTATTTTCGTTATAGACGACGCGTTTAGCGGCCTTAACCTCCGGTAGGACAAATAGAGGATTGCTTAACTTTGGCTGAGCGCCCTGAGCGTTAAAATTTTTTTGACTGGACTGGAATATCACTTTCGGAGCACCCGCTGCAATGCAACTCATCACATCAGAAAATAATTACATTTAAATAAAGACTATTATATATAAGGGTGGGTTTATTTAAATAAAAAAGTAGGTCTAGGGTGCTGGAAAAACTTAATTGCTAGATTAACCGTAAGCACACAGGCCGCAAAACTAGAAGGGAGGTCACCCTCTCATCTACTATTTAGACGACACAACACATATACAGGGGTTGGACAAAATAATATGAACACTTGTAAGAAAATAGCACTCGAAAGAAACCTCTCGTATACTCCTGCCCTCTAGCGGTGAAGGTTGCCACCTAGCGGATGAGACAGTACACACATCAGTCTGCTACTAGCAGTGATAGAAGTCGGATACGAAATATTAATTCTGTGTTAAAATTGCGTTATGGCTGACCTCTCTGATTTCGAAAGAGGCATGATTGTTGGGGCCCGTCTTGCTGGAGCCTCAGTAACGATAACGGTCACCCTTCTAGGTGTTGGAACAAGTACAGTGTCGACTGTAATGTCAGCATATTTGAAACAGGGAAAAACATCATCTAAAAAGCACAACAGTGGTCGAAAATCGAAGC